>JBDPZO010000005.1:1720779-2377513 GCA_039877585.1 Heterodera filipjevi | reverse complement strand
ACTCTAGAGAACCGCCGCCGGGTGGCCAATTGGGGCACGGATTGTCGAACAAATACAAACCTTTTCCTGGAGAAGACCATCGTGCCGAGTTTTAACAACAGAGCTACACCGAAGTCTTTCTTTTCACCTCTTTATAGCTATCCCCTCCGCGGCCCCCTTTCCTTCCGCTGGCCCTTCCCCTTCCTTCTCGCCCCCCCTTTCCTCTCCCTGACCCTTCTTTTCCCACTACCTTTCCGCTCCTTCTATCATCCGCTTTCACTCTCCTGTCCCCTTTCCCGTCTTCTCCTCTCTTTCCTTTCCTCTTCCCCCCTCGCCTTTTCTTCTTTGCTCCTCTCTCCGTCCTTTTCCTCCTCCCTCCTCCTCACCCTTCCCCTTCCCTCTTCCCCCTCTTCCTCTCCCCCTTCTGTCTCCCTTTCCCTTTTTCTCCTTCTTTCTTCCTCCTCTCCTGCAAATATGCCCAAACATGATAGGACATCTTTGAGGGGAGGGGGGGAAGGGTAGAGATGGGTAACGCTTATGAAAAAAAGAGAAAATTGGCAAACGAGATTGGTGGAAAAAAGGGGGCGCGATGATTGAGAACAGGAGGTAGAAAGGGAGTGAGATTGTGATGTAGGGTGGAAATGAAAAGAGGATAAGTGGTAGGGGTACTGTTCACATTGGTCAAGGACTGGGGGAAGACACTCGACGTTAAGTGAGAGCATAGGATAGAGTTTATGGGCGACCCGAGAGCAAGCAGTTAGATGTGCAGGTCATCTGGTGTGGGAGAGAATAAGAGAGAATGGGACCGGAAAAATAGAAGGAAAGGGGGCGAGATGAGAGGGGACAGTAGTGTGTACGGACTATTTGGCTCCCTTGGCTATATCCCGTTTGTTGCATGGCCTATTACGAGTTTCTATTCGCTATCCCCTACTCAGATATCTTATATTTTATAACATTGGGCATGGGCTATATCCTGGTTCTTATATTTCCCAATCATAGCAGCAGCTTCTTCTTCCTCTTTTGCCTGCTGTTGGTCATCTCCATCATCCCCATCGTATTTTCGTCCTATTTACTCCCCGCCCCCCCTCCCTCCGTTTGTCCCTTTCTTTTCATTTGACCCGACTTTTGTCGCGCCGATGGATGACATTCACATTTTCATTTTCCACTTCTCTCGCTTTTCCCTTCCGACCTTTTCTTTTTCCAACGGCCGATAAACCTTAAATGATCACCAAATGCCATTCCATTCCATTCCATTTTTCTTTTTCTTTTCCTCCCCCCCCCCCTCCAATTGCATTAATTCGTTCATTTATTTTCCCCTATTCCCTACGAATAATCTGTTCTTTCTTCCGCGTCACAGCCGTAAATAGTCGAAATTAGTTGAAATGAACGAGCGGTGCGATTGGAAAGGAAAAGAATTGGAGGAGGGAGGGGGGGGGGGGAGGATAAATGGGGGAGGTACCGGTTCCGACCAACCGACAGTCCCACCGATTACTCCCAAATTCGGTTAAATTTTTGATTTGCTTGTATTAACGGAAGACAAAAAAAAATGCACAAAGATTTGATGCTAACACATTCGAAAATAACCAAAAACTAAAATTTCGTTGAGAAATGTTTTGTAGCCCTCCCCCCCCCCGATCCATTAATCAAATGCGCGTGCATTCTTGACCTAAATCGCCAGTGACGCAAACAAATTCAAATTTTCTATCAATCAAAAATTTAGAAATTTATTTAAATATATATAGTCGATATGAAAAATGAAATGAGAAAAAAATCTATTTTTTTTTTATCAGTCCTCATTTTCCTCTTTCTTTTTTTCATCCGGTTGGCACATCGTACACCGGCTCTTCGTGTCGCGCATTATCCTGGCCATTATTCACCTCTCGCTGCGAACTTTCGGCCGGGCGCACCACAAAAGGAGCCGCAACAACCAAAGATGTCGCTTGTGCGCCCTGACGACGAAGCGATTGCATCGTGCGCATTTCTATTAAAAATCTATTTTTTATACAAAAAAAAAGGAAAGAATACACTAACTTACGTTTTCGCTGACGATGTATGAGTTGCCGGTGGAACAAACGGCTCGCCACGGCATTGCGCACTTTCAAACCCAAAAGAACCACCTGTAAGAGGAGGGAATTATGATTTTGTTTAACAAAATCACAAAAAATACCTGTACCAAAAAGAGAGCAAAAATTAGGATGGTGCTGACGGTGAGCAGAAATGAAGGGCAATTTGTTGACGAAGGAGGAGTCGTTGGACAAGTCGCTGCCGCCGTGGTCGTAAACTTCGGCACTGAAATTGCTGTTGTTGTTGTTGCTGGTTGGACGCCCTCACGCAAAAATTGCGTGAAATTCAGAATTGAGTTGTGTACACACAACACGGGTTTGGAATAAACCCGCGGGCGGTAACACAACAGATCATTTGGACAAGACGGGCAGCTGAAGGAAACCCAATCCATGTTTTGGAAAATGATTTGGGCCAAAGGACCATCAATCATCCCATCAGTACGCCCCCCCCCCGTGCGAATAAATAACATTTCTTTCGCACATTCTTTAGCACAATAAAGCCCCACCCCCCCCCAAACACATTTTGACTATTAACTAGACATTGTTGACTGAAAGATTTCACACAAACTTTCTCTCTTTCTCTGTTCTCTCACGCCTTCTCTCTCTCTCACTCACTGTTTCGCTCTTCTTCCTCGTACACCTCCCTTCATACAAGGATATTCATCTCTTTCTCTTTTGAAACGATCCGTGCCCACCTCCCCCCGAAACTTTTTTTTCCAGCAAAACAAAAGTAAAAATATGTTTACACTTTCTTCTCCAAAAAATTTTCACCCCCCCCCTAAAAATAGAGTCACAGTTTTGCGCCAAAATATAAAAAATCCCCCCCCCCAAAAAAAATTACGGTAAAATTTTCGTACAATTTTGCGGTAAAATTTCGCACACCCCCCCCCCCCCCCGTAAAAAATTACTGTATAAATTTTCGTACAATTTTCTAAAAATGCGGTAAAATTTCCCGCATCATTTCCCCTCTAATAGTACCCCCCCATAGCCATAGAGTCGCGCGGTAAAGGCGGCAACATCAAAGGTGACGACCAGGCTGGGGCATGCCAGCCTTGGTCGTCAGGTGTGAAAATGATTAATCGTTTTCACACCTGACGACCCGGACGGGACACTAACTACTGACCGGCCTTTTTCGGCATCACGGCCACGTGTGTCACACCGTCACTTTGCTTTCCAAGTGCTAAAACCCAAAGGAACGCAGGGAAGTGCACTTGGCCCAATGGTGTTATCCGATGTGACATGTTACCCAATTGGCGGGATTTATTTCCAAAACTATCGGGATGAGTTCGATGATTTTGGCGAATTTTTTATGGGATGCATGCAAGAGAGTAAGGTGGAAAGGAAAGTCGAGAAACCAAGGGCATTCGAGACCAAAGATGAGAACGGGATTACTGGCGACAATGAACGGGAAGAAAGGAGTGTATGTGACCCGAGTAAAAGGATTGAAATTGAAAGCAAAAATTTGAAATTAATTATAACCGGGCAAAATGGAAACCTAAAAATCGATTATGAGAGTTTATCCGGATCAGAAAACGAAGGGGCGAAAGTCATAATTAAATTACAGGGACGTGACGTGATGAAAGGGACTTTATTTTTGTTTCTTGTGTTCATTTGGGGCGCAGTGCTTATGGGCAACGCAGGAATGGCGATGGACAGTGGACGAGAGAAAATTGCTAGGGAAAGTGACTTGGGAAGTGAGTTCGACTTTTCTGAAGAGATACAGCAGTGGGAGAGAGAAATGGATGGGAATGGAACACGCCAAAGCACCGTAGCAACAAATGATAACGGGACACAACGGACGGAGCAGGAAACCCAACCCTACATTTCAATTTCAAGCAGTACTTCTTCAGCCGGCGGGTCTATGACCATTGTAACAGGAGCGGGTGAAGTGCCCAGACAGAAAAATCAGAATTTAAATGGTCAAAGAGTAAAGAATGAAAATGAAAAGTGCGGAATTTCAGGAGTTGTGTTGGGGACGGGTTTACCGACAAACGGGGTTCAATTGGATGCCATAAATTGGGCACAGTTACTAAAACAGCGGTGCTTGTGCCAATTGGTCAAGGATGTTCAAGCAGTTCGGCAATTGGTGTTTCCGTGGCGACTATTTCTGGGGGCGGACAACAGCAGCAACCGCATCTGCAACAACAGCAACCGCATCTGCAACAGCAGCAACCGCATCTGCAACAGCAGCAACTACAACAGCAACAGTCACAAATTCAACCTTACCACCGCCGTTCATGGGGAAGAGATGGTTTGCCACCCATCCGTCGAGTCCTCCCATATCGTCATCGACCTTACGTCACTTACAGATCAGCTGATCAGCCATTACACGAACGACGGGATGCCCAACCTCCCCAAATTCATTGGCCCTGGAACCCTACCCCGCGAGTCCAAGTGCCCACCGAAATTAGCCGCATTCTTATGCGTCGACTGGCCCAAGAGAGAGAGCATGCGTTTGGCCTGGCAGCCACTGTTCGCCAATGGAACCCACCCTTGGCACTGATGCTTTTGTCACTGGAGGCAATTTGCTGGCGAGGATCGGCAATGAATTCGAAGGAGGACCGCCGTTTCCGCCGATCTAAACCGGCACCGCCGGGGTGTCATCGCGGTCGAAGAAGCGATGACGAAAGAACGTTGGGGAAATGACTAAGCATATGATTAATCGAAAAGCCAAAAGGAGAACGGAAGACACATATTTAATAACCAAATTTACTCCATTTTCTGTCATTCATTTATTCATTAATTTATACGAAAAGGAACAGAGAGCAATTGATTGGGTGTTTTTTGGGACTTAATAAATTTGTTTGGAAATAATAAAAGGGTTCTCCTAGTCTTTACTAGGAAAGATCCGCCTTATCATTGTGATTATTGATAGGTGCGATAATATTTAAGAAATTGTCTTTTCACCGCTTTTATATGGATTAAATGATATTGTTAAACTGAGAAAAAAATTAACTCAGCAAATGTCAAAAAAAGATCAAAATGGCTGAGGATGACTTTAATAATTTAACAATTTACTGATTTTAATATATTTATGTATGGGTGCTGGACACACAGCATCCATTATTATTAATACTGTGTTGAATAATTTTTTTCCCATCAAAACGAATTAATTTGGGCGGAAAATTTTCAATGTTTTTTTTTCATTTTATGGCAGCGTTTGGTGAATTAATTTTTCCTCTCATGATCAGAATGGCCCCCTCTCCAACCAAAACTCCCCATTTAGCGGCATCACTTTGCTCCGCTGTATTTAAGGCGTGGCAACTGATGGGTTGCTGCCACAGTTTGTACCTAAATTATAGAATATGTTTTTTTTTTTTTAATATTTCCAAGTGCCTAATCGTGCTGAAATTTTTACATAACTTACCCTTCCCGAAAAATAAGGGTATTTTTTGACAAAATTTATAAGCTTTAAGGAAGCTAGAGCATGAGTCGGAAGTTAAGATGGTAGAGCACCGGTCCGGGAAACCAGAGACGCCGGTTCAAAGCCGTCCCGCGCCAAATTTTTCCTTTAAAAGCTGCCCCCCAGCTTGATCATACATATCAGGGATGGCGATGAACTCTGATTTGAAAAATCGGAAAACCGGAATTCCAATGACCAAAATTTTTCCGAATTCTGAATTCTGATGCCAAAAATTTTTATTTGGAAATTGGAATTCCGCTCCAAAAATCATCGGAAATCACAATTTTTTCCACAGAATCAAAAAAAAATTTTTTTTAACCAAAAACTACTCAATTTTAAAGAATTTTTATATAATTTTAAGAAAATAAATTCCGTTTTTTTCTCGATTTTCCTCCAAATTATCGGAAATCGGAATTCCGATGCCCAAAATTTTTGTCGGAAATCGAAAAATCGGAATTCGCGTCCCAAAAAATATCGGAAATCGTCTATATCAATTTGGTGCTAGGTCGTTTGTTAAATACCGCCACTATGGGCGTTTGTTAAATCCGCCATCCTTCACAGATTTTTCGAACATAATTTGTCATAACTTTGTTCAAAAGTAACCAAATTAAACATTCTTAGATTCATACGATAGCTCTTGATTGGCTCTATTAATCTGCCAAATTTCAAAAAATTTGATTAAGTTTTAAGAAAAATATGCTCAAAAAAATACCAATTTTTTCACTTTGACGGCCACAACTTTCATAAAACTAAATCATATTTTTAAAAATTAGAATGGCTAATAGAGCTAATCAAAAGCTATGGGATGATACCAAGAATATTTAATTTAGTTGAGTTTGAACAAAGTTATGACAAATTATGTTCGGAAAATTGTAAAATATGGCGGATTTAACAAACGCCCATAGTGGCGGTATTTAACAAACGACCCAGCACGTATCAATTTCACGGTTTTTAATATTTATTTTTTAAAGAATGGCTCAAACAAGTAATAAACAGTTCTTTCATCTTTTTTTCTTAATTGCCCTTGTCATTGCTATCGCTTCCATTTCGGCGGATAACGATGGCGCCGAAGCGGATGTTTTGGAGAACGATGCCATCGATCGGAGTGATAGTGAAAATAATAGCCCCAAAATGACACAAAATGAGATAGCGGTAGACTTTATTAAAATAATTATTTTTCATAAAATTATTTTTATAGCGTAATCGAACGGATAAATTGCAAAAAGCTCAAGACTATGTGAACCAGCTGAACCGAGCGCAAAATTACTGGACGGTCAGTGACATCACAGACAATTCTATTATAAAAAAAATTAAACCCCGCGCCCGCCCCATCTTGGTGTATTCAGACTTCTCTGACAGGGAACTTTATTATCGTATTTTATTCAAATAAAGAAAAAAATTTTTCAAGATAATCAAAAAAAATGAAAAATCCCTTAAATAAAAATTATTAAAAAAAAACCAAAAAAATTAAAATCGTAAGATAAAAATAATTAAAGAAAATTAATTAAGTATTTTTTTATTAAAAAATAACTAATAAACCCAATAAAAAACCCTAGTAAAAATAAATTTTCCTTTTTTCAAATTTTTTAAATAATTTTTTCGTCCTCTTCTTCTTACTCAGGGTTCTCATCCGTCCTTTATTTCAAAGGGCGTCCTTTATTTTAGGCTTTCGTCCTTTGAAAAATTGAAGCGTCCTTTATTTCAAAGATGTCCTTTGAAAACGGCATTTTGCCCAAGAAAATATAAAAAATGTTCATTTTTAGGCCAAAATCCATTTGCAGATCAGACCCAAATTGTCAAAAATTTCCCCGACGGCGCCTATCGGCACCCCCGGACCACTTGTACCTTAGATTTTCTTTAATTTTATTCTAATCCAGCTATTTTTTGTGCAAAATCTGTTACAAAAATAACTCAAATTTTCAAAAATTTCCCCGGCGGCGCCTATCGGCACCGCCTGCTGCGCACCCCCCCCCCCGCCCCCGCTTGGTGAAAAAATAAATTGAATAAAAAAACGACTTTTTTAATGCAAATAATACATTTTTGTTGTGTCCTTTGAATTCCCAAATTCTCCCCCTTATGTCCTTTGAAATCACATTTTGGTCCTTTGAAATAGATCTGGACAGATGGGAACCCTGTTCAGGGGTGTCCTTGGCAAGACCCAAAAACCGGGCAAGCGAGTTCAAAAACCGGGTAAAAATTTTTAAAAACCGGGCAAAAAACCGGGCATATTTTTTAGCCAATAGTTCAATTTAAAACAACGTAAAAACATTTAAACAGCATATTTATCACCACTTTTCACCTGTTTGAGAAGGCATTGAAATAAAGTAATTGTGAGCATTCGTACACGAAAGATTTGAATTGAATTTGGCGGAAATAAGTGAGTTCAACAAGGGTATGCCAATACTATTTCTCTTGTCCGTTTTGGTGTTTTTCAGAACAGAAAAAATTAATTCACAAAATTCATTAGAAGGGAATATCGACAGAATTGTAGAGACTAGTGATTTGAACAGGACAAAATTAAGTGGAAAACAGGAAAGCCGACAAAACCCCAAAAACCGGGCACGGACCCCCGAAACCGGGAAAATGCCCGGTTTCCAGGGTAAAAGGACAGCCCTGACCCTGTTCTTACTTCTCTGGGTCTAATCAAGCTGAAATTTTCGAACCCAAGCAGTGATCCAAAAAGAAAGATTCTATAATTTTAATAACAGTTGACCGTAAAACGGACTATAAAAAGTAAAAAAAAAAAGATTACACATTAAATATTCTTTAGACTTTAATTATTTAAAATAATATGGATTTATGTGTGTTTTTATCGAACTATTTAAAGGCCGCCGTCCATGAACCTTTTGCGCTTATGACTGAGAAACAACAGAGCCGTTTGTTGGGAGGTGCACGCATACGGATAGGGAGACATCGTCCACCCAATCGCAGCATAAACAGGCAATTTCCAAAAAAAAAAAACTTATTTTTCTTTCAATTTAAAATTTCAGAAAAACTGGTTTTCATTAATTACAAAAATATATTTTAATAAAATATGCTTTTATCACAATGAAAATGATTATCGTATAAAATGGAATAGAATCTTAATGAAAAAATGGATATTTAAAATCAAAGAATTCACTTCCGACAAATTTTGACTCGCGAGAAGAATGGCCAGAATGTGCGGATTTCATTGGGATGGCAACTGACCAAGGTAGGAAGAAGCAGAGTGAACGAGAGAACAGAACTGCTGGAATAGGATTTGTCAACCAATCCAACAGCAATCTGAACCATAAGTTTATTTAAATAAAAATTATTCAAAAGCCATAACAATAATTAAATTTATTGGGTTCAAAAAAAGCACTTTTATAGTCCATACAATTCTATTTTTATGGCTGGGGAAAAAAAAGGATGTCGCTTAATGCCCTGTGGTTTACCATCCCACTTTTAATCCATCTTTTTTCATTTGATAAAAAATAGAATATTTGTTGCCTACGGCAATTTTTTTTTAACTGTTGGGCATTGAACTAAGGCTTTATTTTTAATTTCGTAAAAGGAAGGCTCGGCGCCGCCAGGAAAATTTTTCAAAATTTGAATGTATTCAAGTAACAAACGTTGACGAAAAAATGAGCAAATTTTTGGTGCTTTTAGAGATAAATTTTTAGAAAATCTATGCGAATGGGGGCGGGTCCGGCCGGTGGTGCCGATAGGCGCCACCGGCGAAAATTTTAATTGAATTTGTTAACAGTTCCACTAAAATGATCAATTTAGGGTTTTTTTTTGAAAAATTTCAAAAGATAGTGTCTGGCTGTGCCGACAGACGCTGCCGGGAAATTTTTTTTAATATTAAAGAGATCGCTTCAAAAATTTGTAGAAAAGGTAAAAACAAATGGGACCCCTGTTTTAAACCTATTTTGACATAAATAGTTCAATTTTTAAGATTTTTTAAGATTAAAATTCCAATTCCTAATCATATCACAGGTGATTGTGGTATTTGTTGGGCCATTTCCGCTGCGGCGGTACTCACTGACCGATTTTGCATCGAACGACTGAAAAAAGGCATACGCACATACACAGATGAAGCGGATTCATTTGTTTCCGTGCAAGACACGATGGAATCGGAAAATTGTAAAAATACAGTAAAAAACATCAGATTAATTAATTAATTATTTTTAAATCAAAAAAACAAACAAGGTAAGTGTGAAAGCGGTGTGCCGCAAGACGTGTGGGAATGGTATGCTAAGACGGGCGCCGTCACCGGAACCAATTACACAACGGGATCGGGCTGTAAGCCATTGCTGGTGCCGCCTCTTGCATCAAAGGTGCCATTGGCCAAAGACTCATTTGGCCGAAAGGAATGTGCCAAGCAATGGCCGTTCGCTTATAGGGAGGGCCATGTGTTCAGTGAGTGACTTAATCATAAAAAAAATAATAAAAAAAACAATCCTGGGAGTCAAATTAGAAGTTTTTTTTTTTCGAAATGTGGGTTCAATAACAAAATTGGAACTTTATTTTTTCTTCGAGAAATATTGGCGAAAGTTTTTTTTCTTGCCTCCCTGGCTCAAAATGGGCCTATGGCTACACGTATCGCCTTGACTTCAAACAATTCACAGGAGTGAAAGGCAACCCGACGCATTGGGAGGGGAAGGACGAAAATCGGGAGGAGAACATGATGCGGGAGATAATGAGCAACGGGCCGATCCAGGCTACAATTTATTCGTATAATGATCTGATTTATTACAACCCTGGCAACAGCAGCGACCGAATCAATGTTTACATGGTAAGACATTGGAGGATGGGCCAATATGAATAGAGAGACAAAGAGAGAGAGAGGTGTATTTATTGGTGCTGATCGAGACTGAAAATTTCCCGAGAGTCGGGACCGAGACCGAGACTTAGCACCCAGACCGAGAACGAGACCCCAAAAACCCCGAGGTTTATCGAGACTTTTTTCAAAATTTTTTCTTATGCACTTAAAAATTTAAAAATAAGTCTTAAAAAATCATGTATTATTCTAGGGCTGCCCTTTTGTCTTATTTCTTAATCTGTTAAAAAAATAAAAACATTTATTTTTACATCGGCAACACTATACCCCATAATTCATATGGATTAGTTCAAAATTTATCTTTAAATTCCAAACATGTCAAGATTTGTTATCAAAACAGATGTCATTTTTAAAAACCTCTTTTGGGGTCAAAAAAGCCTTATGTTGTAAGAAATGCCCATTTTTGCCTGAATCAAAATGAAACTACTTTTTAGAGGGCGGCAAGGTGAGGGGCCAGTGTCCGGCGGTGCCAATAGGCGCTGCCGGGGAATTTTTACAAAATTGGGTGTGATTTGTTAAGATTTGGACAAAAATTACCAAATTTCAAATGTTTTTAAATTGGCATAGTGTTTTTTCCTTTATCAAATTAAAATCCGCACAAATCTAATTTTGGTAGCAAATAAAAAGTCAATCTTTAGGGGAGTAAAAAAAGTCTCGGTTTCCGAGACTAGGAACTAGAGTAGAGCGGTACCAGTGGCGTGACCGGAAAATGCGTCAGTGGAAAATGCGTCAGTGATACTGGATTTAAAAAAAAATCGCACTTTTAACTCCCTTTTTCGTGCCCCTCACCCGCCACTCAGTACTTTTGTAAAAATAATGGTGCAGGAAGATCAGCATTGGCAAAATGTAGTAGAAGACTACAACAACGCACCAAACAACGGAATCCGAGGGAAAGGAATGAACCGAAAAAGTGTTTACGTGGAACAGGAAGCGGCACCGCAAGCTATTTTTGAAACTCGTGGGCAAAGGCAGCCATTAGACTACCTCCGTGCTATCGCTTACCGAATGCCCAATCCCATTTAATTCTAAAAAATTATCTAAAAATTGATCATTTTTTCTGATTTTAAATATTTTTTTTCTTGCTAAAAAGGGGTTTTTTTAACCCGCCTCATTAATTAGAGTACGGTTTTTCCCCTTAAAAAAAAATTTTTTTAAATCCAGTATCACTGACGCTTTTCCACTGACGCATTTTCCAGGAGCCGAAAAATCGAGACCGAGACTCTCAAACAGCACTAGTATTTATGTACATACACAAATCTTGTCGAATTCGGAATAAGAGAAAAATTAATCTCTGCCCCTTTTCGGGATCCAGCTTGAAAATGGTCCGGGACCGAATTCCTACCATGATTTCGAATAATGTTAAAAATACTCTTTCTAAGTATTGTTATCGCGAAATGTGGACATAAAATTGCAAAAATATGCACATAATTTTCCAAAACTAGGGGTAAAATTTCAAAAATTTCTTCAGATTTATTCAATTTGGTTAAAAGTCGTACATAAAAAGTAAAAGTTTTTCAAGTAAATTTTGGAAGGTGATTTTTGATTTTCAAAAATTTGCCAAGAATTTAAATTTTGCATTTTATTGGGTACTTTTGTGACAGTTTTCTAAAGTTGATTCTTAGGGCTGTATTTAAATTCTCTTTCGCCCTCTCTCTCTCTATTTGATGTAATTAAATGATATTTGATAATGTCTCCTTTCTTAGCACGTCCTCATCAAAGACACCGTCATCTATGAAGTAATTGAAAAAAATTTTTTTTTCATTTCTACGGAATGGGTGGGTTGCAGGGGTGTTGTTGCTCGTCTCGTTTTTCGCCTTTTTTTTGGAGTTCTCCGCTCTTGCATTTTAGCGTGAGGCATGAGATTGCGGGTGTACCTCAACTGCGGATCAGCCAACTTTAGAATCTCTTAACTTTTTTCTAACTTGATCAAATTCTGCTTTTTGGTAGCTTTTGAATGTTTTACGTGTTTTGAAGCTTCCATTAAGACATTGTTAAGCCATTTAATAACTGGCCAAAATTTTAGTTTCAAAACTGCAAAAAATTTAGAATTTTTATGAGATCTCCATTTATAAATTATTTATAGATTATTTAATTTTTGAGTTTGAAGAATTAAGTTAGAGCTCTTGATGGTCTTTCGAATGATACCAAAATAGCAGAATGGATCAAGCTAAAAAAATGTTATGAGAAATTTCCCGAATCGGGGACCGGGAATCCGCACAGACTAATAAGAATGGATGTTCTGAGTCAAAAATCACCCATCGTAGACCTTTTAGCTTTGTTTTTTCACAAAATTTAAACAAAAATTCTCTAAAATAAATCATTTTTAAACAAAACATTTTTAACTCCTGCAAAAAAGGCTTTTTTCAAAAATTACAAAAAAGTAATATAATTTTGAAAAAATTCTCACATTCAGCCTTTTTTGGGGGTTCTCGCTTTTTTACATCCCGGTTCGGTGGGTGGTGCGTCAATGCCCATTTTTCTTAGCACGACAACTCGCATTCTAATGGCGACCATACTGTGAAATTAATTGGATGGGGCGAAGATACTACGGATGATGGCGAAGTGGTCAAGTATTGGCTCGGCGTCAATTCATGGAGCACTGAGTAAAATTTCATTAAATTTTCAACCATTTTACCTATGGAATTTTGTTCTTTAGTTGGGGAATGAACGGACTGTTCAAATGGCGCCGAGGGACGGATGAATGCGGCATTGAGACATGGGGTGTCGATTTTGGCACTCCCCAAATTTGAGGGGAGAAAAATGCCTTGCGATGGTTTCGCAGACGACAAATTTGCCGTATAAATTGTTAATGAGATAGAGAGAGACAAGAAAGAGAGAGACCGTTTTTCAAAAAAATTCGACGAAAATGCAAAAAAAAAAAAAAGAATTTTTGACAAAAAATTAGTCCAAAATGTAAATGCAAAACAAATGTTTTGCATTTAAATGAATATAGAAACGTTCTTCAAAATGGAATTCAGAAAAGATTATTTGGATTTAAATTTGGACTGATCACCCAAAATTGATAAAGGTATAAATGTGCAAATTCGTAGGAAAAATCATTTGATCAAACAGACGGACTCTTCAAATAATTATAAAAATGTGATATTAATTAAAAGATGTTTTTTAAAGTATATGAATTTATGGAGAGTGTGATGCATTAAAGCGAATTTCTGCTGATGATTTCGATTTTATGAAAATCAAAAATTCTTGAAAAAATTACTACTCGCTCGCTTCATTGAAAATTTGCATATATTTTTTCGAGAATTGCCATATATTATATGACGTTGTAAAAATTAGATGTGCGCCGTGACTGATAAAACCCGTGAAGCGTGAACCGGGAACTGACCCCGTGAACTGTGACCGTGACCGTTATAGAAAAAACCCGTGAAATTCACGGTAACCGTGACCGTGAACCGTGAACCGTGAATTTTTTTTTAATTTTGTTTTTTTTAAACTTTTTTTTTTTATTTTTTTTATTAATTTTTACGGGTAAATTGAATAGGTGGGGGGGGCCCAACCAATTTAGAAAAAAATTCTTTGACTTTTGACACTGCTTGTAGGGGTACAAAAAATTGGGGACAAGTTTTTTAGATGGTCGGAAATTAGTTTTTTTTTCTCCCAAAAAAAAAGTGTTTATGCCTGAAGAGAAGTCATGACTTCATTAACAATTTTATTTATTTGAGAATCAGCAAATCCATTCGACTGAATTTTATAGCTTGCACAAAAAACAAATTTTCGCTTCCGCTCCGAGTGCCGAATAGTGTAAATAATGTCCGAGTGCCGAAAAGGCCGAGTTCCGAACGATTTTTTAAACAGACCCTACTCTATAATTAAGTATTAGTTTAGGTCTAAACTTTGGCATAGGCTTAAGCTAGCTTACTTCTAGGCTTCTATGTTTTCATTTTTTTATCAAAAGCCATTTAGGCATTTTTGTGCCATTCGGAACTCGGAATTTTTTTTTGTTCTATTCGGCACTCGGACCGGTAGCCCAAATTTTGATATAGATTTTCGGAATTTCAGAAACCTTGATGAGGGAATGGAAGCCGGCGGTGCCGATAGGCGCCGCCGGGCAAAAATTAGAAAATCTGGGTGTGATTTATTAACAGATTTGACCAAAAACTGGTTAATTTTAGAGGGTTTTTCGAGGTAAATTGCGAAAAATTTAAGTTAAAAGCAGAGACTCCCATCGAAAAATATCTATATATATAAAGTTGAGTGTCTGTATGTCTGTGGCATGGTTTGAATTTATGTGTGGCGTTGTGTGGTTTTTGCGTTAGAAAAAAGAAAAGTTTTGTTTTGATTTTGCATTTGCATTTTCTTTTTGTCATCCAAAAGTTGCTATTAAAATATGTAAATGTATTTTTTCATTGTCATTAAAACTTTTTTTTGATTTTCATTGTATTGTTTTGTTTTCTGCATTGCAGAAATTAGCCTTATGAAAATGTTTATATTTGTATACTTTTTTCTTTGCTTTTTTTAGATTTTCTTTGCTAATTTTGGTTATATAAACGAACTTTGTAATTTTGTCGTTATTTGCTCGACCTATGTTTAGCAGCCTAGAAGATTTGCAAGCCATCCCATGCGGGACACAACTTGCGTATGTTTCTCAATATACTCTTTGTTTTCTTTGCTTAAATTTAAGTAGTTGTTGTGGACAAATTGTTAAAGTTTTGCCGTCTGATAAGAAGTTGACTGCAATTTTATCCTGCTCAACTGGCGAATTTTTTGCCGTGACAGAATTTAAGAATGCATCAACGATTTTTGTCAACCATTGTGTTCTCGGAAATGTGAGTTTATCGTTATGTGATTTCTTTGTGTTGGATGAATATGAGTTTTTGCCTTTTAATCTGTTTTATTGTATGAATTTAATTTAGGTTGTGAAATTGTCTACTTTGAAGGCTCAGCGTTTTGCTCATGATCGTGCAAAGCTATCTACAACATACCATTGGAGTTTGAGTTTGTTGTGATGAAAAGCTCAAAAATCGAAACAGTGAAAGCGGAAGTAAAGAAGGTGCAACTCTTGGCGAATTGACAGGAATTGGTTGGTTCGGTGAGTTTCTTGTTTGTATAAACGGAATTTTATTACACATAAATTTTCAAAAATAAGAATTTCATTTGGCCTTTAACTAAAATTTTAGGTATGAAGTGTGTGCTCGCAACACCTTTTGCATCCATTGGGAAGCAACTCGCAGCTGTAGTCGGTGACACCAACGGCGCAAGAGCGGACCTTTACGTGACTGGCGAAGCATTGGTTGAGAATCTTGGGTCGTTCACGAAAAACACACAATTGGAGCTTCACAAATTTTTTTCAAAAAAGAAGGTAGATAAATCGTAATTTTGAAACGTTTTATGCATTGCTTTTGTTTTTTACACTAAGATGAATGTCTCCAATTGGTCTGTTCGGTGACATGCATTAAAAAGGGAACTGAGCGAGTCAATTTGGAACGTGTTTTGCACACACCGCTGAAGCGTCAGAGTAATGAGCGAATGGACGTAGTTAAGAAGGCCAACAAAAAATTGTGATGATATTGTTATTGATAGAATTTGACAGGGTACTTATGTGATAATTATGTATTATTATTATGAGCTAAGTATCATTATTTTCGTGACGGGTTTAAATCTTTTGTTTTGATTTTGCATTTGAGTTTTTGTTTTGAAATTAATTTTTTTTTGTAATAAGCTTTCAAGAGAGAATTGTGCCGTTGTCAAACTGAGAATGAATTTACAATTACAAACAATTACGCCTTCATCAATTGGAAATGTTTATTTATCATTACAATTGCGGATGGTTTTACAAAAGGAATTAAAATGTTTAATATCGAACAGGTCCTCTTTTGTTATAAATTTTTTACAGACAAAACGATAAGTCGAAATGTATACTACGAAAAGTGCAATAGTCTGTTTTATATATAAAAGCTAAACGTAAGCTGGCTTAGGCTTAGCGTTTTCTGTTTCGAGAATAAAAGCTAAACGTAAGCTGGCTTAGGCTTAGCGTTTTCTGTTTCGAGAAATTTGTACGGATTGGAATTTATATGTGTATGGCATGTAAAAAGCCATGACCAAAAGTTTAGTTAATGTATGTTTTGTCAATTACACTATTTGCAGTGTTTGTTTTGACGTTGTCGTTTTGTCTTTTTCATTTTCAGTACGTTTTTCCACCACACCTCATCAGTTTATAATTGCTCATGTAATCTGATAATAAATGTAAAATATTATACTTCGTTTGTTTTTTGATTTTGTTTAAACTGCAAGTATTTTTTGATGTTTATTTTTACCAACTATAATTGTTTCAGCTTTTAAAATCGCTGTCACTACTCTGTTAAATGAATTTGGATAATAATGTATTTAGTAATTTGGATGTTCTGGATGAGCATAGCTATGCAAAGAGACCAAGAAAAGGGAATGATTTTTATGATGCCAGTCAGGAATCTCAGAATTTAGGCATTCAGGTACCGGGTCCTTCCCGCATGTCTGATAATGAATTTCAAGAAAGAAGGAGAATTGAGTACTTGAGAAAAAAAAGAGAAAATGAGAGGATGAGAAGAGAAAATGAGTTCCAGAGTCAAAGAAATATGCGTTTAGAACAGGATAGAAATAGAAAGATTGGTAAAAGATCTGAAGAAAATGCATTAGAGCGACAATTGCGATTAGAACAGAACCAAAGTAGAATGAGTAGCCAAAGAACAAAAGAAAAAGCATTTGAACGTCAGTTGCGTTTAGAGCAAGACAGAATTAGACACATAGTAAATAGACAAGGCGTGGTTAATGTCTATGCAGGTATTTGATTAGGATTTCTGAATTTTGGAAAAGGTAAATTTTTTCTTTTTTGTTATTCTCCCCACCCAAGGAGACGACCAATGGATATGTCGTGAATTAGTTTTTGTGTGTTGGTCTTCATTCGAACAGCGCAGTGAAGAAAGAATGTGCCAGCTGGAGCATCAAAAAGTTTGGTAAATGACTGCAACAATTGGTAAATTTTTCGTTTTCAAGAAAAAAACCGAATTAAGCATAATTGCCAAAATTTTAAGAATCCCAAGGAGAAAGCCGACCAATATGAATGCCGCGAATTTTGGACGCAGAGCTGACTTCGAAAAGAATTGCTGAACAAAGCGGCGATGACTTCATTTCAAAGGCGAAGCGAAGAAAGAAAGTGCCAGCTGGACCAAAGCATGAGATGGAGAGAAAAATGGAGATATTTCTTTTTTAAATTTATTATGTAATTACAACCTGTTAAAATGTAGTTTTTTAATTGCCTGAATTGATGTATTACTTATGACTCTTGAAATTAATTTTCATACTGTTATCCAAAAAAAATTGGTTTTAGGCTTTATTTAAGGGCACAGACGATTTTGACGTTAAAAGAGAAGAGACGAAAGGAATTGAGGAGAAACGTTGAAAGCGAAAGAAAAAGATTAAGAAATAAGTTAAATGAAACTAATTGAATTAGTCGTCCCTAGCGGGTATTGCGCCGAAGGCGCAAAAACCCGCTAGTTAATTATAATAGTTATTGGATCTCTTTATTTTCAAAATTTCGTTTAAACAAACTGATTTTTGGAAAAAACAATTTAAAAACTAAAATTTCCTGCCATGAGCGGGGGCGAACTTAACACAAAATTTTCAATTTGTCTCCTGCATTCCATTTTTCCTAATTTCTTCCAGCAATTATTCTTGGAAAATAAAATCCCGCAAATTTTCCGATTTTATCCAATGTAAATTTTTCACGGTAAAACCGTGGATCCCGTGAACCGTGACCGTGACAGAAAAAACCCGTGAAATTCACGGTAACAGTGACCGTGACCGTGCATCACGACGCACCTCTAAAAATTAAATGTGACTTTTTTACACATTTTTAAATAAAATTAATAAAAATTTCGTTAAAAAATAAAAAACCTATAATTCATAAGGACAAACAAAAATTGACCCTATCACTTTTTTCATCCACTTTTGCACTCATTTGAATCAAGAATATTTGTTTGATTGTAATGACTCTTTCATAAATGCAGCATTGCCATAAAATCTAAAAGACCTTTGGCATTCTCTTATCACGTTTTTTGAACCAAATATTTTTATAATAAATGGCGCGCCAAGACAGAATATGCCTACCAAGTGATGATTTATTAAGGGAAGTTAATGTATCAGTGTGAGTTATTTTAATAAAATTAAAGAAGCGAAAAACTTTTTTCATTAGATTCCGGCAAAATATCCACCAATCTTTGCAAATTCATTACATTTTTTAAAGTTAAGAATAAGATTTTCAGAATATAAACTGCACTTTATTAAAAAGATTTATCAAAAAAAAAGAATTATAATTAGTAGGCCTAGGCAAATTGGATTTCCCGGATCCGGAACCGGATTTTCAAACTGCAAAAATTTATATTTTACTAAAGAGTCCACTTGCTCTTATCCCTTTTTTTAATTTTATTTATTTCAATAATTTTTAATGGTCCCTGCAGAGTAATTACATTTTTCTTCTTTTTTCATTATTATTATTCATTTGATCACTTTTATCGTCCCTTTTTTTTGTCATTCATTTTGATAATTTTCTGTATCATATGAAAGCTTTAAGTGTTTCGAAGGTATGAAGAAGCTATTTCTAAGCGATTGATCAACTCTTAAAAAAGTTACAACTTTAAGAACACGAAAAAGTCAGAAGTTTTGTATATTTTTGTATATTTTGGTTCATAACTTTCTTATAATTTGGTAAATTCTTTTAATTTTTAGAGCACTAATAGAGTCCATAAGCCAGCCTTCGTAAGACACTAAGTTTAAAAAATTTGGTTGCCTAGGAAAGAAGTTATGGCCATTTCTAGCCATTTTAAATCGATTCCAACCGTTATTGAGCAATTTTGAGTTTGGCCCTATAATTTCTATAATTAATATTTACCAAATAAAATATCGCGCCTCAAATCGTTGTCTTGACATTACCAGGCACAACTGGTTTATTCGACCCTTTGAATTTAAATCAACCTTTTCCTCCTCCCTTTGAATTTAAATCAACCTTTTCCTCCTCCCTTTGAATTTAAATCAACCTTTTCCTCCTCCCTTTGAATTTAAATCAACCTTTCCTGCTCCCTTTGAATATTTAAATCAACCTTTTCCTCCTCCCTCTGAATTTAAATCAACCTTTTCTCCTCCTTCTGATATTAAATCAACCTTTTCCTCCTCCCTTTAAATTTAAATCAACCTTTTCCTCTCCTTTGAATTTAATCAACCTTTTCCTCCTCCCTTTGAATTTAAATCAACCTTTTACCTCCTCCTTTCTGAATTTAAATCAACCTTTCCTCTTCCATTTGAATTTTAAATCAACCTTTTCCTCCTCCTTTGAATTTAAATCAACCTTTTTCCTGCTCCCTTTGAATTTAAACCTTTTCCTCTTCCCTTTGAATTTAAATCAACCTTTTCCTCCTCCTTTGAATTTAAATCAACCTTTTCCTGCTCCCTTTGAATTTAAACCAACCTTTTCCTCCTCCCTCTGAATTTAAATCAACCTTTTCCTCCTCCTTCTGAATTTAAATCAACCTTTTCCTCTTCCCTTTGAATTTAAATCAACCTTTTCCTCCTCCTTTGAATTTAAATCAACCTTTTCCTCCTCCCTTTGAATTTAAATCAACCTTTTCCTCCTCCCTTTGAATTTAAATCAACCTTTTCCTCCTCCCTTTGAATTTAAATCAACCTTTTCCTCCTCCCTTTGAATTTAAATCAACCTTTTCCTCCTCCCTTTGAATTTAAATCAACCTTTTCCTGCTCCTTCTGAATTTAAATCAACCTTTTCCTCTTCCCTTTGAATTTAAATCAACCTTTTCCTCCTCCTTTGAATTTAAATCAACCTTTTCCTGCTCCCTTTGAATTTAAATCAACCTTTTCCTCCTCCCTCTGAATTTAAATCAACCTTTTCCTCCTCCTTCTGAATTTAAATCAACCTTTTCCTCTTCCCTTTGAATTTAAATCAACCTTTTCCTCCTCCTTTGAATTTAAATCAACCTTTTCCTCCTCCCTTTGAATTTAAATCAACCTTTTCCTCCTCCCTTTGAATTTAAATCAACCTTTTCCTCCTCCCTTTGAATTTAAATCAACCTTTTCCTCCTCCCTTTGAATTTAAATCAACCTTTTCCTGCTCCCTTTGAATTTAAATCAACCTTTTCCTCCTCCCTCTGAATTTAAATCAACCTTTTCCTCCTCCTTCTGAATTTAAATCAACCTTTTCCTCTTCCCTTTGAATTTAAATCAACCTTTTCCTCTTCCCTTTGAATTTAAATCAACCTTTTCCTCTTCCCTTTGAATTTAAATCAACCTTTTCCTCTTCCCTTTGAATTAAAGATTATTTGGATTTAAATTTGGATTGATCACCCAAAATTGATAAAGGTATAATGTGTAAATTCGTAGGAAAAATCATTTGATCAAACAGACAGACTCTTCAAATAATTATAAAAATGTGATATTATTTAAAAGATGTTTTCAGAACACAAATTAAATGTGACCTTTTTTACATTTTTAAATAAAATTATTAATTTATTTAATATGTTATTTTTTAATAATTATTAATTGATTTTATTTCAATTGGCCTTGGCCAATCACTTTTGAATAATTCACCCTGCAATTTTTTTTTCGTGTAAATAAATTAGTGTAACACCATAAAAATTTGAATTGAAACCTACGAAATTTTCATCCACTTTTGCACTAATTTTTTTGATTGTAATGACAAATTTTATCATTTGTTTCAGAAATGCATTGCCTAAAGATGATCAACAAACAAAAAAATAATTCGCGCTGTTTGCGCTCGCGATGCATTATTTTTTTTTTAATTTATATTATGTACATAAAATAAATAAAGTGAAATAAGATTTGGCGTGGCCTTATGTATCAAATTTTTAAAGAGAAGAAAAGCGAGTGCCTAAATGCGGTGGGGGTCATTTGAGTCTGGCCATTTGAGTCGGGCCGTTTGAGTCGGGCGTTTGAGTCGGGCCGTTTGAGTAGGAGGGCCATTTGAGTCGGGCCGTTTGAGTCGGAGAGCCACCCATACAAAATCTCATTTTTTTAGTTACGGATTAATTTTTTTTTTAAATATAATAAAAAATAACAATTAACACTACAAAAACAAAAGTCAGGCTACCATACCATACACTTGAAGAACATCATCGAGAAAGGGATCAATAGGATAACAATTTGTTAAATTGTGATCATTTTGATGTGCCTTTGCTAAATCCACGCTTCATTCTGTTTCATTTGTTCATAATTGGTTATTGTTACTCAGTTTTCGAAACAAAAAAATTCAGAAAAATTACTAAGTTTTGTTCAGGATATAAAAAGATCAAAAATAGATTCCCTATACTTTTAAGTCCCGAAATTTTGGGCCTGGCGGGACCCGGGACTAATAAGAAAGGGGGTTCTGAGAAAAAAAACATAAGAGCAGCTTCAAAAAGTTCCGGCGGCCTCCCGACACGGGCCCCGAGTTTTCCTGTCCCGGCAAATCCCCAGTCCCCTGCTACCTTAACATAAAACCTGAATCATCGAAATAACTTTTTTGTATATTTATTTTTCGTTTACTATAACTTTAAAAATCAGAGAGAAACAAATAAAAATTAGATTTTTTTTTCTTAGTTTTTTTATGTGTTTTCAACCCGGATATACTTTATGTGGCAGTCCGACTAAAATGGCCCGACTCAGACGACCCCTCCGACTCAAACACCCCGACTCAAAAGGCCCGACTCAAATGACCCGTTCCGGCCTAAATGACATAGCGATGACCATTTGGGCTTCTTTAAAATTACACTTCAGTTGTTAAAAAAAAAAAAAAATTAAAAACTGGGAATTTATCACGAAAAATATATTAAAATAAAAATATTTTTGAAAAATATGTAAAACCGGAATGAAATCACAAAAAAGACAAAATACAACACGAAATTAGGGTAGAAAGATTGTTGCCAATGTCCCGATACCAAGTTTTCGGGGGTTTTCTGACCAAAATTTCCGCTACTGAACCAATGCGGAACTAAAATTTCAGGAGCCCCGAAGTTCCTGGCCAAATATTCCCGATACCAAACTGTTCCCTCCCGGCCAAAGTTGTTAACAACACGTATAGAGAGAGAGAGAGAGAGAGAGTACACAGTTTGTCTGAGAGGAAAAATTAATTCAGCAAATGCCAAAAATGATCAAATGGCTGAGGATGACTTTAATAATTTAACAATTTATGATTTTAATATATTTATGTATGGGTGCCAGACATACAGCATCCATTATTATTAATACTGTGTTGAGTAATTTTTTCATCAAAACGAATTAATTTGGCGGAAAATTTTCAATTTTTTTTTTCATTTATGGCAGCGTTTGGTGAATTCATTTTTCCACTCATCATTAGAATGTATCCCCCTCCCATCACTTTGCTCCGCTGTATTTAAGGCGTTGCAACTGATGGGTTGCTGCCACAGTTTGTACCTATTAAAGAATAATATAATTTTTTTATTACTTTTTATATTTCCAGGGGCCTAATGGTGCTGAAATTTTTACATAACTTATCCTCACCGAAAGAAAACCAGAGACGCCGGTTCAAAGCCGTCCCGCCGCCAAATTTTTCCCTTAAAAGCTGCCCCAGCTTGATCAAACATATCAGGGATGGCGGCGACCTCTGATTTGAAAAATCAAAAAACCGGCCAAAAACTACTCAATTTTGAAGAATTCTTATATTTTTGAAAAAATTAATTCCGTTTTTTCCGATTTTTTCCCAAAATTATCGGAAATCGGAATTCCGATGCCCAAAAAAACATCGGAAATCGGAAATGGTCGCCATCCCTGATTCAAATATCAATTTCACGGTTTTTAAATTTTATTTTTAAGGAATGGCTCAAACAAGTAATAAACAGTCTTTTCTCCTTTTTTTCTTGATTGCCCTTGTCATTGCCATCGCTACCATTTCGGCGAATAACGATGGCGCCGAAGCGGATGTTCCAGAGAACGATGCCATTGGAGGAGGTGATTTGGAGAACAATGCCATCGACCGGCGTACTAGTGAAAATAATGGGCCCGAAGTGAATGATGTGGAGAAATCCGTCACCGAAGCGGATGATGGGGATATTGATGATATGGAAGAACAGCCTGTGACCGGAAGGGTAAATATTCGGGGCTAAATGATTAAACTCTTTTATTAGTTTTGCCGGGCACTATTAGAAATTATTGAAAGCTCAAGACCTTGCCGTACATACAAATTAACACAAAATGAGATACCGGTAAACATTGTCAAAATAAAAATATTTTTCATATGATTATTTTTTAGCGTAGACAGCGTGAGCTGAAATTGCGGAAAGCCCAAGACTATGTGAACAAGCTGAACAAAGCGCAAAATTACTGGACGGTCAGTGACGCCACAGACAATTCAATTATAAAAAACAAAAACAAAAAAACCATTTTTGGTGTATTCAGACTTTTTTTGACATGGAACCTCATTACCGTACTAGATTGACTGTAAAAAGAATTATAAAAAGCAAAAAAAAAAAAAAGATTAATAATTTTATAATTTATTGGTAACTTTTATCACTAAAGAAATTATTGTTTTATCTTGACAAAAAATGACCAATTTGGATTGCTTCAAAAACTGTAAAAAAGTATTATTTTATTTTTATTTTTTATCTCACAGTAAGAAAAAAGGACATTTTTGATTTAAAAGATTCGACCCCGCCAAAAAAGAGTATTTCTTTAAAAAAAAGAACATCTGATACCCATGTTTTAATAGCGCTATGTTAAAATAATTGTGAGATACAGTTAAGTTTTTTACAAAAATTTTGCAAAATATCTTCTTCGAAGATATAATGGCATAGGAAATTATTTTTTAATTAAACTTTCGTAGTATTTATTTTTTAATTCAATCAGAAACAACATTGGATTTATAAGCCTGTGACATTTTAATATGGCTAGTGAAACATTAAAAACGCAATTGAATAATAAAATTTACTTATTAGGATAATTTTCCTGATTCTTGAACCAAGACATTATATGCATTTACTTGAATTCAATAAGTTCTTTTTTTATTGTATTTTCTCTCTCTGTTGCATTGAGAACGATCCAAAATTTATTTATTTTAACAATTTTAATTTATTAAAATGTCCATTAAATAAATTTTCCGTACTGAAATAGCCCTTCATCCGAAATCCCCCACTTGCACCATTCGGACTTCGTCCCAGCACATATTGAAATATTTAAAGGCCGCCGTACATGAACCTTTTGCACTTATGACGAACAAACAACGGAACAATTTGTTGGGAGGTTCACGCATACGCATAGGGAGACGCCGCCCCATCCAATCGCAGCATAAAAAGGCAATTTCGAAAAAAAACAATTTTTTTCTTTCAATTTAAAATTTCAGAAAAACGGTCTGAATGGTTTTTGACTATTTACAAAAATATATTTTAATAAAATTGCATTTATGAAAATGATTATGGTGTAAAATGGAATAGAATCTTAATGAAAAAATGGATATTGAAAATCAAAGGATTCACTTCCGATCAATTTTGACGCGCGCAATGAGTGGCCAGAATGTGCGGATTTCATTGGGATGGCAACTGACCAAGGTAGGAAGAAGCAGTGAAATCTGTAAAGTATGAAGCAGCAATCGGAACCATAAGTTTATTTTGTTAAAAATTATTCAAAGCCATAAAAATGATTAATTTGTTGGGCTCTAAAAAAGCACTTTAATAGTCCATACAATTCTATTTTTATGGGTGGGGAAAGAAAGGATGCCGCTTAATGGCCCATGTTTTTTATCCTAATTTAATGCATCTTTTGGCATTACATAAAAAAAACTTATTGTTATTGCTTGAAATTAAGTCCTTTTTAAACCAAATTTGTTTTATTATTTTCCAACTTTCATTATAAATTTTATCTATAATTTCGTCTAACTCCAAATTAAACAGCAGCATTTTTGGCTGGGATTGATGCAACATAATTTGAAGTGTCGGCACCACCGGACCCCGTTTTACCTTATTTACACCGCCGGTTTCAAACCATTTTCGAGTTTACACAAATCTAGGAGGGGGTGATCTGATTTAGTTGTGTAATTATCTTTTTTGATCAGCCTTCGTGTTTTTTCTTCCATAAAGTTTGCGTTATAATTTAACGAAATGGAAAAAATCGAACACACTGATTAATTCTATAGATTAACACCTCCATAAATATCAAGAATCAGAAAAAATCAGTAAGGGTAGAAAAATAATTTTTAGTCTTTTTGGACCTATAAAATTTACAAAATTTTTGGGACGGAGTTGGCCCTTTTTGTACTGGGACGGAGTTGGCGGGACGGAGTTGGCTGGGACGGAGTTGGCGGGATGGAGTTGACCCGTACCGCCTACCGTAATATGGACATAAAACCTAAGAACATAATGTTACAATATCGAACAAATATGCACATAAATCGCGAATTATTTAAATATGGGTATAGAAAATCCATGCTAGAAGCTTCAAACCAAGCTAAAAACAGCAGGTTT
Source organism: Heterodera filipjevi (assembly GCA_039877585.1). Classification (NCBI taxonomy): domain Eukaryota; kingdom Metazoa; phylum Nematoda; class Chromadorea; order Rhabditida; family Heteroderidae; genus Heterodera; species Heterodera filipjevi. The sequence continues at coordinate 2,351,794 of JBDPZO010000005.1, read as the reverse complement.
TTTAAAAATATGGATTTCCATATAAATCTGAACCATACAATATCATTTATATATCTCTCTCTCTCTCTCTCTTCCTCTCTCTCTCTCTCTCTTTTTGATGTAATAAAATGATATTTGATAATTGTCTTTTTTAGCACGTCCTCATCAAAGACACCGACATCTACAAAGTAATTGCAAAAAATATCAAAAGAGTTTTTGATAATTTTTCTTCAAATTTAAATTTTTTTTTTCATTTCAACTAACTAGTAGATCGCAGCGATATTGTTCATATCGTTTTCTTGCTTTTTTTGGGGGGGGGGGGGGGTCTCCGCTCTTGCATTTTAGCGTGAGGCATGAGATTGCGGGCGTACCTCAACTGCGGATCAACCAACTTTAGGATTTCATAATTTTTTCTAACTTGATCTAATTCTGCTTTTTGATAGCATTTGAATGTTTTATATGTTTATGAAGCTTCTATTGAGACATTTTGTTAAGCGATTTAATAACTGGCCAAAAACTTTCAATTTGAAAACTGCAAAATGCAGAATTTTATTAGATTTCATTTATAACTTTTTTTTTATTGATTATTTAATTTTTGAGTTTGAAGAATTAATTTAGATTAGAGCTGTTGATGATGGTCTTTCGAATGATACCAAAATAACAGAATGGATCAATTAAAAAAAAGTTATGAGGTCCTAAACTTGGCTGGTCCGCAGTTGAGTACCCCGATGCACTCGTAAGAATTAGGGTTGTGCGGGAAATGATTTTTACCGGGAACCGGGAAGGTAACCAAGATACGAAAAACCCGGGAAATTTCCCGAGTCGGGGACCGGGAATCCACTCAGCACTAGTAAGAATGGAAGTCTGAGTCAGTCAAGAATCACCATCGTACACCTTTTAGCTTCGTTTTTTCACAAAATTTATCCAAAAATTCTCTAAAATAAATAATTTTTATACAAAACAAAAAATGTTAAAAAACACTTAGTTTATTAGTAATAGTGCAGTTTATTATCCGCCCCTTTTTAAAAAAAGTCAAATTCTTTAATTGAGAATTTCTTTAAAAAATGCACTTTAAAATTGTAAGAACATTTTTAAATCCTTGCAAAAAAAGATTTTTTCAAAAATTATAAAAAAACAAATAATTTGAAAAATTCTCACATTTTAACAAAAAGTCTTCGAATTTATGTTGCTTTAATCCCAAGTGCTTTCAAAAGGTTTGATAGAGGCTAATATATGAATTTTGTATGAGAATTGCGTTTTTGGAGATTTTTGAAAAAAAAATCGTTAATTATGAAAACACCCCAATGAATTAGCTAAAGAGCCAAAAATGTTTTTTGCTCCATTATTAATCCTTTTAAGGTATTTTAGGATTAAAGCAACATAAATTTGAAGACATTTTGGACATAACCGCAAAAGTCGGGCCGCAAATGTCGGGGCACCGTGGGTGGTGCGTAAATGCCCACTTTTTATTAGCACGACAACATGAATTCTAATGGCGACCATAATGTGAAATTAATTGGATGGGGCGAAGATACTACGGATGATGGCGAAGTGGTCAAGTATTGGCTCGGCGTCAATTCATGGAGCACTGAGTAAAATTTCATTAAATTTCAACCATTTTACTTAGGGAATTTTGTTCTTTAGTTGGGGAATGAATGGACTGTTCAAATGGCGCCGTGGGACCGACGAATGCGGCATTGAGACATGGGGTGTCGATTTTGGCACTCCCCAAATTTGAGGGGAGAAAAATGCCTTGCGATGGTTTCGCAGACGACAAATTTGCCGTATAAACTGTTAATGGGCGAGAGAGAAAGAGACCATCTGGGTTTTTGACCAATAATTAGACACAAACGCAAAAAAAAACAAACAAAAAAACTAGTTTTTTTTCAAGGTGTGTAGAATTTCTTAAAGATTATTTGGATTTTAATTTTGAACTGACTAAACAATAATTGATAAAGGTACACTATGCAAGTTCATAGGAAAAATCATTTGATCAAACAGACGGACTCTTCAAATAATTATAATATAATAATGTGATACTTAAATGTTGTTTTTTAATGAATTTATGGAGAGTGTGATGCATAAAAACGTATTGCTGCTAATGTATTTATGATAATAATTATTAAACAAATCAATTGGTTTTTAAATAATTATACCCTCTAAAAGCTGAAATAATGTTATTTTTTTTGCTTTTTTTTAAATTAAAATTCTTGAAAAAAATTACTACTCGCTCGCTTCATTGAAAATTTGCATTTATTTTTCTGAGAAGAATTGCCATAGATTATATGACGTTGTAAAAATTTCATAGACGGGCAATAAAATTATAATATGAATAAAGAAGAAAATTGAAGAAAAGTAGTCCATATCAGCACATTTTACAACTAAAATGTTTAACATTACAAATAAAATATTCCTTTGTTCACATATTCTTTTGAATTATAATAATATTCTTATTTTAATTCCAACATTTTTTAGGATGTATATTTCTTCCAAGGCCCAAAATGATATTATTTTTATTTTTGGGTTATGCCTTTTTCTCCGTTTTGCGCCTTCAGCTGATGGAATGCGTTTGTTTTTAAAAAAATAAATTTTAAAAATAACTGTAACCTGATAACCTGATTGCATGGTACCAAATTCCCGCCCTTTTTTACTCTTTTACGACCCATAATTCGTGCCATTCCCTGTTCATTGTCGGCCCCGTTTCCGTTCCCGGTTTTTCAAAATTCCGGTCTCTAGTTTTGATAGTTGATTTTTTAAAGAGTTAAAAGTTAATTATTTTCACATTAATAATTATTGTCTGATTTTTTGGGGTTAATGATATGATTCAAATATTATTTATTTTCACCAACCACAAAAAGTTCATGCACTTATATTGGGTTATAAAATTTTTTAGTTTTACTCCTTTGGATTTCGGTTTAGTGAATTACAAAAAGTGCCAAATCTTAACCATACATCTTTTCTTTAAAAAAACAAATTGTAACAAAAATTAATTAACAAAAAAAAATTGTTTATTAACAGGACCAATAATATTTAAATTTTCAAGCTTATAGAGCTTATCAAGAGCTATCATATGGTACTAAGAATTAGTGTTAGGCACCGGATTGGGATCCGGACGGATTTTTCCAGATCCCAATCCGGAATCCTGGTTTTTTGGGCCTCACCGGATTTTTCCGTATTCCGGATTTCCGGATTATCCGGGAAAATCCCACAGGTAAATTTTTGAAAATGAAATTCCGGTTCCGGATCCGGCGTTTTAAAACCGGATTTCCGGATTTTTCAAGATTCGGAAAGTTAAACCTTCAATTCAGCTCAAATAAATTCTGGAAATTGGACCAACTTTTTGAATTTATTTAATGAATTAAAATCTATACATTTTTTCTTTCCTTTTTGTGTAATGACATAACCACTTAATTATTGAACTTTAAGGAATTTTTGTAATGCCACTGCACAATATCTTCAAAATTGGTTTATTTAACAGAATCAAAGCTAGCTCAGCAACAGAACATGGCAAGGCTGAGCGTCTTGAATGTAAAAACAAAGGGCTAATTAAACCAGGGCTCGGATCTTAAAATTTTCAAAAAAAGGACATGCATACCAAAAAAAAAGAGATTGGGGTCAAAAAAAAGGAAATTTTTGAAAAATGATTGTGGAACTATTGTAAACAATTTATGCAAGTAAATGCATTCAAATACTATATTTTCATTACCCATAATCATTTTGAGCAATTTGGGACAGGAATTTCGGGGCAAGTGAGATCGAAATTCTTTTTATTTTGGCGAGATTCTTAACCCATTTTTTTAGGTGCCGGGCTTTGAAATGAGACATTAAATTTTTAATTTGAAAAAGGAAGAATAGGCGGTGCCGATAGGCGCCGCCGTGAAAAATTTTCAAAATTTGAGTGTGTTTTGATAGCAAATCTTGATAAAAAAAGACCAATTTTTAGGGATTTTTAAATTAATTTTGAGAAAATCTGCGCGAATGGGGTCCTGTGGTGCCGATAGGCGCCACCGGGGAAATTTTTGAAAATTTGTAACCTATTTATTAACAGATTTTCACCAAAATTTTAAATTTCGGTCCTTTTTTGAAAAAATTTCAAAAGGATTGAGTGTCCGGCGGTGCCGACAGGCGTCGCCGGGAAAAATTTTGAAAAATACTAAGAAATCGCTTCAAAAATTATAAAAAATAGTATTGTTTTCTTCTTTTTTTTTTACCTTACAGTAAGAAAAAAGGACAAAATATGAGCAGTAGGCTGAAAAAAGGACATTTCTTTGGAAAAAGGACATTTTTGATTTAAAAGATTCGACCCCTCCAAAAAAGGACATTTCTTTAAAAAAAGGACATATCCGACCCCTGCATTAAACATCAATTTTTGCTCTCCAGAGTAAGTGTCCAATCGTTGACTGTTCATCTCGAGTCTAGTTTACACAAGGATTCGGAACACATGTCAAGATTTCGACAGTTGAACAATTCGAGCGATGGAAAAATTGACAAATTTACAGTCCGTGGAACATGTAGGTTTTTCTTTGGTCTTACCTTATCATATCCCAATATTTAATTTCAAGCCGAATTGAGTTCGTTGGACAAGCGTGTTTTAAATTTTATCACGGAGTGCAACTTGCCTTTTTTTTATCATCAACAAAGCGACCTTTCGTTCACTCTTCAAACAAACCAATGAACAATTAATGGAACAATCGCACTACCGAAAATAACTCCCTGTTCTTTACAAATTGGTCAAACAAAAATGAAACCCGACTTGATAAAATGCAAGCATTTTTCATGTACAACGGATTGTTGTCAGGTACAACCGAAAATTTTCTCAGGTTCAATTTATTTGGTTTTTTACTTACGTTTCCTCAATTAATTTTCTTCAGTCTGACAGTTACCGGCATCAGTGAAAATTGGTCGAAGAACAATTTCGTTCTCGCAATTCGGAGATTCCCTGGGACACATGGTGGCCAAACATTGCAGAACTTTTGGCTACCCTTCTTCGTGAGTGGGAAATTGAGAATAAAGTGCATTGTTTCGTGACAGACTCTGCCCGCAACATGCAAAAAGTAATTTTTGCACTTAAAAAGCATTTTTTAAAAGGATCATTTAGGCTTTTGAGTCATTGACACAAATGGCTCCTATCTTTTGCCGTATTCTAACTCCGCATGCTCAGGTCACTTGCTAAATTTAATTGTGAAAAATGTTTTGGTGAAAAGGATGGAGAAATTTCGAAGCTTTTTAGCCGTTGTCGGCGCGTCGTTTCACACATACGTCACTCAAATAAAGCATTTTCTGAATTAAAAGAAATTCAGGCAGAAGAAGGACTTCCGTCACATCAATTAATCCAAGTTAGAGGATAGGAAAACCCAGTAAAATTTTGTTTAGGGAAGTTGTTACTCGGTGGAATAGCAGTCTGTTAATGGTCAAAGGAGGCTGTGGACAAATATTTTCTCGAGAAAAGGATGTTCGAGTTTATTCTGTCAGATGGCGAATGGAGACTTTTGGAGGCTTTGTAATCTTTTTTATCACCGTTTGAAGAAGTTTCAAAATTATTTTGCTCTTCAGCGATTTCGGTTGTCATTCCTTATGCAAAGGAATTGGAAAGGTGAAAATAATTGAATTGATTGTAAAAGCTTATTAATTCAGGATGATCAGAAATGTCGATTTATCAGTCACTAGAGCTGATAAGGAATCAATTCGTTTCACTATTCAGAAATTGGAATGTGTTCGACAAAGATCCTTAAATGGAATTCAGAATCGTTTTCTATGCTTGGAGGCTAAAAAGTTAGTTATTTGGTTGGACGTACAATTTCAAGTTAAAACAAATTTAGAGTGTATGCACTTTCAACTTTTTTGGACCCACGTTTCAAGGAAAAATTTTCAATGGACCCAAAATTTTTTATTGCTCAAATCTCAATTGGCTTAAATCTGAATCCGAACACACAATCAATCAGCAATTGGAATGTTTGGACAATGATCTCTTCGGTATTCCCATTTTAGACATTGAAAATGAACCTCCACCATCAAAAAATCATTTCTGGACGCGTTGGATGAGCAAAGAGTTGCTGGGTTTGTATGTTCGGATTTATGGTTTCATTTTAAATATAATTAAGCCCATCACTAACGACATTGACACAGAATTAGACAATTATTTGAAATTTGATCGTGCGCCACAGCGCTCGGATCCATTGGAATGGTGGAATATCAACAAAAAGGAGCTCCCACGACTAGCAAAGTTGGCAGCTCGATACCTTACAACGCCTGCAACCAGTGTGGCCAGTGAGGAATTGTTCAGCGTTGCAAGAGATGTCTATGACTACAGACGATCGAACCTCTCTCCCGAAAATGCGGAATATTTGATTTTCTTGAACAAAGCGATTTCACAACCGAACTATACTTATTGATCATTTAATATTTCTTGATAATATTTCTGAGTGCGCGCAAAATAAACTTACGAGGTTCAAATTTCTTCCCAACGTTGAAAATCATAAATTTTCAAAAAATCCGGAACCGCATCCGGCTTTTTGAAAACTAAAATCCGGAAAATTTTGAAAAATGAAAATCCGGTTCCGGATCCGACGAAAAAATTTGCAGTTTGAAAATCCGGTTCCGGATCCGGGAAATCAAATTTGCCTACTCCTATGAGAGAGAGAGAGAGGCAGCATTGAGGGAAAAGAAAGATAGCGAGGGAGAAATGTAGAGAAAAAGAGAGAGAAAGAGAGAGAGATAAAGAGAGAGAGAACAAGATAGAGAGGAAAAAAGAGAGAGAAAGGTATACAGAAAGAAAGAGCGCTGCCCGTCATCTTGCCGACCCGTCGTTTTGCCGACACGTCGTTTTGCCGACCCGTCGTTTTGCCGACACGTCGTTTTGCCGACCCGTCGTTTTGCCGACTAAGCCAAAATGAGTCGTTTTGCCGACAAATTTTTAAAAAATCGTTTAAAACATGTTTCCATAGGTTTTCGGGGTCGCTGATCACGAATATGGCATTAGTTTTTGTCAATTCCGAACTCCAGCCCCAAATTCGAACCACAAGTCGAGATTTTTTCGTATAGAAAATTTACATTTTTTATCGCCAAAACCCGATTTTAAAATACAGAAAACTGTCAGAACACGTAATAATAACAATGAAACCCTTTTCGAACATTGGAGTCGACAAAAACGAACTTAGAAAAACTAAAATTTCGGCTTTTTCTTCGAAAGCTGTTGATGGCGCCGAGAAATATAGGTTCTGGCCGGTTTTATGTGTCCCATGGCATTTTACCAAAACGCATACCTTCGTTTTATTCAAACACATTATATTTCACTTTTTGAAAGAAATACGCCGTAATTACCCAGTTTAAAATAGGTAGGTTGTTATTTACGTGTAAATGAATGAACATTAAATGTGACATGATTGTTGCATAATTTTTTGGGATGCGTAAAACCGAAATAAATGCCATATTTGTGATCAATCAGCCATTCGATTACAATGTTAACTACGAACCTTCAATTGAATTTTGCGGAATTTCGGGGGCCGAAAACCAGGACGGTGTACGGGTGCCTATGAGTATACACCGAATTGAAAAGTAATGCGCATTACCACCACTCTTCAACCAAAAAATATTTATCAATTTGCAACAAAAAATGAACATCTTTCGAGTTTCTAAAAGTTCCAACCATCCGCTTATTTCTGTGCCTTACGCTGCCACCAACACTTCTGCGTTTCGTCTCGCTTTCGCTTGGCCACGTGTGTTGTCCGATACGCTTTTCGAAAATTTCAGCGCCTTTTTGTCCTTGCTTAAAAGAAAAAAATATACTTGCAAGTCGTGCGTATGTCAGTTTTTTTTTTATCATTAAGATGCTATAAAAACATCTTAGTTCGGTAATTCAAAAGTCGGTTGCTATTTCCCTATTTTTGATGCAGACCTTTACCCCGAAATTTCGCACCTGATTTTGAGTCATCCGTGAACGCGTCTTTCAAAAGGCGCGAACCCAACAACCTGAACACATAACAGTTTTCATTTGGTTAATAAATAAACAAACCTCACGCACAAGCTCACGAACAATAAGCGTCTTTTTTGAAAGTCATCTTTTGTGTGGTGATTGGCAATGTTTTTACCTTCCATTTTAATTAAAAATGAATAAATGTGTAAGCTGAAAAGAATTGTATAAACAGGACCACAAAAAATAGAATTTTCAACTTTTGTTCGAACTAGACAAAATAACACCAACCCAAGTCGGATGAGAGGTTTTGATAAACAAAGGCACTTAGAAAAAAAAAAGAATTTTTCGACTTGTGGTTCGAATTTGGGTCTGGGGTTCGGAATTGACAAAAACTAATGCCATATTCCTGATCAGCGACCCCGAAAACCCCCGGAATTCATTAAAATAAAATTTGAATTTTTTTTATTTGTCGGCAAAACGACTCATTTTGGCTTAGTCGGCAAAACGACGGGTCGGCAAAACGACGTGTCGGCAAAACGACGGGTCGGCAAAACGACGTGTCGGCAAAACGACGGGTCGGCAAAATGACAGCGCGCCAAGAAAGAGACAGTAAGGGCGGAGGGGGGAGGGGAGAGAGATAGAATGAGAAAAGGTGAGAAAGACAGGGTAAAGGGGAGAATAGAGAAGATAAGGAAGGGAGAGAGAATAAGGAAACAAGAAAGAGATGGAGAAGAGATAGAAAGAGAGACAACGATAAAAAGACATTGTTGGAGAAAAAAGAGAAGGAGGGAAAATGGGAGAAAGGTATAGTGCGAGAGAAAAAGGGAGAGAGAGCGAGGAAGAGAAAAATAGCACTTTAAAAGAGAGAGTGATAAAAAAAGAGAGAAAGAAGGTACTTTTCCGTTTTGCGACCCCCCCCCCCGAAACTTTTAAATAAAAAGTCGTTTCTGGGGTAATTTCGGGCGCTGATCACGAATATGGCATTTGTTTTTCAAAATTCCAAACCCGAATTCGAACAAAAAGTCGAAAAGCATAATTCACATTCAAAAACATTTAAATAAAAAGTCGTTTCTAGGGTAATTTGGGGCGCTGATCACGAATATAAAATTGGTTTTTCAAAATTCCGAACCCCGAACCCGAACTCGAACAAAAAGTCGAAATTGATATTCACATGTAAAACATGTTTCTAGGGGCTTTTTGGGTCGCTGAACAAGAATATGGCATCCGTTTTGCCCAATTCCGAACCCCGACCCCGAATTCCAACAAAAAATTGATTAGTTTTCCAATTTTCATATAAAAACACTTAAAAACTGTTATAATATAATTATGACCGATTAATGTCTGGAACACCCTTTAAAGGCCGTGGAACGGCCCGCCAATGGCGAGCATGCGAAGACGGAGCAAGTAGTGGGGCGCCCGAGCGAGCGGAGTGCGAGGACCGAACAATTGGCGACGCCCTAAAAGCTCATTGCCGATAAATTTAATTGATTTGCTGGGTGCGATTAATTTCTGTTCAGTCGTGTTCTGAACAGAGGAATTTCTACATTTTGACAAAAACCTAACACCTATGTGGTGAAGGATCTCACGGGTGTCGCCAATTATTCGGTCCTTGCACCGAGCAACACAAAATTTATTTTACAAAAATTCAAATAGATAATAAGTCAGAAGTTGATGGAGAGCAGCACAGAAGATTGGGTAACCAACAACAATAAAAAAAACGAATGAATAAGTTGGGGGCGAATGGCATTGACTAATCAATTTGTGTCTAACATATGAAATGAAGACAGAGACAATATAAGAGAATTTAAGAGAAAGAGATTAACAAATAACATTCAAATGTCAATTTAATCTTTGGGTGTCTCCACCCGAACAGTTATATTTTTCATTGCGTCTCACAAGTTGGAGCAAATCAGTGTTGTCATAAACACCGAAACAATCAAAAAGGAGTTTCATTTTGTCCTGTTTTTTTTTTGCCGTGATCTTAAAAAAGCTAAAAATTATGCTTAGGTGAGCCGGCGGTGCCGATAGGCGCCGCCGGGGAAATTTTTGAGAAATTGAATAAAATTTATTGAGAAAATTGTGTAAAAATTGTTTCAATTTTTGACTTTTTTAGTTAGAAAATTGAAAAAAAACAAAGAATAAATTAAAATTTGGCATTTTGTTAGAAATATTCAAATAATTTACAAAATTCCAAAATTGGTGGCAAATGGTGGCAATTCCAAAAATGGTGGCAAGACCCCCAAAAAGGTAGCAAATCCCACCGAAAGGGGGCAAAATCGTCACCCTGCAAATAACTCAAGTTTCCCCTGTGCTCTTTTTCTTGTTGTTGCTGTTGAAGACGAAGGTTAAATGATTTAAATAATCTTTAAAATGATATGGATTCATATAAACAAATAGGTAAAACAATTTTCGGCAATGCTGCCAATTTCTTTCCAAATTTAAGTAAACAATTTTTTTTTGGATAATCTTGGTCAGGGGCGCAAAAGTCGGAGCACCGTCGTAACTAATATTTCTATAAAATGCAAATTAGTAGGGATGCGATTTTTAGTGATTTAACTATTTTTTCTGCAGCTTTGTATCGTTGAGAAACACACGAAAAACACATTTTTAACGCGACAATTCTTCGTTTGAACGTCACTATTTGTCACTAGAAATCACTATTTTGGCGTTTTTGTCACTAAAATAGTTAACTCACTATTTTGGGGTTTCGATACTATGTTACTCACTATTTTAGGATTTTGGGAAATTTCTTAAGGAAAATACAATAAAAAAGAACTATACACCCCTAAGGATCGGTCTAAAAAAATTCAAAATTTACACTCCTAAGAAAAGACTTTTCAAAGCCAAAAATTTTGGCTAAAATTTATCAAGAATAAACTTTCTTAAAAACCCAAAATTTTGAAGAAATGCATCGAATTTTTGCCCGAAAATTTTGAAATGTACTTCATTTGTAATTGCAACCAACAATTGGAATAATAAAAAAAAAATTTTTATATATAGTGGCATAAAATTTTTCACTATTTCGTCACAATTTTGGACTTTTGTCACTATTTCGTCACTATTTTGTATTTTTTTTTGTCACTATTTCGTCACTATTTTGGCATTTTTTACAACTATTTACGAAACGGGTCATTTTGGCGTGGCCATTTTGGCGTGGCCACTTTGGCGTGGCCGTTTTGGCGTGGGCCATTTTGGCGTCGTAGGATATCTTTTCTCAAAGGGAACCAAATTAAATATTTTTAGTATCATTCGATAGCCCCAAGTGTTCTCTATAAGCATACATATTTTTAAAAAAATTTGGCCCACCCAATAAAAAGTTATGTTTAAAAAAGTTAAAAAATTTCAAATTTCGGAAATTTTCTCGAATTTTTGAACGTTTTTGAACATAACTTTTTATTGGGTGGACCAAATTTTTTGAAATTATGCAGGCTTATAAAGCTTACCAAGAGCTATCGAATGGTAGTAATAATATTCAATTAGCTTTCTTTTGGACAAAGTTATGACCAACGACGCCAAAATGGCCACGCCAAAACGGCCACGCCAAAGTAGCCACGCCAAAATGGCCACGCCAAAATGACCCCGACCGACTATTTAGTTAACTATTTTGAGATTTTTCATCACTAAAAATCGCATCCTTACAAATTAGAAATTTTATTCATCTCATATTTGTCATTATTATATTCCTTGCAAAAATTGTGCCAAATTTAAAACCAAAAATAATTCCTTTAATTTCACGTTTTATCTCTTCTGCTTCGTTGTCTTCTTTTGGCTGTTTTTTAAGTAAAACAGCAGATTAAATGTGCTAGCGTTGCTGATGTTGGCTTTTTTCTGGCCCGTTTTGGCAGCTCAATAAATCCCGCAAAGGGTTTTCATTAATTTTTCACCCCTTTTATTCACACATAATTAAAAATTTTAAATTCCGGAATAAAGCACATTTCATTTGTGCAAAATTAGGGGCCAAAGAATTCTTTCGAAAAACGTGGCATTGCAAATTTTCCCTTTCCAATGTTTTCAAAATATTTCATAAATATGCCATGGAAAGGCGGGGGCAAGAGATTAGCCGATAGTCTGCCAAAGGCATTGAATTTTAATTCAAAATTAGCCCCCCCCCCTCTCCAAATTGGAAGGGGCATTATCCAACCATCCCTATTCCTCCATATCATCATCGGAATTGGCCTCAAAATTCCCACTACGACTTCCGTTCCTGGAGGGATAAAATTGTAATCGATACTCTTTCGGTGCCGCCCGACCGAAGCTAAGACGATTGTTTTCATGCGCTCCGTTCTGTTTCGGCACAGCACTGAATTTTTTTTTGATTACATTGGCAGACCACACAAAAAAAAATTAACCTTTGGATTGGATAACGAAATCCGCTTATATTACGAGCATGCGACTGTGTAGCTTTGTGCATAGAATCTTTTATTTTTCGTAGTTGTGTTTTTTTTTTTGAAAGTTTTCATACAATGTTCATTTTTTTGATATTTTATTTTGGGAAAATTATTTTTTCGCGTAATATGTTTTCCTAACATATGGCGAAATTAAAAACAAATTTTTAAAGCAAACTTTTTTTGAAATTTTCAAAATTGATTCCTTTCATTATTTTATAAATTAAAAAATAAATTAATAAATTGTTGTTTTCTCTTTTCAATAAATTGCAATTTGATTTTTGAGATTTTAATCTTACCTTCAAATTTATAGAATTTTCAAAGATTAGCTGATATATTGACGGCATTCAAAAAGAATTTTTTTCGCTTTTTTTAAAAATTCTATTATTCTTTACATTGAAATATATTTTTTTAAAGTTTTTTTTAAAAAAAAAAAGGTTTATTTGTTTTTCTATTCCTTAAAGTGGGTGCGCCAGGAAAATAAATTTTTTTGTGCAATTAGGCTTTTTTATTTTTATTTTGTTGGTTTTTATTTTTTTAAATAATTTTTTTATAAAAATTCAAAGGTGACGATGATTGATGAAGATGTTAATGATGATGAAAATCGATTTTTGGTCTTTAAGAAAGGTGGTGCTTGGCTTAGCCCCTTTGCTTGGCCATTAGCTTAATGACTGACAGCTTTCATCGCTGGCAGCAATTAAAGCCAACTATTAAATGTTCATTTTATGTGTTCGACTGGGCACTTGGTAGGCATAGGTATATATTATTTTTCCTTGGCACGCGATTTATATAGAAATATTGATCAAAAAATGAAATAAGAAAATGCCAAAAATGGGAATAAGAGAGAGTGCCAAAAAATTTTGTTTTTAGCATCGCAAAAACGAAATACCAAGTTTCAAATTTTGACGTACGGCATTTCTGAACAAATTTCAATAAGAATGACAAAACTTTTATCAAATGAATACTTGGTTCAACTCCAGAAGTGCTTGAAAACCAAACAATGTACATTATTTCAATGTAAGTTTTTATGGCGTTATATTCAATTTATTCAAAATGCATGCCAAAAATGTCCATTTTGCCGAGAAATTTACCAAGAAGAAAACCGTTTTATCCCTACCACTCAATTTTTAGATTAATTTTTTAAGAATATTATTTTTGTCTAAAAAATGTCCCATTGGGTTTGGCACAATGTGTGGCAGGTGAGCAGCGCCGGGTTGGGCGAGTGCGACTACTGCTTGAACTACGATGCCCGCAATTGCTGCCTGGTCTTCCTGCCCATTGGGTTGGCACTGCTCTTTTTCGGGTGGCTCTTTTTTCAGGTGACCAATCAAATATAAATCATTTTTTACTAAGATTTTTAATGGTTACATAGCAGTTCGTCACTGACACTTTTTTTGTCTTAAAAACGTGTTTTAGAGGGTTTCCAGGGTCGCTTATCACGAATTTAACAACCATTTAAACTAACTCTGAACCCAGGACCATGATTCGAACAAAAAAAAAATGAAAATCTAAAAATTTAAATTCGGCTTTAGGCTAAAAGGGGTAGCAAATAGCCATTCAGAATATGCTTGTAAAGTCATTATAAATCAAAAAATTTAAAATTTTAGATTTTCATTTTTTGTTTGAACCCGAGTCCGGGGTTTGGAGTTGGTCTAAAATGGATGTTAGATTCGTGATCAGTAGGGCTCGGATTTTGAGGAATTAAACCCATGTTACCAATTTTTAGCTCAAAATAAAGTTCAGTGACGAAACGCATAATGACGAACTGCACTAACACGTTTTTAATGAAAGGATAAATAATTAAATTTATTTTAAAAATAGTTTTTAGCTTTTTATTAAAAATGATTTTTTTTTCGTTTTCAATGTAAAAGTTAAAATTTATTTTTTGTCTGTTGCAACTTTTTTAATATTATTTTTCTTTATTTAAAATCGGTTTAATTTAATATTCATTAATGAAATTAGTACAAAAAGAATAAACATATTTTCTTAAATTTTCATTTTACTTTTAAATTATATGGATTAATTTCTTTTTTGTATAATCATTTTTATTTTATTGTGAATTTTTTTTTATTTTTATAAATTTTCCACACAGAAAGGCCATTATGCAGTTGGCCTCGTCCTCATTCAACTGTTGGCCATCATTTTCCTTGGCATTGCCCTTTTCCTGTTGTTTATGGCCGTCCGTCGGTGTTGGCACCGTTTGCAGAGGGCACGCAAAAAGCGCAGCAACAGCATAAAACAACAACAACCAGTGGAAGAAGCATAGAGAAAAAAAAACTCAATTTGAAATTTTCAAAAAAATTGCAAGAAAAAAATGGTGTAATACAAAAAATTTTCTGCGTGTTCGGCTTTCAAAACTCCAAAGCATTTTGCTTATTTTTGGGGGTCAAAGACCGTTAGGTATTTTGACGATTAGGCATTTTGACGGATAGCCTAAAATTGGATAAAATTAACAATTTCGATCAGAGATTTCACTGAATTCTGATTCTCCTTCGTTTTTGGGAACCGAATTTCGGTTTCAGAGATTTTTAGGTTTTTTTGGGATGGTCTGTAGAATAAATTGTCAATCTTGCAAATCGCTCCAAATATTTTTTTTTTCGTAACGCATTTTCCCCTTTTTAAAAATGCCTTAGTGCTTTAATCTTTTGCCATTGCACTTACCTAGATCAAATTGTTCAGAATTTTTAGAGGTTGGAAATTTTTCCTTTGTTCATGGCTTGACATTTCGCGTAAAATAAAATCCCCCCCCCCCCTCCCATCCTCGATTAAAAAAGAAAATTTTACGCCACAAAAATCGATGTTTTATCTTTATTCATCGTCATCATTCATTCATTCTCCGCAATTTTCCACACATTCTTTCCATCTGAGCAAATTGTAAAATTACACATTGTATTCATTCGTTGTTAATTTCATTTTCCATTTTAAACAAATTTTCACTTTATTTTCAGCATCAAAATCAAATTCCTTAAAAGGACTAAATTCTAAAATTTTCAAGAATTTTCGTAGGGTCTTTTTCCGCTAGCCTTCACTTTGCAATCCTAGTCATCAAAAATTCCCTAAATTCTAATGCCTAGCGTGGTCGGTATACTGCCTATTTTTAAATATGCACTATTAATTCTATAATTTCTATTATATTTTTAGCTAATTCTACCATCTAATCAGCGCCTAATTTGTAAATTCTTTTCTCACATAACCCTCAAAATGGGTTCTATCCGTGATAATAATAATAACAATAACAATGGTCATGGACAAATTGCAACATCACCGACCTCCGGTCGAGGCACTGCAACAGCAGAGGAAGACGGAGTTACCCGTGCGGTGGAGGAGTTCAGTCCACCGACCACTGAGCAGTTGAACTTGCGTTGCACCGGTGCATTTTATGGGAGGCCCAGATATTTTGGGACTGGTTATTGCAGGGTCCGCGCTTTTTCAGTCCCCGTCACTTTAGGTACATTTGGATAGAGTTAATTAAGGCAATAGTATTTGAACTTGTTAGAAAATCCTTTTGGCTATGGCTCTTATAGAAACTTGTTATAAAAAGGTCGCAAATTCCAGGATTTCAAATGCCTAGATTTTTTTTTCCGGTCTCTATCTTATCCAGTGTTTCATTACAATATTCCGAATTGCACTTTGTATACCAAATTCTCATATTTTGTGCTTAGGTGTCAAGCGTTTGCTGAAGGAGGCAGCTGAACTTCGCCATGCAAATGAAATGTTTTGTGCACGACCAATGGAGGTTAGGGTTGACTGACTTCGGTTTCCGAATTGGAACTTTTTTTTTTTCTTCGTTTTATGTATTTGGGGCCAGAAAACTGAACTTGAATATTCTATAGTAAAGAGACTGACAGTCACAGTCTGTTTTTTTTTTTTTTTAACCGAAAAACTCCAACAGACCTATTTAACACGATTTTTAATATTTCGAATTTAAACGGCGAATCTGCTGACTCATTTTAAGAAACCTATTTAACGGTTCGAATAAGCACGGGAAGGTGTCAAAAATTAGTTCCAAATACGAATAATCTTGAAAAAATGGGATTTCGACTCCACGGGTTTTGGTTTCCGTTACTTTGCCTAATCCCGTACCCTTTTTTTGGATTTTTCAAAGTTTCGATTTTTTATTGATGAATTTTAATTTCCATTTTTACCCATTTTTTCCAGGACAACCTTTTTGAATGGCACTTTTCGGTGCGTGGTCCACCCGACTCGCCGTACTCTGGTGGCATTTATCATGGGCGCATTGTGCTGCCGGCTGACTACCCCATGAAGCCGCCCAACCTCATTCTGTTGACTCCAAATGGACGCTTTGAGACGAACAAGAAAATTTGTCTCAGGTTTAAAAATTCCTTTTTGCAAGCTTTTTTTTCGCAGAATTCGGGGTTTATTTTAATACATTTTCCTAAAATAAAGCCCATGTCTAATAAAAAAACACCGGGGAACGGGCTCTATTTTCGGAAATTCGGTTTATATTTCGAGAAAGGAGCCGTGCCGTTTTTCGAACTTTTCAGGGTGGAAGAATGCCATTCCGGTATTCATTCAACTAAATTTGAATCACGGATTTGATGGGAGGGTCTCAATGTTTGGATTGAGTCAAAAACGGGTATAAAATAAGATTCCCCCGTAAAATCCGGTTCCATTTCAAAACGCAACAGATTAGAACGACTGTTTGACCAAAACGCGAAATTTTTCTGATACAAATTTAATCATTTTTTTGTGGTAAGAAATTTATTATACCTTCGCGAACAAAACTTAACTTTTCTCCCAACTTTCAGCATTTCCGGTTACCATCCCGAGACGTGGCTGCCCTCCTGGTCCATCCGTACTGCACTGCTTGCACTCATCGGTTTCATGCCCACCCATTCAGCTGGTGCATTGGGCGGCTTGGAGTGCAGTCAGGAGGAGCGGCGTCGGTTGGCCATCAAGTGGGGAGAATTTGATAAACTTTATTATTTGATTTGTTTCGCTAACCAAGATTGGCTCGAACCCCAAAAAACAACGGTTTTTTTTTGTGCTTTATACTTTGGGAGCCTGATATGCTGACCAGGATTGGCCTACTCAACAAAAAAAAGGAACATTGGCTTATTCAGTAAAAAAAAAAATTCCTTAATCGCCCCTTTTGCTGAATAATCATCCAGTGGGTTAATCGCCCCGTTTTTTTGTTGAGTAACCCAGTTCTTCGTATTGCCATGATGTATGCACTGTGAGCACTTTCGCCCCCCCCCCGTGAATTTATACGGTTTTCTTGAAAAACTAACCCCTAGTCTTTTTTTTCTGTAAATACCTGAAGCCTTAAACCTAAATTTTTTACTAGAACCTAACCTAACTTTTTTTGAAACTTAACCCCAACTTTTTTTTCTGAAAACTAACCCTAGTTTTCCCAAACCTAGTTTTTTGTAAAACCTAAAGAATTTTTTTTTTTTTCAAAAACTAGGGGGTTCGGTTTCAAGAAATCGCATAAATTCGCGAGCGGGAGGGGAGGGGGACGAGCTGCTCCGTGTACGCATATGCTATTGTTTGTTCGGCTGGATTAGGTTTAAAAAATGGTGAAAAAAAGCGAAGAAACCGTTGCAAAATTTGACATATTCAAATATGTACTAGAGTTTCCCCCTTTTGTCTAAGGAGTTTGGATTGGCGTTGTGAAATGTGTGGCGTTTTGATGCGTAGAGCATTGCCGCCAGCGGGCAGCACCGGGAACGGACAGACGGAACGCCTGTTGAAGGAAATACATGGCGCTTCCGGCAATAAAACGAAAACCGCCGCCGATGGGCATCATGACCCAATTAGTGAGGCGCTAATTATAATTTATAAATTTCTTTTTTCATTCTGCTCACAAACAATTCCTTGACTAACAATAAGGCAAGACCCAGCGCCCAATTTTTTTTTTGTCTGAATACTGCTTCTGATCTCCTCTTTCTCTCGCTCTCTCACTCACAATCTCTCCCCTTTTCCACTCTCCTCACGTATTTGCCTTTCTTTCCTCCTTTCCTCTTCTTTCTATCTATTCCTTCTTCCATTGCTTCGGCATTATTTTTTCCCCCTTTCTTTTGTCTTTCCATCTCTCCCTTTTCCTCCTATACCCTTCTCTTTCCTCTCACTCTCATCATTTTGTTTTCCGTTCCATTTTTTCTCCCATTTTCCTTTACCTTCCCTCTCCCACCCTCTCTTTTCTTTACACTCCCTCTTTCTCCCTCATCATACAGAATCATTGCCACCACCGATGATCAGCAGCAGCAGTAGCACAGGAGGCAGCAGCAGCATCGGTTCCTCTTCCTTCCCGGCACCACCGCCAGCGCTTTCGTCGGTGGCAGCGGCAGCAGCGCACAAAAGCCCAAAAAACAACAATTTGGCGTCATCGACAAATCAGTCCCACCACCGCCAGCAGCAGCATGTGTTGTTGAACAGCTCCTCAGTCGTCGGCCTCCTCCACCGCCTTGGCGTCGCAAAATCAATCGACCGCAGCAACAGCAGCATCATCCGACTGTCGTCGTTCTTCTCTTTCACTGTCGTCGGTGCATCGCTCCTCGTCGCCTTCGTCGTTTGCCACTGCTGATGCCGCGTCCGCAGTCACTTCGTCACCATCATCATCATCGGCTCGTCAACGACAGGCCGTCAGCGCCACTCATCAGCAGCAGGTAGCAAACGCGTGAGGCTCTCTCCATTTCGTTTTTCAGTGAATTTTTAGGGGTTTCAAGGTGGTCTGTAGGTCTGTACCCAGAATTTCTTCCGCCTTGCCTCTTGGGTACATCCCAAAAAGTCGCCGGCCGAAACGTCGCCAAAAAAATATTGTTAAAAATCCTTGTTTTGTTTTTTTTTTTGAAAATTCCTATAAGGTTTTTGTTGCAGAAAGTTTCTGTAAACATTAAGAAAATTTAAAATTTTAGGATTTTTTTAAAAAATTTCACCAATTCTAAAATTTTTTGCTTTTTCAGAAATTTTCTGCAAGAAAAGCCTTATAGGAATTTTTCTAAAAAATTCTAGGTTTTTCTTAATTCCTCCCCTATGAATGCGATCGGTTTCAGCTATTGCCACCCAATTAACCCTCTTTAATTAAAAAAGGTTATATATTTAAATAATCATTTTTCATCGGTCGTAGAATGCTCGTCGCTCCTCCGTAGGTCCGTCGCAGCAGTACCCTGTTGCCCCTGGTGTGCATTGGACTGTTGGTCCTCCTCCTGTTCGCGTTGGTTTTCCGTCGTATTTCGTCGTCCACCAACGGTGTGTCATCAGCACAGCATTCTTCGCCTTTCTCCTCCTCTGCCGGCGGCGGCGACCATCTTTCTCTGTGATGATTGGTCAGATGCCTGCCCAATCAGTCGATCGTTTGGGGGTCAGTTTTTTACTTAAAAAAAAAAAAGCAAGACCAATGATTTTTATTCCCTTTTTAAGTTAATTGCAGTGGTGTGTGCCCTTTATTAAGTATGTTCGTTGGTGTCTTAAGAAAAAAGAATGTCCCAATCATCTTTTTTAATTGATGTGAGATAAAGCGATAAATTGTATTCATTAATCATTAGATGATGTAGTTTTTTGAATTAATTATAATTAATCTTTTCGTGTTATACACAATGAACTCTTTTCTTATTGTTGTATTATTTTGACAGTGATATTACTGTACTATTGTTGTTTTGAGTTTATTTCTCATACTGTGTACCAGGGTGGGGCCCATTTGCGATTGTTTTTGGGACGGAAAAACGATTTCGGAAGAAATTTTTGATAAATGATCATTGGAATTCCGTTTTCCATTTTAAATTCAGATGGGTTCTAGTCCTGCAGTGAACCCTCAAATATTCTTTATTTAATTCATTTTATTTTAACATGCATACATACAAATACCCGGTTTCGCATAAATCTTGAGTAAATTCGGCAAAAATTAATGGCATAATAAAAATTTAAAAAAAAAGATTTTGGCTTTACAAAGGAGTTTTTTGACATCAGAAATCCAAGATTTTTTGATTAATCGTATTAAACAAAGTAATTTTATTTTACGGTTGAGCTTGAGGGCCTTGTTAAACTATTTTTAAATAAACCCGTAACGACAAGTATTCTATATGATTACTAGGGATGGGATTTCTAGTGATTTAACTATTTTTTCTGCAGCTTTGTATCGTTGAGAAACGCACGAAAAACACATTTTTTGCGCGAAATTCTTCGTTTGAACGTCACTAAAAATCACTATTTTGGCGTTTTTTGTCACTAAATAGTTAACTCACTATTTCGGCACTCCGTCACTATTTTACTCACTCTTTTAGGGTTTTGGGGAAATTTCTTAAGAAAAATGCATTAAAAAAAGATAAATGCACCCCTAAGGATTGGCCGAAAAAAATTTCAAAAAATATACCCCTAAGAAACGACGGTTCTTTTCTGTTTTATGACCCCCCCCCCCCCCCCCGAAACTTTCAAATAAAATCAAAAGGGTCCCCCCTTTGGTTTCAAGAATGGTCATTTTTCATATAGCGCCAAAAATTTTATTTATCGACTTATTCGTCAAGTGCGGGGTCCGGGGTTGAAATTTTGAAAACTAAGGTCAAATTCGTGATCAGCGCCCCAAATTACCCTAGAAACGACTTTTTATTTGAAATTTTCGGGAGGGGGGGGGGGTCATAAAACAGAAAAGAACCGTAACGACTTTTGTAAAACCAAAAAAATTGGCCCAAAATTTGTCAAATAAATTTTAAAAATTTTTACTAAGATATTTGCAAAGAATTTTTGCCCGAGAATTATTTTTTCCAACTAAAACCATTTACCCATTTAGGTAATTAAAAATGAAGCACATATATAAGAACACTCAGATGTAAGGTTTAGCCTCGTTTGTGTTTTTTGAGAGGCCGATAAGGCTAAATTTTCAGATAGGGATTCGTTTTTATATAAGAAAAATCGTGAAATACATACCTAAATATGTAAAAATTATGACCAAAAATGTATAAAATTATACAAAAAATCCCATATTTAATTTGGCTATGTTTGAGTCCGGAATTTCTTTTCCCGACTCCGCGAACACTTATGCTTCACTAAATTCGACTCACATATGTACATGAAAAATATTGTTTTCCAACTAATTAAAATAGTTTTAATAATTAACTTAATTATTAATGCTGTTCGAGAGTCTCGGTCTCGACTCTAGGAAAGTCTCGGGTTTTTCTGGTCTCAGTCTCGGGGTCAATTCTCGGAAGATTTTTGGTCTCGAACAGTACTATTGTTTATACATATTCATATATTTTTTCTCCATTAGCCAACATCGGCATTTTTTTCTTTGCTTAAATTCATGAACTAACTAAAACAAAAGCCCGTTGGACACGTGTTGTTAATTAATGCAAATTACAACTTCTATTAATTACTCTTTCATTTTTGATTAATGAAACTATTTCCATAACAAATTTGTGTTATGGATGGTCTTTGATGTGCTGTTTTTGCTAGTGTGGCTGTGATGAATGTGTATTATTATTGTGAAATTCTTCTCCTCATCCCTTCCTTCCCCTCCTCTTCTGTCCATTCCCCCCCCCCCCTCCCCCCATTATTTGTGCATTTAAAATCGCTCCCCCCCTACCCGGCGGGGAGCTTTTTGCTGAATATGGCGGTGGGCCACGAGTCACCATCGCCGTTGCCGAGAGGCGCGAGTGAATGAATGTTTGTCAGTCGATGTTTTTGGGCCAGCGCTCTCCGCCGCCGGGTGAGGCGTAAACAAAAATAGAAAAAAAAATTTTTTTTTCTCTCTTTTGCTTTTCCTGTTGACTGACAGAAAAATGTGTCGAGAAATTTACCGTCGTCTTTCGTCGTTGTCGTAAACACAGAGATGGATAACCGCAACCACTTTTCTCCATTAATTTACCCAAATATGTATGTGTACACCTGTGTTATCTCTTTGTGTATCTGCTTGCGCCGTATATTATTTTGAATTTTCCCGTTGTTTTTTTTTTTTTGAGATTTTTAAATATAATGCCAAATAACGCTACAATTCTTAATGACAATATAATATGGGTTTCTAAATAAAAGCTCTATGATCGGTCGGATGGAACAAAAACAAATGCTGGTTTTTCATGTCATTTTTTCAATCAAACACAAAATGATTATTTATAATTGTCTAAAAATATAAAATACCTATCTTTCCTAAATTAAAAAAAACGGGTTTCAGTTATTTTTTCTATGCTATATGTTTTTTATTTTAAGGGGAAACCTTGTCTTTTATATGAGCTTGTTTGCAATTGCTTTTACTGAAATATTATACTATCAAATATATTTATTAATTTTTTATTTAATTTCATTTTTGAATTAAATCTTTTTTCATTTTTTTCTTATTCCTTTTTCACAACCTTCCATAAAGACCAATTGACTTACGATTACTCAATAAAATAAAGATTTAATCTAAGAAACCCAAAAATAATTTTTTGTTTAATTAGTAATTTGAGTTGAATGCAAGTGGGTGGGTTTTAGCACAAACAACAACCATTTCACTTCCTGAGATGTAAATAAAACAGCTACAGAAAGCTATAATTTTTTGCACAATTCTGGTCCGTTTTTTGGCAAAATTAATTTTTATTATTTTTGGCTTAATTTTATAATTTTAAACAATTTTAAATAAATTTTCATTTTTGATCACTTAGCTAAAAAAAAAATCTCTGTTTATCAGAATGGGTTTCTATCCAATTTACTTGTTCTTCATTTTGTTCGCTTTTTTCACGGCAAGCGCTGAAGCACAGGTAAAATTTTAAATGGAACAATTATAACAAAATTATTATTACTTTTTGTTTCACTAATAATTAAAATATTTGTTTTCGTATTTTTAAAATTCGATCGTTGATTTGTTTTTCAAATTTGGCACAGAATGATGCTGGCGTTTTGGGGGCCATTGAGGAAACGGCTGGCCAAATTGGGCGCAATTTAAGTTGTTCCGCCCTTCATGCAGCGGTCCGCGCCATCATCACGGCCCATCCGGATTGGCACCAATGGTTCTATGAAGCGAGGCACGTGGAAATATTTGTGTTTTAATTTATTTTTGCTTTAATTGAACAATTGATTTTTTTGAAAAAATACGAATATTGAACTAAATTAGAAATTTAAATATTTATCATTACAAAAATTAGTAGGAAATAATGTTTTGGGTTTGAATTAAAAGATATAATTTAAATTAATTATATTGTTTATTAACTTCTCTTAAGAAAAATTATTTAAAATTATTAAGCAAATTATTTAAGTAAATCATTTTTATTCATTTAATCACCAATTAAGTAACGACTAAAGTTTTTGGGGTTTGTCAATAAAAAATTTCTTATAAATATAATCTATTTACCATTTTGATTAAACCATACGAAATTCAGACAAAACCAAAGTGATCACATTGAAGCTTGCGCAAACAATGAGAGTGGCGACGTTCACGACTATTTGTCAGAACAAGTGGAAATGCTCAGATGCCCGGAATCGCGCAGCCGTTTAATGGTGAAAAAAAACTAAGAAATATTAAAAATTCGGCAAAAATTATTTATTATCCCTGAAAAATTTTTAACAAAAAATAAGGAAAACATGAATATTTCACATTGGATTTCCAAGGACGTCCTTTTCTAAGGACATCATTTGCTAAGTTAAGCCCGTCTTGGAGAAGAAAATAACTTTCCAAGGACGTGCTTGTAAATAAATTGTATCATTACAAAATTTAAGCCCTTATTTCCAAGGACAAATTGATAAGGAAATGTTTTTGTTCCACCAGGGTCCTTGAAAATCAAATTTTCGTAATTTCTTTTCCCTAATGACCTTGCAAATTTAGTGTAAGATTGTTCTTCCTTGGAGTTTACCGAACAAAATTTTTTTGGTTGCTCATGAATTAGTCATTTTTATTTGGATTTTGTACTTAAATTTTTTTTAGTCCTTAATTTTTCATTTGTTTTCCAGACTGTGTCCATCGTGTTCATTGTGGCGTTCCTCATTGCGCTTGCATTGGCTATCACTTTTGGCATTTTGCTCTATCGAAAACAGTGAAAATGGTGAATGGTGAACAGACGGATTGATCATTGAGTGCACCATGACAAAATCAATTGCCAAAAATGCTATTTCAAATTGAAATTGTCCTATTTTTTTTGTTTTGCATAATTTTAGCGATACAATAAACTTAAAAATATTAAACTTGTTCTTAAATATTAAGGGACTGATGAGTCACGTCAAAAGACCTTATATTAAGCTTTTTATTATTGAGTTATGTCCTTTTTCAGGAAATTACTTAATTCAAAATTCCTTGTCAATTTTTATTTACCAGAAAAGTGGAAAAAGTAATGAAAATAATATATATAAATTATATATTTAGTTAATATACAATGCATTGTTGTGTATATATTTTTAATGGTTTGGTTAGGTTTTTTTAAATAAATTTTCAAATTTTCAAATTTTGATCCTGTTACTCCTGCCTCTGCTGGGGATATCTTGGTAATTTCCCGGAATTTTTTAATTGTTCGCCCACACAATTCAATTGCTAATGATTTGCTGTACAACAGTGTTTTGTTGGTGTTTGCTTGGTATTGATGCCGAAGTGTTCCGTTTGACACCAAACATTTTCAGAAATGCCATCCGATACGGCTTGATGAACAGCATTGCAGCAATTGGGTTCAGCACCTTTTAAAGAAAACAATTTTTTTTTTTTTTTTTTTTTTTGAAAAAATAACAAAAGATATAAAACGAATTGCATTAAATAATGAATTTTATTATTTTTAAACTATAAATTATTTCATTAATTAATTAAAACAAAACTTAACTAAAAATCGAAATAATTTCAATAATTTTTGTTAATAAATGAACTAAGAAAAATTCTTAAAAGTTATATAAAAATTTCTCTTGGAACTATTTTTTTCCCACAAATATCACAATTCTCTCATTTAAATTTTTATTTGAATTTATATTAATTTGAAAATTTTTCAAATTTGATATAAATAAATTATAAAATTATTTTTAAATATTACCGGAATAAAATACAGCGGGATGATTGCAAATATCATGTAATAGACGGTATTTGAATTTGGCATAAAAATTGGCGCCGTTACTTGCATAGAAAGTTCAATCACATCGATAGTCGGCAAAATTGCCTAAAATTTTTTAAGATTAAAGATATAAGTTTTGAAAATGTATATGAATTTTTAATTTTATCTTTACAAATTTTTATTAAAATATTTCGAAATTTTCCATTGATGTCTAAAAAGGTATTTAAATAATTCATTTTTTTATTATCATAATAATAAATTACTAATAATGACCGACCTGCACAATTAATGCCATCGTAATTTCCTTGTTATATTTAAGCAATCGTTCATTTTTGCGAAAATCTGCAGCCGCCATAAATGCCGACGAATTTGTGGACATTATCACGGCACTTTTATACGTATTTTTAATGTAATTGCTTGTCCCAATGGAATAGAACTTAAAAATATAAATAAATTTTCTTGTTGTTGCTATAATACCCACTTACCACGATAATTGTATAACAAATGGCAAAAATTAACAGCATCACGGCACAGTGAAATATCCAAAGATAGGTTCTCTGAACAATGATTTTTTTTATTTAAACAAAAAAGAGTTTTTGACAAAAAAAAATTAATAAAGTTACAAAAAAAATATGTGACTTGAAAAACACGAAAATATGCAAAATCGAGATTTTTGTAATCTTTTTATCATAACTTTTTCAAAATAAAACCAATTTTTTTGATTTTTGGTATACCAATAGAGTACATCGAGAACTATTGAAAGATACTAAAAAATTTAAGTTTAGTTGGTTCTGAGACTTATGCTTTGTCCCGGGGCGCAAATGTCGCTGCACCAATTTTTTTTTAATAATTTCCTTGAATTTAGAAAATTCGGAAAAAGGACTTGTGGAAATTAAAACGGGTCTAGGTCCGGTATACTCTATTCATGCTTTTAGAACAATTAGATTATTTGCCAAATAATAATCATTACCATTTTAGAAGATTTTTTAATAAAATTTTTATTACCGCCGGTGTAAAAGATGAAAACCGAATTTCGGTAAGACCAATTTCGGCGGTGATCAGTGCGGACAGATTGCGCATCTCCTCGTTGTATTTGGCATACGGAAAGTCGGACAGATAGTGGAGCAGCATATGGGCAATTAGCAGACAGACAATGGTCACACTGGTCAAATATTTGAGCCGGGCCGGCACTTTGCCATCGCTGAAAAAAACATTTAAAAATTGAAAAAAGGTTTTGAAAATAGGCCAAGGTCGTTTCAGGTCCCTATGCTTCGGCCCCGACATTTCAGCCCCGGGGTTGTTTCAGCAGCCTCCACGTTTCGACCTCAGGTTTGTTTTGGCTCCACGCCAAAAATAAAAAAAATCATACCCTGGTATTTTTTAAATTTTTGTTTAAACCTAACCCCTATCGTTTTTATTAGTTTTTTTTTGGTTTGAAACCCTACCCCCACTAGTTTTTCTAAAAAAGAAATATAAATTTTAAAAAACTAGGGGTAGATTTTCAAAAAAAAGTTAGGGTTGTCTCAAAAAAACTTAGGGTTAGGTTTTCAAAAAGGGTATGGATAGGATTTTTTTTTTAAATTAGGGGGTTTATTTTGTCAAAAAACTAAGGGATTAAGTTTTCAAAAATACTAAAAGGTTACGTTTTTGGAAATAAGGGGACACAGGAATAATTATGAATAACAAAAAAATGGTTATTTATTATTATTTTTTTGTAATTTTGCTTTATTCGGCCATTGCAAATCCTTCTTTTTTAATTTTTGCAAAAACGATCAAATTAAGGTGTATTTAAATTGATTTATTTTTATATAATTTTTATTTCTTCATTTCAACAGACCAAATCAGCAAATAATAGCGAAACACGAATTGAATTGTTGTACAGCAAACAAACATAATAAGCATTTGAAACCACAGCACATTGGCCTGAAAGATCACATTAAAAATATACAGAAATAAATAATTGTTTTATTTACAAATATAAAAAAAAATCCTACAGTAATTACCGTATAATTGTAGAAGCCGGAAGCATTGCGGAAAAAACCGTTCTGAATCACCACAAAATAACCATGCGAGACAACCTATGGATGAAATGACAAATCAGTAAATGAGCCGCAGTTAAATTAATTTCTTTTTAAATATATATTAAACTTACCGGAATTGGTTGGACAAGAAATGCACAAATGGCCAATAAAATGTCCTAAAATATTATTCAAAATATTAAAATTGTAACAAAAAGTTCTCTAAACTTTGAGCTATTCTCTCTGTATCAATAAATTTATGGCATCAAAACCCTTACAAATGAAAGGCCGAAAATTTTAAAAAAATATTTCAAAGTTTTCATTTTTCTAAACTTAAATCCCACCCTGGATAAGAGCTCATTATTTTTATTGAGAAATGTCAGAGATCTTAGGTTTTGAAGTCGGAAAAATAATTGTAAATTTGGACATTTGTGATGATGAAAACACGGGGGGCTTTTTTTTGTTGCATAAATAAATGTATTTAAAAAAATAAAATCAAAATTCATATAAATTAAGTAATTTACGAGAATGCATGGGGCCATCAATATTTTTGAGTAAATCAGCATTGGAGCGGGTGTCTTTTTGATGATCATCCACGCCATAAATGTGTTGAACAGAATGCCAAACACAAATGAAGTAGAAGAGCAAATTGTAAACACGGAACGAATGAAATCTGTGGAAAAAATGAATTTTAATTTTAATAGATTATTATTAAATGGCTAAATTTCACAACAAAAAAAAATTTCAGATTCGATCTTTCGTTAATTGAGTTTTATTTAAAAAATTTTTAATATCTGAAATTTTTTAAAAAATAAAACATTATATACATTTTTTATTTATTTTTTTTTTGTGTATTTTATTTATATTTTTAAACATATCATTATATTTATAAAAAAGTTTTAATTTAAAATTTAAAATGCTGTGATTAATTTTTGAAATTAAATTTTTAAAATTTTTTTATAAAAATCCATTAACTTTAATTTAAATTGTCCTTCGTCCTTTTTTTAATTAAAAGATATTCAAATATTAAGATTTACCAGATTCATCCATTTTTCCGTAATAAAAGTAAATCTCAAAGAAGAGAATTTATATTTCTGCTTTAAAATTAAAAATGAATTAAATTGTAAATATAAAATAATATTTTTACGGCCGAATTCTTCATTTTTTGCCATGACTTTTGTGCCTTGTGCACCTAATTAATCAGTTGATTATAATTAATTCAATTAGAGCCCAAAAAATGATAAATTGAAAAACGGGAACCACGTTAAAAGCGTTTTCTGGAAAATTTTTTTATTTGAAATCCATGATTTCCTTAGGGAGACAAAAACATTTCTGGTAGGCTTTTTTTTAATTTGAATGTTCGCGTTTCAAGGACGGTAATGTCATTCCAGGACCAAAAAAAGGACTGAAAATAACATGTCTAAAATATTTTCATATGTGTACAAATTCATTTTCTCTTCTCGCATCATAATGGAGGAGTTCCGTTTAAAATTGGCTTTGCAGTTGCGCCAACGAAAATTTGTTTAATTGCCCCATAATTGTTTTGGGCATGTAAACCGGGGCACGGCGTCCCCAGAGGGGGCGGATAATTGTGCCAAAAAAATGGCTGAAAATATAATGTGCGAATTTATTAACGCATTATGTGAGATTTTTTAATAAAAAACCCATGTTTTCATTTTTTGGATTTTGATGATTTTCTCAAGAATAAAAAATAAATTTAGATTAATTGTGTGCCTTAAAATCAACACGATGTGGGAAAATTTGTTTTTTGATTTATTTTACGGCAAAATTCCCAGTGTTTTTTTTAACTTTTTCTCTCGATGGTTCCAAGGACATGTTAGGAAATTTCAATTTCTAAGAATGGTCACAGCCCAATTAAGGACGACATAATTTGATTGAGAGGAGAAGAATGAGAGAGAGAGATGTGTATGAAACAATTTTTGATAATTTTCAAATAAATTTTTTAAAAGATGTTCTTGCCAAAGCAATTGAGAAACAAAATAAGAAAACTAATAGAGAAACGGACGGGAACGGGGCCCCGGCAGGGGTTTCCCGGGGGCCCCGTTCCCATTCCAAATGGAATTAAGAACAATAATTTATGTGCATTAAAAAACTATGAAGCAGCAAATGTTACTTTTCTTGTCAATATTAAGAAAAAGTCGTTTAAATAAGGACATTCTGAGCCAATAAAAAAATCAAAGGACCCTCCTTAAAACTGAAAAAGTAAGAGAGTCAAAAGCAAAAAAAAAAAAAAAACGTGATTTGATCAAGTCGACTCCGACCGAATACAACCGCCTGTCAATCTTCTGACCACCAGGGCCAGTCGAAGGAGCCATTCCAGGCCAATTCCAAGATCTGGTTCATGGTCAGGTTCGTGGTCAGGTTCAAGGTCAGGGGTTCTTGGTTGGGTTCTTGTTCAAGTTCGGGTTCTCGGTCGGGTTCACGGTTAGGGTCATGATGATGTGCTGGGGAAAGTGCGACACGACAGCATGCACACTGCCGAGTCCAAAGGCGGGAAACGGCGTCAACGAGCAAATCACTAACGGACTGCTAAATCATTTTCTTTTTATATAATACATAATTTTTTGTTGTTTTTTGAGATGGGTTGTAAACAGGGGAAGAAAGGGGAGAAAATGCGACATTGTCTATAGCGTTTGTCTCGTTTCTTTACCCTTGTTTTGATGTACTATTTCTTTTGACCATCCGTCGTCTGCTCTGTGATTTTTCTTTTCCTCAAAAGTCACCTTTTTGACTGTGACCATCTCTTAAGGTGCGTTCAAAAAACAGAGATTAAAGTGCACAAAAAACTCATAAAGCAAACCTATTATAGTTTCAAAATTAAAGACCCGAATTCTGAAAAATCTTGCACTGTTCGAGCCGTTCGACATCCAGGCATAAAAGTATGCAATTGTTCGACAATACATGTTGTACCAACTTTTTTGTTTGAATCTTTCCAAATTCAATTAATGCAGTGCTCTTAAGATAGAGGAGCTTTGGTCTGAAAGTTTTCAAAAAAAGAACATCCTGCCAAAAAAAATATTTTGGGGTCAAAAAAGAACTTACTTAAAAATGATTAAGCACAATAGTACATCATTTTGGTGCTAGGTCGTTTCGTAAATTCCGCCACCTGTGCGCGTTTCGTAAAACCGCCATTTTTACTGAATTTTCGACTAAATCAAGTCACAACTTTTCTCAGAAGCAACCAAATGAAATAATCTTGGTATCCTAAGATAGCCCTTGAATTGCTCTATAAGTCAGAAATCTCAAAAAATTTCATTTACTTTAAAAATTTTTTGTTTTTTTCATTATTTGAACAATTTTTACATGCCGGTTGAAGCTATTGTTCTTATTTTGTTCTTTTTTCTTAATGTAAGATAAAAAAATAGTAAAATTTACTATTTCTTAATATTTTTTTAAGCGTTAAAAGTATTTTTTTGAAAAATTTTTCCGCCGGCGCCTGTTGGCACCGCCGAACGTTTTGATATTTAGTTCAAAAAAGAACCCAAAATTGACGAATTTTGGCGAAAATCTGTTAACTAATGGGTTATAAATTTTTTTAAAATAAGCGGAAAAAATATAAAAAGTAGCTTAGAGTTAACGTGGAGAGTGAAATATAATTTTGAGTTAATTTGATTATCAAATTTTTCTTCATTTTATTAACAAAAAAAAATTTAAAAAATTTCCGAATTAGGTTTCCGTCTTTTTGGGATCGGAATTTCAATTTTTGAAATTTTCTGAAGGTCAGAAAACCGTTTTCAATTTCCGAAAGTTTTTTTTTGGCGTCGTTTGCGTCCCTGTTTGGAATTCTTTTTAAAAAGTCTCATTTTTTATCCAAACCCTTATTTTTAACCAGCGAAATTTTTATTTCCGGTGAATATCAACAAATTCCATATTTTTCATTAACCAAAATCATTTGAGCAATTTGGGATTGGAAAGAAGCTTTTCTCAGAAGAAACCGAACTAAGCATCTTAGTATTATTAATAGCTCTAATCAAGTTCTACAAGCTTGTAAAATTTCAAAAAATTTCGTCCTCCAACTAATAAAAAGTTGTTGTTTAAGTCGCTTTTTTCTAACTTTTTTGAACATAACTTTTTATTAGCTGGACCAGATAACTTGACTTGAGCTATCGGATGAGACTAAGAATGTTTAGTTGGTTGCTTCTGAGAAAAATCAGATCGATGCGACTTTTGCGCCAAAATATTTGAGCAAAAAATTAGTGTCTGCTTTAGCCAGAGTTAGTTCCGTTTTATTTGTAATGTTTGGGGACCAAATGTTAAACAGCGCCAAGAAGGCGTGGGCCAAGATGGACTCGTTCCGTAAAGAGAAAGAAAACTAAAAAGCAAAAAACGTGGTTTGCTCAAGTCGACTCCGACCGAATACAACCGCCTGTCCATCTTCTGACCACCAGGGCCAGTCGAAGGGCCATTTCCAGGCAAGGCATTTTTAACTTCTTGGCGATCTTCTTTTTTTAACCATGATAATCTCCTAGAGAATTTTGCGACACGACAGCGTGCACACTGCCGAGTCCAAAGGCGGGAAACGGCGTCAACGAGCAATTCACTAACGGACTGCTAAATCATTTTCTTTTTATATAATGCATAATTTTTTTATTGATTTTTGAGATGGGTTGCAAACAGGGGAAGAAAGGGGAGAAAATGCGACATTGTCTATAGCGTTTGTCTCGTTTCTTTACCCTTGTTTTGATGTACTATTTCTTTTGACCATCCGTCGTCTGCTCTGTGATTTTTCTTTTCCTCAAAAGTCACCTTTTTGACTGTGACCATTTCTTAAGGTGCGTTCAAAAAACAGAGATAAATTTCGGTAAAAATAGGTAAATTTTAAATGCATAATTAACTTAAAAATTATGCTTGCGGGTTTACCCGGTTTTTTCCTCTTTTTCAGATTTTTTCCATAAAAAACCCGTAAAACCCGTAAAAACGTACCGTGCGGGTAGCGCGTTTGGAACCCTACTTTAATACAGGATCAATATGTATGGCTATTTGTGCATTCTTGGCATAAAATGAACTAAAAAAATGAAAATTTTCGACTTTTTGTTCGAATTCGAGTCCGGGTTTTCGGAATTGGATCAAATAAATGTCAGATTCGTGTTCGGCGACCCCGAAAACTCCTAAGACATGGTTTTTACTTTAAATTTTTAAAAAAATTTTCGAAAATGTGGGGACAAACCTCACTATTCCATCTGATTTTTTCCATCAGAATTGAGAAGAAACGACAAATATACTGTAAAATTTGTTAATTCTGATTCTATGCGGACGACAGAGACAAATGATAAATGCCAAAAAATATATTTGGACGACAAATGCCATAATTTTTTGGCGTAGCGACAAATCCGGAGACAAACGCCAAATTTGTCGTTTGTCGGCCAATTTGGCGTTTGTCTTTACCGGTTTTTATCGATTTTACCGCGGTAACCGACTTTCGATTACCGATTTTTACCGATTTCGTCGAAAAATTGGAAATCGGTCAAATTCATAGCGGTAAATTTTACCGGTTTTTACCGTGGTAATTTTTACCGTGCCGCACACTAGTTTAGATACAAATCTTTCTTATGCCAATAAAAAGCCTTATTATGCTGATAAAAAAACACAGAAAGGATCCGGATTAATCAATCCGGTACACAAAATATGAGAAAATTCCTACTAGGTCAACTTTTAGTTGCCGAAGCCAAAGAATGCGACATTATCTCTATTTTTTATCTAATTTCTTTACCCTTGTCTTGATGTACTATTTCTTTTGTCCACCCGTCATCCTCCTGCTGGTTATACTTCTTTTCCTCAAATGTCACCTTTTTGACTGTGACCATCTCTTAAGAATAAAGTGCACAACATATATATATATATATATCAACCCAATTATAATTTTAAAATTGTGGTCCGTTCAAACTTTGCTCAAGCCGAGCCTGTTCGACATCCAGGCATAAAAGTATGCAATTGTTCGACAATCCATGTTGTACCAACTTTTTTGTTTGAATCTTTACAAATTCAAACAATGGAGTGTGTTTAAATATTCAAAAGAACGAGAGCTAAAAGACAAAAAAAAAAAAGTAGCGATTTGCTCAAGTCGACTCCGACCGAATACAACCGCCTATCCATCTTCTAACAACCAGGGCCAGTCGATGAAACCATTTCCAGGCAAGGCATTTTCAATTACAAGGTGAACTCCGTTTTTAAAACATGATGATGGATGATGAACTTGGATGGGTATTTGATCAAACAACAACAACAGCGTGCACACTGCCGAAGTCCAAAGGCGGGAAACGGCGTCAACGAGCAAATCAGCTCAAGAACAATGAAAATTTTCCTTTTATATAACGATTCATTTTGTAGCTGTTATTTGAGATGGGCTGCAAAGAAGGGAAGATAGGAGGAGAAAAAGCGACCTTTTCTCTAGCTTTTGTCTCGTTTCTTTACCTTTCTTTTATGTATGTACTATTTCTTCTGTCCGTCCGTCATCCTTCCCTATGTGGTATTTAGGGCAAGTGGTTGTAAGCTTTTTCATATTTTTGTCTGCTCATAAGCTTTGAAGTAAGGGGCTCAAAATAGCATTACTGCATTAAAATTTTTTGATCAGGTGAAGGTTTTTGGGGCATATAAATGCATATTTTGAGGGTTTTCGAGAATAAAGGCATATTTTGCCATTTTTGCCTTTTTTAGTGCATATTTTGCAATTTTTTTTGGCAATTTCCCTAAGAAAAACTCGAAAAAAAAGAAAACAGCAACCCTAAGAATCAACTTTTGGAAAATTTAGAAAAAGCACCCTCATAAAAACGAAAAAATTGAATTTCTTGACACCAATTTGGTAATATTTTGAAAATTTCAAAGTAATCTTGATAATATTTCTTTAAATTTTTTTTAGGTTTTTTTGTATAAATTAAAAAAAATAATAAATGTTTCTTGTCTTTGCTTAAATGACCAATTTATGATGAGTTGTAATTTTTCTTGTTAATTTTGACTTTTGGTGCATTGTTTTGCCTTTTTTAGGTTGTATTTCGGCAGTTTTTAGTGCATATTTAGGTCATAGTTTGGCATTTTCGTGTCTTTAGGGCATATTTTAGGGTCATATTTGACGTTTTTTAGAGCTTACATACAACCTCTTGCCCTAATGATATTTTTTTTTGCTCAAATGTTCCTTTTTTTTTTTTTTTTTTGACTGAGACCATCTTTAATGTTTCATTTAAAAAATAAAATCATTATGTGCAATATTCTCGTAAATCAAAATTATAGATTATGTTTTAAAGAGGGATATGTAAGTGAGCAAAGACTCATACGGTCCGGCATTCTAACAAATTTTTCACTTTGGGGTCGTTCGACATCCACACATATACAATACAAGATACTACAGTATGCAATTGTTTGACTATACATTTTGTATAATTTATTTTTTTAATTTTCCCAAATTCAAAATTAATGGTGTGCATGTGCAGACAAAATTCTGCCTTTTCCGGGTGTAATCGCTAGTAATATGCGTCATTCATTTATTACGCTTTTCGATTTTGTTTTGTAAAAGCATGGAATGGTATATTGAAACAAAACACACAGTAATCCCTGTCGATGATGACGCACTCATGAGACATCATCAATTTGATTTTCCGGTGATATTTAACTAGTTTAAAAAATATGTATTATTTTTTATCAATAATTTTAAATTTATTCATTTAATAAAAATATTTTACGAAAGCCACTATGAATTGATTGATTTGTGCATATAAAAGAAAATAAAAAGTCATTCATTATTCTCATTCTAACGCGAGCCAATGTAAAAATTGATAATTTTCCTCTCAAAAAAAATAATTTTTTTAATGTATTTAAATTAAGTATAATCTTTTTAACGAAAAACAATAAACTAATAGTTCAAAATTGTTTTTTTTTTATTTAAATGTTTTTCGATTAACAGCGACAGACTTTTGAAGTGCATTTATTAAAAAGTTCATATTTGTAAAATTTATGCCCCTTAATGAAAAATAATTTTTATGCTTTTTTAAGCAAATTTTCAGAATTTCCAAAAAAATAAACAAATATTTTATTAAAAAAAACATTTTGGGCCCCTCATTAACATATCCAGGACAGCATGCATGGCCCAGTTTTTGCACTCGCCATTTTCACGGCACTATTAATTGTGTGCTTCGACGCCGGCACCGATGAGGAGGACAAAAGGCGAAAAAACAAAGGCAAAAAAGTGGTCACTTTTCGCGATGATGAAGATCATGATGATGTTGCTAATGATGGTGATTTATGGATTGACTTGAACAGTACACACTTCAGCGACATTATGGCACAAGTAACACCAGCAGGTATCGTAACAGTACAGTAAAAAGAAGGTTCGGTATCGGGCTTAGGTTTTAGTATCATAATAAAAAAAGCCATAATAATAATATTAATAATAAATTATAAGACATTCGTAACAAAATTCTGTGTTCTTTTTTGTATGAATTTATTGTTTTGTCTGACTATGAGAAATCTGATACAATTTAAATCTGTATGGATACAATATTTGATTGGACGGCATAACGAATATGTTCATGGTAACTGTAACGAACTAAAATTTAGTTTTGTCGGTGTCATTTGAGAAAAATCGAAAAATTCACGAACTTACAAAAATTTATGAATAAAAATTTACAATAATTCGGATTTGTTTGCGTTTTTCATGTTGGTAATTTTTTTGGCTTAATCGCTTAAAAATAGCTAATATTATTATAGATCGGATCAAACAATTAATAGATCAAAAAAATCAATTAATTGGAGCAATAAATTCATCAATTAATTGATCAATTAATTGGTTGATCCAGGTTCCCGATCTCTAATTATTATCTTCTAAACATAAAGGGCTTTCAAATGATAACAAAGTTGCAAAATTTAGTTAATTAAAAACTGCCGTTTTAACCAGGGATGGACGAAAATCATAAATAAAAAATTTCTGGTACGAAACGAAAAAGGGCATTCGCAATGAAAACGAAACACGAAACGAAAAAATAAATTTTCAAAAACGAAAACAAAACACGAAACGAAAAAATTTTTACTGACGAAACGAAACACGAAAACGAAAAAATACCCGATTTCGTACGAAACGAAACGAAAATAACGAAATTTTTAAGAAGCAAAATTTTTTTCTTAATTAAATTGCGTAAACAATATTAAGCAGTTTAAAATCTCTAAAATACTGCGTTTACTAATAAAAACAGGAGTATATCCAAGGTTTTTAAAATTTTCCACAAATTAAAAAAAAAATTGGCACTTTTTTAGCCTGGGGTCCATTTTGAAAACCAAAGGTGGACCCTTTTTGATTTTTGTTTATCTAAATTCTTTTTTCAGAGTTACCCAAATAAATGTCATATTCGTTATTAATGTGACCTCAATGACCCTGGGAAATTTTTTTTCTTCGTACTTTTAAACAAAAAAAAATCGAATAAAAAATCAAAAAGGTTCCCCCTTTTGGGTTTTAAATGGCACCCTAGGGGCTAAAAAGGTTGACACCCTAGTCTAAAAAAAGCCAAAATTTTTTAAAAGGAGGAGCCTGCGGTGCCGATAGGCGCCGCTGGGAAAATTTTTGAAAATTCAAGTGTGATTTATTAACAGATTTGTTCAAATTTGGTGTAGTTTTGAGACAAAAATACAAGAAAAATTGTAAAAACATTGTCATTTTTTAATTTTGCTTGTTTTTTTCTTTTCTTTCTTTTAAATGAGAAGAACAATAAAAAAAGATTCTGTGGTGAAGGGGATTCGAACCCATACAAAAGGGGCGAACATCAGTCATAACCACTACTCCGAATTACGAACTAAGAAGTAACTAAAAAAAGAATATTTGTCGCGAAAAGCGACACAAAATTTTACAAATTTTATTTATTTTGTTCGATCAATTTCTTTTCTTCTTCCCCGCCTATGACTCATCGCTCTTCTTCATTTCCTTTTCCGATGAGTCACCATTTTTAATGGAATTTTTCTCTTTTATTTTTCTTCCTTAATGTTCCCGCCCCTCTCAAGGGTATAAAAGCCCAGCTTCTTCTCCTTTACTTCACTTGTTCACATTTATCCACAATTGTTTTCAATTGTATTTTGTGTCAAGTCATTTCTCCAACAATTTTGTTGTGAGTGTTTATTGAATAAAGAGAAAATATTCATTTCTCTCTCTCTTTGGCTTTATCTGTCCTCAAAGTGACAGATAAAGGATCAGCCTTCATTGATAGGCATTTTCCTAGTGTGTTCACTGGGAAAGCGAAAGGGAACCCCTTTCGCCGATTCAATTCTTAAGTTTTCCCTTTATTAGCTGGGGCTAATAAAGAGTGAAAAATCAGACAAGAGGAAAGCAATTTCCTTTTGTATATTTTTGTCCATTCCGCGACAAAAATTGGAGCCCCGTAGGGGTCAAAGCTCCAGTTGTAGCTTACCCCCACTTTTCCTTTCAATTTTCAAACAATTTTCGTAAGAGATGAGCGAACTCTTACGAATCACAATCGCTCCGATTGTGAAGCGTCTCAAATTTTATATTGAGACGGCTCAGGAAAATCTGTCCAAAGATTTGACTGAGCAAATCAAAACAGATTTGCTGGCAGAGCGACAGAATCTCTGCCGAGCAGTTTCATTGTTGGAAAAGAACAATGATAAGTGGGAAGCAGTCTTCCACAGGGTCAAAGGACCCGCTCTTCAAGAGGAAGAGCAAAATTACATTAATTTCCTTCCTGAAGGAAAGCCCTTCATGGAATGGGCAGACCAAGCTAGAGGGCTTGTGGACACAATTGATGGGGCTTTAGGCCTCTCAGAACAAGGGGATGTGATCCCTCACAATCAACAACAACCAGTTCAGGTTGTACAGCCACAAGTGGTGGCAACACATCGTCATGATGTGACATTGCCTCCTATTTCACTTCCAAAATTCTCGGGAGAACCCCGAGAGTGGCCTTTGTTTTGGAAGCTCTTTGAGGCATCGGTTGAAAGTCTTCAAATTGAAGACTTCAAAAAACACATTTATCTCTTGGGATGTCTCCCAGAGAGGTCGGTTGCTCGTCGAGCTATTGACTTGTACCCACCTTCTGATGAAAACTATCCTCGTGTGGTAGAAATTCTCAAGAAAAGGTTTGGGGATGAAAAGCAAATGGTAGAGTCACTCCAAGCAGAGTTGCTTCACCTTCCGAAGCCATCGGACTCAGTTCAGTCTCTAAGAATTTTCTCAGAGGCAGTTGAACGAATTTGTCAGCAGTTGTCTGACTATGGAGAGAATGAACAAAATAAGTTCATGGCCTCCACAATCAAATCTAAATTGCCTTTTATTCTTCTGACTCAAGTCGTGGAGAAAGAAATGGCTTCTCACGGAACATTCGATTGTTCCGATTTGAGAAAGGCAATCACTTCAATTGTTGAAGTGAAAGAAGAAGTACAGAGATGTACTCAAGTTTTCCGAGGAGAAGAGAAACCCAAGAATTTCTCCTCTCTATCACAAGGAAATAATTTTCTTAGGAGAGGAAATAATTCTCATCCTAATCATTTTCGAAATGGTCCTTGGAGACCAAATATGAGAAATGAGAGTTTAGGGCCAACGCCTCCCCAAATACACAGGTCTTTTCAAGCTATAAATCAAACTCATTCACAACCCTCTCAAAATATGAGAGGGAATTTGAACAGAAATTGTTCACTTTGTGATACTGAAGGACACCCTCCAAGTAGGTGTCCTAAATATCCAACTCCGGGAGCACGCAGAAGGCGTCTCTCGGACCAGCAAAGATGCTTTAACTGCCTTACCCAAGGACACAATTCACAAAATTGCAACTCTCAAAAGAGATGTTTTAAATGTGGTGAAAGACACCACTTTATGGTTTGTTTAAGTGAAGGCGGTGTCTCAACAGCGAGCACCAACTCAAATTCAATCAGAGGAGGAAATGCATGGAAAAAACAGTCTTCCAACAGACGAGGGGAGCCCAAACCAAACCCTCCCAAATTCATTTCTCTACTTCAACTGAACCCTCTCTGCTAGAGGATTCGGCAAATGAAGTTTCCGTTCAAAACGGAATAAAATCAACCAATGTATTAACAAGTGTTGAAGCTAAGAAGGCTCACTCATTTCTTATGACACGACGTGTTATGATTAAGTCAAAGAGAGACCCACGAAGATGGATAGAGGCACCTGCTCTATTTGACCCCGGGAGTCAGACTTCTTACATCTCTGACTCTCTCATAAATAAGCTAAAACCATATAAAGTGACTTCCGAGGAGATGGAAGTCTATGGTTTTGGAGGAGAAAGAAACGGACCGATTCGGTTCCATTCTCCTGTCTTTTCCATTCAAATCAAACGAATGGACAATAAATGGGAGGAAGTCCTCCTAAATAGAACGGAACGAATTTCCACTCCATTCAAAATGGCAG
Organism: Heterodera filipjevi; assembly: GCA_039877585.1. Taxonomy (NCBI): domain Eukaryota; kingdom Metazoa; phylum Nematoda; class Chromadorea; order Rhabditida; family Heteroderidae; genus Heterodera; species Heterodera filipjevi. The sequence continues at coordinate 2,312,177 of JBDPZO010000005.1, read as the reverse complement.
AGTGGATTTCGAATGATTATACATCAGAAGAAGAGGATGTAAACAATGCCCTCCGGTTCTCACGTGAAGAACCAGAGATACTTATAAGTGCTCGGCACTTCTGGAAATATTTTATAGGAAAGAAAGAGGTCTCCCCTGGGTTGTTTGTTATTCAAACAACTCTAGGGCCTTTGGTCAATGGAGAGTCTGACTTTGAAACCGAATTCCCAAGTCCGAGACTTTCATTGATGGCCATTGGTGAAAGCAACCATGAACAGTTGCCCACTTTCAAAGAAGTTGAATACTTCTTTAATTTGGAATCATTAGGGATCAAAGAAGATCCTAACGAAGATGATGATCAAACAGCAATGCAACTGTTTAATAAATCGATCCGTCGCGAAAATGACGGTCGCTATTCAGTAAAATGGCCATGGAAGGAAGAAACACCAAGTCTTCCTTCCAACTATAGAATGGCATTTTCAAGACTGATGTCAACTCTGAATAGACTTAAACATTCTCCTGAACTGCTACAGCAGTATGATACCACAATACAGGACCAACTGTCTAAAGGAATAATTGAAGAGGCCAGGAAAGCTCCTGGCACTCTTGAGCATTACATTCCTCACCAGGGAGTTCTTGCTAAAGAAAAAAAATTACGTGTCGTATATGACGCAAGTGCTCATACAAGGGGCACAAATAGTCTAAATGATTGTTTGTATAGAGGTCCAGTTCTTTTACCGGATCTCATTGGAATGCTCATGCGATTCCGTTGCCCTGCTTTTCCCCTCCTTTCGGATATTCAAGCTGCATTTTTGCAGATTTCTTTGGAACCGGAAGATAGGGAAGTTACAAAGTTCTTATGGATCAAGGACTTTAATAAGCCATTGGTGCCGGAGAATCTGATCACATACAGATTCTGCCGGGTTGCCTTTGGTGTGATAAGTTCACCTTTTATTTTAGCAGCAACGCTTCAACATCATTTAAGAAATTATGATTCGGATTTGGCTAAAGAATTAGCCGAATCCCTTTATGTTGATAATGCTCTTATGGAGTGTGAAAGTCCAGAAGAAGCAATCACAAAATACAAAGAGGCAAAAGCAATCCTTAAAGAAGGATGCTTCAACCTCAGAGAATTTGTGACAAATTCTAAAAAAGTAATGGAAACAATTCCTCTCGAGGACAGACTCGAGAAGGCTAAAATCAAAGTTTTAGGTGTTGTATGGGATATTGACAAAGACGATATGGTCTTTGAATTCCCATCAGTCGATTCATCAAAATTGGTGAATCGACGACTTGTTTTAAGCTTTTTAGCTTCCTTGTTCGATCCTTTGGGATTGTTGGGTCCCTGTATCCAACCACTTAAACTTTTCTTCCAAAGTTTGTGGGAAGAAAAGAAAGGTTGGGATGATGCTCTTTCAGAAGAGGATTCAACACGTTGGTCTTCTTTCCAAGAGTCTTGGAAAGACCAAAAAATGAGAATCCCTCGGAGAACAATGATGGGAGGAGAATGCTCCCTTCAATTACATGCATTTGTGGATGCTTCAATTCACACATTTGCAGCTGCAATTTATCTCCGAGCTGAAAGAATTAATCAAATTCAAAGCTGGCTGATTTTCTCGAAAAATCGCCTTAAGCCAAAGAATGCATCAAAAGCACTCACAATTCCGAGAATGGAACTTCTAGCCATTCTCATTGGAATCCGAGGCCTTAAATTAATTCATGGTCAATTGCGCCGACCAATTGATCGGTCCCATTTGTGGAGTGATTCTCAAATAGCTCTAAATTGGGTTGCCTCAAAAGAGGCACAACCAAAATTTATTGAAAGGCGAATTAAGGAAATTCGCAGTTTCAATAAATGCCATTTCAATTTTGTCAGATCAGCGGAAAATTCAGCTGACCTAGCAACACGAGGTGCCAAGCCGGAAGAGCTTGCCTCAAATTTGTTATGGTGGCATGGGCCTGACTGGCTCACATTGAACCAATCTCATTGGCCAAATGAACTCTCTTTTTATGTGAAAGAAGAGGACTCACAAGAGAATAATGAGAATTCTTCCTTGGAGGAAGGTATCGTTCTTTTGGCTCACGCTCAGCCGGAATTAAACGAGCCAACCTTAATAGAGGCGAAGAGATTCAGTTCCTGGACCAAATTGGTCAGAACCGTTCTTTTTGTCCTTAGGTTCCTTCATTTAAAATTAATAAATGGAAGGCAACCGTCTGATTTAATTAAAGCAAACCGAAAAGAAATCGCAAGGATTTCTAAAAACGGTTCTTTTACAGCAGAAGATGTTCTATCAGCAGAACATCTCTTAATTCGTTTGGATCAAATGAAAGACTCGGAAGAACTCACAAAATATCCTTCGTTAATCGATGATGAAGGAATATTGAGATTGAGGACTCGGTTGGGAAGGAGTGATCAACCTTTTGGGTTCACTCATCCCACCCTTCTGAGCAAAAATTCTCAAGTCAGAGACTTGATAATTTTGCAATGTCATCAAAAGAGACACCATTTAGGGGTGGATAGCACCCTTACGGAGTTTCTCAACAATTATTGGTCACCTCAGTCACGCACTGCCGTAAAAAGGGTGACCAAACAATGCCTTCGATGTCGAAGGATGATGGCCTATCAGTTTGCCTTACCTAAAATGCCTCCCTTGCCGGAGGAACGAGTCTGTCGCCAAATGCCTTTTAAGTCAATTGGTATTGACTTTCTAGGGCCGACAGAGACTCGATTGGCAGGGGAGAAAGTCAAAGCATGGATAATCATAGTAACCTGTCTCACAACGAGAGCAGTTTACTTGGAAGCTATGCTTGACACTACTGCAGAGTCTTTCCTAAATGTCCTCCGACGATTCATAAGCCGGAGGGGAAAGCCAGATTTAATATGGAGTGATAATGCCACTTCATTTAAACTGGCAGAAAAGACAATTGGGCATTTGACAGCCTCAGAATGGGGGCAAAATGCTGATGAATTTCTCGCACTTAATAAAATTAAGTGGAAATTTATTGCCCAAATCAGTCCTTGGGCAGGTGGCGTTTACGAACGTCTTGTCCAGTTATGCAAAAATTGCTTTAAAAGGACTTTAGGAAGAAAGATTCTCAATTTTGATGAATTAAACACTTTTGTGGCTGAGGTTGAGGCAACCCTTAACCATAGACCAATCACTGTGGTTGTTGATGGAGAAGATGGCATTCAGCCACTTCGTCCCATCGATCTCCTTCAGCCTGATTTGCAAATAAATTGGGAAACGAATTCAATTGAATTCGATCCAATGGATAAGCAAATATCTTCATCAGAGAGGTTGGCTGCTTTATTTAAATCCACAAAAGAAGCACACGAATGCTTCTGGGTTAAATGGCACAATGAATACCTTCTCCTTTTGAGGGAGAGAGCAAAATGGGACCACAAAGGTCCTTATCTCCAAGACAAAGGAGAACCCAAAAAAGGAATGATTGTCCTCATTTCTGAGGAATTCACTCCGCGAAACCAATGGTCTTTGGGAAAGATCATTGAGCTTAATGGCCGACCAGGTGCCATTAGGAGTGTGCAATTGGAAGTTCCAATTCATGGAATTAAATCTAAGAGGTATGGGACCATGCCTCGGAAAATCATACTCACCCGTCCGGTGAATAAGATTTTTCCCTTAGAAATAGGATTGGAAGATCCTATTAAAAAGGAAGAAAGTAAAGAAAATGAGAAAGAAAATCCTCATTTGACAAACGAAGAAGTTTTGATTGAAGAAAGAGTTAATCAAAACAGACATGGTATGACCACTCGCAGCAAAGCGAGAATTATGACAATTTTAAATTGTTTTTTCATTTGTTGGACTATTATTGCACAAACTGGTGCACACCCAACCAATAAGTGCAAGGAGTGCAAACTCACTTGCTCCAACAAAGGCATCAGTGCTAAAATTCCGAAGGAAGTGCGGAAGGTTGAACTCTGTTGTGCTGAGAATTGTTACATTCATGAGAATGTAATGAAACTCACTTATGAGTTACCTAAGGAAATCCTCCTAAATGACTACCAATGTAATGGTCATTTTTGGATGGATTCAAAACGCTTGTTCAAGAAAGACATTCTATGTCCAGCAGTCGATGAGTGCTTGCTCATTGACTGTTACTTATGTATGGAACAGTTGGCAAACCCAACATGTTATCCATTAGTGTCTTCCATGTTAGCTGGAGGACTATGTCTTTCTCTTTTAAGCATAGCTATTATGGCTTACTCAATATTAAAAATCCTTTTCTCAGGACTCCATATGCTTATTTGGCTAATAATTCAGATTATTAGGCCAATAACATATTTTTCTGTCTCAAATCGGCCTTCACAAAGAGGAAGAAAGCCAAGAGAGACAGCCTCAGAAAATTGGACTTCACGCCGTGTTCTCAGAACAACGGCCTTCATAGTCCTATTAACCATGTCTCTCCCTCCTTCAGGGAGAGGAGATACAGTGACTATTATGGCCAAGTCAGAGAAATGCATAAAAAATGCAACAAACCTAAAATGCTCGGTGGAGAACACAGCCACTTTGGCTCTGTTACCAGCTGGACAAACTAGCACCCTTCTTCTCAAAACAGAAGAAGGTGTTATGCTTGGGTCAGTAAAGGTGATCCTGAAAGCCTTAGCTTTGGAGTGCCAAAGTTTCACGAAGGCTTGGCAACGCTCTTATGAGCTGAGAATATTGACTGATAAACGATGCCCAAAAATGGGCTCGTGTGAAGGTAATTATTGTGGCGGAGTCCGCCATAATACTCTTATTCCCGAATTGAGGGAAGCCAATGCCTTTCCAGGCAATTCTTTTTGTCTGGACAGCACAGCCTTTTGGGGCAACAAATGCCTCTTAGGCGGTAGTGCTTGTCTTTTCTACCGTTGGTTTGCAAAAGCAAACTCAAAAACAGTCTATGAGATCATAGGCTGCAATTCATGGGAATTTGTTGTGTATACAACAATTCAGTTGGAAACTTTGGAGGAAAAATTAAAGACAGATGTCTTTCTTTATCCAGGGCGTACCCTGAAATGGAATAACATAAGCGTCACACCAATTGGTGTGACGTTTCCCCCTGCTCCCGTCTTAAACTCAGATTTTGTTTTTGACGGGGATAATGTGGCTCTGACACGAGAGCCACTGACACTTGACTTTCTTTGTAAAACACAAAGAGAAGCTCAAGAATTTAATTGCAGTCTGGGAATGAAGGCATGCACAGATTGCCTTCCAGATCATTCCGGTGGTTCAGTGAACTGCAATTGCCGTTCACTCAACCTGGAAAATTTAATAGAAAGTCCGGAAAGACGGCTTCCATTAAACATCAAAAATTACCAGTTCAGAAATGTAAAGCGAAGGATAATCGCTTTAAACGGGATTTAGTCCTGTTCAGCTTCACATTCAAATTGAAGGATTACAAATGGCTTTGGAAATTCACCAAAGTATTTGTACAATCCTTCCTCTGAATTTATCAGGCTGTTATCGGTGCTCGACCGGAGCTCAATTTCGTTACGTGTGCTCAACAAGCTTCGGCAACTCTCTTGCCGAAGTCACATGCGACGATGGAACACATTTTTCAACAAAGTGTGACTCAAATGCCACAATTTACCAAACGATTTTATCGTTTGATAAGGCAATAATTCAAACTAAATGCCAAACCGAATGTTTGGCGGGAAAAACAGCATTTTCCATGAATGGGACATTGCATTATGTCCCATACGAAAAGTTTGAGGACTTCGGTCCTAAACATTCAGAAAGACAGGAAAATTCTAACCAAACCAGTTGGTTGAATTTAAACTTCGATTGGAAAGCCACCATTTGGTCTTTAATGGGCTTCCAAACCATTTCTGTCATCCTGCTTGTCTTCGTTATAGGCATTATTTGCCTTATCATTTTTATAAAAATCTCTCCTTTCTATAGACTTTGGAAATTAATTTCCTGGTCATTAATTAGAAAGGATTACCGTAATATCAGTACAATACTGATATTACTGTATTTTGCGGGGGGAGGATCCTTCGGATGTGGTAGTGAATCACGTCCAGTCCCCTCCTCCAAAAAATTTTCTATAAAAAGGGAGCAATTGCACTCCCTTTTATCATTTGTAATGCCGATTCCACTCCGTGAACGGCCGCCTTTTTTCTCGGCTCGTCGGGTTAACAGACCCCCAAATGTCGCCCTTTTTAATGATCGTCTTTATGACGATCGAGATGACCATGGAGACCTGTGGGATAGAGATGACCACGAAAACCCGTGGTGGTTTGATGAGAATAGGGAACCGCAATTGGTTCCCGAAAACCATGTCGGAAATCGCCAGAATGGCGATCCGCGATTTGAAGAGGAAGAAGAAGAGAGAGTGATTGGAGCTCCTCTTCACGAACCTCATATTCGTCGCCGTATTGAGCGACTTAGCTCATGGATTGGCCGTTTTCATGGTCAATGGTGGTATGAGACAGCACCCGATCGGCGTGCTGTCGAAGAACACCTTCGCGGAGAGCTCCGCGAAGGGGCCACACTCTTTTCAGCGCACATTGGCCCGAATGCCAGCATCCATTTCGATGGATTTTCGCGCTTTGGACCGGAAAATACCAACTATTTGCTTGGTAGGACGGTCCTTTACCATTTCGAACTACTGGGTCTACAAGTAGACCCTATTTTGCCGTGCCTACAAGAGTTTGTAGGCTACAGCCCTAATCAACGAGGGATGATTGTCGATTACTTCCCAATCGACACAGTCAACATCCGCAACCGGGTCGGAGTGGCTTGGAGAGAACGTGCCGAGGAAGATGAACATCTTCCTCCCCTACGTCTCAGAGTCCCATCTCCCGATGGGCGCTTTGAGAATCGACCTCCGAGGATGGCCCATCAACGAGCAATGGACCGATGAAAAGAAAGAAGTGCCAACGATGCGTCGTCACCTTTGGGGCCCGGAATCTGTCGCGAAAAGCGACACAAAATTTTACAAATTTTATTTATTTTGTTCGATCAATTTCTTTTCTTCTTCCCCGCCTATGACTCATCGCTCTTCTTCATTTCCTTTTCCGATGAGTCACCATTTTTAATGGAATTTTTCTCTTTTATTTTTCTTCCTTAATGTTCCCGCCCCTCTCAAGGGTATAAAAGCCCAGCTTCTTCTCCTTTACTTCACTTGTTCACATTTATCCACAATTGTTTTCAATTGTATTTTGTGTCAAGTCATTTCTCCAACAATTTTGTTGTGAGTGTTTATTGAATAAAGAGAAAATATTCATTTCTCTCTCTCTTTGGCTTTATCTGTCCTCAAAGTGACAGATAAAGGATCAGCCTTCATTGATAGGCATTTTCCTAGTGTGTTCACTGGGAAAGCGAAAGGGAACCCCTTTCGCCGATTCAATTCTTAAGTTTTCCCTTTATTAGCTGGGGCTAATAAAGAGTGAAAAATCAGACAAGAGGAAAGCAATTTCCTTTTGTATATTTTTGTCCATTCCGCGACAATATTTATGAAAAAATTTTCATCAAATTTTCTTTTTCTCTCTAATTTCTCTACAATTTTGGTCCTCCGAATCCCAATTCTTACCAGTGCTTTTTCGTCGAAATTTTGCTCTGACGAAAACAAAACACGAAACGAAAATCGAAATTTTACGGACGGAAACGAAACACGAAAACGAAACTGAAAAAGTGCCGAAAATGTAGGACGAAATGAAAACGAAACGAAATTTCGTCCATCCCTGGTTTTAACCACGCTCGCATGAAAACGTCTCTATACGCCAACCCTAGGCTAAATCAACTATTAGCTTTACATCTTTGCTATCTTTTTTTCCAGCGAGCTCATCAAAGGCACCAATATTGCCATCGCCATCCACTGCTTCCATGCCTTCTTCTGGGACGCCATCGGCATTTGCACCCAAAGTGCCAACACCATCGGCATCAGCACCCAAAGTGCCAACACCATCGGCATCAGCACCCAAAGTGCCAACACCATCGGCATCAGGACCCAAAGTGCCAAAATTTGATGATGACAGGCGGAAAATGCCACCACCACCACTACCATCATCGTCGTGGTCGTCGCCGTCGTCGTCGGCATCTTCCCATGGGTTGTCATCGTTTTGGATGGTGCCAATGGTGCGCAAACTTCAAAAGGACCACCAAGCTGTGCATGGAAAGCAACAATTTTATCACCATTTGTTGCCTGAGGAGGTGCAGAAAATGATGTTGCCCGTCAACTTTGAGCAGCGCAACTCGGAACAGCAAAATTTGTCGCCCAAACACACGGAGGCGGAAGAAACAGTGGGAAGAGAAAGAGGCGGCATATATTTTTGGCCAGCGCCGGCACAAGCAGAAGGTGGGAAAAGGACCGTTAATTAGGGGCCAGGGTTAGTAATTAAGACCAAATCTTAAAAATAAGACCAAATTGCATCCCTGGTTTAGACCCAGTTTATAAAGTTTCTATCTTTTCCAGGCCGAAATTGTTGAGCTTTGTTTTATACTGTATTGAACGAGACTAAAGTTGCCCACAACGAAAAGGGAGAAATTTTTGGTTTTGAACCAAAAGGCGTAAAAATTTTGGGTTCTGAACCACAATTTTTAAACCATTTTCATTGGGGCTCATTTGGCAATTTTGTTTCAATTTAGTGTCAAATAATGAAAATAAATCAAAACGAAAACATGTTGAAGAAAAAAACGAAAAATTTAAACAGAAATTGAAGCAGGCAAAAAAGAACGAACCGACGACGCCGGAGGGCCCAAACACACAAATTGATACCAAATTGCAAATTGCAGCGGAAAAAGCACTGCAAAAATTGGACAACTCTGTTTTAGGCAAAATCATTTTATTTATTTTTTATATTTACTATTTTATTTTTTCAAAAAATTGTATTTAAGTTTTTCAAAATAATTTTTTGTTTCAATTATTCTTTTCATAAAAGTACATACTTCATAGATTTTATTTTTTTATATTTTTATTTCTTATAATTTATAATATTAAATATTTTTTGGGTTAACTAATAAAAAAAAATCTTTCATTTATTTCTTTTACTTTTTATATTAATAATAAAACTAACTTTTTTTTTTACTTTTGAACTATTAATTAATTTTTTTTTATAGAAAAAAATGTTTATCAAATGCTCCACCAGAGTTTGTTGGCACTTGGTTATCATTCAATTGATCTTAAATTGATTAAAATTTTGTTCAAAAATAGAACCAAAATTGAGACAGAAAAATTAGATAAATATTTCCAACAAATGGACAGTGAAAAAGTGACAAAACGACTAAAGAAGCGACTATTTAAGGACAAAGTGTCAAAAGAAAATCAAATTTTGGCTAATCTGCTTCAGAAAATTGAGACCCAAACAATGAATGTGTGGGGCTTCAACCCTTTCAGGCAAATTTGACTTCTTTTTTTTTAAATTAAAAAAAAAGTCTTTAAAAATGTTAAATTTTATCACATTTTAGAATTCAAGAAGACAAATAATAATTTGTTGGCCCATTTTAAAATATTGAAAATTGTCCAAATTTACTAATAGCATTTTTAATTATATAAATTAGTTATTTTTTAAATAAAAATGAAAAATGAAACTAAAACTCACCAAGCCATATAAGCCATTGTTACAAGAATAACATATTTTCTAATTATTTTTTAAAATAAATTTTTAGCATCACTTTGGAGTTCGGCATTTAAAATTTTATATATTTAATAAGTCTTTAATTCAATTAAGGATTGGAAAACCTCTTTTTGAAGGAGCCGACATTTGATGCCACATCCATTTAGCTTAACCCTTATAAAAAAACAAGATGTCATTCCAAAGCCAGGCTAATGAAAAAGCATTTTTGGTCCTTCCTTAATTTAAAAAATGCTCAGAATTTGGCTCTATAATTTAACAGAAAATTTTAAATTACAAAAAAATTTCATATAGAGAAAATATTGAAAAAATGGCCGATGATCCCAATTCAAAAATGCATGGCGTTTTGCTGTTCTTCTATGCGAGTTTGTTCAAAAATTTGTCCATTTTGTTGGAGGCACCATTTAACGACGGCCAAGCGATAATTAATAATCCGAATAAAGTAATAGTTTAATGAAAAAATTAAACATTTTTATTCCTTAAAATAAAAATAAAAAATCAAATTATAAATTTTCATTAATCGATAAAAGCAGTCAAAAAATACGAAAAATAAATTAAAATTTCTTTGATACTAGTTTTTTGGAAGGCATTACAAAATTGTTTTTTAATTAATTTCATTATACAATGAATAAATTGTAATTTAAAATATATGTTTGCTTTTTTTTTAATGAATAAGTTTTTAAATTAATTATATTTTTAAGCCTGAAATTTCTCACCGCGAAGCACAGATCATTTGGATGAATGAGGCCAGAAAAATAATTTGCAAAGAACTCCAAGCTAAGTATCCATTACAGGTAAAAACAAACTCATAGTCTCATTTATAAAAAAAAATGTTAACATTAAATGTAGAGATGGGCTCGGGAGTTTTGTCGATTTTTTTATTTGTTAAAATTCTATCCAAAAACATAAACATAAAAAACCCCTTTTTTCGGTCCTTCAGTTCGACTTTTTACTAGAGACCGGATTTTTCAAATCCGCAAGGCCGGGCCGGGCTGACTTTTTCAAAAGCAGCAAGGTTCCGGGCCCTGCCGCTCAAAACCTTGTTAACCTTGTAACCTTGTCAACCTTGTTGTTTTAAATTGCCGGGCCCTGTACAAGGTTACAAGGTTGTAAAAAAATTCCAAATATGTTTTTGTTAAGGTTAAAAACCCAAAAATGGAAACGATTGGCTTGGTATAATAACAACCTTTTATCATTAAGTGTAAATGGACATTAACAATTGTAATTGAGCTGGATTTGAAAAAAAAATAAAAATGAACTATTCTTGCCAAGATCATAACCTTGTAAAATCCTGTCAAATTCCACAAGGCCGGGCCGGGTTGGCCTTTTTCAAAAAAAAAACTGCAAGGTTCCGGGCCTTGCCGCTCAAAACCTTGTCAACCTTGTAACCTTGTCAACCTTGTTTTTTTCCAAAAAACGCAAGGCCGGGTTACCGGGCCTTGCAAAACCTTGTACAGGGCCCGGCCTTGTCCGGTCTCTACTTTTTACTGAAAAACAACTGACTTAACAGCTTCGTCAGGCTATTTTAGTTTCAGCATTAATTTGTTCAAAATAATAAAAAATACCGTATTCCTGTAATATAAGGCCCGGTTTCCCCCCCCCCCTCGCGCACCCCCTCCAAAGAAAGCCTTGAATTTCAAGGGGGCTTCTAATTTAGGGAGACGTTCAACCCCCTTCAAAAGGGGGCCCTTTTAATTCAGGGAGGAGGGAGAGATTATATGGTACACTCCAAAACACCGACGAAACGAGCTTTTTATTTGTAACTTTTTTTCTTTATCGACCAATTTTTATAAAAGTTGATGCTATTCAAAAGCTCTAAGTGTTTAGAAACTATCATTAAGCAGATGCTAAGCGATTAAAAAATTTTCCAAAGAGTTAGCATTTTTATTATGGAAAAAAAATCGGGAATCTCATAAGGTTTATTTTCTAACTGTTCGGAGAATTTTTGAATCGCTTAACATCTGCTTAATGATAGTTTCTAAACACTTAAGCCTTTCGAATAACATCAATCTTATAAAAATTGGTAGATAAAGAAAAAAGTTACGACAAAAAACTTGTCCCGGCGGTGTTTTGTCCTGTTCCGAGCTATATGCCGTATTTCTACCATAATATTATAATTTTTTCAAGTCCCATATCATGAGCCGACTTGACGAAATAGATACAATCATTGACCGAATGGCATTGGCACAATTTGCCATAGAATTGACACTTGGCCCATTGGCACCGGTCGGCGTGCCGCCAATGGGCCCCCTGAGCAGTGCCACATTACTGAGCGTCTTGGACAGCATTGAGCACCACAACATTGCATGTCTTATAGTGGCCAAGAATGGACAGCTGAACATGAAACAAATCCTGGAACAAATTTCAACGGCTGATCAGGCCAAGTGTTAATTAGTCCATGTTAATTGATTAGTTGTTTTTTTGTTGGGCATGATCAATTAAAAAAACAATGCTGGCGCGTTTCGTAAATCCACCATTTTTACTGATTTTTTGACTAAACTTAGTCAAAATTTTTCTCAGATGTAACCAAAATTAAGGAATCTTAGTATCGTTCTATAGTGTTACTTGTTTTTGTTAGCTTGCTAAATTTCAGAAAAGTTTCATTAAGAAACTTAGTTGTAGCAAAAAGTGGAAAAAATTGCCATAACTCTTGAAAAAGTGAAGATATTTTTTAGAAATTTTTGTGGCTGATAGATTAATGAAAGAGATATTGTACGATACGAATATTAGGTTATAATCATTGTGAAAAATCGGAATTTATTTTTTTTTACAAACACTTAATAATAATTTTTTTTAATTTTATTTCTTCTTTAGGCCTGGCGTGGCCATTACTTTTCTCCGACTTTTCATTGAGACAATTCAGCAACGACCAAATGACCAAAGTGCCAACAACGACCCTTTAAGACAAATTGTCAACTTCTACCGTACACTGTTTACCAAACTGATCAACTTTATTATGGCCGATGAGTCCATAATAATGTTAAAAGCATGTACATCGATAATTAAACACCAAAAACCGCATGCCGTCCAATTGATCAACAACATCAAACGGATGAAAACGGTGTTCAAATTGTACCAAAATTTTTTGTCGAAAATGATCCTCCAAATGAATTTGTTCAACGAGCAATGGACCCAATTGAGCATGGCTTTCCATGGGAATGTTGAACTTATGAAGAGCTGTTTTGTGTTGGCTTATTGTCCTCGACAAAATTAATGGGAATAGACAAAATGACGTAAACACAACAACCATGGGACATTTCGTCTAAATTTTTGTTATAAAAGGACATACATGAGAGATATTTTATAAATTGTATTCTTAGACATCATATGTATGTGTTTATATTGTTAAATTTCATTTAGGACCGGGCATTTAGGTCTAATTAACAAATTTTTATGCAATAAAGGCCAAATAAAGCAATCCTGGTATCGTACGATAGCTCTTGATTGGCTCTATAAGCATGCTTATTTAAATAAAAAGAATCATTATGCCAAATAAAGTTGTGGCTCAAAATTGAAAAAAATTGTCATAACTCTTGTAAAACTCAAGAAAATTTATTTGTCTAGCTGATTGAGCCAATGATGAGCTATCGTATGATACCAACGTTGCTTAATTTCATTTGAGCAAAGTTATGACTAATTTTGGCCGGAAATTTAGTAAAAATGGCGGATTTAAGAAACGGCTCAGCACGATCACGATATACTTGGTTGTTCTTTTCCTCTTAAAGAACAACTGAAATCCCTGCAAATTTCGCTTTTTTGTTTAGTACTTAGTTACGGTTCAAAAATTGCGAAACTTTTTAATGAAAAAAAACACTTTAGCCTAAAGAAAGCTAACAAAAAAAGAAAGAAAAGCGAATACGATACCAAAATAAACGCCCTTGAAATTTCAGAACCCTGCCAAAAATAAATATAATTTTTTCCTACAAATGAGCCCTCCTCCCCCCCCCCCCCTCACACCCTTGAAAAAAACGTACAAAATTTCCTCCCATTGACCCACCTTCCCCTAAAAACAATTGCCCTCCCCCCCCTTCCCCTCAAATGTATTTTGTTTATTCCTCAGCAGTGCCATTGCCTTCTTCCCTCTTCAGCCCTTCTCCCCCTGAATTGCTTGCCCCGTGGCCAAATTCATTTTCTTTTAGGGTGCCAAAAAATATGTCGTGCCGTTGCCCGTCATGAGGACAAAAAAAAAAAATGAGATTTCGATGATGACGGACTTTACCGCCCCCGAGGGGCTCCACCGCTAAATTTGTTTTGTACATTTTCGCCGGCGCGGAAAGCTCCTTCTTCTTTTTTTATTGTTTTATGTCAGCCCTCTGGGTTATGCCTTGGAAAATGCCAAGGACAGTCCTTGAAACCAAACAGGAAATCCAGTAAATGATTATGTCCTTGTATTCTCAAGAAAGGTCCTACAAAGTAGTATGATTTTTGCTCATAACATTGACTAATTACGAGATACTCACTCACTCGAACTCACTTTTCTATTTTAGCTATTCTATTTATGTTTATCATTTTTCTTTGTTTAATAATTAAATTAACAAATTGCATAGCTAAAAGGGAATTCAATGTTTTTTTCATATGAAAATTTTGAAGCAAATATATATGCAGAATCACAACTATATGCATTTAAAATTTTCAAAATTTTCCCCGGTGGCGCCTATCGGCACCGCCGCACCCCCCTCTCTCTATCCACTAAAAATTTTTCGTTTTAAATATGGCAAAAATTTTTTTTACATGTTTTTAGAACGTTTTACATTCATTTTGCGAAAAATAATTATTTTTTGGGTCCAAATCTTAGATTTAAGCCGATTTGTTCTTATTTTGAAAAAAAAAAAAATTTGGGAGCCCTGCATTTATGATAAACTTATTGAAAATAACATAATTCATTACACATGTTTATTTGGAGGGAGCCGACACTAATAAAACTTTTATTTTTCATTGACACCCGTATAAGTTAGTTATAAATCTGATTTTTGGCTTAAATTATGGAAAATTTCAGCATCTCTGTGGGACGTTTTGCTTTAGCGTCCATTTTTTTTTTTGAAAAATTTGCCCCTGTGGCACATTGCAATATATTGAAGATGGAAACCGTGAATTAATTTGCCCAAATTAAAGTCAATTACGGTTTTTCTGTCTATCAAAAAAAATGCTCAGATTGAGACAATGAAATCAATCATTAATAATTTTTACTGACTCTTTTTTTTTTGCTATAGGAATAAATTTTTATGATATGTTAAAAAAAATTTTCTCAAAAATTTTTGATTTTTTTCTTCTTTTCTCTTACCTCTTTTTCCTATAATAATTGGTTATCGATTTTTTGCTAAGTTTTAATGTATGCATAAGTATTGATTTTTATATTATTCTCGCTTTTAAAAGTCCATTATCGCCCCTATTTCTGTTCATCTTTTTTTTTTTTTGAACATATTTTGATGAAGCCGATGAATAGTGTTTGTTATTTTGTGCCCCAATATTCTCCTCTCCCAACCCATCCCATGGGAATCCCTTGGCACAATGCGCTTACACAAAATGCCAATGCGAAAATGCCTTACAACAATGCACTCAAGTTCTTCCTGGCCAAATTTTCAAGAACAAAAAAACTGCTACAAATTTTTATCGCCAAATCTGTTAAACTTTCATTAATTGCCCAGCCCATTTGTTTTATGACCGAGATAGATAATATTTTTGGTGTAAATGAGGTTGGAAATTTAGATTTTCAACCGATTTTTTCATAAAATTAAAAGAGAATTTCATTTTTTCTAAGAAATTTTTGTTCCTATAAACGGTTCTCATTGAATTTACAAAAATATAAGTGATAATTCATTGTTTTGTTTAATTATAAATTTCATTTCAATAGACTTTTATTCATTTGGTAATTATTACTGTTTTTAAATTAATATAATTAAACTGAATTACCTAATTTTTAAACCACAAATCACCACAGAGTGAATTAAATTTTTCGTTTTATTTTTTAAAATTTTATTTATAAAATTTCGAGGTCTTTCTCCACTCATTTCTTCTGATCAATATTGGCCACTGATCAGCAGTTGTGTCCCTCACATTGACAATTGCTTTGTTACTGCCGCCCATCCCCCCGGGGCATATCCTTCACGGAATTTTTTTTTTTTAAATCTTTTTTGCGATTTGATCAGTTTCTCCGGCGACAACGACAACGGAGACGGCCCATTGCTTATTGACGTCCTCAAAAATTCGACAAATGTGTCATTTTCAAGCCCCCCCCCCCCCCGAGGAGATGCTTTTGATCAGCTTTTGAGCAAAAAACTTACCGCCACAATTGCCGTAAATTAAAAAAAATTTTAAACGCTATATTGTAAATCCTCACATTTTTAAATTTATTTTTATTATTTTTTTGGCATTTTGTTTAGAGAGAAAGCCGAACTCGGAATAAATTACTACATCAACAGCTATGCTACATTAGCATTAAAATATTATGGTTTTTTAAGTGAGCCTATTGAGGTCCAAATGTGTAGACCCAAATGACCCTGACGCTCATTTTTGGCACTTTTACTTTAATGTACCAAAGTAAAATAATTTATGATTTATCCATATTGTTATTATTGAAAATTCTACGTATTTTATTCAACTTGTTTTTTAGACCTAAAATTCAAAATAAAAACAAAAAGTATGTTCTTAAAATGAGCCAGCAAATTGGCTCCCCCACCTTTGTGACTAAACTCAATGACGAACCCCGAGGCATTTATTCAGAAATTTATTTTTTTCAAAAACTCAAAATTTGAAACATCATTTTATTGGCAGCATCATCCATTTTTTGGCATTTTGTTTTGTGCTGTCCGCCATCGTTTGAATAATATGGTGTCCGTCGGCCCTCGGGGGGTCTTGGACCGTCGCCGGGGGGAGGGGTAATTCATTTACGCAGCGGCGGCGGCGCCACCGTTGGCGGCGAGGCAAACAAAAAAAAACATTAAAAATGCGTGGACAAAATATGTGAAGCCCCCTAGGGGACGCCCATTAGCAATCATCGGGAAACACAATCGAAAACTTTAAGCACAATGCTTTGTTTTTTTTTCTTATTCAAACAAATTAACTAACAGAAAGCCAAGCAAAAATTTTTAAATTCAAGAAAAAAAAGTTGAAATTTTCTTAAAACATTTAAAAGATTATTTTTTTTTTCAAAAAAATCATAATATTTTTTTCATTTTCTCCCAAAAAATAATTTCCCCAAAAAAGTCAAAAATTCATTTCTATTCCAAAATGTTCACACGAGCGGAGAAGGGCGAACATTTTGCCGAAAATTGTGTGGGCGACAACATCAATTATTTGCATAAGCTGCCCTCCGGGGAGTGTCGTCGCCTTGAGAAAAAAGAATAATTTTTTTTTTTTTGGCATTTTGCTTCAGGCCAAATTTTTATTTGTAAAATAATTGCCGACAAATCGGCACACGGCATGGCATGGTCATTGCAGTGCTGCAGAAATTTTTGGTCTTTTTTAATTTTTGCTGTTTCATAATCAGGAAGCTAGGTAAATTTATTTTGTTTCTGTCAACTGTACGGTAGGGGGACGATTCCATTCCGCCAATTCCGTCCCAGCAAATTTAGCACACCAATAATTTTTGCTAATTCGGCCATAAGCAAATTTGGAGGGCTGGAAATTTTTGAAAATCGAATATTGCACGGATTTTTGAGCAAATGCCAAAATAAGAAACCAAATGCCAAAATTAAAAAAATGCCTTTTATGGTTTGGGTCATTTGAGTCGGGCCGTTTGAGTTGGAGGGCATTTTGAGTCGGAAATTAAAAATTTATTTTACTTCAAAAAAATTTTTCAGGTAGCAACTTTAAAAAAAAAACTTAGTTGAAATTATTTTTAGGTCTAAGTTTCAAGAAAAACTGAAATTTACGTAAAAATTGGCGACATGAAGAATTTTTTGAAAGTAACAAAAAGATTTTATCTCCGACTCAAACGCCCCGACTCAAATGACCCTTTCCGTTTTTTATTAGCATTTTTTCACGAGAGTTCTTTTCCCACTAATTGAACTAAAAGGGACACAAAACTTCAAAAGCTATACATCATTTAGCAAAAAGCATTCAGTTCTCTCACTTTTCTGATTTCCGCGGCAAATTGTCGTCATTCAAAGGTAGCGATTACACAACGCCAACCCGAAAAAAGTGCCAATTGTTTGTAATGCTTAATTACCTAAATCCAAAAATAGTGGTTAGGTACGTCAAAAGGGCAATTTCTTATGCGTCGGTAGATGAAAAATGATGACTTAAAATTTGTTTCCATTTTTAGATGGGACCATGATTCCAAAAAAAAAAAATTCCGGCCTATGGGTTCTGAGTGTCGGTGTTTCCCACCCCTTCGCCCCCCCCCCCCCTCAAGCCACTGACGCGGCATAAATATTTATTTATGTTTTCATGCCAATTCCTTCCGCTTCGCCAACAGAAACGGGGGCGATCACTTCCGTGGGCTGGGGCATTGCCTCACGGAATTGGCGGGTGTCCGTCAATTGCGCACGCCTCTGGCGCGGGTCCGCCGCTTTTCCGTGTGCCGAATTGCTATTGTTTTTTTTTTTTTGTCAAAAATTGCGACATTTAAAAGGCATCTTAAGTATCGTATCCCACGTCCGCCTTCCCTCCCCCTCCCCTCTAGCTATTTGTATTTTTTGCTATTTTTGTTTTATTTTTTCAATGCTATAAAAGCCGGGAAAATATGATAAAAAACCACAAAAAAAACAACTTTTTCTAAAATTTTAAGGACTTCCTAAAATGCAATCAAATGAAACTAATTCTCTTAAATTCCCATCTGTCTTGCCGAAGATGAAAAAGAGAAATTTTTAAATTGTTTTTTTAAATTTGACACCAACCATAAAATATGTACTATAGTAATGTTGTAAATGAAAACCTTAAAATACAAGATGAACAAAGCATCCCCGCTCTTTTTTTCATTTTTCTTTAAAATTTAACTTAATTGGTCAATTTTTTTTTTATCTTTTTATTGGTCGAAATTTTTTTAACATGTCAAGTCATTTTTTGAGTTTTTTAGATTGCAAAATAAATTCGTAAATTTTCAACTATTGGTAATCAATTGTCCCATTATAAGGGGGAAAAAATTCCTTTTGGCGATAATGCGACTAATTACATATTTTATTGGCTGAAGCTCTCACAATTTATGCGCCAATAGGACTCCCACTTTATATAGCAACTCGCACAAGGCATTGTGCTAATTTTGGACAGCTTCCGCTTGTGGTTTCGAAAAATGGCCAATTTCAAAAATTATTTCACTTTTTTAATTGAAATTTGATTCCATTAATTTGGATTTATTTTTTTTTACATAATTTAGAAACAAATAAGTAAATTTTCTTCCTGCTTTTAACTGAATTAAAAATAATTGATGAAAGACAAAAATTCTGTGTCTCCAAATATTTTTACTGTCCAAAATCACAACAGCAATAACAACAACAGCAACAACAACAGCAGCAGCAGCAATAATAATGTGGCCAAAACCAAAAAATTTGGCAGTTTAAATGAGGAAACACCGGTGAGGGAAAGAGAGAAGCAAAACAATTTATTAAAATGAATTTGTAAAAAAATAAATAAAATTAAATGTTTTTTAAAAACCATTTTTTAATTTTTGCAAGTTTTTTTAATATTTTATTTTGGATTATGTTCAAAAACACTTTTTTAAAACAGAACAAAAAATAATTTTTTTCTTTATAATTCGTTTTTCCATAACCAAATAAAAATTATAATATATACTTTTAAATTAAAATAAATAAAACAGAATTAAAATATTTTACAATTATCTTCAAATTTAATTAATTAATACATAAAAAAATATTATTACTTTTAAAATTGAAGGAAACTCTTTTATAAGACATATTTTATTAATTATCATTAGTTAAGAGTTTGTTAATTAGCACTTAACTGTTTCCCCGGCTCTTTGAAGTCGCCAACAGTGGGCGGCAGTATTGAGCCGCTGGATGACGACGCTGCAGTGTCTCCAATCGACTGCCGCGTCGGTATGCGTTGCGGCGGCGGCAACGAGCGCAGCCCAAGCGGCGCAAGTAGTGGTGGTGGCGGCGCTGCACGTCGCACTTTTCGCTCAATGCCACGCGGCAGTCCACGCCCGCCCGTGCGTGCAGCGGCGCAACAACAACAGCCGCACCCCGCGAAGGCACCCGAAGGCGGTGAAAATAGTCCAACGGTCGCGCTGCTGTCTCACCCGGAACGCCTGTTGCGGCAAGAGATGAGCCGACTTAAGCGTCAAAATTCAGACCCGTCACCGGCATTAAAGCGTAAAATATATTTTAATGAACTTATATCATTTTTTGTTGTAAAAGCAGAATATTATCCCGTTAAATAAATTATTAAAAAAAAAGTAATACAAATTCTTAATATAATAAAATAAACTAATTAATATTTAAAGAAAATAAAATTAATTAATTAATAATTTTAATTGTACTTATTGGTTATGAATAAATTTTCATAAAATAAAAAAAGGCTAGGCCTTATAATTTTAATTTTGAAAATATAATTTTAATTTTAAATATTTTTTTCTTAATTATTTATTTCTGTTTGAATGTGTTCTTATAAATGTGGTAAAGAAAATAATTTAATAGATTAATTTTGAAAAATAAATAGAATTTAACATAACAATAAAATATATTTAAACTCCTTTTTCTTTTTTATTTTTAGCATTTTTGGCACTAATTTAGGCAGGCCAAAGTTGGAAATAATGCCGCCTCCATCGGCCAATGCTTCGTCGCTGTTTGATGGTCCAATAAGCCCAGTGTATCCGCATCCAATTGACGAGGATTTATTGAAGGCAAAAAAAAAAAAATCATTTTTCATTTAATGAAAAAAAGCAAAATTTAATTTTTATTTTTTATTAAAATATTGAACGTAAGAAAATGAGTCCCACCACAGATCGCTATTTAATTTAGGTGATTTTGATTTATTCTAAAAAGAACGGCCCCCTCTAATAAATAGGGACGTGCGAGATTTTTGGTTCCCGACACGGGAAATTCCCTGTATTCCGGTTTCGTTCCCGGTTTCCGGGATAAGGTTTGGACGAAAAACTATTTCCGAATTTTTTTTTATTCAATTAATGCTGAAAACGGAAGCATTTTTCCAAATTTCGAACAGTTACAGGTGCCGTTACGGTCCGGCACCAGCCCGTCCGTGGTTTCCTTCCAGTCCGACCCCGAGTCCTGCTTAGATGGTTTGTATCCGGTGAAGTACAGTACGGCATACGGTGAAGACGACGACGACTACGAGGAACCGTTCAGCATTGGTGGGCGAGAACGGAGAAAAAAAATAAAAATAATTTCTTTATAAATATCTTTTTATGCCGTGCCGTGTTTTGTGTTGTCCGTGGTTTGTTCTATCTGTTTAGGAAATTGTATCAATTTCAAATCCTGGGTTAATCTTGGGCATCGTTTGATACCGTATTCCGTCCATTTGATCAGAACCTTAACAGTGACGGCATCGTATTAATGTGAAGACTGAATAAAACAACGTCTTTTTCAATTCAAAATAGCGATTAATGATTGATCATAGCCAAGTTTGGGACTGTATACTTATAAAAAAGACTACCATAATCTGATTAAGAAGGAATTAATTAGGTAGAAGCATTTTACAGGGCTTTTTCACAGTTTTTATTCAATTCAATTTATTGTCCTCTCTGATCCTATCACTCTTTTTTGCGTATTAATTAAGTTATTTTTTTCTGGCATTTTCTTAATTGAGTATCTTGAAATTAAAATTTAAATCATATTTCCAATTACTATTATTTAACAAGATTGCAATGTTTATAATAATAATAATTATTATTATAATTTGCGCCTAATTAATTTTTTATTATTACCGAAAGCACCAAAAGCAATTATTTCAGAAAACAATAAAATCGTATAAAGCCCCCAGCCCAATGCCCTACTTTTTTTTTGGGAAAGATGAGGATGGAACGCAAACAAATATGGCACGCAAAAATGGCACATTTGTACGGCAAAAATTGTTTAATATATTGGGTATTTATTGATTTAAAATTTATGGAAAAAAAAAATGTTTCCATTACTTTTAACTTGATAGCAAATTTTATTTTACTTTTTCCTCATAAAAAAAATCCATTAGGCATTTAATTTACTTAAATATTTACACAAGAAAATTTGCCAAAAAACGCCTCTCTCTTCTCAAAAGTTTTTAAAGGATACTTTGAATTCTTGGAATATGCGCAATTTTCTTTGTAAAATCAAAAGCAAATGCTATGATGGCCATTATCGGCCACACCAGTAGACCCTGGACTTAAACTTTTTTTAATGGCTTAAAAATGACACATTTTTAGGGGCATAAAATTGTTTTTAATTTTTAGACTAAATATTAAATTTTGACAATTTTCCACCCGATTTTTTTCTTTGTCCTTTCCCCCCTCTGTGCAGTTAATGCATTATAATTGGCTTTATCTTTTTTTCCGACTAACTTTTGCTTTTGCTACCATTGCAAAATGTCTTCCTTTCTTCTTGTGCTTGCTCATTATCGCCACCGCCGAGCGCCGCGTGCGGTTGACATCAAAAAGGGCCGCCGCTTTAATGGCCCCATTTTATGGCCAAATTATCCACCGAAAATGCACCCGCACACAACATTTGTTCTTTCAGCGGCGCGAAGTAAGCCGATAAAAAAAATCACATCTTCCACCAATCAATCCATGGCCTTCTAATTGGTTTGACTCGGCACTTTTTAATTGCCGCTTTTTATTATTATTACTGTGGCGGCTTATTTTCAAAGGGATTTTTTTTATCTTGTTATATTTTACCATAGTGAATTAAAACTACTAATTTTTTTCCATTTTATTGTTATTGAAAAATCTTCTAGTTCAGTGTTTTTGTTTGTCTCAATAAAAATCTTTTTTTAATTTATTTTTTATTCTTTTCACTTTTATAGTATTTAAAACTGTTTATCAAGTCCATTGATTTTTTTTTAATTTAATAAACAATTTAGATTCCCCCCCCTCCATCTCCACCCTCACTTTTTTTCCTTTTTTTTAATTCATTTTAGCTCCACCCTCACTTTCCCCTTCACCCCCCCCCCTTCCCCCGCCGGTCTCTTTGCGCTTCATTGCTCCCAGCCACCCTCGCTCCGTGTGTTTGTGCCCTCGTTGGTGCTGCCAGCCGACGACGGCGCCGGCGGCTTTTCATTACTCACCCGAGCGCAATGTGTACACCACAGAAATGCTGAAGCTGGCACGGCACATTGCCGTGGTAGCTTAATCTGCCACCCTCGGCCGAGGGCAAAATCCGTCGGCGCCGTTTTTTGTTTTGTTTCCTTTCATTTTCGCGCATTCTTTCGTAGCATAAATTTTTGAGCAGCGGCTGTATACAAAAAATAATTAATTAATTAATTTGGGTTTATAAATAGGAAGCAAAAATTTTTTAGAAATTTTTATATATTTCACCCCCTTAATTTTTGAAGGATTTATTTTATTGAATTAGAAAAAAATAAACCCGTTTTTTATTAAAAAGAAAAATTTAAAAAAGGCATATTACAATAAATGCCGTCATCAGTAGACGAAAACGCAATGGCCCCGCAGGGCATGCCATGCCAAAAAAGGCGGGGGTGGACAACCGCAGAGGACACATCGGTACGCGTACTCTGCCCTTTTCCGCCCTTCACCCCCCGCCCATCTGCCCCAAGGGGCTAACATAGGCAACAACAAAATGACATTAGCATAGAACATTGGGTGAGAGAGGAAAAGCGGCGCCGGCACGGCATTTTTCAGTGTTGGCAAAGCCCTGGGGGGAAATTTGGACGTATGTTTTTTTTTGTGTTCACCAAACTTTGAACAATAAATTGTCCTGGCCAAATTGAAGTTCATGGTTTACTGCAAAATTGTCTGAAACTGAGCTCAAACCCTGAAAATGATCCCGATTTTTAGAACCTGAAATCATCACATTTATGGTATTTCCGAATCGAAAGCCGAAAGCCCCTTACCGATTTCATGAAATCGAAACCCGAACTTTGTCTTTAAGATTTTTTTTATTAATTATTAAATATTTCTTTTTTTTTTACTAATTATTGGATATTTTATTTTTTTTTTGTCATTTTAACTCTCTGATGAATGCCATTTTTCCATAATTACGAACATTTTCCCTGCCATATTGTTGGAATTTTAACTGCAACAATTGGCCTTCGACAAAAGCGCTTCTGTCCCAGTCTATTTTTTTAATATCATGAGATTTTTAATTGGCCCCACAATCATCATTATCAAATTAATCATCCAATTAGAAAGCAATGAAAAAGGTCAAACACTAAAGTCTACTCGAACAATTGTCATTGAAAATTGGGTTGAATAATTTTGACGAAAGGAATTTTATTGATTAAGTCAATTCGTGTAAAGGAAAGATGAACACACGATACAATACCAAATGCGTTATAGTTAGACAAAAAAGGCACACAGTACTAAAAGCCGGGATTACGAATTACAGAGTTATAATGGTCAGGGGTGGATTGTCGGGAGTCCGGAAATTGTTGACGAATTCCATGTCCGGGGGTCCTGAGCATTGGGTCGGATCTGCACTCACACTAAATATTTAAATTTATTTATAAACGAATTTTTACGAAATTCCAATTATAAATTTAATCTGATTAGGCCTTTTTCTAAGGTTGCCGCCCTCCCCTCCCTCGCCCTCGGGGGCCACAACCCAAAAGTTAGGAGAGATCGACGGGCGGTTGGGGTCGGATTTTCCGATCACATTCCCATCTCCGATCATCGCCATCCATCATGGTTGAGAATGAAGAATGACAAACACATTCTTTTCCAGCAGCCAAACGATCATCCGTGTTGCTGCCAGCCGTCCCAAGGTTCCTCTGTCCCTCGCCCCACCCTCTCTGATCAGTTAGCTTTGATCCAAACTTTTCGTCAAATATCCGTCCCCAGAGGGGCTCTTTTCCGTTTCCGAAGGTGGCGTTTTGTCCAAATTTTTCTTGTGATTCTCTCCACCCTCTTCCTTCAGCGCTTCTTCTCTCACCGAATAATGCTCTTTTTCTTTATTTCTACCTATTTTTCTTCCTTTCTTCCTCCTCCTTCTTTGATCTTTTCTTCACTTTCTGTTTCTTTCTATTTTCTTCTTTTTCATCTTTCTCTTCTATTATTTTTTGTTTTGTTATTTTTTTTTTTGTACTTTTTTCTGTCCTTTTTTCATTTTTCCTTTCTTTCTCTTCCCTATCTCTTCGTTCACTTTGTTCTTTTTCTCCCTTTTACTTCAACTGTCTCTGTTCTTTTTCTCCCTCTTTTCTTTCTCTCCCTCTTTTCTTTCTCTCCCTCTTTTCTTTTTCTCCCTCTTTTCTTCTTCATTTTTCTCTTTTCTTCTTCATTTTTCTCTTTTCAAATTCATCCATCATTTTACCATCCCCAATTCTTATTGAACCGAATTTTTTGGGTCAATCCATAACTTCAACAGATGCCCTTACTCCCAATGGCATTAACCAACGAACGGCACAGCACCTTAAGCCCCTTCCAAAAAGTGGCGTACGACCCACACCATTCAAAAAGTAATTGATTTGTTTCGGCAAAACTAAACCCCCGAAATTCCTTTTTGGCGCTTTAATTTTTTTTTTAATCCTTTTCACCCATGGAGGTCAATTTTTCAAGCGAATTTCATTGGGTTTTTTTAAAGTGCCTATTCTTCGCTAAGAACGACTTAATTTTTTTAGATTCTTTGAATCTAAAATAAACCAATAAAGGGAAAGTTTTGGTGGCCTTCAGAGAATTTTTAAAATTTTCTAAAATTCTGAAAAGCAAAACGCAAAGTTTGCCCGTGGAGCCTTGTTATTCGCCTCCCTTCTCGTCTAAGTAAATTTCTTAGGCCATTCCAATAGTATGAAATTTTCGGAAAAACCTTTTAGATTATTTATATGCTTCACCTACTTGCCTTATCAATGTTCTCATTTAAAAAACTATGTATAAAATTCGAAAAATCCTTTCTTACTCATTAGGCACCTATTATTACAAAAAAAAAAAAAAAAAAAAATTGTTTTCCTTTAAAAATCCCATCTGCCGCCAATACTTTTGTCCACCCAAGTACATGTGCCACATTTTGGCTAGCCAATGCCATGCCATTTTCTCCACCCTCTCCCCTCGGCACACATGGCACCTTCCTCCGCCCCCGCCCCGCCCGGCCCAACTTTTACATGCCGTTAAATTGCCTGTTTTGTTTTTAACGTTGGCACACGCTCGTAGTAGCCAGAAGCAGCTGGCGGCCGGCATAGCAGCACACTAATTTGCATTAATTTGCTGTATGCGCCGCCCTTTCTGTCCGCCGCCCCCCCCCCCCCCCCCCGCCTCCCTCCCGTTTCATCGGCGGAGGAATGAAGTGATGGCATTGGCAAAGTCCATGCCGCCACACAATTGACAGCCGATGAGGCCAATGAAGGTGGTGGTGATGCCAAAACATGGGTAACGGCAATTGAGGGAGAGGGGGAACGGCACTCTAAGCCAAAAAATTTTTTTTGTTTTGTTCTGCCAACTAAATGCCGTGGCACTTCTTGCTTGCTGACAGGCGGATGGGTAGGTGATAGGTGCTATCATTGCCAATGTTTGTTTGCACTTTTGTGCCGTTGTCCATTGGTGGGGGTGGTGGGCAATATGGGCATACCAGCGGTTTAGCTGCTGCAGTGTGCCGATGGGTGTTATAAGCGCGGGGGGGCAATAATTTAATAATTTAACATGCGCTTATCCGCTTTTTGCCCTTTTGGCACAGTACACCTGTCATCACTGGCTCGTTTAAGACCAACTTTAATGAATTAAAAGCGCCCTGCCGGTGCCATTCACCACTTCCTTCATCATCCATGCCATTATTGCTTCCTTTTTTTTTTTTGATGGCATTGATGGGGATGGGTAATAAGAATGCCAAAATAAATGTTGATTTAGTGTCAAGAATTTGAATAATTTAAAATGTCACGAGAAAAAAAAATTAGAATATTATTATTTATAATAAAGTAAAAAATTTTCAAATTTTGGCATAAAAATTTAATTTTCTTTAATTAATCAATTTTTATTTTTTCCGTTTTTCTTAGGCTTAAAAACCTTTATGCATTTTTATGTGTCATTTACAACATTTTTGTGTTCTGCACTTTTCTTTTTTTCCCTCAATGTCCCTTGCACACGATTAAAATTAGCATAATATGAGAGAAATTTGGCATTTTGCCGATGGCAACCAAAAAAAAAATTTTTTGTTTTTCACGGCACTTCCTTATCACGAATGCTGATTAATTAATACTTTTCAAACAGTAACATTATTTAAGTGGTAAATTAATGCAAAATAAAAAATTCCTCAATTAAATTATGGCGTTTTGTCTGAAGCAAGGAAAATAAATTTGAGTTTTTTTTATCCCATTTCCTTATATCATTTCGCATTAGCTATTTATAAAATAAAAAAAGACGTTTTTATATATTTAAAATTAATAAACCTTTTTACGCATAATTCATGGCACAATGCCCACAAATTTCAATTGTCTAAGCAAATAGTGATGATTAATTATTTTGATCGTTCTATTGCCGTCAAAAAGCCAAAAATTCACACAAAAATTTCCTGTCTCCGAAAATCTACTTAACGAGATTAATTTGAACAACCTCCTAGGGGATATATATAATTCATTTTTTGAGTGAAAAAGAAAGCGTTGCTTCGCCACCGGCCCTCGGGCGCCGCGACGTTTTCCCGCTGCCCCCGGGGGAAGGGGCGGCTGAAAATTGAGACGAAGCGCCCATCGCGGGCCGCTCCAACGAAATCCGACACATCCCTTACTCGTGCTGTCGCACCCGGGGGGAGAGGGATGTGCCGATTCTTGGCATGGCTTTTTGCTTTGCCAGATGCCGACCCAAGCAAAACATTTATGTGGTGCCCCCGGGAAGGGGCCTGGGAGGGAGAGGGGGTTGAGCACGTCGACACGTACAAATTGTTCTTATGTAGGGCCGATGGGTTAGATTAAGCCGGCTTTTTGATTTGAAATTTTGTTCTCCCGGATGCTTTTCCCATGCCGAGGGGGTTAAAAATTTTTAAGTTTTTGGGGGAAATTAAGCTAAATCAATGGCCGACAGGCTTAAATAATTTTGGGTTTCTGTATGTTTTGTGTTTATTTCGAAGGAAGGGAAGCCCTTTAGAGGAATGCTCTTACAAATTCATGGCTTTTTTCATTAAGCTTTATCCTTCTTGAACAGGCTTAAAATTTAGTTTTTCTCTTTGTGCGCAGGCTTAGATTTATGGAAAAATTTATCCCATATTTTTTGAAAATCTTTAATTCCCAATTTAAGCCCCTTTTCCAACATTATTTAATTCTTATACAATATGTTTACTCTTTTTGTCAATTATCTTTCAGTGGCTCATTAAGAATTGACAGATTTTTCTTGCTCCAAAAAAAATTTTTTTTTTTTTTTGGCATCCGTTTTACTCATGTTCATTTCAATAACAAAAACAACAAAACCCCCCCCCCCCCCCAAAATTACCTATTAAGCATGAAACATGGGTGGGGCAAATTTTGTGCATTTTTGACGAGCTGCTGAACAATGTGCGCCGTTGCCATTCGTTCCACCCCCGCCGGGGCAAGGACATTCCGTCCCCCCCCCCCCCCGGGGATAGCCTTTTGTCTTTGGACTCCTCGTCCTATCTGTGCCAATGTTAAAATTGGGGCAATTTAAACAGTTGTTTTGTTTCATTATTTTCGTTTCATTTCGAAATTGGCGGGCAAATCAAAAAAAAAAAGAGGAAGTAAATCTCAGTACCGTACGGATACCGTATACTCTTTATTCAACTCTGTTTATTTTCCTTACTACGCTCATTTTACTCTAACAAATAAGTATGACAACGGTTTACTGAAATTATGCCATTTTTGGATTCTTTTTGACAGATGAACAAAGGGTTGCGGTTTTGTCAAAATGCCAATGCCGAAAGATTGTTTTTGTACATCGAAACTCTGAAACCCAGAAAACTCAGTAACGCCATTTGTAAACTACAGTGCCCTGAAACTTTAAATTCCTCGCCATTTTCTCCCCCATTTTTTGCCCCACGGCATTTTGCCACAGCCGCAAAATTGCCTCAGACAAAATGCCGTTGCACACTTTTTACCGCACTTTTGTTTCACCCCCGAGGGCAGAAATACTCGGCCTTTTTTTGTGCTCATAGGATGGTCGGGAAGCTCATTAACTCAATTTGTTCTTGGCCACACGGCGGCGAAGGAGGAGAGGGCGGGAGACGGCACAATGCCAAGGGGCTTGGCATTGGCACACAAAAATCCGTGCAGCCTAAGCGTATAATGACGGACGATGATGATGAGGGGGGTTAAGCAGGAGAAGGGAAAGGGCGAAAAAAGTTCGTTAAAGTTTTTTTTTTTTTGAAATATTGAATAAAAATTTCTGAATTTTTTTTTAAATACTTTTTTTTCTCGTTTTTTCTTTAAAAAATAATATACTAAATTTAATATTACCATTTTTCAGTTATTTTTTTATTTAAATCTCAATTAAAAAAATATATTTTAAAAAGTTACTAATTTTTTTAGAAACAAAATATTTTTTTATTAATGAAACTCCAATTGTTAATGATAAAAATTCAGATATTTGCCAAGCCCTATTCTGCCCAAAAAATGTTCGAAAAAAACATTATTTACCTGGCGGGTCACGTTTTGATGCCAGAAGGAAGCGTTATTGGGATAAAGTGGGATAACGAATATGGGATAAGCACTGAAAGGTGCCCTTAGCTCAGTTGGTGGTCCGAGCATTCCACAGAATGGAAGGGCGTGGGTTCGAGTTCCACCGGGCGCGTAACCTTTTATGTCTTACAACATCATTCCTTTTCTAAGCTTGGAAAAGCCTATTAGCTGTTAGCCCTTATATTTGCCCAGCATAATTAAATTTTGCCTGGGTATGTGTTAATAGCTTTCGGGGTTATTTTGCATAATGAAAGGAATGACTAATTTCTTTGAATTTTTGCAAAAAAAAAAAAAAAAAATTTACACCCCTTTGAAATCGAAATTAAATAGAATTTCAGTCTCTCTTTGCATGAATTATTTTATTTATTTTTTTGTTTGTAAAATACAATATTCAAAAATTGAATAAAACGTTAATTTTCATTTGAAATATTAGGAATTCCATTGACAAAATTTTTTTTTTAATTTTTCCAAATCCAAAATACTTTAAATATGGCTTATTTTTAGCAGTTAAAACTTTTTTTTTTAACTTTCTTTTTACAAAATGATGAGAGAAAGACCTTGTCAACAAAATAAAAAAGAAAAAATTCCCATGAGAATTTTTTTTCACCCGAGGCGAATGAATTTTCTCCGCATCTCTGCCTTTGCCCAATATTTTTTCTCTTCACCCCTCCTCCCCGTCCCCCTCTCCTTTATCAATATTTGTATTATTTTTTGACTTTTGGCATTTTGTTTGCCCCCATTTTTCCGGCACAGATTTTGCACACTTTTCCTTTCTCACAACAAAAATTGCTTCTGCTGCCTATCATTTTTCACTTTATTTTTATGCCATTGAGAAAATACAAATGACAGATATTTTTCTAATAAAAAAATAAAATTATTTTATTTTTCCGTTAGCGAAAAACTAAACTATTAATTTAAAAAAAAAAAATTTAAATTCTAGTAGCATTTGCTTCTTTTTTACTTTACTTATTCAAAAAAATGTTTTTAAATTATTTTTGGTTTTTCCTTTTTTCTACAATAATTGTTTAAAGGTTTTCTTATTTTAACTTTTGGGCCCATACAATTTTTGGGTTTTTTGGGTTTAAAATTTTATAAAAATTTCTTCTCCATTATAAAAAGCGCTTTTTACAAATTTTTGGATTTCTTAATTCCCAATTATAACTGCCTTTTTTGCGATTCTTTTCATTCATCTTCATTTTCTAAAAAAAGTTTTGGAGATGATTTTATTTTTTTTTGTTGCTATTTTTAATTTTTTTTTGAATTCCCTTGAGTTTTTCGGCTTCCGTTACCAGAAAAGCCTGCTTTTACTGACGTTGACCTTTGCTTTTTCTTCACAAATTGCCGCCGGACATTTATTTTTGGCATCCGCCCCAAAAAGTTGCCAAAAATATGTATTAAATTATGCCGCTGATTTTTTTTTTTGCAAAATTGGCACAACATTGCGCCAAAAATAATCACAAAAATAAGGCATTTAGGGGCAGCGGTGCCAAAATAGGCCTGCCCAAATGCATTAGTATTTAAATTCCACCACTCTTTAAACCGAGTAACATCGCCCACACTTTTTCTCTTGGCATACCTTTGAATGTTTTTTTTTGTACTCAAACGCCAGAAATTTAGTACACACCGCTACGCCGTTCAAATTAATTGCAAATGGATTTACTGTATTAATTACTGTACTGCCAAAAAAGAGGGGTGAACACGCGCAGATAATTTTTTATTTTCGCGCGCTTTCATACTGTATTTCTGCTGTCTAAACAACTCTTGTAAACAACTGTAAACGCAACGCCAACATGGATGAGGACAACAACAACAATAAACGCCCCAATACCTTCACCCAAATGCGCCGGAGGGCATCCTCCGCTGAACAGCTAGTGGTCGTCGATGAGCCGTCAACTGCTGCCAAAGTTGGCACTGATGCCGCCACTTCAGACCTAAGTCGACCGTTGCGCATCCAAATACCGAAAATGTAAACCATTTTGAACTAAAACCTGACGTAAGGGACGGAGGTATGACAGAGTTCAGTGTTAGACCCGGATTCCGAAATACGCATGTACTCAACTCGGTTCTAACCCCCCCCCCCCCCCTCTCCACGTAATAAATTTCTTACATTGAAAAATAAGATCATTAGATTTTGAGGTTTAAATTCAAAATCACTCATTGGCATTCAAGTATGC
The DNA here is from genome assembly GCA_039877585.1 of Heterodera filipjevi. Lineage (NCBI taxonomy): Eukaryota > Metazoa > Nematoda > Chromadorea > Rhabditida > Heteroderidae > Heterodera > Heterodera filipjevi. The sequence continues at coordinate 2,280,782 of JBDPZO010000005.1, read as the reverse complement.
GTTTCGTTTTCGACCTAAAAATAAATTTTCATCATGAAGAGTTCTTACGCGAATGCTAGATTATTGGTGCCATTTTCCAAGACAATTCACGGGGTCACCCCGTTTCGATATAAAAAAACAACCTATTATTAAAAAAATAGCTGTAAGAAAATCTAAACAATCCTTTATTGTTATTTTGTAATTAAGCAGATATTTTTTACAAACTAAAATGGTGAAAAAAAAAAATTCGATATATCGAAACGGGGCCTTTTCCACTATACATTGAAACGGGGTATATCCCAAATTCACGATTCAATATTTATTTGCAACCGTAGTGCCGATGTACTACTACAGTACCATCCACCATGGTCATGGGCACATCGTGAATAATTGCGCTTTCAGAAATGCTCAATGCCAGCAGCAGAATGAAAACAGCGTGCCGTCGCCCGACGGCCACCCGTCGCTGCCACCCTCACGCAACGTGCGCATGGCGCCAATGCCGGCGGCGCTACCAAAGCGTAGTTGCGGCAAATTTGTTGCCGGATGTAATGCAAGCGCAGAAGCGGCAAATTCTGCTGGCGGTGTTGCTGGAACTGGTGCTGCTGATACTCCACCACGACCGCTACCAACATCGTGTCACTGTTGTTGTTCTGACACGATGAACAGCGCAACGGCGACCAGCCATTGTTGCGCGCTTGGTAACAGCGCAACACCGCCCATCATCAGTTCGTTGGCGGAACGCTTTGTATTGCAGCAACAACATGCCGGGGGCGTGCCGAAAAAGAAGTTGCCGCAACACAGGCGGTTGCGCAAGTACGCGTCGGAGACCAGTTTTTGCTGCTCATCGACAGGCAAGTGCTGGGGCAAAATGCCAAGATTTTTAGCCAAGATACAATTTGAAATACAATATTTACACCAAAGTTTTTTTTTTATCCCAATTGGAATACTGTATATTTGTCTTAAGATGCTATTGGCATTTTCTGCCGTTAATGTGCCAAGAATTATTTATCATTTTGGCACTCTTTTTTAATTCAAAAATCATTATGCCAAAATGTTGAAATTTTCAGCCAGCAGCATTGGCAGTGGCACCAGCAGTGGGCTTGGTGGCATTGCTCAAGCAGTACAGCAACATGCAACCGCTGTAGCACACGCTCAACGCATGCCACCGCACAGTGCACGCGCGCTGCGTAACACTGCACCACATTGGCACCAACAGCAGTCGTCGCGCGAGCAGTTGTTGCTCGACGACGACACGCCGTCACCGCCTATGATCATCACGACTGGCATGCCGTTGATGATGATGCCTCAAGCAACTCCTGGTTCGTCTTAATTACATTCTAATTAATAAGAAATAATGGTAAAGAATGGATTTAATTAAGCAGGATTTGATTTTATTATTCAATTTAGTAGCACCTAGATGGTCAATTAGTGTATAATTAGTGAATGTATTAAAGAAGCCTTTAATTATAGTTTATCAGAAAATTCAGTTATTTTTAAAAATATACATGTATTTATTTGAGACCAGGATTTTGAAAAATGCCGTACCAGGAACAGGCCGGTCCAATTTGTACCGGGTATTATTATACTGTATCTTTATATTGGTGGACTTGTTACTGTATTGACTTATTTATTTCGATCAATCAATATTGATTTTTTTTTCTTTCTGTGTGTCTGCAGGCACTGATCGTGAAGTGCGCAGCAGTTCATCCGGCCGCATTTTCCACGTCCGCGGAAGCGGTGGAAACGGTGGAACGCCGCTGTCACAGTTGCCCGCGGCAGCCCGAGGCGGTGCGAGCACTATGCTGACGCGTTTGCAGCAACAGCAGCAGCAGGCGCGTCGATGCGCCGCCGGTGGCCCAAGCGGCGCAGCAACGACTGCGTCAGGCGGCGCAGTCGGCGTGCGCCAAGACTCGGCTGACGAGGCAAGCGCTGTAAGCCTGGGAAGTGTGAGCACTGTGGCGAGCGGCGGCGGCGGTGGTGTCGCAACGCACCAGACGCCGAAAATGCAGCGTCGCGCAGCAACCATTGCGTCACAACAGCAACAGGTGTGCCGTAAACTCTTAAAAAAATAAATATTTTTCTATTAAATTATAGCCTTAATTGTCTTTTCTTATTTAAGATATTTTTGAATTATAATTTCTTTAATGAAACTTCATATATTTTAGTTTTAAAATTTTGCGTTTTTACCGTAATTTCTTTATTAACTGTGATCTACTTGTAAAAAAACCTTAAAGGGGATGGGGTTGGGAAACGTACTGTAGGTAGTCAATACAGAAAATACTGTAGGGCAAACCGGGAGAGCTATGAGTCACCAATGTCGCGCTTGTACCATTTAAGGCGCTATAACATTTTTATAATTTGATCGGTGCGTCCGAAATCAAGATTGTTTAAATTGGTTAATTTTAGGCAAAATTATGACGAATTATGTTTGAAAAATCTGTACGCATTTAACCAACGCCCATAGTGGCGGAATTTTCCCAGCACCATTTTTGATCTAACACAGCAAATAGGTAATTTGGGTATGCTTTTGAAGGGACCGGATTTTCCCGGGATCCTGATCCGGATCCGGGTGTTTTTGGAAAAATTGACCCGGACCCGGAGTCCGGAAAAAACAGGATTTTTAATCCCGGAATCTTGTCCGGTCTAATTCCCAAATCCGGGCCCGGATCAGGATCCGGAATTTTTCAAAATTCCGGTCTCTAGTTATAAGTATAAAGACTGTCTAACCTACCGCCGTCTACGCTCTCACGCAAAACAGTACGAATCGGGTTTCGTCCGCTTTTGAAGATTTGGTTATGCTACACTGCTATGAAAAAAGGTTATAGCTTAAAACCTGCAAAAAAAAAGTCGAAATTTTCAAAAAAAAAAAATTCTTTAGAACTTTTTCATAGATTGACAAATTTTTTTGATTTTTTGAAAGCTAATAAAGCTTCTGAAAAACTTTCAAAAGCTATCAAAGTGGCAGAACTAGTTAAATTAGAAAAAAAGTTATGCCGTCTTAAATTGCTCTGGTGTCCAATTGACCGAGTCCGCGGGCGCTTTATTGAAAAAGTACGGTATTTTTACAAAGTCTCCCAGGTTCGCTATATATTTGAGGACAATTTGACATATTTTGGTCGAATTTTTTTATTTTTTGTATTAAAATAATTTTTTAGCATTTACTGCAGCAGCAGCAACGCTTCAAAATGCGCAGGCCAAAATCCACTGGCCAAATTATCATCCAACAGCAACAAATGGTGGCATCACAAAATCATCAACGCAAAAAGATTTCCGAAATTCCGCAACAAACAGTTGTGGCACAGGTGGGAAAATTTTATTTGATGCTTTTTGGGATATAAAATTATTGCTTTATTTCATTTTTAATATTAGCTCTAATTTTTTTTTAAATTTTAACTATTTTTTGAGCCAAATTTTGTTTTGAATAATATATTACTAACAAAATAGGAGTCGGTTTTTATTAGGGTAGCTCGGCACCGGTACGCCCGGTGACCCCGGTACCAAAGTACCGGTATCGGTTTTTAAAAACCGATACCGGTACCGGTTTTAGAAAACTGTACCAAAAATGCACCCCTAAAGATTGGGTTTTGAATTAAGATGAAGGAAAACTTTTTGACTGAAGCACGGATTGTCCGGATATTTTTGAAAAATTCAAACAAAAATACTATAAAAACAAAAAGAGACCCCTAAAATTGACTTTTCAAATTTTTAAAAAGGTACCCCTAAGAAACGGAAAATTTCACAAAAAATTTGCCCCCTAAAATTCCAATTTTTTTTTTGGCAATTGATTCACAAAAAACATTTTCGAGTTTTTATAATTTCAAAGGCTTAATTTATTTTGTTTGTTTTCTGTGATAGGGAAAAGAATGCTTTTCTATTTGATTTTGGCTAAAAAATGCTCAAAGTCCTAATTTTTCTGCCTTTTTTTCAAGTTTAAGTGCCTATTTGTAAATTTTTGTGCCTTTGTGATATGTAATGGGTGAATTGAAATTTTCATCTGGCAACCCTTATTAAAAACCCTTTAAAGATGCTGTTATTTAATGTTTTTATTTTTTTTTTGTCAAAAATTAAAAAAAATTGTTTTATCTTCTTTTTCAAAAAATTTGCTTTAGAAAAGTTTTTTTTATTATTATTATTTATTTTAAATTATTTTTTACTTTTATTTTTAAAAATAAAAAAATAATTTATATGCTAATCTATCATATTCAATACTCAATAGTAGAAACAAAGACTACATACAAAGAATAAATTTTATACCCTTAGGTTATAATTTTCCATTAATTTTGTGAAATTAATTTATCAGCTAAATTTAATTATTTTTTCATATTTTTATATATTTTTATTTTATTTTGATTTTAAAATGTCAATTTTTCCCCTCTTTCCATTGATGCTGTTTTCAACCGATAATTTTTTTGTTAATTAAGGATGGCGGTTCTGTCGGCACCGCGGGCACTGGCCAATCCGGTGGTTCCGGCTCCCTAACATTGGCACCCGCCAACGCCAGTGGCGGCGGTGGCTCTACCGGACGCGGAGCGCAAATGCCGCACAATCACCAGTGCAATAACAATAATAACAGCGCGTCCGCGTCCGCTTACAACACGGTGAACACCGCGTACGATCCATCGTACACCAGCGCTACCGTATACTCCGACTCGATCACATGCCTGCACGCGCCTGGCGTACTGCAGCAACCGTATGGGGGTGGCATTGGGGCCGGTGGTGGTGCAAGCAGTTGTGTGGACGGAATGGCGGACCAGCGACGCGGGTGAGCGAGCGGTTGCGTGTGGGCCAACTAATAAGAATCAATGAGTCCTTGCTAATTGATAGTGATGTTTGAGACCAAAAATTTTCCGAGACTCGAGAACGAGGCCAGAAAATCCCCGACACTTTTCTGGGTCGAGACCGAGACTCTTGAACATCACTATTAATCAGGGTTGCCAAGTTTTTTTTTTCGAAATAGGAACAAATGGCCTTAATTCTAAGATTTGGACCCCATAAATAAGATTTTTCGCAAAACATAGGTAAAACGTTCAAAAAATTTAAAAAATTGGGTGTATTTAGGTAACAGATTTTGCACCAAAAAGGCCCAGTTTTTGTGAGTTTTTTGAGAAAATTTTAAGAAAACATAAGGTGAACAGGGGTTCGGTGGTGCAAAATAGGCGCCACCGGGGAAATTTTTGAAAATTTTGGTTAGATTTGCTAAAGGATTTGGGTCTAAAAGTGGCTGTTTTTGAGGATTTTTTTTTTTCAAAAAAACCACAAAATTCCCAAAATAAGACAACGATAAGACCAGAAGGCTGAAATAAGAAAAATCTTAGAAATAAGAACATTTTCTGTTTCTAAGATGAGACCACTCCAAATAAGAACAAATCTTAGAAATAAGAAGACTTGGCAACCCTGCTATTAATGGCTACCGGTCCGAGTGCCGAATAGAACAAAAAAAAAATTCCGAGTTCCGAATGGCACAAAAAAAGCCAAAATGGCTTTTGTTTAAAAAATGAAAACATAAAAGCCTAGACCTAGTCGAGCTTAAGCCTATGCCAAAGTTCAGACCTAAACTAAGCCTTATATAGAGTAGTGTCTGTTTAAAAAAATCGTTCGGAACTCGGCCTTTTCGGCACTCGGACATTATTTACACTATTCGGCACTCGGAATTTCGGCACTCGGAGCGGAAGCGCTATTAATTAATTGCTTTATGGTAGCTGTCAGAAGAGTTTTTAGGATTATGTGTAACCTTTTTACGGGATTTTCTTCTAAAAATCCAAACACATGACTATGTATGATTGATTGTTCCCAATTTTCAGCTCCAATTACTACTTCTTGGAGGACGATTCAACGCATGAATTTGATGACGAAGGTTTGTCTTCCATGCACGCTGTATGCCGCATTATTTACGCGCACACTGAATGCACGCATGCGTGTTGCAGCGCTTCGCGTCAGCGCGTGATACGCGTTTAGGTCGCAAGCAAACAATCATTATAGCAATTTGTGCTAATTATGCGCTAATTTAGTATGGCGCGAAAACTTTAATTCGACTTAATTTTACATATTTAAAGTTTTTCAATTTTTTTTTAATATTTTTCAATTTTTAATTAATATTTCTTCTTCATTTTCCAAACCAATTTTTTCATGTTTTATTTATAACTATAGAAACTTCTTTACAAATTGAAATTTTCGTTCCAATTTTGCCAATTTCTTTGTTTTCCCATGGGCACTTTTTGTCTTCCGCCTCCCCACGGCGATTTTCTGGGTTATAAATTATTCTCGAAAAAAAACGAACGAAGGAATGCCCTTAATGCCTGCCGTTGGACCAAGAACGTGAACAGATTTTCTCATGCACCCCAGGAGTATATAGTCTCAAAGTTGCCGGGACTGAACCCGCCGGTTCTTATTTGTCTCCTTGTTAGTTGTTCACGAGATTCTCGACCCAAACTATTGATGCTAGGCCATTGAGTCCGGAGCGGTCTAAACAGTTGTGCCCCCAATAAAACAAGTTCAATTGTTTGTCCCCGGTACTGAATTATAGGACTTGAACCGTCGAATGAACATTTGTCCTCGCCAGATGGTTGAGTCCGGCCGGGACAGCAGTCTCTGTTTTGGCTGTACAAACTACCATTTGTGCCCGCATTAAACTAAGCCTCCAAAAGTTTTGCCTTCCTTGGTACTGAATTGTCGAACTTGAACCGTCTAATGAACATTTGTCACCCGCCCCCTCCCCACCCCTCGTCGCTGCTGTTAAGGGACCCCTTCGAACATGCTTTTCCTTCCCTTTTTTTTCTTTTTGTTGTGCCGTACTTGTCTCAAGCCCATGCCGTTCGTTCTCCCTTGCTGTCCCGTCCGCTTAATGTTTCCGCCTTTTCCTTCCGCCATCGTCGACTTCCTCCCTCGCTTTCCACGCTATTTGAATTTTTGCTGCTTTTGCCGAGTGCATTGGCAAAATGTTTGCTTTACCACTTAGTTCTTTTTTTTCTTCCTTTTGGCATAACGTTTTTGCCATTTTGACTTTTTGCCCTTCGGCATTATCGTCATCGACGGCACATATTTCTTCCCTGCCCCCCGGGTGCCGTTCCCTCCTCAATGCTTCTCCTTCTCCCATTTCCAACAAAAAGAAGGCCCCCCCCTTTTTCCCCGTTGGGGGGGGGGGATGGGATGGGTACTTTTTCTTTTCAACTCCCATGGCATTTCAATTAGCGTGCTTCAAAGTAGCAATTTTCTTCTTTTTTTTAAAGTTTTTTAGATAATAAATAGATAAAATTGAATTTAAAATAAAATATTCTCCATTTTTCGAATTTTACCTATATTTATTCATTAGGTAGTTCTATTTTTAGTTTTTCAATAATTTGAATGACTTTTTTTCCTTAACGCCTACAATTTCAAATTGCAAATTTAATTGAAAGCTATTTATATTTTAAAATATTCCAATAATAAATCTTTCTTTTAAGTTACAAAATATTTTTTTTCATCTAATCAATAATACCAGTCAATGACCACTCGAATCTGAATTTTTCGAGCCATACCCCCCGGTCCCCCCTCTCTGCCCAAAAATTGCATTTAAGTCAAATTTCATTCGATACAATGTTTTTTTTATTTTTTTATTTTGTTTTCTTATTTTCTGAGCTTAAAATATTTTACATTGAATTTTTTTTTACTATAAATTTCTCATCTTACCATTATCAAAATTTCTTTAAATTCCAAATTTCTCTTTCCTTTTTTAATGGAAATAATTTGCGAAATAAATGGCCCACATCAATTAGCCTTTTTATGTGCATATTTAATCAGCAACCGAAAGCAAAAAAAAAGAGCGTATTATCGAACTTTCCCACCATGAAAATTTGTGTGTCCTATGAAGATGAATGGGTAAAATAATAAAATTTTGGCATGGCAAAAATACCGCGCCTGGCAATGCGGAAGTTTTCCGCAATTCCAAGAAAATTTTTAAAATTTTTCCTTTTAAATTAATTCGTATAAATCTGATATTTACAAAATTTTCATGGGTTTTTATGGCATTTACAAAAAGAAAAAAAAAACTTTTCCCTCTTTTCTAAATAATTCTTTTTGTGTTTCAATTTCCAAAAAAAAAATTGTGGGACCTTCTCAAGCCTTGTTTACTACCATGTGAAAACTCTAAAAATAAAGCTATTTTTTGTGGGAAAATTTTGGCACGGCACACAAACGCCAGCCGAAAATGTGTTTAACGAACGCATCGCAATGCCCGCCGGCGGAGGGCGGGGGAGGGCAAAACGAATTGAATTGTCACAAAAGGTTGGCACACATTCCTCCCTCTCCCTATGTGGCCATCGCAGCCATAAACGTCAATTTTTGGACATAAAGTGCGGCGGTGGCAAAGAATTTGTGCGTGTTTTTGTTCGGGAAACAGTCAGGGTGGCCTGGCAAAAATTTGAATTTTCATCAATCAAGCCTAGACCTTTAGCTAGCTAAAAAAAACAACTTTTTTTGTTGTTTTTTTGTCCAATCTCATGACTAAAATTTTATTGGTAAAAAAGCCTAAATATTACAATGTTTGGCCTAACACATTCAATTTCAAAGTTACTTTAAGGTCTAGCTTTAAAAAATTCAACAAATTGGTTTACCATAATTTTTTGAGTTACGATTTTAGTTCCTATAAAATTAGGCTATTTTATGAAATTTAAAAAATCCAAATTAAAAATTTAATTCCCTTTAAATGAAAAAAAACAATTTTATTGAAACCACTTAGCATCACGTCATACTTATCTCATAGCTTTCTTAAGCAAAATTTTTAGCTCCTTTTTCGGCACTTCCCCCCCCCCTCCCCTCCTTCTAAATGCTAGGGGGGGGGGCATGGGTGAACAGCAGTAAGCCAAAGTGTTGTGTGTCAATGCCATAAATGTGCGCGACCATCCGTAAGGGCGGCCCCGTGGGGGAGACTGGTAAACTCGGCTGGCCCACCGGAATGATGGCAATTCAGTGTTGCTGCCAGTCAGCCCCGCCGCTTGGAGGCCGGCCACCTGTCAATGGCACACCAAAGTCATTTGTTTGCCCGCCGGGCAATTTTCTAAAAAAAAAACTGCCGTTTATCCCCGACAGTTCCCCGCCATCCCCCACTCGGCTTACCTTGTTGTATTAATTAGATTCCCAATTTGCCCCGTTGTGGGAGCAATAAATACCTCTTTTGTTGGAGCAGGCATTCTTTTTTTTCGCTCTGCTAGGATTAGGGTAGAGAAAGGCACAAAATGGTAGAGCTCGGAATTTTCGGAAATTACCCATCCTGATCCATATCCGGACTCGAGAATTGGACCGGACAAGATTCCGGGATAAAAATCCTGTTTTTTTCCGGACCTCAGGTCAATTTTTCCAAAAACACCCGGACCCGGATCAGGATCCTGGGAAATCCGGTCGGGATCTGGTCCCGTCTCCGGGCTCTACAAATTGTTATGGCATTTAGTGCCGTAATTTTTTATTTTATTTTATCCTTTAATTTTGTTAATCATCTTAGCTTCAATTTTTTCATATAAACCTAAAATAAAAATTGCTTTTCCCCGCCAATTACGAAATTTCCACTTCCCTAATTTCAAATATGCAGTATTTATTCAATTAAATACCGTATAAAAATTTTATTTTATTAATTTTTCTTTTATTACCTAGATTCTTTTGGCGTAATTTCATTTGTAAATGCAATATTTGCATATGACACTCTTTTTTTTATACTTTCGGAATTTCCGTGTCCATTTTTTTTTGCCTTTAAATTCTAAAAGTTTTTATAAATAAAATTCAAGTAAAAGCCTTGAAAGCCTGGGTATTTATAACTTTTTTCCTGACGGGGCTGTATTTGTCTGTGCTTAGTTGGCTTTTCTTGCGTGGGCGAATCCATCACAGCGCGGGTGCCTTTTTCCACAACCGCGGGGCGTCCCCTGGCGCTGGGACGGCCAAATTTTCGGCTTGGCCGAACAAATTAAATAGACTACTTCATTTCTGAGAATTCGTCCTATGTTGGTTTCCACATTCATTGAATATTTGTTCATTCCTTGTCAAAACCAGCAAAAAAGTGTTTTTTTTTTTTTAAATGAATTTTTAGTTAAAACGAAACTAGAATAAATTTAAAATAAAATTTAAATGCTAATTTAGCAAAAGAAATTTGGAGTTTGAGTATTGTTTAGTTTATATTTTAAAGTTTTTAATTTAGAGTAATTTTTGAATTAAATCTTTGGCTTTGGTTTGAAAAGATTTGAATTTTTTTTTACCACATAATTTTAGTTGAATCTTGATACGGGTGTTAAAACGATTTTTCTATTTTTTATTTTTAAAATTAATTAAAAAAATAGGTCTTTGAAAAAAATCCATATTCTGGGTAATTTGTTTAAGAAATTTCCATTTTTAAATTAATTTTCCTTTTTTTCTCTTTAAAATGCCAATTTTATTTAATTTGGCACCAAATTGTCCATTTCTGGCGCCAAAATTCCATTAAGTTTAATGAAGCTCCTATCCCGCCCTCGCTTCCACTAAAAAAGTTCCCCCCCCCCCGCCCTCGATTCAAATGCAGCCAATTTTCGCTTAACTTGGCGTTCTGTTGGCCTCCAACCAAATTAGCACTTCCACCCACCGGCGGAGGGAGGAGGGTGGGCCAAGGGCATGCCAATGCCATAAAAAATTCAATGGCTTCTTCCCTAACGGGTGTGTGCCGTCCCGTCCACCGCCTGTCTATTGCTCCTACCCCAACCCCCCCCCCCCCCCCGCCGCCGCCCCGTAACCAAAAAAAAAACTCTCATTGTTAATGATTTCCTTATTCTTTTTTTTTTACCCTTTTAATTGTGTCCAGATTGAATTGAGTACCAAATAATTGAGTCTCAGAGAGATATATGGAGGCAAATTTCTTAACTTTTTGCCACAAAAAACGCAGTTCTAGCTGAAACCCGTCTAATGCAACGAGCCGTCCCTATTGCTGCATTTTTAAGAGTTCCCACCCGTTCCTTTTTAATGTGTAGGATTGGCCAAAGAAGCTCCTTGCAGTTGAGTACCAATCAAAATGAAATTTGGGATTTTCTCTACGGACATTGTGTTTTTTAGATAATTTTGTTTTGGCAAATTTATGAAATTTTTTTAAAATTTTACTATGAATTTGGGTGTACTCAGCGGGCCATTCTTCAAGTTTCTCGATAATTCAGTATTGCTAATGAATTACCCTTATTTTAATGCTTTTTGTAGCTTCGGGGTACTGTGCTGTGAGGGTGGAGACGGCTCTCGCCGGCGGGCGACAGCCGTGCCAAAAGTAGAGCCCGCATAAAAGCATTGCCACGGCACCGCATGGCGGCATGACAAAGCCTAATTTGCTCAGGGATGTCCTTGGCCAAACTCAAAAACCCGGCAAACCAGTTGAAAAACCCGGCAAACCCCCGGCAAAAATTGTCAAAAATAAGGCAAAAAACCGGGCAAACCAGTTGAAAAACCCGGCAAAAAACACGGCACTTGCAAAAACCCGGCAAAAACCCGGCACGGACCCCCAAAACCCGGCAAATGCCATATAAATAAGTTAAAAGGACAACCCTGAATTTGCTCGTAAAATTAAGTATTGCCTTCAAACCTTTAACTCACTACTTTTTACTTATTTTGCAAGGTCCTAGAAAATCACTGATTTGTTTAAGCTGTTTAAATTTTGCAAATACACTTGGCAAATGTGAGAACTCGATCCTTATTTTAAAAAGGCCAAAACAAAATGCCAAATTTAATGGTAATTGCTATTTGAAAATTTGAGGTGAGTGGTGATGGTCCAGGTGGTACACACAGCTGGAAAACATAATTATACCAAAAAATTTGGCAATCCAGCAAAAATAACAACAATTTTTCCCATGTAAGTAACGGAACGCCAAAAATAGAAACAACCTTTCTTCGTATGAATTTATAAAACAAGCAAATTTCTCCAAACAATAATTTTTAAAAGCTAATAGAAAATCTTATCAATTAAGGAAAAGTTAGAAATTTAAAATTCTGATTTTCGAAACAAAGTTTTTCTTTTTAATTTTCAATTTTTATACCTTATTTTCCTTTAATTGCTTGGGCGGGGGTGGGTGTGCCTTGTTTTATGATCAATCTCAAGAATTCCTTTTTTCTAAGTTTATAGATTCGAACTTCCTCCGATAATTTACTAAGTTTTGAAATCCCTTTTTGTTACCTCAGAAATAACGCAATTCATAATAAAAATTGCTAACTTTTGACATTTCTTTTTTTTTTGTCGGGGACTTCGATTTCTCCCAAAAATTTTCCAAATCCTCATAATTTCAAATTCCATTTTCCATGCCCCTGTTCCACGGCAAAATCCATGCCCTATCCCGAGACAAATTTTAGCGGGGATCTTTTTAAATTGCCTAATTCAATTTGGGAGGATGTGTCCTGTCTCCTCCCACGGCATGCCCCGGGGGGGAGGGACACGGAAAAAATTATGTATCTTCTCTTCCGCTTTGTCCGCGTCCCTCCGCCCCCTGTGGGCGACACATTTGTAAGGCACGGCACCCCTAGACGCCTCCGTTCCATCGCGGGCCGGGGGCGGAGGCGAGGACGAGTGCCGACAATACACAAATGAGAGCAATTCTCGAATTCAATCTGCAATGTGCCATGTATATTCCCGTGCCCGGCGGCGCATTTCCTGCCGCACTTCAAATGTGCCAACATATATACATATCTTTTTTTGTTGGGTTCCCCTCACGGCGAAATTTGATACAATTTTTGTCGAAAAATTTGAAAAACAGCAATTTTTTTTTCGAAATTATTACAACGTTTTAAATAATACGTCGAAATTGAATTAATACGCCAAAAAGTTGCTAATTGTCTTGGATAATGCCTGCAGGGCGAGTTTGGCACCTTTGGCGAAAAAAAAATATTGAAATTGTGAAACCAATTTTTAATAAATAAAAACTTTTTATTTTATTAAAAATGGCGAAAAATTAGAAAAAAAAAATTATATTTTCATTCAATTTTTCCCATTAAAAAACCATGCTAATTGATAAACCATTTAAAAAGAAAATAATAATTTCCTTTTATTTGAATAACACCTTAATATACATAAAAAAAATCCTTCCAAAACCATGCCAATAACAACACCATGACAATTGGGAAAATCAAATTTGCCATTAGTACTCTTTGGCGGCACCCCTTTTCGTGTGCCAATTTATTTTTATGATTCTTGGCACGAAAATTTGCCAAACATTTTAGTTGTAAATCAAACTAAAAAAAAAGCTCATTAGTCAATTTGGCGCTTTGTCTCCGCTTTTTTTCTCTTTTCGACATAACGCCAATGAATATGATTTGCGTAAATTATATGCTAATTGGTTCCCATAGGAATCATTTATTATTTTTATCATTTCTTTCACACCTCATTAGCTTTTAAGCTTTATGCATAATGACGAAACAATTGGCCAGTTCATTTTGTTTAGCATTGGCACTAATCCTTAAAATTTTTCGAGTGTCCTTAAATTACAATTAAATGCCCTCGGAAGTCCTTAAAACATCAGGTGTCCTTATAATTTTGGGCTGTCCTGGAAACATGGTGGTATCCTTATCATTTGTGATTCTTTCAAATGCTTGCGTTGGCCAATAAGACCCACTCTCTGATCACCGCCCTTAAAATAGTCGTATCCGTTCTATTCAGGACATTTGTAAAAGCATGTTTTAAAAATGACTATATTCATACTGTAATGAGTTCATCCTGTAAACAATATTTTGTAACAAGTTTTAAGCACATTGTTTTGAATACACTTATCTGTCTTTTAGCACGATTTCCTTGATTTTTAAACTTAATATACTGTACATTTTTTTGATCTGCCGCGTCCGTTTGTTGAGATTATGGTGTTTGAATGTCGTCCTCCGCTACGGTAAAACGGTTTTTGAATGGTCAACATCATCACTACCTAAACAACAACAACAGAAGCAGCAACAAACCAAGCAAAAAAATAATGACATCAACGCCGGAAGGACCGGAAAATGACCAAGCTGATCAGTGCAAAGATCTTGGGCTTGATCACCGATCAGAGGAAGAAGCAGTTGTTGCACCACCGTCGACGGCATCTGTGTCGTCTGATGATGACCGAATTGGGCACAAAATGGATGCCGGACATTCGGTGCCGGAAAGTATGAATGGCACCAAGAATCATCGGCATGGACTTGATCAAAAGCAACAGTGGCTGATCACGAACGGGCCTTGCCCGATCAGCAGTCCTTTGAATTTTGCGTCTGATTACACGGCGGTTAATCAGCAGCAAAGTCATTACTACCGGCAAAGCAACAACCCGGTAATCCATGAGCATGTTGCGGTTCAACAACACCATGAACAGTTTCCAAACCGTGACGAGTTGTTGGAGGACGACAGCATCGGTTGCCATGCCAAAGTTTCTTCCGCCTCGTCTGTCAGCGTGTTCATGCCGTCAACACCAAGCGTGATTGCTGCGTCGTCGTTGGAAAGCTGCGTTGGGAGCGGAAGCGGTTCACCGATACGCGGCGGTACTGGATGCTTCCGCTCATCACCCACCCTGTCGTCACCAAGCAGTTCAACCGCAACAATGGACCCGCGTTGTATGCATGGCACACCAACTACAACAGTGGCTGGTGGCTGCAGCAGTGGTACTGTACGTCAGCTACCACACCAGGGCTCTTCCCAAGCGTTACTGTACGTACCGGAACAGCTGCGACGCGTCTCCACCATTTCTGGAAACTCGGTACGCTCGTGCCCCATCGATTTGTGTCATACCGGCAAAATGAAGGAAGGGGACGCGGAAGCCGACGGCGGTGGACCGGCATCTGCGGTAGCGATAAGAACTGCGGCTGAGGACCAACGGCAAACGGACGAGGAGGAAGCGGACGAGTTCCAGTCGCTGATCCGGCACCATTATCAGCACCATCAAAATCCATCCAACTCTGTGCCGGAGTATGTCAGCGGACGCGTGGAGTCGGCAGCAACGACCGCTGCGGTGGTTGGGTCATTCCGGGCGCAAGCGGCCTCGGACGCATACAATCGTGTGTACGGTAGCGGCAGCGGAAGCGAATATGGTCGTGAAAGTGGAGGCGATCAGCAACCGTATCATGTGCAACAGCAGCCGAACCGGTTGCAAGCGGTGATCCAAGAACGGCACCGAAAGGCGAGTCCGCCCGGCATAGTGGCAACGGCAGACGGAGCAACAGGTAGGAGCACAGTGGCGCCCGCTAGCGGACTTCATTGATCCGTTGGACGGTTTAGGCACATCACCCAGCTTGGGACGGCGCCGCTCCGTGCACACTGGCGCGCCTGCTATCGCGTTCCGCTCCACGCTCAGCTTTGCGGCTGCTGTGGCGGGAACGAACGCTGGACGCGCTGGTGCCGCAACGCGGAATTTCGGCAGTGGCGCACTTACCACCTCCCAGCAGAAGCAGATGCGACGCGCGATGATGTTCCAGCGACGCTCATCACAACCGATTATTTACTCGGGTAGCACTGCTGCGGGTGCCGCCGGCAACGCTGCTGCGTTACGCTACACTCCGACCCATCTTCACCACAATCCGCATCACAATCAGCGGGCCGCGGCACAGCGGGCGGCTGACCAGCCGAGTGCTGGCACAAATAGGCGTCACCGCTTCAACAGTCCGATCAGTGTTGGCTTTGCCGTTGGCGGCACCGACTCGGGCGGAAGCGGGACGCCATTGTCTTGCGGTGGCGGTAAAAGATCAGCGGGTGGCATGCCGTTCCTGCACGGTAATGCCGCACCGCCCACCGGATTCTTGGCCAAACGCGTCAGTTGGTTGTCCATGAAAAGCTTGCAAGACTGTGCCGCCGCACAGCAACAACAACAACAGCAGCAGCTCATGTTGCAGCATGGTCACTGCAAGCAGCACAGCAGTGCGGAACAGTGCAGTGCGGTGGACGGCTGTTGTGCCGTAGCGCCCGGTGCAGGTGGCAGCATCGGCGGTTGCCGCTTACGCGGCAAGCGTGACAGTGCAAGCGCTGGTGCGGTGGCCGATTTTGGCATGTGCGGCACCGCAGTTGCACCGTTCACCAAAGGAAACAGTGAGACGCGTTCCAACAGCCAGCTTGGTAGTCTGTCGCAGTTGAACAACAGCATTGGCGGCGCTGGTGTCGCGGCTGCTGCCGGTTACGCGAACGGACGCGGCATGGAGGCGGACGAGATGACCATCGGCTTCGACACGTTGGAGTGTCCGGACACGCCGCCCATTGACACGATGAGCTGGAGCAATATGGGTACAGTATCATCACCCTCACCCCCTGTCTTTTAGCGTCCGCTTGTCTGATCACTACCGATCAGAATTCCCAAAAATGCCGATATTTTTTTTGATCACACTGATCGAGGATGCGCTGCGCGCGCTACTTATCAAAACTTGATCAGAGTTGTCCTTAATTTATGATTATCTAATTAACACATTTCCATTGTTGCCTTTGCAGTTTTGTCATGTAGTTTCTGATCATTGCGGATCAAAAAGTACTCGATGTTTTGCCTGATCATTCTGGATTAGCAAATATGTGTTTGACTCTGATCACTTTGGTCGAGACCCGCTTGCCAATTATCTAGCCTCATTGTCAGGAAATTCTCGAAAATTTGTGACAATTTCTTTAAAAAATTTCGTTAGTAAATTCAAAATTTCTCGCAGATCTCCTGGGGAAGGAAAAAAAAACATAAAATACTCCTCTAAAATTCAAAAAATTTATGATTAGACTCTCTCATCAACCAAAAAAGTTATCTCTAGCTACAGAAAGAAACCTACAGTAGACTCCACATTACAGCGCACACGCGTACAATACTCTTGTCACTGATTATGATCAGTTTCTATGGATAGTTGTTTTCTCATTTTTGTTCCGTTTTGTGCTGTGATGTGTCAATGTGTTTAATTATTTAATTATTAATAAAAATAAATGTTATTTTTATATTTTTAAATTAATTTGAATTTCCAGACGAGTTCGACAATGTCACCTTGATGTACTCCAAACATGAGAAGATCCCGATGAAGGACTTTGGTTCCGAAATCCGTGCCACCATGGACATTGACCATCTTTTAAACAAGGCTGTCCTGTTGTTGGACCTACAGGAGACATCGTTGGAGGAAATTTTTGCAAAGTAAAATAGGAATTTTTGAAAATTTATTTCAAAAATTTTATTTCGTTTTAGAAGTTAAATTAAAAAATTTTATTATTATTTTTCAAAAATAAATATAAATTAAAATTTTTGCATAATATTTAAAGTAAATTAATCATTTTGTTTTCAAATCTCTTCAAGAATCATCCATGAAATGGACATACAAGAGCCGGAGTTCACCAGTGAACAAGTCCGTTCTGTGCTGTTCACCCAGGACGCAGGAAATCAATGTGCTTATATTTTTATTTTAGGTTACTGTAACAGTAATTAAATGATATATTTACAAACACAATTTATTTTGGTAACGCTTTCTAAGTTACAGTACCTCGAGAGTAAGTGAGTTTTTTTCGACTCATACACACAGTAGTGGACATGCTTACACTGTAGGGCGGATAAGATACAGTAGTTTTTCGACAGCCATAATTATGCTAGCATTGTTTCTTATATTTGAGTCCACTTGCATACAGTAGGCTCGAAGGCACTTACAGTAATAACATTGATTATACCAATTTTATTCCAGTCCACATTCTGAGCCGTACTGTGCAAAGCATTTGTACAACGGGCACTGTTGGTGGCACTTTTGACTACGATCAGACATGGATATGTGCTTTGTAAGTTGTTTTTTTTCTATTGGAGAGGAGTAAACCGAAAAAAAAAATCTCTTTTTTGTCTGCCTGGCTGGCATTCGTAAGGTGAATTTTAACTATGAAAAAGAAGAAAAAATTCAAAATTTAAATTTATGGGCAAAAAAATTAAATTGTTAAAAAAATTGTTTTAAATAAATCAAAAAAAAAAAAAAATCAGTTTCATTGGAAAATTCTTTTGGAAAGAGTTTTTATTCTAAACAGAAAATTTTGAATATGATTTTCAATTTCTTCCGTTTTTTTTTTGGTATTTTATTTTTTATTTAACCAAATTATTTGTCAGATGTATGCTAAACACTGTGCAGCATCGCCATGTGGCCATTGCTCGGCTGTCCCATCCAACAAATTTGGGCCGTACCATGCAAGACTTGCGCTTCATTATCATCGTCATTGCACCGTCCCGGGCGGTAGGTGTCATAAAAAAATGTACAATTTCATTTTACAATAAAATTGAGATTGAGGTTAAAATTTTTAAAAAAAATCACACCGAAAGCAGTTTAGGAAAGTTTTGGAATTATTTTCAAATTATATTTTTGGGGTTTGATTGAAAAGCTTTTCCAATTTACTTTCAACTTATGCTTACTTTTTTGAATTTCGAACCTTTTTCAACTTATCAATAAATTTTATTTTGAATTATTACTACATAATTTTTTTTTTTTTTTTGAATTTCCATTTTAAATCATTGAAAAAATTCAACAAAATTTTTTTTCAAAATTTCAGAAAGGCACCAAAACGGCGCTGGAGACAACGCGCACATTTGCCACCCTTTTCGCCGACATGGACATCCGTCAGCGGTTGGTGATGTCCAACACGGTGGACGTGTTCCGTGCCACGCTGTTGGAGGCGGCCAAGGAATTGGCCATGGAACAGTCGCAGTGGCGCGAGCGCAAAACGTCCAACCCAATCTCAGCGGTGGGCACTTTTGTTGGCATTTTTTAGACTGCAATTTATTACATCGACCATTTATATTTTTTTTTTGGCATTTTTTTATTTTCTTGGCTTTTTTTTTGATTGGCATTTTTTGGCTCAGATTTTAACATATTGATCATTTCTTGTATAATTATTTTTGGCATTTTTCATATTTTAGCACTTTGTTTTGTTTTTATTTGCTTTTTGGGTCAGAATTTTATCATTGAAAATATAGGGTAACCATTTTTGGCACCTTTTTATGATCATTTAATTTTCAATTAAAGTGATCATTTGTCAATTTTTGAGCACAATTTTAGCATAATAAAAGGTTTGCCGGGTTGGTTTTAAATATAAATTTTATTTTATGATTAAAAAAAATTTTTTTTTTGTAAAAATAAAGAAAAATAGTTTTCTTCTTTTTAGTTTTTTTTTAATTTTTATTTACAATTGTTTTTTTTTTTTGGTTATATCAGATAATATAATCAGCGATTTTCCGATCAGAAATTCTCATTTTATCAATTTCTGATCAACTATTTTCAAATCCCGGCAATACATAGCAGAACTGCCTGACGTTGCCATGTTAATTACCTTTTTGGTTGCTTCATTAAAACTAATTAGGTTTTTAATGTTTGGCACTTTGCTTTTTTGTAGTTTGGCCTCGGCAAATTCTTCCCATTCCGTGGCATGATCGATGACTTCAAGAGGCGGAAACGGCATTACATCAGTGACTATTTGGATGGTAAAATAAAAAAATAAAAAAATTTTTTGAGAATTAAAAATTCTTTTCAGGCCTTCGAGGCCATCGGACTGCCCAAAAAATGTTTTCCTCCGTCATTTTCCTCTATTTTGCATGCCTTTTACCCGCAATTGCATTTGGCGTGCTGAATGATGACAACACAGGCGGAGGCATCAATGTGCGCAAGGGCATTTTGGCACAGGTGGGACAGTTTTTAAATTTTGCTCCTCCAAATTTTCAATTAGTTTCAAGTACCAAAAATTTTTCTCTAGTTAAATTAATTTCCAAGAAATTCTTTATCGTGAAAATTTTTATTTTTATTTTTTTCCTTAGTTTTTATGGTTTATAAATCATTTAAAATATGCAAAAACAAAAAAAAAATTCTTAAATTTTTAATTCCGCAGGCAATCGGCGGCATTTTCTTTGCAGTTTTTGGCGGACAACCGATGATTGTTCTGTTGACAACCGTACCACTGGCCATATACATCAAAGTGATCTACAGGATATCGGAGTCGCTTGGCTATGATTTCTTTGCCATGTACGCCTGTGTCGGGTAAAACTTTTTGAAAACTTTCTAAGGCTAAAAAATTGATTTATATAATTCAAGTTTTCGGATGATTTGGTTTTTTTATTTGTGAAAAATTTCCTAAATTTCTTATTTAAAAAAATTGCGGTGGATGGGGCTGTTCTAAAAACATTCTTCAATAGTGTAATTTGGCACTGTATTTTAATTAAAATTTTCCCATTTTTGTAAAATAAATAGATTCCAGAACAGGACAAGTTCCCGACCGGATTTTCCCGGGTTCCAGATCCGGACCCGGATGTTTTTGGAACAATTGACTCGGACCTGGAGTCCGGGAAACCAGGATTTTTAATCCTGAAACCTGGTCCGGGTCTAATTCCCGAATCCGGATATGGATCAGGATCCAGAATTTTTGAATTCTGGGCTCTGAAAATAAATACTGAATATTTTTAGCTTGGAAATTTGTAATCCAAAAACATTTATAAAAATTACAAAAAAAAAAAAAAAAATCAGGTTATGGTGCCAATTCTTCCTGGTAGTGTACGCCGCCACTGAACTGTGCTCACTGATGAAATTGGCCACACGGTCGGCCGAAGAAATGTTCTCCCTTTTCATTGCCATTGCATTCACTGTGGAAAGCATACGGGCCATTCATTCAAGTGAACTTTTTTCGAGATTTTAAACCATAAATTTGTCACTCATGGGGCAAATAAAATTGCATTTGAAGACCGAAAAATGAATTCCTTTTTTCAAAGGAAAGGGATGGAAGCGAAGCGTAAAAGGTTTTCAGTCTTCATTTCTTGTCATTTTTTTTTTATAAATTTTTCAAACATAATTTAGAAAAAAATTAAAAAAAAATTCTTATGGTATGGTCCAGGGTGCCGTTGGCCTGCCGGGAAAATTTATTGAAAGTCGACGTGATTTTGTTAACAGGACCTGTCCCAAAAGTGATTAATTTTTGAGGCTTCATTTGAAAATTTAGGAAATGACAGGTACTTTTTGGTAAAAATGTGGCATTTTCTTAGGCTTTTGTGACATAAAAATGGCATTTTCTTAGGCTTTTGTGACATAAAAATGGCATTTTCTTAGGCTTTTGTGACATGAAATGGTATTTTCTTAGGCTTTTGT
This sequence comes from Heterodera filipjevi, assembly GCA_039877585.1. Taxonomy (NCBI): domain Eukaryota; kingdom Metazoa; phylum Nematoda; class Chromadorea; order Rhabditida; family Heteroderidae; genus Heterodera; species Heterodera filipjevi. The sequence continues at coordinate 2,259,782 of JBDPZO010000005.1, read as the reverse complement.
GACATAAAAATGGCATTTTCTTAGGCTTTTGTGACATAAAAATGGCATTTTCTTAGACCTTTGTGACATAAAAATGGCATTTTCTTAGGCTTTTGTGACATGAAAATGGCATTTTCTTAGGCTTTTGTGACATGAAAATGGCATTTTCTTAGGCTTTATCAACAACTACGATGTGTGTGGCGATGCACAGGTGGCCGCTGAAAAAGCCGAACTTGCACATCGACAACAACAACAGCAAATGCAGCAACGGAACTTCTCACTACTGCAGAAGATCATCAACCCGGAGTTGCATCATAATTTCACGCAGGTGGGCCAAAAAAAAATTGCCAAATAAAATTTTTTATCAAAGCCAGAAATTTTTTTTTTGTATATTTCATGGTGTGTAACAGAGATGTCACGGACCGATTTCCGACATTTTTTGGTCGGAATTCTGATTTCCGAAAAATTTTTTTTTTTTTTGGACGTCGTTTGACATCCCTGATGTGTAATACTAGAATTTATACAAACTTCAAGCTTCTGTTCGTATAAAAGTGATAGATAAAAATTTTCGTGTACGCTTTGGCCAGTTCATTCATTGCCTTTTTAGGGTTCGTATAAGACTAAACATATACTCACAATTAAAATCAAATCATAGTGGCAAGGACCTACCTTCATATAAACTCATTAATATATTTCGATGGCTTCTATAATATTGAGATTTATATATATTTTTTTGCATATTCTGAGTCCATCATTTCATCTAGATATTCAGGTTTATTTCGTTTGATAAAATTCCAGGGTCAAAGTCAGTTCATACAATGGCAGTTCGTACGGCCATAACTTTTTTGTGTAGTCAGCCAAATTCTTCAAACTTGGTATCACTCGAATTCTCTACATGTTTAGAAGCGATGATTAAGCAGAAGCTAAGCGATTAAGCATCTCTCAAAACAGTTATAATTTGTAAATTGCGAAAAGTCTGTTTTTGTGAATTTTTAATATTCTTTAAATTATAAGTTTTTTTTTATGAGATGCTTAATCGCTTAGATTCTGCTTAATCATCGCTTCTAAACATGCGGAGCATTCTAATGATACCAAGTTTGAAGAATTTGGCTGATTACACAAAAAAATTATGGTCGTACAAACTGCCATTGTACGAACTTCCTTGACACCAAAATCCCATGACTTTTATCCATCATTATAATTAAATAATAAAAATAATAATATTTTTACAAATTAAATTTTTTTTTTACAGGTGCATAGCAGTGACATCAGCTGTCACCGTGACACCTCCATACTGTACCTGTTGTTGATGTTCGGCACACTGTGGTTGGCCATGTTTTTGTACAACTTCCGCAAAACGCCCTATTTGACGCGTTCGCGCCGCGAATGGTTAGCCGACTATGCACTGCCCGCTTCAGTACTGATCATGTCTTTCATTGGCGCCTATTCGTTCAGCGAAATTGACAGTAAGCTGATTGGCATTGGTTACTGTAGTTTGTTTGGGTTGTTCCGATAGCTATTGGTTAGCTCTATTAGCCTTCCAATTTCGAAAAACTTTTATTGAAACTTAAGAAAGTTGTAGCCACAAAGTTAAGCTAATAGAGCTAACCAATAGCTATGAAGCGAAAAAACAATGATGTGATTAGTTGAAATATTTTATTTTTGTTAATAAAAAGCGAATTGGGCGAAGATTCCAAAACGAACCCAAATGATATGTCTAATTCCAAAAAAAGAGAGAAATTGGAGAATGGTTTTAATCTCTGATCACAAGAAAATGGGAGAAAAATTGGAGAATGGTTTTAATCTCTGATCACAAGAAAATGAGAGAAAATAATTGCTAACATTATATTCGCCACCATTTTTTTTTTGGCATTATGTTGAATATTTCATGTTTTTATTTTTTTTATGAGCCGTGTTTCCCAAATGGACCCTTGTGCTTTCGAAATTTAAACCACCCTCAAAATGAGTTTTTTATTTTAGGCCGAGAGAATCTATTTAAGTAAAAAGGGTATATTTAAATATTTAATTATTTTTTTTACAGAGGACATGTTCAAAATGCGTCCAAATGTGCCATTGTTTCGTGTCCCCGAATTTTGGCGTCTTTCTTGGCAGGCCATTTTCGTCTGTTTTCTGCTCGGCTTTTTCCTCTCCTTTCTGTTTTACATGGACCAAAATATTTGTTCTGCCATTGTCAACAACGGACAAAACAAGTGCATAAAAAAGCTGAAATTATTCATCATTTAAAAAAAAAAACTCAAAATTAAAATATTTTATATATTTTTTAAATTTTATTTTAATATAAAGAAAAATAGTGAAATAAAAATAATAGTAAAAGTCGTGAAATATTGTAAATGTTTTTTTTTACATTTTTTATTTATATGAAAATTTATTAATTTTTGTTGAAAAATATTAAATTGATAAATATTAATTTCTATTTATTCTTTTTAAATATTTTTTTTATAAACATTAGTTTTTAATTAATTTAATAATAAATTCCTTTTTTATTTTTTTATCTTTTACAATTTTCGAAGGTTTTTATATATAAATTTTACAGGCTAAAAAAGGGCAGTGCCCAACACATGGACATGTTTGTGGTGGCCATATTAAATTTGTTTCTGTCCATGGTTGGCTTGCCCTGGATGCACGGCGCTTTGCCCCATTCGCCGCTGCACCTCCGCGCACTGGCCGACGTGGAGGAGCGAGTCGCGCAGGGCCACGTGCACTGAAGTGTACGTACTTTTCTTTATTGATTAATTACTGGTAGCTGAGGGGTATTTATTGATTTGCCTAATTCATTGAATTATCGATTGGTTGATTTTTAAAATCATTGTTGACATACTACTGATTGAATGCTGATTTGGCACCAAAAATTTCAGTATAATGAACGTGCGCGAGACTCGGTTGGCTTCATTAGTGGTAATTAATTTTATTATTTTAAAAAAATGGACTTTTTCAATCTGCGTAATAAAATTATTCTAAAATTCAGTATTATCAAACAAATCTCTTTTTTAAATTTAAATCCTTCAAAGTCAAGACATAGGCGCAGAATTCAAAAAATAAAGCTAGGGCTACCTTTTTTTTTGCAATTTGAATAAAAATATGATTAAAATTTCCGAAAATATTGTTGCGCCAAATTTCAATTTCATTTTGGAATAAATTTTCTAAAGCAAACGCATGACTTACTTTTTTTTTTACCAAAATTCATGACCAATGGCCATTTTGAGTATTTTATGACAAATTTTTAGACTTTTTTTTTTTTAAGAAAAATCCCGAAAATTTTATTTTCCAGGCCCATCTGCTCATCCTCGGCTCTGCCTTCTGCCTGTTGCCCTTCCCCCTGCAGTGGATCCCCACTTCGGTGCTCCACGGCCTCTTCCTGTACATGGCATTCACTTCGCTGACCGGCAACGAAATGGTGGAACGGCTATTACTGCTCATCACGGAACAGGTCCAGCAGGGGGGGGGATGAGAGGGGAGCCTCTGAAAATTAAGAAAAATATGAAAAAATTTTGCAAAGCCTAAGTTAGTTCAAGGACGAAAGTGGGAAATTGCAAGGAAATAAGGGGTAATTTTCATAAATCCAAGTTTTTTTTTTTTAATTTTAACGAAACTGAAAATTTAATATAAAATTAATTTTTTGGAATATTTTGTGGAAAACGATAAAAATTTTCAGCAAGCATTGAAAAAATCATTCAAATAATTAGTGAAATATTTTAAATTTAAAAATGCTATTCGAAAACAATAAAATATTATAATTTTTTCTTATTTTTAGTTTGAAATTTAAAAATAATTCCATAAAAAATCCAGTCTAAAACAGATAAAAAATTTCGAAAAACATCTATTATTTTTTTCTCCAGCAAGCCTACCCGCCCACGCATTACATTCGGCGAGTGCCGCAGCGGAAGGTGCACCTGTTCACGGCATGCCAACTGATTCAGCTGGTCATTTTGTGTGCTGTCGGTTTCTCCCCATATCCGTTCATTGAAATGGTCTTTCCCATTGTGTGCTTCTGCTTTTTGCCAATTCGGTGAGTAATTATATTTTGTGTGATCATTTATTAATGAAAATTAAAGATTTTTTTTTTTTTGCAAAAAACGGTTTAATTACAGTAAGACAGCGATAATTTGCTAGATGAAAAATTTTTTTGTTTGATTATTATTTTAGTATTTAAAAATCAATGATTTATACAGTATATACGTCTTATTTATTGATTTTACTAAGGGCACGAATTCACTCTTATCAATAGAGTTATATCAAAAAAGGTCGATCAAGTATATCGATTGATATTGATTGATTTTGATGGGATGCTGATCTCTTCCTTAAGAGATCGATTCCCGCTACACATATAAATAATTGACTCTCCGCTAACAGTCATTTTGAATTTCAGTTCCCCAAATATCCAATTTATCCCCCTCGTTTCAGGCATATTTTGATTCCTCGTCTGATCGACTACAAATATTTGGACGCTCTGGACGGAAGGCATTGAGAGAGAGAAGCGGCAGACACACAATCAAGCACATATTTTATACCGTAAATTTTGCAGCCGTAGGACCCATTACCGTAATAGGCGCCAAATAAAATTTTCAAAAATTCCACCCCCTTTGGGCATGAATTTGAAGTGTTTTCCTTATTTCACACATTTATAATATTGTATATTTATCAAGATGAGCTTCGAGTGCACCTTCTACTTTTTTTTTTTTACTATCGTATAGTCAGACTTATTTCTTTTATATGTCATATGTTTTTGCCATGGTTTTTGTGTTTTTGAATATTTGAATTTTTTTAAAAGAAATATTGCCATAACTTTTGTAAGTCATATAAGAAAAATTTGTTAAGGGATCATGGTATAAAACTGTATGATGTATTATATTTATCATACAGTCTAGTCATAAGAACATTTCAAACTATGTTGTTTTTTTTTGTAAATCCAACCGATGATAAAAATTTATTTTTTTGGTTATTTAAATGCGTAAACTCCAAATTTGCGGATAATTAAAATAATTATGATGAATACGTATGGACACCAAAATCAAAAATTGCACTGTAATCAGATCGAAGATTTTATTCTCCAGGCAATTTTCTGACCTTCAAATCCGAAAATTAGCTTTTTTTGTTTGTTGATGAAAATTCGAAATTTGGTCTGTTATCAAACTGAGTCTTCTCCCTCTATCTTTGTTTTTATTTCTAAAAATTGTAAAACTTTTTTAAATTTAGGTGTCCACAATTTTAAATTTACTAAAAATTCATCTCCACATTTGTCTGATTTGTTTATGCAAAAAGTTGATCGTCGAAACGTGTGATGATGATTTTTGATTGCATTTATTGTAAAGCCCGATGAGTTTTTTTTTATATTATTTGATGTACAATAATAATTATTATTATTTTTGCATAAAAATTTTTTGTTAAAAATTAGAAATTGCCATTTAACAACAACAATGGAAGCGTTTCTGTCATTTTTCTATCCAATTTACCGAGATTTGATCTTTTTTTCTCAATAATGGTACTACGTTGTCCGGGCACCAAAGCTTCTTCCGAATAAGGCCTAGACAATTCTTTTAAAAACTTATTTTTTTAATTTTAGCTTTGATTACGTGCCCAAGGGCTTCTCATCGCATTTAATCTCTGAATTGCTTTTTTTTCTCTTAATTTTATTTTACCAAATTTTTCCTGCCCAAAAGTTTTTAAAATATTTTATCAAAACAAATAACCATTTTTTCCCGATCATTCCTATCAAAATCAATAACTGTCATTGATCAATTTATTTTATCTTTTTAATTGTTTTTAAATCACTGACAAAAGAGAATTAAAAAGTACAAAAATAAGCGATTTGGCGCTCAAGCCGACTCCAACCGAATGCAACCTCCATCTGCTATTTTTTGTGTATGGCCTTCTTCCAGACCCCGGAAACAGTCCAGCCTGCAGCTACTGCGACGTGCCAGTCGGCTCGCTGCCAGTTTGCGCACGACGCGACAGGCGCATGCATTGCTCACACGTGGACCGCCCCCACCACGCACCATCCCGGAAGAGAAGTGCCCCGTAGCGCCTCATCCCAACAGGAATGATGGCAGCGCGCAGAAGAGAAGCGATGTCAAAACCGCCACATTAGGGAGGGAAACGGCGTCAGCGAGCAAACCGCATGTGCTGTCGAGCATTTTTTACTTTTATATATCATAAAAATTGAGCGTATTCTTTTTTGATGGGTTGAAATGAAGAGAGAAAAACCGGCAAGCGAATGCACTATCTCAACATTACTCTCGTATCTTTTCCAACAATAAAACCTGAGCTATTTCTCTTTTGTTTTCAGTTCTTAATTAACTCTAAAAACAGTTAACAAATTAAACGGACTTTAGCACATAAAAAATCGCCCCTATTTTTTTTTTTTCAGTTTTTCACGGGATTTCCGAATCCTGGTTTTATTTGTGCTAAATTGTTTGTTAAATCTACCATTTTTACTGGGTTTCCGAACATAATCCGTCATAACTTGGCTCAAAAACAATTAAATTAAACAACTTTTGGTATCATTCGATAGCCTTTTATTGGCTCTATTATCCATTCCAATTTCAAAAATTTGATTAAGTTCAAAGAAAAATATTGACAAAAAAAATGATTTTTTCCACTTTGACAGCCACAACTTTATTAAATGTTAATCAAATTTTTTAAATTTATATGGTTAATAGAGCTAATCTAAAGCTTTTGGACGATACCAAAATTCTTTAATATGGATGCATTGAATAAAATTTTGACAAATTATGTTTGGAAATTCGGTAAAAATGGCGAATTTAACAAACACCCCAGCTCTATTTCACAATCTGTCTCAGTTGGTTTTAAGATCATTTTTTTAAATTACAAAAAAGATTTATGCCATTCATTTCCTCTTATACATAATGATTTATATTAAAATTTTCTGATCACAAAGTGCCGATCAAAGATAAGTGAGTAAAACTTTCATAATTTTTAATTTCAATCGGATCTTTTTTTTTTGTTGAAATTTTCAAAAAATATTGATGCCAATGTTCATGGCGAACAGTTTGTCATATTTGATGTTTGACGGCACAATGCGCGTGTGCCGACGATAGATGGGCCGGGTACGAAGGGTGCCGAGTTTGTGCAAATGGTCCCATTGGGTGGCAATGCAGCAAAAATTGATCGAAAATGAGTGAGAAAATGGTTAAAAATTATAAAAAAAATTGGTAAAATAATAAATTCAGGCATGTAAGTAAAGCACATAATTAGGTAATAATAAACAGATAGAAAGATAACTAAAAAAGTCTTTGAAATAATAATAAAAAGAAAAAAGAATCGAAAAAAGTACAATTTAAAAAAGAATAATTTAAATTAAAAAAATATATAATTTAATTATTTTTTAGTCCTCTTCAAAAAGCAAAAGATTTTATGAAACCAAAAAAATTCAAAACTTAAACGTATATATTTTGGAAAAATTCCAAAATTAAATGAAAAATAAATTAGTAAAACTACTGTAACCACTTACAGTTCCCTTCTGATTGTTCCTGTCAATATGAGCAGCCAACAATGAGTCGGCAATTTTGCTGTTTTCAGCATAAAGGCATAAAACACGTTCACCGGATGCAATCTGTACAAATTGATTTAAAATAATTTTTATAATATTATTATATTTAAATAATAATTATTGCCGAAAAACAAATAACCATAAATGTAATTATTATTTCCCTAGAAAAAATAACGAAACCCCTCAAAGTATTTACATTTTTCATAGGTTTTGGACCAATAAAAATTTTAAAAATTAGCTCAAAATAAATGATGTATTTAAATAGTAATTTTTCAAAATTTTTTGTTTGTAATTTAAAAATTAATTAAAATTTAACTTATTTTTACCAAATATCCAGCCACAGTATTCACTGCTTCTTCTTTGTCATCCTTTTGCACATTTTTCCCCTCCTTTACTTCAGCGTCTTTTTCATTTTTCTTAGCTGAGAAAATTTGTAAAATTAAAAAAAAATTTGAATTTTCTTTTTAATTATTTCAATAATTTTCGTATTTTTCATTGCCACACTTTTTTCTTGAGCGTCAGTCGCCAATTTGGCAGGACTCCAATGGGCCACCAGCACATTTTTTCCTTCTTAATTAATTTTTAATATTAATCAAATAATGGAGGAACAAATATATTTAAAAATTTTGTAATTTTTCTTTGATGTTTGGTTCTTTTTTCAGATTTTATTATTTTAAATCAATTTTTAGTTAACCAAAATTCAAAAAAATTTATATGGAAGTTTAATTTATGCCATTTATGCTTTAAAAAAGCCAATGATTTAAATTATTATTTTTTATTATAAAAATAGAAATTACGCTTAATTAAAAAGTGCAAGAAATCAGCCCGTTGATGGTTGCTCAATGTTGCGTCGTATTTGAGCAGTTCCGAATGGTCGTCAGAAACAGGCGAAATCAATACTTCTGAACAACATATGATAATTTAATTGAATAAACTGTAAAAATAAATAAATTTTGTTTAACTTTTTGTTTTTATGATAAAATTATTTTTATTTAAAAAAAGGGAATTTTTTTACCGTTTGTTGGTGCCAGTACAGTACGGGCTTGTTTGGCGCCAACGCTGATTTGCTGGAAGCGATGCCGGTCCGCCACGATGAAGCCGGCACCGTCACGGATTGCTGCATTTGCCGCCTTACAAAAAAGCGAAACATTAAAATAAAAATTTTCAATTTTGAGGGTTGAGGGATTTGATGTGAATTTCTTCAAAAATTATTGAAAAAAAAAAAAATTGTGGAAATTGATTTAGTTTATTGCCAAAATTCCATTTTGAAAACTGACCGAATCGAACAAATCGATGGTCAAATTTTTGCGCAGTTCAAAATTGTGCCGGCCAAGCACAGTTTCGGCCAACAAATCCACCAAATGCTCCAATGGATAGCGCTGTTCCGGATTATAATGGACCTGAAAAGGCATTATTACATAGAAAATTAATAAAAATATTAATTTAAGCATTTGAATTTTAAATGTCATGGAAAAAATGAGCAATTTTGTTAACACATTATTATTTTTAATAAATAAATTAAAAAATTACCTGTATGTACATTGGCAAATGCAGACGGTTTGGATGCAGATCCTATAAAATGTTTATTGATAAGGTGATAGATAACCTATCTATTATTAAGTGTTTTCAAATCATATCTGTAATCATTAAGATCAATTTTCAATTAAATCATAAAATTTCAGACGAAAAAATCATTTGAAATAGCTTATTTTAAAAATTTGAGTGATATTTTTGTTTTGGTCAATCCTTATTTAATTATAAATTACAACAATAATAAAAAAAAAATATATTAATTTTCAAAATATATAAATACGTTTTTCCCCCAAAAAGAACAGTAGACAAAAAGTTTTTTTGTTTTTTATTATATTTCTCAAACCCAACTAATAGATTAAATAATCGTGGGATATCATCCGGTAGCTCTCAAATTGGCTCTTTATTTTGTTATTAAGTTTATGACGAATTTGACAAAATTCCGAAAATGTCCTAACATCTTTTTTTAATTTAATAATCTGTTTGGTTACCCCGTTTAATTTGCTACTCACCGAAATGGTGCTGATTTTCAGGTCAAATGGCTTGTCCATGTCCGGCACACACACCGTGACCGCTTTAGGTGCCACAATGGTGTCCATTTGTTGGACAATCAGATAAGCTTGGCCCTTGGTGCATTGGACCAACACACAATGAACCACCAATTTGCCTAAAAAAATTATAATTTTATTTTTTATCTTTTTTGTTTAAAAATCCTTTTTTATGATTTGTTTTTTTTTTTGAATTTGAAATGAGAAAAACTTTTGATAAGATTTGTTTATCATTGCATATATACCAGGGATGCAGCCAATTTCTGAGTTCCGATGATTTTTGGACCGGAATTCCAATTTTTCAAAAAAAAAAAATTGGGCATCGGAATTCCGATTTTTGAAATCGTGCTAGCGGCGTTTCGTAAATCCGCTATTTTTTACTTGTTTTCCAAGCTTAATTGATCATAACTTTGCTCAAAGACAACCAAATTTAATAATCTTGGTATTTTCCGATAGCTAAAATTTAGCTCTATTAATCTTCTAAATTTCAAAAAATTTGATTAAGTTTTACAAAAAATATAGCCAAAAATATTTTTATTTTTTATTCTCATAATTCCAATTTTTGTGAAACTTAATCAAATTTTTTGAAATTTGGAAAATTAATAACACTAAATAATATTCTATCGCACCATACCACGATTATTAAATTTGGTTGTCTTTGAGCAAAGTTATGATCAATTATGTTCGGAAAACAAGTAAAAAATGGCGGATTTACGAAACGCCCATAGTGGTGGAATTTACGAAACAACCTAGCACCTTTGAAATCAGAGATCGGCTTTATCCCTGATATATGCATATGATAATTTAAAAATATTTGTGTACAATTAAAAAAAGTAAAAAAAAAAAAACGGGCCACTGGGCCAATATCTAAAAGCTGAATTAAATCATTGATTTATTCAAAAAATATGAATTAAAAAATTAGTAGGAACTTTTTTTGTTTTATAGATTTATACATTAAAATGAATTGTTTGATGCCTGCCTTTTTGGTCCTCAATGGATGCCGACGTGCTTCGTGGAATGCTTTGCACGGGCAACGGACATTTCGCTGGCATTGATGGCAAAACAGCAGTGGCCGACATTTTTGTACAACAATAGGAATTATTCACCAAATACAAATTGATAAGTAGCTTAATTTATTATTAATTCATAGTAATTAAGCATTATTAAATGATTAATTAAAGTTTTATATGCCTATAAACAGAAAAATTGATCAATGCAACAAAATATTTTCAATTAAATATATATAATTTTGGTATAATAAAATTTATGAATATTATAATTAGGGCTCGGAATTATGCACATGCCTGTTTTTTTTTCCTGGACCGGTAGGGGCTTGAAACGCAAGAAAAACATATTTTTAGCTTGGTTTTAAGCTTCTAGGACGATATTCCATATGCATATTTTTGCATATTTTCCAATTATGCGCATATTTTGGCTTTTTTGAAAAAATTCATAGGAAAAATGCAAAAAACGAAAAATATGGCACTAAAAAAAAAATTTCCTAAAATTTTCAAAAAATCCTCTCAAAAATTAAAAAAATTCGAATTTTTGCGAAATTTTACGCGAAACTTTTTTTTATATATCTAATTAAAAAAAAATAATAATCGAACGCTTTTTAGCTTCAAAAACTTGGGTAAGTAATAAATTTAACTGAGTTTGAATAAATATGAAGAAATTTTGTGAAATTTAACCCCAATTTTGAAAAATTATGTGCATGTTTTTCATATTTTATTCGCATATTTTGCGATTTTATGTGCATATAATCATATTAGATTGTTGACTATTGATAGGAACCACATACACTGATTTATGGATGTATAAAAGAAAAATTATTGGTCAGTTTAGGACAATCTTAGTTTTTTTTAATGAAGAATGATTGAATAATAATATATAAAGAAACTTTATCCCAATTTATAACTCATAGTTATGGATTCTTTGTGTATTAAATAGAATTCTCGATTAATTCCACTATTTTTGTTTTGCCGAGATTCTTGAGAGACCAAATTGGACGAATTAACGAAAGAATTTAGTGACGAAAAATAGACGCGGATTTGTTGAAGAGAAAATGTAATAATAATGGAAAATTGCGCGTGACCTTTTCAATAAATTTGGGAATATGGGTTTAAAAGTACTAACTTTTTTGTTTGTCATGTTTTTCCTTTTTGTAAAAAAAAGAAAAAATAAGAATATTATTAAAAAAATTCTTTTCAAAGGTCTAAGGATTTTAAAAATAAATTCTTTCGAAAAAAGGTCAGAAAGAGAAGAAATAATTTTTAAAAAAATTTCCAGTTTTCAAATAAGATTTTGAAAAATTGTCAAATAAAATTTTAATTAAATATTTAATTTTAAATATATTTTAACCTTCAAATTTGACTAAAGGAGTTTTTTTTAAATTGAATTTTTTTTCAATTTTTCAATTGACTTTGCGAGCGTCCGACCTCCGAAAATTTGGGTCATTCCCACCACCAATTTTTGTGGATTTATTTCGCCTGATGTGGTTGTGTCAACCAACCGCGCACAATGTATGCGCTGATGATGATGACGATCCGCGCCGCGAGGAATATCCCTCCCTCCCTCATATATTTCACTCAATCGGGGCGAGTCGAATGGAAAAATAAAACAAAAACAAAAAATAACTACATAATTATGTCATTTCTTGTTTTAAACTTATCATGATTATTTGATTTTTGCAAATTTGATTTGCTTGACGTAATGCCGAAACGTTATTCTGAAAAAGACCTTGACCCAAATTTTGAACCTTAATCTTTTGATTACAGCCAAAAATAAATATTTACTGGGGCATTCAATGGGTTAATGGGATGGGTGGTCTATAACAAATGCGAAAAATTTTAATTAATAAAACAAATAAAATTTTATTTCTCCAATTTCTTAGCGAAAGTAAAATTTATTCAAATGCTTTTCTATTTATTTTTTTTTGTATTGGGGGCCAAGTTTCGTTATGCTCAATTTTTGATGCCCAATTGCAAAGGGGAAATGATCAAAAATCGTGACAAATAAAAAACAATTTGATCAAAATGGCGGACATATCCAACGGGCTGATCAAAAATGCTGACTAACATATTATGACAAATCCCCACTCCCTGCGGCTGGTGATGGATGATGAGTGATGACCCACTCTCATTTTGACACTGCAGCTGACCGTCGGTCAAAATTCAGCAGCGGCGGACATCCCCTCGGGCGCGCAAATCCGGCTTCCCACACCATTCTGTCGCCATTTCCAACCGATTGTCATTTATTCGACAAAAGATCGTCCGCCCCACGGGGGGCGTAAGCCCGGATTTGCAATTCCCCGCCCCTCCCCTCGGGCGCCGCTCATCGCCCGCAATTTCACCGCCACCGCAGCACCCGCCCCAATGGCATTCGCGCGGTGTTCCAGTTTTGCGTGCCCTACGGCGGTTGTTGTGTTATTGTCTCCCCCTGCCTTCGGGTGGTGGTGCCGCGCAGTGAAAGGCGGTCGGGAGAATGAGAATCCGGACCCATCCCCCTTCCAAAATGACCCCCGCAGGGCTCAGCCGGTGACGACGACCATCGTGCCGCAGCGGCAATCATCAAGGTCGGTCGCGCGCAGCACCACCGTCGCAACCTCTTTTGCCCCCCGTCCGCCCCCATCTTTGTGTATTCCATTCATCCATCCCACAATTTTGGCGTTCAAGGAGGTATTGTCATTGTCGACTTTGGTGGATATCCGTATTGGGGGAAGTTGGGACGGATTTCGGATGAAGAAGAGGAAAGATAAAAAATTAGCGCTTTTTAAATTTTTTTTAGTACATTTTACGTTTCAACAAATTTAGTGTTCGTCGGTGCCTATAGGCGCCGCTAAGGAAAATTTTGAAAATTATTAACAGATTTTGAGCCAAAACTGGTTAATTTTGGAGAATTTTTGAGATGTTTTGAGAAAATCTAAGGTAAAATGTGTCCGGCGGTGTGGATAGACGCCGCCGGGAATTTTTTTTTTTTTGCAATTTAAATGAATTTTCTAGAGAAAATTTGTGAAAAGATGAGTCTATTTAACAAATTCAACTTTTTTTTATGTCGAAGACGATGTCGGGGATGGAATGTCGGGGATCGGGTCGAGGAATCGAGGATGCCGGTAGGGGATTAACCCTAGTTCATTTCACGGTCCAAGACTCAAATGCTAGAAAAAAAAAATTCAAGACTTTTCCCCAAGCAAATTCCCGGGACCATTAATGTTGAGAAAACTTAAGATAGATAATGGAAAAACCAAACAGATAAACGATCAAAAATTGATCAGAGAGGTTCATTGGTAACCAATCGAAGGATACGTCAACTGCAATACAATAATTAAATATTACAACGACCAAAAGTAATATACGTAAAATTTATAATAAGTTTTTCGGCAGTAATATTTCTCAAACCAAAAAAATAACAAAATTAATCTAATTAAAAAAAATCAGAATAATTTAATTTCAACAGAGATTTTCTTAGCCCTCTGCAGAAATAAAAACTTTTTTAAAATGTCCTAGCGGTGCCAAGAAATTGCCATCGTTGAATTTTCAACATTGGGTGTGATTTCTTAGAAGGGGTTGCCCAAGAATTAAATTTGATAAGCAAACAGGCGCAACCCGCTAATTTTTTTTTTTGTTTTTTTTGATAATTTTCATGAAATAGAATTTTCCATTTCTGGCTTGGTCATTTGCTAAAATTTGCCCCTTTTTCTTTTGTGTTTTTTTTTTGTTTGTTTTTGCATTTGGAAGAACAGGGCGGGGGGGGGACAATAATCTCTAGCTAAAACTAATTAGGATAAAGCAGGATTTGGACTGGTAACAATGCAGTTAGGAGGTGAATAAATGGACGCGGCATTTGTTATGTTCTCCTCCTCCTCCTCTTCATACGCCTTACCAAATGGAAACGGAAGACAATTGGAAATCGGCCGGCAGGTGGAGAATGGTTGCGGTTGTGATGCGAAAATGATGGATGGATTTGGTGGAGTTGTGGCGGGTGGAGGATGGATGGAAAGTTTTGCGCGACCATTCTCCGCCCCCTTCGTCCCCGGAGGGCGGGGGGGGGGGGTAAATTACGCTTTCGGGGCAGGGGGGGCGGGTGATTGTGTGACAGCCATAAGCAGCAGCAGCAGTTGTAAGATTGGGAGGACGGAGAACAGGAAATGTGTTGTTGGAGGGTGCAGACACACAAACCCCAAATTGGCGGACGGGAATTGGGGGGGGGGGGCGGGAAGTGACAAATGGACGATGGGACGGGAGAAGGACGTCGATGGTATATACTCGACAGCGAAATTCCAACTTTTGGGGGACACAAAATGGGCGTTTGTTTGGAACTTTGTTTGTATGAAGAATTAGAGCGTAATCTCTTACGGTAAACAGTACGATAGAATTTTTTTTTTTTATTGTAATCGGTTTGAAAATTAAAAAGCAATGTGAAAAGACAAAATAATATTTTTGCATTCACTTAAAAATAATCATTTCTTAAATTGTATTTTTTTTCTTGTTAATTTTATTTTTAATATATTTTTGACCTTTTTAGGGTTATTTTGGCACTTTTTAGTACATATTTTAGTGCATATTTTAGCATTTTTCATGCATATTTAGTTTTTTTAAGTGCATATAAATCCGCTCCCTAGTAATAACACAAAAAAAATAGTGACTTTGTAATTGCCAAATAGATTTTTTATTTGGAAACCATAATTTTGAATACCCAACCAATTTTGCCGAACTCCTAATGTTAAAAGGAATATATAAAATATTTATAAAATATCAAAGCATTTAGGTGCATTTTTTCGTTTTCATTTTTATGGTCATTGATTATGCCAAATAAATTTAAATAATCAATTTTTAATTTGTTTTCCCAACAAAACTACCCCCTTTTATTAGATTTAAAAAAAAAGACCATTTTTGAGGAAAATCTGTTAACAAATCGGCCATAAATTTTGAAATTTCCCCCGGTGACGCCTATCGGCACTTTATATTAATGATCATAAATATGAATTTGAAAGATTCATTAAACTATTTGCTATAAAAAAATTTTATAAATTATTTGGTATAATCAATGACCATAAAAATGAAAACGAAAAATGCACATAAATGCTTTGATATTTTATAAAAATTTAATAATCATTTTAAAAATCAATGATCATAAATATGAATGATCGATAATGGAGCCTAAGCGGCCAAGGTTTTTTTCCCGTTAAACTGTCTCCACATGTATTCATTCGTCACATACTCGGCAAAAATTCGCGACTAGTCCCAGACATCGCCTTGAACTTCATTTTCAGGTTCTTCCAAAAGCACTCAACATGATTTGTATGGGCTCTGGGGATGATCAGCGATATGATTATTTTATATATTGTTCAAAACTAAAATTGCTATCTTTTCTAATTTATTTTGCCAAGCTTTTTGAGTTAAAAAATAAAGTTAAGGTGGTGTGACCTTATTCGTTTTTTGCTGCACCTCGCCGCGTCTCACACATATACTTTCTCCGCATATAAAATATTCGCCATAATCAATGGCCAAAAATATCAAAACTAAAAGTTCACCTAAATTATCTGAAATCAATAATATTTATAAAATATATATAAAATTATTTGCCATAATCAATGGGCTAAATATAAATACAAACGAAATAACAAGCTGGCTGGGGGATTAAGAAGCCGAGAGCGTGTGCAGGAGTGGATTCGATTCCCACACAAGGACTAAAATTTTCCTAGCTAATTTCTTTTTATTATAAAATTTTTATATTTTTCATTTTGAAAAATAATTTTATAATAGTATTTTAAAAGTTCACCAAAATGTTTTATATTAATTATATAAAATTTTAATAATGCCATATCAATGACCATAAATTTGAAGTACTAAAATTTCACCTGAATACTTTGTTTGATATCAAATATAAAAATGAATTACATAAACCATTTTCAAAAACAATGTTCATAAATATGAACTTATAAAAATTCAC
This sequence comes from Heterodera filipjevi, assembly GCA_039877585.1. Taxonomy (NCBI): domain Eukaryota; kingdom Metazoa; phylum Nematoda; class Chromadorea; order Rhabditida; family Heteroderidae; genus Heterodera; species Heterodera filipjevi. The sequence continues at coordinate 2,243,246 of JBDPZO010000005.1, read as the reverse complement.
TGAAATGGTTTCCTATGAATTATATTTAACCTTTTGCATAGGCACTTTATTATTTCGGCCACGCCCAGGAAAATGCCAAAATTGAAGCCTTTTTAAGTCGTTGGGTTAATCCAATTTTTCATTAATCAAAAGACCTTTCAACCAATTCTTTTACTTTACTAATATAAGATGCCTTTTTAAAATTTTTTTTAAAAAATGCCTATTTTACTCTTTTTTCAAGAAAATCTTACATATATACCTTAATGCATTCTTTTTCAACATCTCTTCTTCTTCTCGCTTTTGTTTTGCTTGGCGTTTTGTTCCATTTGACGCCCTCAGCCAATGGAGCGCGTTAGTTTATGCAAAAATAATTATTCAAATATAAAATAAAATACATTTCATTGAAGAAAGTAGCATTTAATCAAGTTGAAAAATTAAATACTTTCAGCAATAAAAGCAACCCGTGACCGAAACAAGTCTTCTTCTTCTGCTTCGGCGGGTCGTTTGTCTCCAGGGACTGTCGGGAAAGCGGCGTTAAGTCTTATGGCGTTGGGCGCCGCTAGCATTATGCCAATGGCTGCTGGTGCACCGCCTGGTGGAGGTGCACCACTAATGCCGTCGCCCGATCAGTTGCCTGGTGCTTCTACATGGACTCCTCCGCCACTGCCTGCTTATTATACAGTAAGCAGTCGTAACTACATGATATTAATACTTTATTTATCGATTGATTTTCTCGATTGATTTTGTTTCGATTTAGTGAGGGGGGGGCAGTTATTATAGGGTGGTTAGAGTAAAATTAGGTGTCTCTGGATAGCCCAAGCCTATTGAAGCTTTTCTGGAGGGTAAAATGAGGGAAAAATAAAAACATGAGGGGGGACCTGAACCTTTGGGGTGAGTGAGACCTTAACCAATCGGTCACGTAGTCAGTTGGAAGGGAAGGGGAAAATGATGAACTTGTGTTGAAAAATTCCTCCCGTGGGACGGCGGTCGGCGCCCCCCTCCGTTCCTTTCCACGGTAACGTTTTTGTGTTATGGCAAAAAAAAAATCGTTAAATATTAATTAAGTTATAAAAAAAAAACAGTAATTTCTGCATATGAAGATCTAACAAAATAACAGTACCTAATAAATGTTGTAAATTCATGGAAATATGTTATTTTTACGTATATTATTATTAAAATGTAATAATGCAACAAAAAAAAAATACCCCAAATTTAGTACATCTTTTTTAAACTGTTATAAAAAAAAAAAGCAAAATGCCACGATATAAACCCAACTTGAAAATTAATTTATCCTTTTTTTTTATTATTAAATGTTTCTATCTAATATATTTTTATGTTCAATCTATTCGTTTAACAATTTTCTTTTGCAGGTGTGAAGGGGGAGGGGTCCCTCCCCCCCATCCACGCAATTTGTAATCAGTAAATTTTGATCAGTTTCTCAAGCTTTGTGTGAGAAAATGGCACAAAATCTGGTCGACAGAGCATTGGCAACGACATGTTCTCAGGTTTATCATTGAAATTGGATTGTTATTTTTTAAATTAAAAAATTCCTCAAAGCTGTATTTAAGCGCATTCAGAGTTTTTTTTTATTTATTATTTTTATTTCTTATTTTTATTTTTTCAGCTAAAAAAAATGTCTTCTGCAGGGCAACGTCAGCAGTCAAACGAAAACCAAAGTGTTCAAAACGGGGTAATTCAGATTTTTTTTTAAATTGGTTCAAAACGGGGGGGGGGGGAAATTCGCAAATTTTTGGAGAAAATGAAATACTAATTTTTCCAGCATTTTTATAATTCCGTTAAAACCAAACTTGGACCCCCCCCCCCCCTTCCAGAGGAGAAATTTTTACCTTCGGAATAATTTGTATTCCTAGCTTTAACTTTTTTTTATATACTTTAGACCAATGTTACTGAGCAGCAACGCGGCCAATTGATCAACAACAACATTAGCCAAAGAGGGCCTTGCATTGATCAAGGACAAAGAGGGCAGTCTGAAGGTGTACAGCGCGGACCATTTGTGAACGTGTTTGGTGGCGGCTTTCAGGTTTCTGTCAAAAAAAACATTTAGAATTTAATTAGTATATGAGTTTTTTTAGTATAACTTTTAAAGTTCTAAGCGAAAAAGATTATAAACAATACTAACTATAGGTTGTCAAAAATGAATATGTAATTAAACTCATATACTGATTAGGTTCATAGGTACCCAAAAGAAATTTTATGGTTCCTGCCTGAAAAAAAGGATATTTTTATATTATTCAAATAAATTTCGTTTTGTACGTTAGTTTTTCATTAAATTTTTTAAAAAATTTTTTCAATTGATCAAATGAAAATAGAATGAAGTACATAAAAAAAAAGAAAAGGTTCGTCAATGTCGTTCAGAATTGGTTTATAAAGTTAAAGATTTTTAAATGAATATAAAGTTAATTAATTCTGGTTTGGTACAATATATTCAAACCCTTTCTATTCTATAACAAGAAATATATCAAATTTTACCGAAATTATAATTTTTTGTCATCATTGATTAAATATGGTTAATTGATAGTTTTTTTTTTTGGCATAAATATGATTTTTATTTATTACACAGGCAAAAAAAAAAAAATAAAAAATAAATTTTGCTGAACCTTTGTTTTTTTTTTGCATAAATATGTCAATAAAATTATTTTATCTTCAAAAATAATTTTCCAAATGGTATTTTGTCATAACTCAAAGAGAAATTCCAAGAATTTATCAAATTAAGTAAAAATTAATTCAAAAAAAAAAAAAAAAAGCAAGCTTTTATTGTAAACGATATAAACAAAAAAATTTTTTATAATAGCTGGTCTTTTTGACTAAAAAAAAATTGAAAGAATTATTATTATTGTTTTTTTTTTGTGGAAAAACGATGAAAATATTATAATTCAATGCATTTACATATGAATTTTCAGTGATTTTGTGTTCAATCCAAACATTACGAAAAATAAATGCATTAACTTTAAATCGGTTAAGAGCACTTTATTTGAAAGTTTAGAAACGAACGTACAATTGAGCCTGTGTTATCTTGTTATGTCAAACATTTGCAACACCAATCATATATTTTTTCTATTAAAAAAGGATATGATTGATCAATTATAATGGTCATTTAATTTTGATTAAAATACAAAAATAAATACGTCTTAATTTATTATAACACACCGGGCCCTTTTTTGCAAAAGGTTTTTTATTGAAATGCCGCCTATATTAAGGTGGCACGCGCTGTTGACGACTATTTTATCATGGAACAGACGACTCCCATGCGTAATGTGGCACGCAACACTCGTGGAGAAATTGCCGAAATCCGGTTTCTCCCCCTCGAGGATGCGCAACGACCCGATCTTGTTCTCGAAACACTTATTCAACATCTTCTTGATCGGGTGTTGGAAGGTCACCCACGTCCCATGCTGGTTGGTCTGCAACTTCATCCGCCTGGCTTTGATCGTCCATATGTCATCCGTCTGAGACCACCTGAGCAGAACAATGCGGCGACATTGGCGGCGGCCATTGAACGCCTCAATGAACAGTCGGCCGCCGGGATTGACTTCCTATCAGGAACAACGGTCACTAAAGTCCTTGCAGTGTGGCCAGTGGAACCCGTTCGCGCTGATTCTCAGCGTGGAGGTCAGTATTTGTCGGCATTTTATTTTTAACAAAGGAAAACAGGTGCATGTGACCTGGATGAGGAGCACCACGCATCACAAACTGTGCAATCGCTCGTTCGTGTCCGTAACCCAGATGATAGATTCTGTTTGGCTCGAGCTGTTCTTTTGGGACTTCACGATCGTGAGACCCGACTGCCGGACGGTGGTGGTCGTGATGCTTTTCGTGCCTATGTTCTACTACAAGAAGAACATGGACCAGAAGCAATAGACCTGCTGACACGTGCCGGAATTGCAGTCAACTTAAACATGTACACATTGGAAAATGTTGATCAGATACAACTTTGGCTGAACAACACTCACGGTTTTGGTCAAATTCGTCTGGTTGTCTTCGAAAAGGAGCAGCAGTTTCGTATCGTATTCAAGGGGTATTTTTTTGATGTTTTACATTTATCTTTTTTGAATTCAGAGAAGGTCGGGCGGCAAATTTTGATCTTTGCCTTTTGTTGGAGCGGGGCCATTACAATTATATTGGAAGAATTGAACAGCTGTTCAATGCGGCAAAATATTGTGTGGATTGTGAGCGCCGCGTTGACCGTCTCTATCACCCTTTTGGGTGTCGTGTTGTATGTCGTTTATGTCTTCGATTTGGTCCAGGGTTCCCTTGCCAAAGCGAGCAGGTATTTTTTTATTGAAAAAATAAAAAATAAACTCCTTAACAACAAAAATAGTTGCCGAATGGTGAGAATAGTACTCGGAAGTGTGACATGTGTCGCTTCATATTTCCGAACGATGACTGCTTCAACTATCATTTGACGAACCGAGACCCGGCTCCGGTAGATGGCCGTGGGAATAGGCAACGACGTCCAATTTGTCAATGGCGTCGAGTGTGCCGTAGTTGTGATCGCATCGCTTATCTTGGCGTCCACCAGTGCCCTCCACCTTTGAATGGAAATGTTGTTGACTGTCGCCGATGCGGTGGACCACACACTTTTGATGAACCATGCTTCATTCAACCAATTGGCGCTCCACCTGCTCGGATTCGCCCTGTGTCTCCAACTTCGACAGTTCAAACGGGTGAAAATGATAATGACGACAACAACAACAACATAATAAGCCCAAATAATGATGATGATGATGATGATGATGACAACTTACCCATTCGTCTTTGTTTTTTTGATGCGGAAACATCACAAGACAGACAGATGCAACACAACCAGCAAATGGTCCTCAAGCATGTGCCATTGCTCATCGTCGCGGAAGTCATATGTGAACCGTGTATTGTCTCGGGCATCAGTATACACGACGGACAAGGTCAGCGAGCGCAAGGTTGTGTGTGTGGTACATCGAGGGGCCCCCGCATGCGTCAATGGTCGTCACCCCCGTTCGCCAATGAAGTTAATGACAATACACCCCCAGCAACCGGGGCTCCTATCTATAACCAGCGGCGATTCTTCTTCCACTCTTTTGACAACGAAACAGCAGAACCCGTAGACCAATTTTTGGACTTTTTGATCAAACACGGTTCGAAGAAGACACACACCATTTGCATTGCTCACAACGGTGGCAAATATGACTTTCATCTCGTCTTGGAGGCACTCCATCGCCGAAGCAAACCACCAAAACACCTGTGTACAACCGGCCTTAAGATTTACTCATTAGGACTACGCGGAAACAACCAGCGCAGAATTACTTTCAAGGACTCCATCAACTATTTTTTTTGTGAGCTTGATGCGCTGGTGAAGAGCTTTGATCTTCCGCCAAATTTGGCGACGGTAAAGCCTTTTTTCCCGTATCTGTATATCCAACGACAAAATTTGCTACAACGACTGAATGGGCTTCCTCCTGCGGAATTCTATTCGCCTGACACGATGAAGGCTGAGAAAAGGACCAAATTTTTGAGATGGTACACCGACAACAGATTGGGCACCAATTTTCAGCTACGTGAACAACTCATCACTTATTGTGTCAATGACGTGGCAATTCTCCGGGAGTCTGTTTTGCGCTTCCGACAACTGATCGCAGAGAACACCCAGGGTCTGGACCCCTTTACAGTCTCGTCAACGGCTGCGGGTCTAGCACTCGCCACGCTTCGGCGGTGTTTTTTACCAGCAAATCGGCTTGTGCACTCCCCAGAGGGCGGCTATCTTCGGGGTCGAAGGGCTTCTGCAGAATCCCGCCGTTATATTCGCTTTTTTGAACTGGAAAATCCGGGATCGCAAATACAGTGTGCCGATTGGTCAGTTGGGGAAGCACACATTGAGGACACCGGTTATCGCGTAGACGGTCTTTGGAGACGTGACCATCCTCTCCGACCATTGGCAATCGAATGGATGGGGTGTTATTATCATGGTAATCTTGGATAAAAGCTATTTAATAATAATAAAATATTCGTTAGGCTGTCGGGAGTGTTTCCCGAATCGACGACAGAAGTTGGCAGCAGGACGAACGGCAGAAGATTTATACGAGCGAACGATGAGGCGTCTCTGGGAGCTGGAACATCAACACGGATGTGAACTCCATGTGGTTTGGGGTTGTCAGTGGAAGGAGCAGCTCCGTCGAGACCAAGAGCTGAAGAATCGGTTTGAGATGGTGTTTACGCCGTGCCCACTAGACCCCCGAAATGATGCGTTGAGGGGAGGTCGAACTGAGCCATTCAAGCTTCATCATATTTGTGCGGAGGACGAAGAGGTTCTTTGCATTGACATTGTGAGCCTCTACCCATACGTCATGGTTTGTTTTTTTTTTTTTTTTAACATTCTGTTTTTGAAAATTAGAAGGTAAACCCCTTCCCCGTTGGGAATCCGAGGGTATTGACGCGCGAAGTGCTGCTCCATCCACCGACAGCCCCACTTCCATGGACCCAACCTGAAAACAACACCTTCCGGGGATTGTTGCTCATCCGAGTAAAGGCTCCACGAGTCATGCGCGTTCCGTTCCTTGGGTACCGAACCAAAGACGAACGTTTCACCTTTCCTCTCTGTGCCGAATGCGCTGATCGTCGACAGCAACGCCCTTGTCGACATGGAGACAATAAGCGTTCCTGGGTGTCCGCATATACCCACGTTGAGCTGAACAAAGCCCTGGAGTTGGGCTACACTGTCACCGATCTCTTTGAGGTTTTTTTTTTTGACTTATTTTCTAATTTTTGAAAAAAAAATAGGTGTGGGACTACGCTGAATGGGACAACACTCTCTTCAGCAGTTACATGAACACCTTTGTCGGCTTAAAGGTGCAGGCAAGTGGATGGCCTGAGGGCTGTGACACCGAAGAGCAGCGCCAGGCCTTTGTAGCCGAATTTCTGCGCACCGAGGGCATCCAAATCGACCCAGCAAAAATGGCATTCAACCCGGGACTGCGGCTCATCGCCAAAACCTTGGCGAATTCACTTTGGTAATTTTAAATTTTACATTGAAATAATTATATTTTAGGGGAAAATTGGCGCAACGTGTTGGCCACACCGAGATCCAGTACACGCGCACACCTGCCGAGTTCCACAAATTATTGGACGACCCAACGTACGACAAACTCGATTTTGTTCATGTCTCAGACCACATGGACCGCGTCGTCGTCCGGAAACGGCCCGAGTTCTCCAAGGCGCCCTTCACCAACTGCCTTCCAGTCGCCATCTTCGTCACTTCATACGCACGACTCCACTTGTACGGGTACATGGAGCAAGTGTTGGCATTGGACAACACTGAACTTCTCTATTGTGGTTTGTCATTATTTTCTTTTTCTTATAACGTCGTCACGCTAATTCAGACACGGATTCCATCTTTTACGTAAACAAAATGGGAGCTCCATGTGTACCGGAGGGCGAAGCGCTGGGACAGATGAAGCGGGAGCACGTGGACCGCCGGATCATTGAATTCGTCGCCGGTGGTCCCAAGAATTACGGCATCAGACATACAGCCCGTGATGGCGCGGATGAGCGAGCGAACCTCAAAATTCGCAGCTTCCGCCTCTCCTACGCCACGCAGCAACTCATCAACTTTGATGCGATGAAGGAGCTGACGTTGGCGACGTACAACATTGATGGACCAATGTAAATTTTTTTTTCTGTATAATTTAACAAATTAAATTTAGTGATGACGTCATCGACAACGACGAATTATTCGTCTACGGTGGCGGAGCGCATCGCGCCATACGCGTCACCTTTCCTCAAATTGACCGGAACATCCAGGCGGACATCTTCACGCGCGAGGCCCACAAGGACTACCGGCCCTTTTACGCCAAGGGTCGCGTGCGGCCTGGAATGCAAACGCGCCCGTTTGGATATGTGGAAGACGCCCAGCCAATGGATGTCGGAGAACAGCCCCCACCACCACCCCCACCACCCCCCCCACCCCCACCACCTCCACCACCACCCCCACCACCAACTCAACGCCCAAAGAGGACTTTGATTGAAGCGGACCCAACCCAACCTGGTCATTCGAGATGGTTTTGATTTTTTTTTAGGTTAACAAGTATATTTTAAATATATATTTTTTTTGTTTGTTTTATTATTATTTTTGTTTTTGTTATTTTTTTGTTAACATATGTCAAAATAATTTATCGAAAATGTTTTGGAATAATCTTGGACAAGTAATCAAATGAATTTTGTAAAATTGGGACAGTTTTAACGCCAGTTACAATAACTTTGCCGGAAATGTAAATAAGACAAGAGGCTCTATTATCTAATTTACATCGAAGGGCCGGGAAAATTGATGGATCATAAATGCCACCCAAGCTTTTGTGTAGTTTTTCCACTCGGATTCTTTGGTCAAATGTTTTCACGCCAACAATGTTGACCACACGCAGCTCATAAATTGCCATCGTTAAACATTGCGTGTGTTGAATTCGGCGTAGAACTCTATTTGCAAATTTTTGGGCTTGGTCAGGATGGGGGACTCCAGTAAGGACGACACGCGCCGATTGAAAGATTAGTGCAGCCACAGTTTTTGCACTATATCGAATGCGCATTATAATTGCATGGAAGCGACGGGGATTATATTCAGTGTTAATTCCACGTTGGGCGATGGCCAAAAATTGTTCTTTCGTCAAAGAATTTATTTTAAAAATAACAGTACAATTTGAAATTTTCATCTAAATTAAAATGGACAATACTTCGAGCGGAAAAAAGGTCTTGTGATCACCCCCTCCAAATTCAACAACGCAAGGAAAATTGGGATGACGCAAACGAATTCCGTGCTTGATGAAGTAGTGCATGCGCACCTATAATTGTTTGTAATGATAAAAATTAAATGTCAAGTTACCGTGATGCCTAGGTAGCCTCGGTAAGCAGGGGATGAGTGGGCATCCAAAATTGATAAATCGTTGCATCGGACCGCTAAGTTGCGCATAGTTGGACGAAGATGAGAGGTGCGGAGCTGAGAAGAGCGCAAGTGTTCAACGATGACACGGCGCTTCTCCAAATTCTTGAAGTGAACATGTAGCTCGTGGTGAGTGCAGTCATACTTCTTGCACAAGTGGTCCACAAGGGGAACGGGACGACGACGCTCTCCTCCACAAGCGCAGGGAGTGCCTTAAATTCGATTTTATTCAAAAAAAAAATAAAATAAAAACTTGTTCTCGGCTTAATTGGGGTGAGTGGCTCCCGCTTTTCCTCCTCATCAATCAAGCTGATCCAGCTGGGGTCCTCCTTTGGAGGAGTATTCTCCTTGTCCTGGTCCATTTCAGGGTAAGCGTTGTTAATCCAGTCAGTAGCAAGAATTAAATCCATTTTTAATCTGAAAAATCTATACATAAAAGCAAAATCCAAGTAAATGAAAAATGGATCAAAAATTTGAACAGATGGATCTTCAATTTCGTCACCCATTTACAATGATTGTCTCTGGGAGCACAGGGAGTGGAAAGTCAGAGTGGATAATGCGTTTATTAAATAATTTGGATAAAATGATTTCACAAAATGTTGGGCGTGTCTTTTATTGCTACGGGGAATTGAATCAAAATATTTTGGGTTTGCAGCGCAATGGGAGAATTGGCAGGGTACCAGTTACTGTTCACAATGGCGTCCCAGCACAAGAACAAATAAAAGAGAGAGCCAAAAAGGAAAAAATGTTGTTTATATTAGATGATTTACTGGTGGGGATGAGTCAACAATATTTGGACGCTATCTTCACGCGTGGCTCCCACAATTGGGGCGTAAGTGTGATTTTGGTGACTCAACACCTATTTAATAAAGAGTTGCGCGTTGCACGAAGCAATTCTCACTATTTGGTGTTAATGAGGAACCCAGCGGGAGAATTACAAATTCGCACCCTCGCGTCACATTTATTTCCGTCGAGGACCGCCCACTTTATGGAAGCCTATAGAGACGCGTGCTCAAAGAATTTTGGGTATCTCTTGTTAGACATGCATCCGGAGAGTTCGGATGTGCTACGACTAAGAACTAATATATATGATGAAAAAATAATTGTTTACATCCAAAAATGAAAATAATTGCAAAAAATTCTCCATTTTTGGAAAATATACGTAATGCTAAAAATATAAACGTACTAATTCAAAATGCATCTGATGAACAACTTTTGTGTCTCGTCTCGTGGAGATTTGTCTCAACATTTTAAAAGGTCGGGTTCCTTTAAGGCCCCAACATATAAAAAAATTGAAATCACATGCTCAAATATTACGGCGTCTCTCCCGAACAAGGTGTTCACGTTCCGCCAAAAATATATTGTTACAACATGGCAATGGGCTCCCGACCATTATTGGACTCTTCGCAACAATTGCACTCCCATTAATTGAAAAAGTCGTTGAAAATTTATAAATAATCATTTTTTTTTTCTGACACACCAAAAATGAATCACACAAGGAGATATTTGCTTGTTCCCGAGGAGATTTATCAGAGTTTGACATCACCCCAAGACGGAAGCCCCTTGGGACTGGTTCGCTCAAGAATTAAACAAATTAAAAATGATTACGCAATAAATGATGAGGAAAGAGCTATAAAATATGAACAGGAACTAAAGCGATTCAATAAAATAAACAAAGACGAAGAGGAACACCCCATTAATGTGAACATGAAAAATGTGCGCGAAATGGCTGATGTTTTTCCCAAACGCATAATACGTCGAGTTCCTCAACGACGTCAACGTCCTATTAGGTTGCCAAAAGTCAGGAAGGATGACGAAGAAATTTGGGAAGACGCTGAAAAAACAATGAATCAAGAGGGCATTTTGGAGTACATTTATAATAATGGTCAATCTTTAGGTGTATCTGAGGACGGAAAAATTTTAAAACCAAATGGGCTTTCATTTCGCACCAGTAACATTGAGGATATTATAAATCATTTAATGAACAAGGATAAGCGTAACCAAACTAAAGAGCCCACTGCAATAAAGGAATTTATTGAAAGGGCCAAACAAAATGAAATTTTGAACAAACACCTCCTTTCCCAAATTGGTAAAGGAATTTATAAAAAGGCATATTTAAAATTTAAACCATCATTATGGACTTGAAAAAGCAAAGATTATTAGAGTTTTTATACAAAGATATAAATTCACCAGTTTCGTTTACAAGTGCTGAACCCTTACTGAGAGAAGCGAAAAAACACTCACGTACAATTACTCGTAAGGACGTACAAAATTTTTTGAATACACAACGCACTTATACCCTTCATAGGCAGGCGAAGCGCCGCTATCGTCGATTACCCACTTTAGCTCCCGGATTACATACGGAGTGGCAGGCAGATTTGGCCATTTTTGACAGACTCACTAAACAAAATCGTGGGTTTAAATACTTATTGGTTTGTATAGATACATTAAGTAGACAGTTATTCGTTGAACCCGTCAAATCAAAGACGAGCGTTAACATGATTAAGGCATTTGATCGTATTTTTAAGATGTCAAAGTATATTCCGTGGAAGATTTTAACTGATCAAGGAAAAGAATTCACCGCCAATTTGGTACAAAAATACTTTCGCTTCAAGGACATGGAGCATTTCTGTATGCTCACTTCCCCGCAGTTCCATGCGGGTATGGCTGAACGAGCAAATAGAAGCATAAAAGAACGATTGTACAGGTATTTTACTGAACAAAATACTTACAAATGGATAAATGTAGTTCAAAAAATTGTACATGCGATCAATCATTCGTTCAATTCGACGATTGGAATGCGGCCAATTGACGTAAATTTTGAAAATGCTGAAGGTTTGAGAAGAAAATTGTACAATAAAGCGGCACAAAAAACAAAAGGTAAACCCAAATTTCATGTAGGAGATCGTGTAAGAATTGAAAAGTACAAGCATGTATTTCAAAAAGGGTACCTTCCACGATTCACCAATGAAATATTTACGGTAACTGAAGTGCACTCGGAGCGATCACCTATTGTTTATAGAATACGTGACGAAAACAATGAAGTTATAAAGGGATGGTTTTACGCAAATGATTTGTGTAAAGTCCTTGAAAATAATCAAGGCATGTATGATATTGAAAAAATTTTAGCCAAAAAGAAGAGGAATAATATTGAGTATGCATTGGTTAAATGGAAAGGATACGATACTAAATTTAATAGTTGGGTTCCACTAAATTCAATAACCGAGAAAAATATATAAAAGCCAAAGTATAAAAATAAAAGAAAAAAAAATGCCTTCAAATTCGTTTTATGTTGTGGTGCCATCAAACACAAATGTTGAAGGTAATAAAACAAACTCATTCAGGGTTCGCTTACCACGAAAATTACAATTTGACTCTGAGTGGGAAGTTGGTCTAGCTGTTATTGTATATCCCCATTCATGGCCATCAATTGGAACGGTTGAACAACAATTTGTTCAAATTGAATGGCAAACGGGAAATGCGGTACGTATTGATGTCCCCCCATCTAATGTTACAAATCCTCATGAATTGAGCAAAAGCTTGTATAGGCTCTTGGGTGAGGGAAGTGAACCTTTGGCTAAAAAAGTACGTACAGCTCAGAATTCTTTTGCCTATGCAACAAATACAGCTCGTCGGTGGGCGAGAGACGAATACATTAAAAAGAGAAAACGAGAAAAACGTAGTATCCAAGACGAAGAAAAGCTTCTTCAAGCATTATTGACAAACATTGGTACCATGGTTGATTTGTACGGGGTAACTCAAGGTCTTGTAGCACGTGAGAAGCGAGCAGAGACTAGCAAAATTCCATTGAGATCATCAACTGATGATAATGAATCATATCAAATAAAGTTGGATGAATATTTTACTAATTTAAGAGGACCCGATTTGGACTTACTCGATGAGTTAATTACAACAAAGTTAAATGAGGAAATTAAAATGATGGTCGAAGAAGATCGTATAATCCTCGACGCCACAAAAGAAATGGGAATGGAAGCATGGGTTCAAGCCTACCGTAAGGTACGTTTAGTATGTCAATTTATCTTTGAAACCAATCGGTTCAAATTGAAACTTGATCCTCGCTACGTGAAGAAGGTCAAACTTTCCTCTCAGCTTGCCTATATTCTTGGGTTTGACAAAATCGACTTTGATGAGGATGAAAACGAAGCAAGATTTATGCCTGATATGAGTGGGGGAGTTTCGTCTTTTCACGTTTATACTCCAGATCTCATTGAGCCAATGATAATGGGTGACGTCACAGCTCCAGTATTACGCATAGTGACAATTCGTGGAAAGCCTGATGAAGTAATTGAAGAACAGTTTTTTGCGATACAATATCATAAACTTTTGATAAAGGAAATTTCTGAACTCTTTATTGAAATTCGTACAAACAGTGGTAACTTGATGCCATTCCAGTATGGAACATGTACATTAACTCTACATTTTCGTAAATTGTCTTATTTTTAATGATGAACACATTGGAAATTGATAATTTTTTATCTACAAATACCATAACTCACAACAGTTATCTAGGTTGTTTTGCAGCAGACCAAATACCAAACTGGGCAATTGTCAAATTTCCCCACTGTATGGTAATAAACATTGATCCTAGCACTTTAGGTGGTTCCCATTGGGTAGGCGTTTATTGTATTTCTCCTTTATACATTGAGTATTATGACTCATTGGGTATATGGCCTCCCCCAAGCATTCACATTGCCAATTATTTGACCCAATTCAAGCAAATTTGTTGGAACAATATTTCTCTGCAATCCCCCAACTCATCAACGTGCGGCCGCCACGTGATTTTCTTTTTGTATAACCGATGTTTGGGAATTCCCTTTGAAAAGATTGTTAAGTTTTTACATTTTGGAAGAACATCACCAGACAAAATTGTTAGCTCATTTATTAATAATATAAATAACGTTCAAAAGAATTAAAATTTACAAAATGCATGTTGATTTTGATCCTCTCCAAGTGGATTGGTCCACCTTTTCACCTGAATTGGTTCAGTTTGGGGGTTACAATGTCTTCCGTGGAATCCCTTATCAACGAGGCGCTGGTGTCGGCTCATTATTTAGGAGTCTCATGCGATATTTGTTACCTCTTGGAAAGCAAATTGGAACGGCGATTGGACGTCAGGGTCTAGAAAGCGGAAATCGTGTCTTAACCAATGTTTTAGAAGGAAATGACCTAAAAGAATCACTCGTCAACGAGGGTAAAACAGGCCTAAAAAATCTCCTCGAAAAGGCAGCGAACAACATTGAAACCCAAAAAGGTCAGGGGTTTGACTTTAAACGATACAAAAAAGAGTCCGCTCCATCCATTGGAAAGATTAGGAGAAAAAATATAAATAAACTCCAATCCTCAACTGGGCCACCCATGGTAGGTAAAAAACGTTTACGAATTGACGCGTTAGGCCCCTATTAATATGACTTGTTCCCAAAAAATTAGCGAAAGCAGTCCCCTTGCTATAAACAGTGGTTTAAGCATTTTTTCAGTACCTCCAACCAATGTTTCCGTCATTAGGTCATTCTTTCGTCAAGTTCTTCCCTTGGCTACAATCACCCAAGAATCCCCTTACTTATTTCGCCTATACAGCGATAACTTGTGGACAGATTTATCCCGAATTTATCTTTATCTGGAGCTGTCCATTGAAGAGCATGATAGCGGCAAATGGATACCGATTACGGATGTAAACACAAATGTCTCGGCAATTCAGGGAATTGGTCAAACTTTTGTTCAACAGCTCAAAGTTACAGTCGGAAACACTGAAGTTTACGATAGCGGAAATTTGTATTCTTTCAAGTCTTACATTACCAATGAATTGAGCTTTCCGATAAACACTAAAAAGAATTTTCTCGGCTCAGTTGGTTATTATCATACTGTAAACCACAATGATTCTATAGACAAAGGATTTAAAGAACGTTGCAATGTATTCAAAGGAGGTAAAAATGTGCAATTCCTCTCCCGCCTCGACTTCGATTTGGGAAACCAGGAACTTTACCTTTTGAATAATTTGGATTTGCTCTTCACAATTTATAAAGCAAAAGATTCCTTTCTCATTCAAACATTAAAAGCCAACGACAATACCCATTATAGACTGGCAGTACATGACGTTAAAATTTATGCAAAAATGGTTGAGGTTCAACCCTCTCTTAATATGAGTCTATACAAAACTCTTGAAAAACAACCGGCCACCTATGCAGTTCGAAAAACGGAAATTAAATCCTCCTTCATCAGTGAGGGTCGTTACGAATTTGAGTATAATGTATTCAGTGCAACAATTCCACGACGCGTCACAGTAGCGCTGGTCGGGAATTCGGCTTTTAATGGAGACTTCAAATTGACTCCCTTCAAATTTGAACCTTTTGATTTGCGTGAAATTTCTGTACACGCTGGAGGAATGAATTATCCTGTTGTTCCTTATAAATTAAATTTTTCCCAAAATTATTTTGTCAGAGCATTCGTGGACATGTATGAGTCACTCGGTGTGGCAAACTCAGAAAAGTCATTTGACATTTCAATGCCCCAATTCAAAGAGGGATGGACCTTTTTTGTTATTTCATTGACATCAACATTAGACGACAGCTGTGGATTCGAACTACTGAGAAGCGGGACGACAAGTATACGGGCAACATTCAATTCGCCAATTCCAAAGGGAGGGGTTGAAATGATTGTTTTGGGAGAATTTGATCAAATGATAATGATTGATTATAACCGACATATTGTTTCTGATTCAAAGCTTGGATAAAAAATATAAATAAAAAGACCTATTTGTATTTGATAAAATGAATAATACACCAAACCCCCTTATCCAAATTTTAAAAGCACCCGAAGAACCTATTGAAATTTATTTTCTATATTTTTGTCTTTATTTAATTATCTTCCCTTTATTTTTACTTTGTTGGTTCACAATAATCCGATTCCTAAAAAGGAGCGGTCATATATCAACTAGTGAAGCGGAAAGCATGATCCATGAAATGAAAAATATCCCAAAGCAATCACCAGTATTTATTGCACCATTGTAAGGTAATTGGGTGGCGAAACAGGTTACTACTTTGTAAAGTACCCCTCTACCTTTTTTCACAAAGGTTCAAATTCTACATTTAATGAATAATCCTATTTCTTTTTTATTTAGCGTTCGGCTCCGTCTGTTTGCTCATTTTGTTTCATTTTGCAAAAAAAAAAAATAACAACATTCATTTATAGACATTTTTATTAATTAGTTTTAGGTAAAAATAATAAAAAAAAAACTGATAATTTTATATTCATCCTTTAAATTGTTGTTTTCATTTTAAATGTTGATACAACATTAACATTTAAATTACACCAAGTTTATATTTATCAAGCATTAGAATATTTAACTATTTTTCAAGTTATCAGAAGAACAAGACAAACCCCCGATGCTTTTTTTTTGGACTAAGGTTATAGCCGCCATATATTGATTTGTTAAATACGGTTACAGACCACAAAAAAAGCATTGGGTTAGATGTGTCTTAGCGCATTGTTGCTAATATTCATCAGCCCTTTTTGCCGGATCAAATCCGTTTGACAACATTTTTTTTTCACGTTTTCATTATATTTTGAAACAAAAAAAAAAATATGTTTTATTTAAAAAAATATATGAATACCCCCCCCCCCCCGGAAAGGAACGGGGGGGGGGGGAGGGGGGGGGAGGGGGGCGCCGACCGCCGTCCCACGGGAGGAATTTTTCAACACAAGTTCATCATTTTCCCCTTCCCTTCCAACTGACTACGTGACCGATTGGTTAAGGTCTCACTCACCCCAAAGGTTCAGGTCCCCCTCATGTTTTTATTTTTCCCTCATTTTACCCTCCAGAAAAGCTTCAATAGGCTTGGGCTATCCAGAGACACCTAATTTTACTCTAACCACCCTATAATAACTGCCCCCCCCCTCACTAAATCGAAACAAAATCAATCGAGAAAATCAATCGATAAATAAAGTATTAATATCATGTAGTGTCGTACCAAGTGGCGGTACAGTATACAAAATAAAAATTAGAAACATTTGCGCCTGTTTTTGGTGCCAGAAAAATTTTGGGACTCAGTCGTTTTTTCATAACACCTTGAAATTGGGTCTGTTCAATCTACATTGGCGCAGCACAGGCACCAAATAATGATGTGGCGTTGTGTATATGCCATTCATTCTGTGATATTCAAAATTTGTTTGATTACCTAGGTGCCTTCTGCCGGCCTACAGCACGTGCAGAAAAGTGACATTGCACAGCCACCACCCGATGAACCTAATATGGAGGACGGCGGTGCCTATTGTGCAATAAGTGGAAGGTGTGGCATCAACAACAAAGACCCCGCCACCAACAGAAAGCGTTGTCATTTTTGTCCTGAAGATGAAGAAGAAGCGAGAAAATGCCTCTATATAGATGGTAACACCTTTGATGCTTTGCATAACAAATGCTCTGCTGCTGCTTCTGATGCTGGCCCTTCTTCCGTTCAATTCGTGGCACCGCTCGCGGCGTTGGGCATGGCGGCAATTGGCGGAGCACAAGGGGCAAACGCAAATGGAACGGATGAAGAAAATGTCCAAGGGAAAAGCATGGGAAAAAAGGTAGCTCGATTGATTCGCGCCCGCCATTGCCATTAAACCAGCAACAGGGGTTGTATTGCCCGGGCGGCTACCAGACATTTGCGGACGAAACGCGAAAAATTTTTTAAAAAGCCAAAAACGAAAAAAATAAATAATGGCAACTAAGTAAAAACACATTTTGTAGATATTTAGGCCATGCATTGTTGTCCAAAATTTTTTCCTTGTTTTTTTTGCCTTTTAAACAAAAAAAAAATTCGCCCTTGGTCCGCAAATGTCTGGACGCGGCCCGGGCTCGCTTTTTAAGAACAGATAAGCCGTTTTCAAAAGAACATAAGGAGAAATATTTAAATTTAAAAAACCCTTTTTTAGGAAATTTTAACAAAATTTTTGAAAATTTTAACTAATAAACAAAACCCAAAAAAATGCGAATATTTTGCATAATGAAAAGAGCAACGAAAAGAGGCAAATGCCTCTTTTGGTTTCTGCCTATTTTTCAGTTTTTAGTGCTTATTTTAGGCTTTTTATGCATCTTACATGCCTTTTTCGCGAATTTTGGTGCCTCTTTTTGGTTACTCTAATAATAAAGAAATATTTTTTTTAACAGAATGCCATAAAGTTCATTTGCTCCCATGGGAGGGGGAGGGCGTAGGCTTGACGCTTTCAAAGTAAATTCTTAAAAAAAGGAGTTTTCAATTTCAATTTTCTGATTGGTGAGCCTATTTCAATGGGTGTCCTTAAACAGGGCTTGAAAATTTTAACAACTAGTCATAACTTTGCTCTAAGGCTACCAAATATCGTATTCTTGATGTCATTTGATAGCCCTAAGTCTACTCTATTAGTCTGTCAAATTTCAGAATTTTTTTTTTTCTAATTTCAAAAAAGTTATGACGAAAAATGTTAGAGAACCCTGGTTTTTTTGAGTTCTTTTGGCCATAACTTTTTTGAAATTAGAAAAAAAAATTCTGAAATTTGTTGCATAATGATGGTTTTTTAATTACCGCCCTTTATGATGGTTTTTTAAATAACGCCCTTTATGATGGTGTTTAAATAACGGCTCCGCACCATTTCAAAAGACATAAGGGGGAGAATTTGTAAATTCAAAATACGCCTCAAAATTTATCCAAATGAGGGAAGTAAAATGTCGGGTAAATTTAATTCCAAATAATAAAGAAATAATAATTGAGTTTTTTTTAAAAAACTCGAAAAGTTTATTTTGCTTCCATGGTGATATGCCGATTTCAAAGGATATACTTAGAAATAAGAATGACCTTTTTGTTAGCGGCGAGGCCCATTTTACAGGATGCCTTTAAAATACGAACCCTAAAAAAAGAATTTTATATAAAAAAAAATAATTTATATTAGACACAGCAACGCAAGCCATCACGTAAATGTTCTCGCAAAGGTGCTCGAAAAGCAGCAGGAAGTAAGACTTTGTTACGACCTTTTGCCCATGACAGAGCAGATTTAAAAATATAATATATATTTGGAATTTTACATTGTGCCCTAAATTTTGTCTACTAAATTAAGCTTTATGAAGTAATCGCAAATTGTTGCGCCCAAATGAGATGGATGATGATGATGAATGAGGGGTGATGGAAGAATGGGGAGGAAGAAAAGAAAGAAAAACATTCACTACCATTTATTTGAGCATGCATTTTTCCCAGAAAATGGTGTAATTCAGTGCGTTCAATCCGAATATCGCAACTGCGAGAAATTATTATGTAAATTAGTCCAATACTTTTTTAATTTTTAGTACACGAAATTTTCGCAGATGATTAATATGGTTTTTCACGTGGCACTGGCACATTCGAATGAAACGTGAATTAATTGCCATAGAAACACCCAATGGAAAGTCAACCAACATTCTCACAAACATTTTCATACATCTAAAACATAATGAGAACAAAAAAGTTGAATCTTTTTGTTAATTAGTCACACTAAAAATGGGCATCGCTAAATTTGGTTACACAAATTGGAGGCATAAGCCATTTCAATCCTTTTATGTTCTTTCACATTACTTTGTTTTTTTATCCGTATATCTTTTATCCTTCATTCTTTTTTATAATATCCCATTTACTGTATACCCGTTTTAAAACCGCTGTGTTCTGTATGCTGTACAGTAGGGATGCAGCCGATTTCTCTGATTTCAAAAATCGGAAATTTGAATTGGCTTTTTGGTTGATTTCTGAGGCCAATTTTGAAAATTTTGCCGATTTTTCCCAAAAAATATCGGAAATCGGTATAAAACTACCAGAAATCGGTATAAAACATCGGAAAACCAGAAATCGGCTGCATCCATGCTGTACAGTATATAATTGCACACTAAAAGGGTCCCTTCTTTACTTATCATTAATACTTTAAAAAACATTTTTTCGAAGTTTTAATTTTAATATTTTTACGTTTTAATTAATTGGTAGTTGTTCCCAAACTAAAAAAGTCTAAACTATATAAAACTCTCCAAAAAATTTTCAAACTAATTTAATTAGCCTTATGGACCAACGCCAAAGTTTTCCATCCGTTGAACAACATGAACTGCAACCGGTTGTTGTAGCTGTTCAGCCCGCTAATCCTTCGCTAATGAGCGTAGGGGAAGGGCAACCACCGCCATTACTGCCAGCGGACACTTCACCCGGCATGCCAATGACTCACCTGCCACCAGAAGCATATGGTGGTCATCACTCAGCTGAGCAAAATGGCATTATGCCGCCGGCGCCCGTGGGACGAATGCTGATCACAGATAATAACAACATGACAAGTGATGGCACGACAGATAGACAGGAAACGGCGGTATCGAGCACCATCGACAATGATGGCACGGATGCGTTGTCGATGGTATCGCCCATTAGCGGCAGTGATGGCACGGATGGGTTGACGATGGCATCGACAATGCCGCCAATGCTAGCAGCTCCACCACCAGCAGCAGGTGGTGATGGTCATCCGAATGATCTGCATGGTCCAGCTCAATCCTCCCCAGTAGCAGGAGGGCAAATGTTTGCCATAGATAACAACAATGCCTTGGACCAGTACGATACTACAAGAACTACTACCATAACCACGACCAATGGACCAAGTCTGACTGGGCTAGGTTAATTTATTTTTTTTAATTTTAAGAAAAATTTAAAATCAAAGTTGATTTGTTGCTCTACAAATCTCACCCGTACCAAACTTACCGATTTTGAAATTCGGATTTGTGGGTGAATTTTGGAAAAAAGAAAAAATTTTAATCCCATTTTTTTATATTAAAATTAATCTTTAAAAATTGCAAATAGGAATATGTCTTATATTTTCTGTCGCAATTTCCTTAGATACCGAAATAGTGGTGGACTTTGTTGCACAAAATGTCACTTCATCAGCACTGGACAACAACGCTTTCACCGTGACGACCATGAATTTGGTATAATGCGCTGGTGCTAGGTCGTTTCATAAAAACCGCCACTTTGGGCGTTTCATAAAAACCGCCACTTTGGGCGTTTCATAAATTCCGCCATCATGGTCGTTCCATAAATCCGCAAATTTTACAGACATATCTTTGCTCAAACGCAACCAAATTTAACAATCTTGGTGTGGTCCGGTAGCTATTAGTTAGCTATATTTGCCTACCAAATTAAAAAAAAATTTGATTGAGATTTAAGAAAGTTGTAGCCATAAAAAGTGCAAAAAACTCTATGTTTTTCTCCAAACTTAAACAAAGTTTTTGAAATTTGGATGGCTAATAGAGCTATCTAATAGCTATTGGACCATACCAAGATTGTGCAATTTGGTTGCATCTGAGCAAGGTTATAAAGAGTTTTTTGTCGAAAAATCTGTAAAATGGCGGAATTTATAAAACGCCCAAAGTGGCGGTTTTTATGAAACGCCCATTGGCGGATTTTATGAAACGCCCTGGCGAATTTATGAAACGCCCAAAGTGGCGGTTTTTATGAAACGACCCAGCACGTAATGCGCTATCGTAATTGGGGTACTGTAGGTACAAAAGTGGGGCGTCAAAACATTTCGCAAAAATTCACAACTGTAAGTTGGGCACTGAGAAAATTAGGCTACCAAAGTTTGGGTTACCAAGACCGGGACTAGAATAACAAGATAATTACAAAAATGGGTTAGCATATTTTCAAATTTTACTATTCAGCCTCGTGTTAATGATCGCTTAGCTGGAAGCGGAAATTGGACCACAACAACACCAAGAGCAGCATCGGCAATGAGCATTGAGGTAGGGTTAAGGGGGAGTACGGTAGTAATTCTTAAGGTACTTGAGCAAAAAAAAATGCCTAAGCGAGTACGGTAATAATCCTTATGATACTTGAGCAAAAAAAAATACCTAAGCGAGTACGGTAATAATCCTTATGATACTTGAGCAAAAAAAAATACCTAAGCGAGTACGGTAATAATCCTCATGATACTTGAGCAAAAAAAAAAAACCTAAGCGAGTACGGTAATAATCCTTATGATACTTGAGCAAAAAAAAATACCTAAGCGAGTACGGTAATAATCCTTATGATACTTGAGCAAAAAAAAATACCTAAGCGAGTACGGTAATAATCCTTATGATACTTGAGCAAAAAAAAAAATACCTAAGCGCTAACACTATGCCAACAAGTGCACAGCTCTTTTGCAATTAAGGAAAACAATGACTACAAGAATTATGTGAAGATTGATCATTCTAACTTGATGTTGGCCAAACAGTATGAGACCAACCAAAACATGGAGACAGCATGGAGCGGATGTAGTGTATTCTTGATTTATACAGATATTTTTTGACTTATTTCGGGGAATTTTTAAAGTTTTTTCGTTTTCTATTACTAATCAACAACAACTTCAGCCATTAGATGAATGAAATTTAAAAAATATTTCCTAGAAGATAAAAAAAGAAGCCTAAAACTTGAAGAGTTGTTTTCTGAAAACCTAACCCTAGGTTTCCCTTCGTTTAAAAAATAAATAAAAAATTCTCAAACCTAGGGGGCTAGGTTTTCAAAAAAATACTAGGGTTAGGTTTTCAGCAAACTACGGGGTTAAGCTTTCAGAAAATAACTGTTGAAATTATAGGCTTTCATTTTTTATTTTCTATGAATATTTTTTAAATTATCATTCACTGCCCAAATTATTTGCCATCGGAATCATTGAGGCTCTAGGTAAAAAGCATTTGGCGACTAATTATGAACGAGATTTAATCAGCTGGTCGAATGTCAATGCATTATGCATATTTGCAAAAATCGGCGGCAATAACTTGAGTCCTTCTTTCGGACATGAATTTTTTAGGTCTTATAAAAAACCAAAAAATTTTTTCTAAGTTTTCTTCGGCGCCGCCATTGCCAACGTGTTAATTTTGGTTGTTTTGCTGATTTTTACGCGTGGAAAACGAGGCTATTTTGGTGTCCGATTATACACAATGAATTTGGCCATTTTTGCTATTGTGCAAATTGTATGCCAATAAAATAAAATTTAATATAAAAATATTTATAAATTTATTTATTAAATTTCTGTATTAACGAAAATTACTGTTTTTATTAGAGACCGGACTTTTGAAAAAAACGGGGCCGGGGACGGGCACCGATGATGACCGGGGAACGGGGCCCCGGGAAAAAAATCCCCGTTTTGCCGGGGCCCCCGTCCCCGGTAATTTTTCAAAAAATCCGGGGACGGGGACGGGCCCCCCGGAATTCCTCGCCCGGGGCCCCGTCACCGCCGGTCTCTAGTTTTTATTAAATAATATTTTAATTTATCTTTTTATTAAACAAAGACAGATTAGGGTTATTTTATTGCAAAAATTTTTTGTTGCCTATTTATTATAATTTTCTAAATAAATCATTCATTTAATTTTTTATCAAGTTAATGCTCGCCTGGGCACAACCAAATGACTGTTTTGGTTTAGCAAAAATTGCTTCATTTTCTGCTAGAAAATTTTTTGACAAATACAATGCACAAATTATGGAATGGAGCCAAATTGTTTATTTGAGTTGCACTACCGTACTCATTTTGGACAGTATACAACGGTATAAAATTTTATTATATAAAAGGTTGAAATCTTTACAACAAAAAAAAAAAACATTATCTATTAGAAATTTTACTTCGGATATAACAAAAATCAAAGAAATTTTTGGATGTCTTTCACTTAAATTTAAAATAACAAAATTATTTATGATTTGTTTAATTAATAAATTATTTAACTGTATTTTTATAATAACAACACAAATTAGATTATGTTAAGTTATCGCGGAAACGGAGCGGGAATTGGCAAATTGCGTTGGGTTTTGGCCATTTTAATTTTGGATGCCATTCCGACAGTCTACATTTTTGTTAAAGTCATTTAAATTTATGGCATTAATAATTATTGAAATTTTTTTATATTTTATTTAAATCAATTAATAATTTTTACATAAAAAAGCATTTTCGAGATTATTTATTTAAAAATAATATTTATGTAAACTCTAAAACTCGTTAATTATATTGAAATTTATTTTATTAAAATAAATCAATTTTCATTTAATTATTTTGTAAGGGCATTTTGTTCGAATTTGTCGACATCCGTCCCAAGCCCTTGGCCGTTTACCACGTGGTTGCGCTTGTTGTGTTCGCAATTTGCGCTACGCTTCTCAAGCTGGTCATCTGCTGCGTGCCCGTCGTGCGCTTAGGCTGCACGCGCGCGCCCGAGGAAGTTGCAGTGGCGGCCGACCGCGCGCGAGTGCACGCGTTGCGAGAAGTGGGCAATAATTATTTAAAAAATGTTTGAATAAATATGAATTGAAATTCTTAAAAAAGAAATCCTTAAATCCATAAAAATGAATTTGAATACCAAAAGAATTGTTAATAAAAAGAGCTTTCTTGCTTCGATCGTTTTTTTTAAATTACCGTTAAATTCAATTAAATTATAGGAATATTATATAAAATTAATAAAATAAATAAATTAAACTTCATTTTTATTAAAATATATAATTAGCATTAAATAATAATATTTATCATTCAAAATAAAGAAATACATAGGTGAGCTAAATTTACTTTTACTTTTTTTGAAAAAAAAAAAATTCATTTAGAATTAGCTTCTTTTTAGGACCGCTTTCTTTATAAAAAATTTGCCAGTAAAAAAATTAATTAAACTTTTCGTATTATTATGCGATTTAATTTAATTTTAATAATTAATGAAAGAATGAAAAATTTGCTAAGAGGATAAAACTTTCAAAAAACAAAAAGAAAAAAAAAAAAAAATCAATTTTTGGAAATATAAGCATAAAAATTATAATGAATAAATTTAGATTAAACAAAAATTTAAAAAACATTACATTTTTTCCCAGAAAATGATGTCAAATCGATCTCCCACATCAAAGCCGTTCACTCTGTCGAAGTTAGCCCTTTTAATGCTGTTCGTCATGCTCACTGGCTGGACTCAATACACCGTGTTCAGTTTATCCATGGATTTACATCCAGGCAAAAAAAAAAAAATTAAATTTTAATGAAATAAATAAAAAATAACATAAAAAAAATCAGGAGGGCGCGACAACAAGCATGAATTGGAGAGAATGAGCAAACACGAAGGCGTTCATAAAATGTTGACATTTGTCAACAAAGAACATCTCACACATACCGTAATGAGGCGAGTGCTTAATATTATTATCAATACGGTGTTAGGAGTTTTCCAAATATACGCATTTTATAGATTTTTCTTGAAACTGAAAATTACCCTAATTACCTCTGATAGGCCCTCGATCGGCTCTATTTGCTAGACAAAAAAATCCCATTATTTTAAAGAAATATATTACCAAAAAACTTGTTTAATTCTGTGCTTTTGAGAAAAGTTAGGACAAATATTTTTGGGGAATTTTATACAGAAGAAGGAATTATGAAATGAGCTAGCCCGACCAAATGATTTTGAATATCGGAAATAATGATTAAAAAGAAAACGTTTCAAATTCATGGGATACGATTGGATTTGAAACCGACGAGAAGATTCCCAACCCGAGACCCGACCAAAAATACTTTGACGGGACCCCCGGTCGGTCAAACTGATCCCACTGGACCCCGGAAAATTCGAAAACTGGAAATCAGTCCTAGAATTGAAAAATGCCAAACCAGGGATCCCGTCCAGAAATTCCGACTACAAATCCGGCCGCGCATGGCACTAGTCTCGAACTTTATAATAGGATTATACTATTAAAGTATTCAACAATGGGCAGCATTGTTACGACCTTTTCTGGAGACATTGTGTGCCCTCCTTCTGCTCATCATACCGTCCATTGGTCGCAAATTTCAAATGCGCAAAATTGCGCCAGGACAAAATGCCAACAACAGCGGGAACAGCGCCAATGGCAATGGGACCGTAAACAATGATCAGCTAATTTCGGCAGGCAACTTTTCGCGTCCAATGACAGCATCAGGCCGTTTCGTTGCGACGGCACCGCCAATGGCGGTAATTCAAATGTGAAACAATGACTGAATGGCATGATGATAAAATTTTGAATTGGCATCCTAATGCTTCTATTTGATATTTGAAAAAACATGAAATGTCATTGAACTTGAGCATTGGCATAAATCCTTTGAAAATTTATTAGATTTTGTAGCCTATCCATGAGTTGTGCCGTTGGGAAAGTATAATTTTAAGTGTTATTAACAAATTTTCAAGAAATTGTCCTGTATTTCAATTTAAAGACACAATTTTTGTAAAAAATTTGATCTTTTTTGAGTAGAACAATAATTTTTTAGTCAGTTATTCAAATAAAGTACACAAGATAGGCTTGAGAGCCAAACATCGTCGTTATTCAAAATTTTTAAATTTAAAATGATAAATTTAGGCATTTAAATTAATTAAAAAATTTTACGAAAAAAATGATTAATCAATGATCAATACAATTCACCAATGGAATGACCATTTTTTTCTGTCTGAAGATGGTTTGGGTTTAGTATTTGTCAAATAAAATAATTTTTATTTTCTCTGTCTAAATCCCTAACAAAACATTTGTCAGCCTGATCAAAATTTCTGATTTGATCAGCATGAAAAGTACTTTCTTTGCAACTGTAACCATTGAATAAATTTGCTGCCAATTTATTGCTTTTATACAAAAATTTCTGTCTGACCTATTAATTAATTAATCTATTATTTTTATTAAAACTATGAATTTATTTTAAGAAATTGCCCTAACTTATTGTAAATTCAGTCAAATGTAAAATAATTTTAAAACCAGTGGGTAGTCTGTGAACGTGCTGGGCGTTTGTTAAATTCCGCCACTATGGGCGTTTGTTAAATCCGCCATCTTTTATAGATTTTCCGAACATAACTTGTCATAACTTTATCCAAAATTAACCAAATTAAGTAATCTTAGTTTCATACGATAGCTCTTGATTGGCTCGATTAATCTGCCAAATTTCAAAAAATTTGATTAAATTTTAAGAAGAATATGGTCAAAAAGATTATTTTTTTTCACTTTGACGGCCACAACTTTCTTAAAAGTTAATCATATTTTTTGAAATTAGAATGGCTAATAGAGCTATTCAAACCCAATCGGATGATACCAAGATTATTTAATTTAGTTGCGGTTTAACAAAGTTATGGCGGATTATGTTCGGAAAATTTGTAAAAAATGGCGGATTTAGCAAACGCCCATAGTGGCGGAATTTAACAAACGACCTAGCACCGTCTGTGAAAAAACTCAAGGTTCTTAGTCTGGAAAAAAAATTCCTGTGCACTCTTTCTAATGGTTTATTTTTTCTTTGAAAATTTTTTCAATCCCTTAGATTTTTTCACGGACTTATCCCGGTATCTTGCCATTTTCGAGTTTTCTGAATTCTATAAGAATGATCCAATCGAGTTGGTTTAGTTACCTTTTCGATCACCATCGAATTTTAAAATAACAGGAATTTTCTAAAATTTTTCATCACTATAATTTTGGGTTTTTGGTTAAAAACTTTTTTTAATACAATGCTTTTACACCTAACTGTATCTAAGAAAAGTTAAAAGTCTCAAATAATTAAAAAAAACTATTTTAGACTTATAAATAAAAATATATAACCTTATATTTTTGTTAATGGTCCTTTTACGAAACGCACTAGCACCGTTAATTTTATTAAGAAGAAAGTTATGTAAGGGAAGTCAAAAATATGGATATAATCGAGAAATATGGCCATAAATTATTTATTTAAACCCGCGAAATATGGACATAAAAATGGGAAAATGCCAAAATATGGAAAATATGGGCAAAAATTGTAGCAATATGACCGAAAAAAAAGTAAAGGAAAAAAATAAAATACAAAAACATGGTAAATTTGGCTATTTTAAACAAAGGCAAAATATTTTCAATTCTTTACACGCATTTTGCTGTCCATCATTACACGAAACTTTCAGCCCACCAAAAGGCGGCGCTTTTCCAAAAATTTGTCTGCAAAAAAAACTTGCAGTCTTGTACCTCGTATGTACTGTACCTCGTACGCAGGTTAAGCAACACTACCTGCTCTTCTGTTTATGTTTTTTTCTTTGATATATAAAAAGATGGGTTTGAAAAAGTAAAAGAATTAAAAATCGTCACCCTATTTTCTTGTTTACTCGGTTTACGCTCTTTTCTTTAACTGACATACACAAACATCCTTATTAACTATTTCCTTGTTTACTCAGTTTACTCTTTTCTTTACCTGACTTACACAAACAAAATAATAAGTAATAATACATTTATTGTATAAATATCTTCATCCATCTTTTGCTCAATTATTTGAACAAGAATATTTTTGTGCAAAATCGTTGTTGTGGTTTAAATTTGAACTTTATTTCTTATTGAAAAAACATATAACCAGGGCTCCCAGATGTGATGATTAATCATATGAGGCTTTTTTTGAGAAAATTGATGATTTTTGATGATTTTGGGTCTTTTTTGATAAAAGTTTTTAAACATTTGGTCTTTTTTTTGAGTAGAAATAAATTTTTTGGTCAGTTATACAAATAAAGGAAACAAGATAGGCTTTTGAACCAAACATCGTGGTTTTAAAAAAAAATTTAAATTTAAAAAAGATTAATTTAGGTATTTAAATTAATTAAAAAATTTTACGAAAATAATTAATTAAACATGTGAATATGTCGGAACATTTAGCACCCTGGTTAATCTTGGTCCAAGTCTGCCTTGTACCCCTATGTCAAAAACATTATTTGAAAAAAAATTTACTCAAATTCCAAAAATTTTTAGAAAAAAAAGTTCGACCACTGACTCAACCGACTCCAACCGGATGCAACCGTTGTGAATGTCAATCCATTTTCAGGCTGTGGTAACATGACAGCCCCAGTGGGTGGGTGCACAATCGAAGGGGCAAAATAACGAACGGAAAACGGCGTCAGCAAGCAGTGGCCACAGTTAACAAAAAAATGTTGAGCAATAAATATACATTCAGTAATATTGATATGAAAATTGGATAGGATGCAAAATTGAAATGCCAATAAAGAAAACTTTACCAATGTTTCTTTGTCCCTCTCATTTCTTTTTCCTTCACTCACATTTTATCATTGTGTCTTTCCCATTGTGGCATAAATTACTAATCGGCATCAGCAGAAAAAGGAACATGGCGCTGACTTTTTCTGCCTGAAGGTGGTTTGGGTTTGGTATTTGTCAAATAAAATAATTTTTATTTTCTCTGTCTAAATCCCTAACAAAACATTTGTCTGCCTGATCAAAATTTCTGATTTGATCAGCAATTTATCAGTCTTTTTTTTTTAATTACATAATTTAAAGCAAAAAAGTGCCAAAAATTTCCGACCACTGTCTCAACCGACTCCAACCGGATGCAACCGCTGTGCATTGTGAATGCCATTCCCAGGCCTGCACTTTTTTTTTGCCTGTACAGGACTGTGCCTTCTTCCGTTGCACAGCTAACGGCACAAACAACGGGAAACGGCGTCAACGAGCTGAGGCCGACATGCACTCGGCTGGTACGAATTATATATATTAGAACCATTTTATTTTTGAATAAATGTGATATGTAGTGAAAGGGAATGACTTCGAGAAATAAAGCAACGCTATTTCTTTGTTCCCTCGTTTCTCATTCATGTTCTCGCATTTTTATGGTGTATTTCGCAAGAAGGAAATGATCAGAAAAAGGAATTCTTCGCTATATTATTTGTTACTGATTATCTTTCATTGAAAGAGTTTATCATAATGACTTTATCAGGAATTATTTGGTGGAACAATCGGTTATCAAATTTGATCGAAACAAAAATCATTATAAAACAGGGGTTGTCAAACGAAAATTATTGAAAGCCTCATTTGGCTGGCAAAAAAATGATAATTTGGGGTCAACAATCATCATCAAAATGTTTTTTCAAAAGAGGGAAAAAAGCAAAACTTTATCTTTTTCGCTTTGTACCTTTTTTAGCCTCTTATATATATGAATTTTTCAGTTTTTTTATTTAAACATTTAAAAAGGCAGGGAGGGGCCGGCGGTGCCGATAGGCTCCGCCAGGAAAAAATTTGAATCTAATCTGTTCACGGAATCTAGCCTAAAAATGGCGATTTTAGAAATTTTTTTCTCAAAAAAAAAAAAAAAATCATTATTGACCCCTTCAAAAGCTACAAAAATGATAATAAATCATCAAATTTGGCAACCCTAAAAACTAACATTCGCCTTTTTTTTTGTTGCTCTCGCCTCTTTTCCTTTATTCTATTTCCTTTGTCTTTTGCGTCCGCTATATCCCTTTCTTGTCATCTCTGGCATGTTTGTTTCGGCTATGGTGTTTCCTTTGATCATTTCGCTTCACTCTTTCTCTGCCACTGTAATATTTTCTCTTTGTCTGCTGCTTTCTCGCTGTGCCTTCTGCTGTTCTGGGGCTTCTCCCTTCGCTGTTTTCCCCCTTGTTTTTATCTCTGGTTATGTCGCTATGCATACTCTCCCATTCCATCTCTTCTCTGTCCAATGCTATCTCGTCGCTTATTTCTTTGGCATTTTTCAATTGTTCTTCTCGCTGTCTTTTTCTTTCTTCCCGTGCTATTTTCCTTTCCAGTGCCAACCTCTTCTGAAATTGGTCCCACTTTCTCTGCTCTCTCACTGTCAATGCCTCTCCTTCTTGGGGCCGCTTACGTTGTCGTAATTGTCCTCTATTTGCTAAACAAAAAAACTTATACACTGCCGCCCGAAACACCGCCGGAACGAGTTTTTTGGTCGTAACTTTTTTCTTGATCCACAAATTTTTATAAACTTGGTGTTATTCAAAAGCTCTAAGTGTTTGGAAACTATCATTGAGCAGATGTTAAGCGATTAAAAAATTTTCAAAAAAGTAAATTCCCGATTTTTTTTCGATTTTTTGCATAATAAAAATTATATCTTTTTTGAGAATTTTTAATCGCTTAACATCTGCTTAATGATAGTTTCCAAACACTTAGAGCTTTAGCAGGGGTGCCATAACGAAAGTCCAGAATCGGGGCACCGAGACCGAAAATAGGGGCAGGGGCAACCCTAAAAATAGGGGCAAATGCCCCTAAATAAGGGCAAAATGGCATCCCTTATGTATAGACCAAAACCCCAATTTAAATAAGCAAAAAAACCGGAAAAAACGCTACAATTTTGCATGGATTAGGTATGGTTTAATTTATTGCTTCCTGTTTTATTTGAGATACTAAAGAGCGGGAGGGCACCGCGAAGCGGTGCCTGGCCGCTCGTTTCAACTAAGCAATGAATGAATGGATGGGCATTTTTAAAGCATTTCAAATCATTTTTTTTTATTGTGGCAATATGCGATTGCTAATTTCAGCAGAGTTTTCAGTCGTATTAAAATGATGATTTTAAATTTGAAAGTAATCAGAGGGGTTAACAGACATTTGCGCCCCAATGCCCAGAGGAAATCTCAGAACCAACTAAACTTAAGATTTTAGTATCATTCGAATGCCCTTAATGTGTTCAATTAGTATACCAAAAATAAAAAAAATTAGTAAACTTACAAAAAAATTATGACCTGAAAAGCACGAAAATCTGCAAAATCGAGATTTTTGTAATCTTTTTAGCATAACTTTTTCAAAATAAAACCAATTTTTTTTGATTTTTGGTATACCAATAGAGTACATCGAGAACTATTGAAAGATATTAAAAAGTCAAAGTTTAGTTGGTTCTGAGACTTATGCTTTGTCCCGGGGAGCAAATGTCTAGGCACCATCAGAGGCGACTTTTTTTTAATTTTTTAAACCGAAATTTTGGGAATCGAGAAATTTTCATTTTTGAAAAACTGAAGAATTTTACCATATAAATAGGACCCTCTGCGTGGGTCCATTCCCGGTGGCTCTCCATTGTTCTTTTCGTTGGCATTGGGGTGTTTTGGGATTGGCGGCGGATTTGGGAGTTTAAAAAAAATGACATATAAAATTAGAAAATTAATTAAAAAATAAAATTTTTTTAAACTAATCTTTGATTCAATATCAATTTTTCTTTTCTCATTAGGAATTTATAGTCATCATCAGAAAAGATAGCATCATTATGAGCTGCTGCTCCTTCTACATTTTTTCTTTAAATGAATTTTTAAGAAAAAACAAAAAAAAAAAATGTCAGTTTTATTAATAATTTTTAAAATTATTTTTTACACGTTGTTTTATCTATTTGGAGCGATTTTTAGCAACTTTTTTCTTAATGAAATGAAGGAAAAATTTTCATAGTTTTAACAAATCCATTTTTTTTTTCAAAACAATAAAAATTTAAATTTATCAACGATTTTCTTAAACATTGAACCGTTTTTGACAAAAAAAATTTCCAAAACATCTTATTTATTTGTCTATTTTTGGTAGGCTGAGAAACTTTATAACAATTATAGGATTTTATTATTTAATTCGTTTTTTAGAATAAAAAAAAATAACTTCAAAAAATTTAATTATAAATATTTAAATTTGTATACCTTCTATAAATTTTTATTTCCTTTCCTATAAGTTTAGCTGGCCTTTTTTTGTGTAATTTTAAATTTCTGAAAATTAAAGTCATAAAATATTTTATAATTTTTTATTTATTTTTCTTATTTGCTTCTACCTAGGAGATTGTTGCTTTTCATTTTTTGCTGATTTCACTTCATTTAAATAAAAGAAAACCAATATGAATATAAGAAAAAAATTTTCCATCAATTTTTATTATTTTTCAATTATTTAATTATAATTAAATTGGAAAAATTTAATAAATGAATTTCGTATGCTTTTTTCCTTCTTTTATTAATGAAATCTTTCAATCTTTTTCCAATTTAACGCTCCTACGTGTAAAAAGACATGGAAAAAAGAGTAAAATCAATATTTCTTGTTGGAAAATGTAGATGTATCAAATAATTGGAAAAAATAGCGTATTTATTCAAAAATAAAAAAAAATTGATATTATTATTTATAATGCCAAAAAATGTTGCAGGGAAAACATATTATTTGCCAGAATTTAGGTCTTGCCAGATTTATTTCTGAGTTTTTAGTGGGGTTTTATTACCGAAATTTCAGATTTAAATTTCTCGCCATGTGGGGGATTTGAACCCACGCAAAAAGAAATGGAGAAACAATACTTCTACAATCACACCAAATAATCTTCGCGATAGATTATTACAAAAAAAATTTTATAAATAAATTTACCTCTTAAATTTTCCTTTTTTCTCAACAATTTCTTACTCCGACACCCATTCTTACAAGTGCTTAGTTTTTGTCGGCGACGTCGGGGAGGAGGCCCAAAAATGGCGTCGGGTCGGGGAATCGGGGACGTCTGGTCGGGGATTAACCCTAATTAAAATCTTGGAAAAATACGAGTAAAACGAGTAATTAAAAAAACAGGAGTAATCACAAGTAACGAATACGAGTAATGAGACATCTCTGCTGGTGTCTACCGTTATAAACTCCTCATCATCATTCAAGGCTTCAAATTGTTTATTATCGCCAGAATATTTGTGCATTTTCTCATTTTTTAGAATACCATAGCCCAGGTGCATTCAGGGATGTCCTTTTATCTGGAAAACCCGGCATTTTCCGGGTTTTGGGGGTCCGTGCCGGGTTTTTGCAACTGCCGGGGTTTTTTGCCGGGTTTCTGGGTTTTTTGCCTTATTTTGCCGGGTTTTTTATTTTTGCTAAACTCACTAATTTCAATCAAATTCTATTTCATGCCCCAATTCATTGCCAAATTTGCTCAAACAGGTGAAAACTGGTAAATATGTTGTTTAAATGTTTTTGACGTTTTTTACAGCGAACAATTGGACTTAAAAAATTGCCGGGTTTTTTGCCGGGTTTTTGAAAATTTTTGCCCGGTTTTTCAACTGGTTTGCCGGGTTTTCGAGTTTGACCAAGGACATCCCTGGGTGCATTGAAAATTATTTAAAGCCTTCTAAGGG
The DNA here is from genome assembly GCA_039877585.1 of Heterodera filipjevi. Lineage (NCBI taxonomy): Eukaryota > Metazoa > Nematoda > Chromadorea > Rhabditida > Heteroderidae > Heterodera > Heterodera filipjevi. Next base: position 2,209,503 of record JBDPZO010000005.1, on the reverse strand, counting down.
AACAATTTATAAAAATCAACTAACAATGCAACAAATGAATAGTAAAGATAAAAGCAAAAAATCCTGTCCGTTAAAAAGGGGACGGGGTTGGGGCTTAACTCGGCACCAGCCCATTTCTCAGAAAAAATTTCTGAAAAACTATTGAAGGAAAAATAAAATTTCAATCGTTCTTAGCAATGGATAATGTTAAAATTGGACAAATTTAAATTATAAACCAAAAAATTTGAGTGGCACCGAGTTGAGCCGGTCGAGTTCTTTTGCGACTTAAAATTGCATCGTTTCTTTTCTCGCCTAATTTGGCTCGAACAAGCCAATATATGGTCAAATATCCACATGAGCAGAATGCTTTTTTCCCTAAAATTTGAATATTATCTTTTTAATAAGAACATTAATTTTGCCTGTTTGGGGCGGCCGAGTCTCTTGAAAGTCGGTAAGAAAGCGGGGGATGGTGCAAGGTCAAAGGGCAAAAATTGCTGAATTTTCGACTAAATCAGGTTATAGTCTCAGACAAAATTAAGCAATCTTGGTATCGTTTGATAGCTCTTACTTCTTTATGTAAGCTTGCAAAATTTAAAAAATTTTACTATTTTAATCAAAAATATTGGCCACTTTTAAGAAACTTAATAAAACCAAAAAAAAAAAATTTCCTATATAAAGGTATAAATCAAAACTCATAAGAAATATAACTTTTTTTTTTTTGCAAATTTCAAATTAGCACTGTTTGGCAGTTATTAAATCGCTTAACAATGTTTTGATGAAAGCTTCAAGACACGTTGAACCTTCGAATGGTACCAAAATTGCATAATTTGATCAAGTTAGAAAAAAGTTAAGAGATTCTAAACTTGGCTGTACAAAGATTTTTCGGCCCGTCCCCACAGGGCATTTGGTGTTCTTTTCAATAATTATTTTTTTTTGTTTACCGAAGTTTGTTCATGAACCGGCGATCCATTATAAACAGGATGTGGCCTTGTTGTAACAGTTTTTTGGAATACATTTTCCCTATTATTCAATTCATTTTTAACTGCTTCCATTGACACCTAATTTAAAGGGGATTCACTTTTTTTTTAATTTTTTCATGGCATTCTATTTGTTTTAAAAAAAAGAAGTTCATGGCACTCCATTTATTTTTAAATTAAATATGCGTGCCATTCGTTGAATTGGTGGTGGGACCATTAGGTCACAAGCAAAAGGGGGCATCGTCACCACCATTTCTTGTTGTGGTGCGTGAAGCGGTTGTGCCGTATTCACCATTGGCACTGTTCCAACTGTTGGTGCTAACAATTCAACAGCTTCCAGAGTTTTGGCCAACGAAGGACCATTGCCATCAGCAGCAGCAGGTAAATTGCTTTCAGTTTGCTCATTGACTTTTTCGAAAATTAAAATTATTTTTTTTTTCCAAGGGCGGAACTGCTATATTTGCGCCGACACATTTGCGCCAGTAACATTTGCGCCGATAAAGGCAATTTTTTAAAAACCAGTCAGCATGATTTTTTTATATACATTCCAAAGCGTTTATTAGTAAAACGGTTTGCTCAAGGCCCAACAATGAGCGTTTCACTAAAGTAATCAAAGTTAGCCACACTCATGTTAGTCAACCCAATGATCGATCCCTTTTGTTGTCAGCCGGAATGATAGTGCATGTAAAAATTAGATCATACTAAGCCTGTAATTGAAGAAAAGCGTTCAAAAAAAAAAACTTAGACAACGTTAGAGCCATTAATACGCTGATCGATCGGCGCAAATGATAATGGCGCAAATGTGTCGGCGCAAAAGTTACTGGCGCAAATGTGTCGGCGCAAATGTTCGGGTACCCCAAGGGCACACACCCAACAAACTCACTCATTCATAGGGCTGTCGGTTTGAAACCGAACCGGACCGAACAACAGAGAAAATTCTGTTTCAGTTATCGGTTACGGTGTGTCCGAAATGCGCGCTTTCGGTTACCAGTTTTGGTCCGGTCGGTTTGGTTTCAAAAAATTTCCAATATAACCTACTCATTCAACTGATTTGGAGTTGCTTTTTTACCTTTTGTTTCCTTATGATCAGTTGAGTCGGTTGTCTGATTCGATGCTTTATGAACAGATAAATTGTTTGTTGGGTGGGGTTCAGTAATTATTGCTTAAATAAATGTAAAATTAATATTTTCTTAATTTCATACCCTTTTAATTAAAATTCGTTTTATTGTTTTTTTTTGTTGTATTTGGCCCCAAATACATACGCATTCCATCAGCCAAAGGGGGCAAATCGAAGAACAAGCCAAGAAATATCAGCCCAAACAGACGGACCAAAATTGGGGAAAAAAACATTTTTAATAAAATAAATTTTATGGCATTTTCACTATGAAAAATGGCCAAATTTATGCACATTATGCTTTGTTAAGCATAACAACACTGCAAGGTTAGGGAAGAATGAATGTGTGGCATGACAATATTGAGAAAGAAACTAATGTTGCTTCACAACATTAGGGAGGGCTCTGCCAATTGGGAAAATATGGAAACTGAAAAAATCATTTATTTAAGAAAGTGCAAAACTAATGACTAGAGCTCGACTTTTGAGGCATATGCCTTTTTTTTTGCGCACTAGTTTCGATATATTAAGCATAAATAACGCATTTTCCACTTGGTTTGAAGCTTCTACGTTGACTTTTATAATGCTTTTTTTTTTTTTTGCCTTTTTTGGGATTTTCGTGCCTTAAATGCCTTTTTTTGGCATTTTTGTGTTTTAATGCCTTTTTTGGCGTTTTTGGATGCATTTTTTTCGAAATTTTGAGAAATTTCTTAAGAAAAAAGGCAAAAAAATGAAAAATAGACCCCTAAGAATCGGCTTTAAAATTTTTTAAAAAGTACATCCCCTAAGAATGGAAAATTTTTTCAAAAATTGCCACTAAAAAATTATATTTTTTATCCAAGACTTTGATTCTCAAAAAAAATTTTTTTGCTTTATTTCTTTGAATTTTAAATTTATTTTGCTTGTCTTTGGTGATAAGGAAAAGAATGTTTTTCTCTATGATTTTGACTAAAAAATTGCTTTAAAAAATTTTTTGGCTTTAAAACACCTTGGAAATATGTGCATTCAAAAATTTTTAAGTGCCTATTTTCATGTCTTTTTCGGGATTTTCGTGCCTTTTAATGCCTTTTTTCAATTTTTTTGGTGCCTATTATAGTGCCTTTTTCGGGATTTTTGGTGCCTTTTTAGTCGGTCTCTACTAATGACCATAAGGTGCTGAAAAAGCAATTCATCTGCGTGCTGGGAAAATGACCTCTTTCGGTGATCAAAATTTTGAAAGCTTTATGAGTGTTGGCGCAAACAGTTGAATGGCACGCAAAACAAATAAAACCACAAAATGCCAAAAACAAAAACAAACAATGAACTCCACTTTAAATTCGGTGCGCAACTGGTTGTAGCGAAAATGAAAAATTTAAAGTGCATCAAAGAACAAAAATGTATAAGCCAAAAAAAGGGGGATAAAAACAGAAGGGGATCGCAATTTTCATCTGCCATAGTAGCACGGTATGGAACTTTTGTCGAAACAATAACGTCCTAAATTAAAAAAAAATCAAATGCCAAAGTCCATTTATGTCATAAAAATATTTATTATTATTCAAGAAATTTGTTTCAGATTTTAGAATTCCCGAAGGTTTGGACATTTTTGAACTCTGAGATTTGCTCTGGCACCCTCACCCATTAAACAAACATTAATTCCAGAGTGGCTTTTTTACCCCGTTTTCGGGGCATTTGCCCCTATTTTGAGGGTTTTGCCCCTTTCTGCCCTATTTTTTGTTTTTGAATTTATTTGAATTTCTTATAGAAAATGCCAAATTTTTCAATTTATTCTTCACTTTTACTATTTTCTAACTAAAATGTAAAAAAAAGAAAGACATTTTTACACACTTTTCTCTATAATTTTTTTCACTTTCTCAAAAATTTTCACGGCCTATCTTTGGCATAAATATGAGCTTTAAGATCACGGTATAAAAGGGCAAAAATGCCCGGAACGGGTCATTTGAGTCTGGCCATTTGAGTCGGGCCGTTTGAGTCGGGGCGTTTGAGTCGGGCCGTTTGAGTCGGAGGGCCATTTGAGTCGGGCCGTTTGAGTCGGAGAGCCACCCATACAAAATCTCATTTTTTTAGTTACGGGTCAATTTTTTTTCAAAAATGTGATAAAAAAAATAACAATTAACATTACAAAAACAAAAGTCAGGCTACCATACCATACACTTGAAGAACATCATCGAGAAAAACATCGGGATCAATAGGATAACAATTTATTAAATTGTGATCATTTTGGTGTGCCTTTGCTAAATCCACGCTTCATTATGTTTGATTTGTTCATAATTGGTTATTGCTACTCAATTTCGGAACAAAAAAATTCAGAAAATTGCTAAGTTTTGTTTAGAATATAAAAAGATCAAAAATAGATTCCCTATACTTTTAAGTCCCGAAATTTGGGGCCTGGCGGGACCCGGGACTAATAAGAAAGGGGGTTCTGAGAAAAAACAGAAGAGAAACTTCAAAAAATTCCGGCGGCCTCCCCGACACGGGCCCCGAGTTTTCCTGTCCCGGCAAAGCCCCACTCCCCTGCTACCTTAACATAAAGCCTATACCATTGAAATAACTTTTTTGTATATTTATTTTTCGTTTACTATAGCTTTACACGATAACTTTAAAAAATCTGAGAGAGAAAAATAAAAATTAAATTTTTTTTTCTTAGATTTTTGTGTTTTTTCAACCCGGATATACTTTATGTGGCAGTCCTACTCAAACGGCCCCGCCTCAAATGGCCCGACTCAAACGACCCCTCCGACTCAAACGCCCAGACTCAAACGGCCCGACTCAAACGGCCAGACTCAAATGACCCCCACCGAAAATGCCGGGCCGGGTCATTTGAGTGCCGACGTTTGAGTTCCGACCTTTGACTGCCGACGGATGAGTGCCGACGGTTGAGTGCGCAGTCATTTGAGTGCCGACGTTTGAGTGCTCATAGAAAACCGATCATTTGAGTGCCGAAAATTACAAGTAAAAATTTTAAAAAATTCTGTAAAAAATTTTAAAAACGTAAAATAAAAGAATTACTCTTATTTCTGGTTTAAATCAATAACATTAAATAATCAAGGGTTCATTTCATATGGTGAGACATTCCACGGAGGAATTCAATAATCATATTGTGATTGGGGCGGGGGGGTTACAAAGTACTGGTGATCATTTTGAATTGGCACCACCGCATTTTGCCAAACTTGTGCGAGATAACGCTGAACAAGAATCAGAATTCGCGATCAACTGTCTGGTATTTCTGTTTCTTTGAAGCTGCTCGATTACCTACCAAAAAATTATTAATTAATAAATTTATCTAATAAATACGGGTAGGGGACGGTTCATTGCCAGCCGTTTGATTGCCATCAACTTTAGAACCTCATAACTTTTTTCTACCTTGATCAAATTCTACAATTTTGATACCATTCGAATGCTCTAAGGGTTGTGAAGCCTTCATTTAGACATTGTTAAGCGATATAATAAATGGCCAAAAAGATTTAAGTTGAAATTTGCAAAAAAGGTCAGGATTTTTATCACTTTTGGGTTGTACCTTTTTTTATAGAACAGTATTTTTTTGTTTGAATTATAAAGAACTAATAGAGCTTTTGTTGGTCTTTCGAATGATACTAAAATTGTATAATTTGATCAAGTTAGAAAAAAATTATGAGTCTAAATTTAGTGGCAATGAAACGGCTGGAAATGAACCGTCCCTTTACCGTCCCGTTCCGTAAAAATACAGAGTAAATAATTGATGTTTTTTTATCAAAATAATGATTGATCTTTGAATTATCGGAATAATAAAAATACGAAATACGATTTTTGCATTTTTCTCGGTTTTTTCTTGAATTTTTAAATTTGGGCACTCAAATGATCAGTTTTCTATGGGCACTCATCCGTCGGCACTCAAACGTCGGCACTCATACGTCGGGCACTCAAATGACCGGCACTCATCCGTCGGCACTTTGTCGGCACTCAAACGTCGGCACTCAAATGATATGCACCGCAAAAATGCAACCCTGATTTTATTATTCCGGTGCTTAGATTTGTTCCTTTCCGACTCTGGTTTGCTTCAACTTGTAAAACGGAGTAAAAAATACAATATTTCATAAAAATTTTATTCTTTTTTAACGATTTAAAGACGTAAAAATTGCATGCCCTTTTTTTGCCACTATTTTCGACCTCGGCGCCCTTATTTTGGTCTTTGGAAAAGGCCAACATAATAAAAAACAGAATTCTGTTTTTCGAATTTTTTTGAAATTATATTTCACAAGTTTTCCAAATTAATACCTTTTCCTTTAATTTTCATATTGGATTTAAATCTTTTTGCCGTTTTATTAAGCCTTAATTATCCTAAAATCAAAGATGCAATATACACAAATTCTGAATATATTGAAATAAAAATTGGCACAGTACACCACATCACGGCATTCCTACTTTTATGTTTAATAAGAATAGTGGCCAAAAGATTTAAACTTGGGTTAAGCGTGGACCCCGAGTCCCCGACTCGATCCCCGCGAAATATGGACAGTCCCTGACCCTGTGGTCCCCGACATTCTCGTCCCCGAAGAGTCTCCTAACCCTAATTTAAACAGGAACTATGTAAACTGCACACCCATTATATATACCATGACGTTTTTTTTGTCTTATGTTCAAATACAATGGCTACAAAATTATGCGAAACAAAAATGGGTTGGTTGGCGTGACCGGACAATGGGACAGAAAAATGATCAGAAAATGACCGATTAAGAATGTCTTAATAAGTTTTAAAAATGTTAAGACAATTAAAAGGAGTATTTGGACTTTTTTGGCTACAACTTTCTTAAAACTTAATCCTAACACGCCGATTTACGAGCCATCGCTTACCGAATGCCGAAACAAAACATTTAAAAATTAGCTTTCTAAACCCGATTAAGCATCCAACCAATTGTTCTAAAGTAACCAGTCATTTGTTCTTATCATTTTCCTTTATTTTCTGTCCGATTGTCGTCACTGTCCAATTGTCCACTGTCCGGGAGCATTGGTTGGTGCTGCTCCCAGCAGCAGCAGGTGTCCTGCTTCAACCCCGACGAGGACTGCAGAATGCCTGCTTCAGCTTGCTCTTCATCTTCCCCGGCTTGTCTTCTTTGAAGTTGACCGGCACCGACCGTGTCCGGCTGAATGACCTTTGATCCGCCTCTTCATTTTTGGGAGGCTTGGCATCTTTTCGAAATTTTAATGGAATTTTCGCGTTCAACCTGCTGAGGTCCTCAAGAATTTTTTTGTGCAATTTTCTTGAGGGAGTGATCAGCGGCAATTGCTGGTGCTGCTGATCACTTTGTTCTGCATTTGTTGTTGACTTGAAAACAATTTCGTCCGACTTGTCTTCCGCCGAATGTTCCTCTTCTTGTTTTTCATAAATTTCTTCTGATGAATTGGCGCCATCATCGGCGCAATTTGTGCGCAAAAATACGGTCAAAATTGCTTCCAAAAAGCGCCTCCGATAAATGGCCGGCTTTTTAACGGAATTCGGCTTCTGAAATAAGAAAAAAAGGTAATTAATTAATTGTGTTTTTTAATAATTAAAAATTAGTTAATTTTCTTTTTAATCATTAAAACAATTTATTAAAACAATACACCAAAAAAATATATCAATATAAACAAATAAAAATAAAATTATGTAAAAATAATTTTATTTAATAAAGAACAATAAATAAATAAATAAATAAAAAATAAATATTACAAATTTTTGCCTTGTCCTTGGAGGAAACAGATAATTCTAAAAAACAAAAATCTATTTTTTTTTTTTTTTTGTCTAATTTTCATATATTCGACATAATGCCACCTTTTGAAAAACGGACACCGACGTTTTGTATAAATCTTCAAATTCCCTGCGGTTATCATATGTCTGCAAAGTGTCGATGATGCCGATGCTTAACAGTAGCTTTTGGTCATTTTCATACATGTTTCGTATTGGATTTAAGCAATTGCTACAGGTGGCATGAAGTACACCAAATGGCCTTAAATGAAAAAAAATCAAAAAAATTTTTTCAAAATATATTTTCAAATCACAAATCTATAAATTCGTAAATAAAATTTCAAATGCATTTTAATTCAATTTTAGTATAAATAAAAGCCAAATTTAAAAATGGAAAAATTTTATTTTCTAATTACTGTATTAATTGGATTACTATTTGTATGTACACTCACATCTGATCAAGCCAATCGTCCGGTAATTTTTCATCTTCAATAAAATGTACGCCCACCAGTAAACTGTAGTCCATAATTTTGTGGATTTCAAGGAACTAATAATTTTTTAGATGCAAATAAAAAAATTTTATTCGTTTTTTTCTTCTAATTTCATTGTCTCAGTTTTATGTTTTTTTTATCGGTGAAATTTATCATAATTTTGGAACTCGTTTAGTTTTTTTTGGGGGCGGATTTTATTTATTTATTTATTCTTTCTTTAGTTTTTTTGATAAACAGAGGTTTACCATTAAGATAGTCCTTTTATAGAGAGGTTTTTATTTTTTTAGTTTTTATGGTGTAAAAATAAATTTACAAAAATAAATTAATTTTTGAAGGGGAAAGCATAAAAATAATGTTTTTTTTGTTGTTTAAATACTTTTTAAACAATTTTATGAAAAAGCGTTTCTTCATTTTGTTCCATAATGAAAATTTTGCGCCCAAACACTTTGCCCAATCGCTATTGGCGCCCAAACGCGGTTGCCCAAACGCGGGCGCTCAAAAACGGGCGCCCAAACGCCAGTGGTCCATAACAAAGAAAAAACAAAATGCCAAAAAATGAATCCCCTTTAAATTAGGTGCTATTGGCTGTAGCAAAAATGGAAAATGTTTAAGGAATCAAAAAACAAAAGTAACCAAAAAAAATTGGGTTAAAAACATGATCGCACTTTTTAAACCTATTTTTTTCATGTTAAAGTCTATGATAGTAACTTTTCGAGCCAATCCAAAAGCTATCGGTTGATGCCGAGATTTGTTGTTATGACGAATTATGTTCGAAAAATATGTAAAACCTGCGTGCACGCGTGGGTACTGTATTCAAAGCGCTTCGCGCTTATCGAGCTTCGCTACCTAGGTCCGATCAATAGGGCCCAAAGTTTTCCAACGGATAGGGACTGAAATGAGAGTGTTCCAATGATTAGGGACTGAGAGTGTTACAATGATTAGGGACTGAGAGTGTTCCAATAATTAGAGACGGAGAGTGTTCCAATGATTGAGGGCTGAGAGTGTTCATCTTTTAATTTTATAATTATATCATGTTTAATCTAAAAATTCGTTCAAATTTTCTAAAAACGAATTTTTGACATAATTTTTACCCTTGAAAACTCTCTTCATAAAAGTCGATTGGGCTCATAAAATGCAGAAGAACCAAAATCAATGCAATTCATTTCTGGTTTCTATTCAAAAATATGGAAAAACAATTTTTTTGCTTCAGACGCACGCTGTCAAATTTTGAGCAATATACGTACTATTCTTTTTCTCAACTTTTGCTGCTGAGTTCAGCGTCAGTAGCGAGAGAAAAGGAATAGTACGTGAAAATGAGAGATTTTGGGCAAATTTTAATAAAAAAAATTTTGTCCAGAAATAAATTAAAATTATTATTTTTATTTTAAGCATTAGAATTTGAATATTTATTATGTCTACATTCAACTAATTTTTTCAATTTTTATTTTAATAATTTCTATATATAAAGATAGAACGAAATGCACACATTTTTTGCAGTCAAATAATTAATGATTTTTTAAACAAAATTGTATCTTAAAAATTAGATAGAATTTAAATTTAATTTTAAGTTTTAAAAATGATATAAAAGTGGAAAGAAAATAATTAAAAATAATTTCGAAAATGGTAAAATTCCAAATAAAAGAATAATAAACATTTGAGTGTGGTGATCTAAGCCTTCCCTCCCCCCTCCCCCCACCCCAAGAATCCACATTAACGTAGGGATTCAGAGACTTTAACAGAGTCAAAACTAAAATCTGATTACATATTCGTGATCAGCGTCCCAAATAGGCTTAGAAAAGTGGGATTTGAAAATTTTGGAGCTAAAAAAATTTTCAAAAAAATTTCAATAGGGTCCCTATGGTCCGGAATTACAAAAGTAGTTTTTGGGCTATAACTTTTTTTTGAAAAGAGGTAGAAGGAGGGTGTTAAGGGCAATTCAGTAGAGCTAAAAATTAACAATTTCCCCATGGAAAGAAATTTTGAAATTTTCAATTCTGAAAAAGTTATGAATTTTTTCTGAAAATTCAAAAATTTTCAGAAATACGGACCTAACTTTTTTATTTTTCATAATTGAAATCCCAAATAAATTTCATAAAATCCGCCGTTTTTTTCTGCATTTTAAACACTTTATTTTATAAAAATAGATCCAAACCCAATTAAGTTATGATTTATTAAATATATCACCAAATTTCCGAGACCAAAAAATGGCCGACTTTTAAAAATTTTTTAAGCACCCCCAAATTTTTTTTAGCACAAAACTAAGTTGATATTCGTGATCAGCGCATAAAATAGGCCCAGAAAAATACTTTTTGAATTTTTTTTGACCATGTCTAAGGTATGTGAAAATTTCTTAGGGGCATAGCGCGAAAATTTCTGAAAATTTTTGAACCTATCTTACACTATTCGATAGCCCGTTTAATGCTCTACAAATAAAGTCAAAAAAAACTTTTCACTCCTGGCACCTCCTGGACAGTTACAGCCCCGGGACTGAACTGTCCCGCCTACCTTAAAATTTTTTTAAAAAATAAAAATTTTTCCAAAATTATTTTTAAACGAAAGCCCATCAAAAACAGCTGCTTGAAAGTAGTCTCCGTTTATTTTTAAAAAATCGTTAAAAATTCATATAGGCCAAAATGTGCAAAACCTGTAACCCCCCTAGCTCGAAAAAAAAAAATGGCGGATTTACGAAATGCCTATCGTAGCGCAATTTACGAAAATGTCTCAGCACCTGTGCTTATTAGGCGTGCTGGGTCGTTTCATAAAAACCGCCACTTTGGGCGTTTCATAAATTCCGCCATTTTGAAGGTTTTTTGTCAAAAACTGGTTATAACTTTGCTCAACCCCAATCAAATGAAATAATCTTGGTATGATCCGATAGCTATTGGTTAGCTCTATTAGCCTACCAAATTTCAAAAATTTTGATTAAGTTTTGAGAAAAATATAGAGTTTTTTGCACTTTTGTGGCTACAACTTTATTAAAACTCGATCAAAATTTTTGAAATTTAGTATGCTAAAAGAGCTAACTAATAGCTACCGGATGACACAAAATTGTTAAATTTGGTTGCGTTTGTGCAAAGTTATGAAGAGTTTTTGACGAAAAATCTGCAAATTGGCGTTATGAAACGCCCAAAGTGGATACGACCTAGCACCCTTATTAGGGAGTGCATTTTTCGTCGTTTTTTTTTCTTCGTTTTATTATGAAATTTTTTGCGCAAAATCTCTGTCTACCGAAGTGTCTTCCTGCAGCGTATGTCTCAACTGTTTATGCTGTTCACTGTCAATGCAAATGCCGTGCCGAAATAGTCCCTCCACCATTGTGCCATCTTTGTCTTCACTGTTGTAGCGGAAAAAATCCATGTCACGGCACGTTTTGTGCCTTGCCTCGTCACCGTTGTCCCGCTTCAACACCCTGCGATGGATTGACGAGCCTTTCAAGTCAAATTTGTAGTGTATTTTTGGAAAATTTTGCGGAAAAACGCTGCTCATCATGATGAAAGCTTGTTTTTCTTTCTTTGGTGTCTTAAACCCACAAAAAAAAAACAAATTAAATTAAAAAAATATATTTTAATATATTGTAAACGTTTAAATAATAATATAAATCAGTAAGGGATGCAAATTTTTTTTTTTTTTTGAAATAGAAAAAAACAAAATTTTGTAATTAAAAATAATTTTTATTAATTACGAACAATGAGGTCGAATGTTGCAAAATATTTAGGCAACAGTGAGTGTTTCTTGTTTAACAATAGAAATCGAAAACATTCATAGTAGTCCCAAGCACCACCGATAAAATAATTCCTTTTGTCCTCTTGTTGATATCTAAAATATAATTAAAAAATATGCTTTTTAAATTTTTACTAAAATCGGTTGCCATAGGTTGGGTTGCCGGTTTTTCTGTAAATTCTATAAAATCGAGCCGAAACCGAAACCAACCGCCTCGGTTAACCGAACCGAAACCGAAACCTACATTTTCAGTAACAGAAACCGAAAATTAATATTTGGGCATGTCTCACACGAATATAACTTTATTTATTATTTACGGACCTAGGTATGGCCGGGTAAATAAAAATGAAATCGAAAAACCGATCGGTTCGGTTGACCAACCGAACACCAATAACCGACGCCGGTCGTTTTGTGGAACCCAACCAAAACCGATAAAGCGAATTTTTCGGTTTTTCGAGTCGGCTCGGTTCGGGTTCAAACCCGACAACCCTCCTTGGTTACAAAATATCATGGCCAATTGGCACAAAAAACGCCTTTATAACATAGAATCGTATTGAGCCTTTGTATAAAAAGAATGTTTTTAGAGATAGGGCCTTCAAAATGACACTTTTTAAGGTAATATCCCGTTATTTCTGCCCCCCCCCCCTCCCCCCAGCGGCAGTGCTTAATTTTTGAGATGTCCTTGGATTAATGCAATTTTATATATGTATGATTTTCAATTTATATTAAAATTCAAAAGAATTGTTATACTTTCTTTCTTTAAATGTGTCAAAGAATTGCATTTCATTTTTGTCCGCCGATTTGATGAAAAATTGGGCGTCATTTGTGCGTAAAAGCAGGGCACCGCTTTGAGCCGGATTTGGCACCATTTTGATCGGCTTTTCAGCCACCGCTCGGATCAGCTCTTCACTGGTGATCAGGGACGGATGGCCATACACGGCACGCAACGCTTTGAACACGTCCGGGGCACGGAACACAATGGTAAAAATGCCACCATCACTAAACAAAATTTGCAAAAAACAAATTAGAAATCATTATTTTTTCTGAGACTGATTTTTTTAAAAATTCAATACCGAAAAGCTTAACTGAAATGGTGCCAGACTGTTTTTTACACAACCCTCGGGCCTTTTAGATTCATTGGGTTCATTATCCAATTCTCAGTCTCGGGGCTTGGCAACTATTTGCTTTGCCAAAACTCGTGTGCCATTCGCAGTCTCGGCCTTGGCACAAATGTTTCACGCAAAACTCGATGCCGACCCATTTTGACCAGTCCCTCACCTTCTAACTCGTTCTTTTTTTGTCTCAGTCAACATGTGATGGAATGGCTCGATTCGTTCCGCTGCCTTTTTTATTTCATCATCAATGGTATCGTCATCGGCATTGGCATCTTTATTGGGGTCTACAGTTGCACCGTCATCGGCACTGGTACCAGCACTAGTATCGGCTAGAGGTGCGCCGTGACTGATAAAACCCGTGAAGCGTGAACCGTGACCGTGACCGTGAATTGACCCCGTGAACCGTGACCGTGACCGTGAATAGACCCCGTGAACCGTGACCGTGACCGTGATAGAAAAACCCCGTGAAATTCACGGTAACCGTGACCGTGAACCGTGAATTTTTTTTAATTTTGATTTTAAAAATTTTTTTTTGATTTTTTTTTATTTAAATTCTGGGTTTTTTAATAATTTTTTTATTAATTTTTTAGGGGTAAATTGAATAGGTGGGGGGACTACTGGGCCCAACCAATTTAGAAAAAAATTCATTGACTTTTGACATTGCTTGTAGGGGTACAAAAAATTGGGGACAAGTTTTTTAGATGGTCGGAAATTAGTTTTTTTTTCTCCCAAAAAAAAAGTGTTTATGCCTGAAGATAAGTCATGACTTCATTAAGAATTTTATTTATTTGAGAATCAGCAAATCCATTCGACTGAATTTTGATAGCAAATTTGCACAAAAAACAAATTTTGTTTGGAGGGTTTTCCGAGGTAAATTGCGAAAAATTTAAGTTAAAAGCAGAGACTCCCATCGAAAATTTTCCGAAATAAGGACATGGCTTGTTAAAAATAAGGATTTGGGGTCAAAAATAAGGATATTTTTTTAATTGCGATTCCAAATTTCTTTAAAATAGCATTCTATTTAAAAAATCAACTGTTTTGAGCCATATTAGTTCCCTATGACAGTATTTTTAGCTTTTTGAAATGACTTTTTCATTTTAAATTACGAATATGGAAGGGTCGGTGGTGCCGTTAGGCGCCACCGGGAAAATTTTGAAAAATTATGGTCCATTTGTTAACAGATTTTCTCAAAAATGGTAAATTTTGTGTCCCTATTTTCAAAAGGATTGAGTGTCCGGCGGTGGCGCTAGGCGCCGCCGGAAAAGTTTTTAAAAAATTAAATTTACAAAGAGAAATTGTCAAAAAGCTTGGCAAATATTAATTATAATAGTTATTGGATCTCTTTATTTTCAAAATTTCGTTTAAACAAACTGATTTTTGGAAAAAACAATTTAAAAACTAAAATTTCCTGCCATGAGCGGGGGCAGTAATACAAAATTTTCAATTTTGTCTCTTGCATTCACTTTTTCCTAATTTCTTTCAGCAATTATTCTTGGAAAATAAAATCCCGCAAATTTTCCGATTTTATACAGTGTAAATTTTTCACGGTAAAACCGTGAATAGACCCCGTGAACCGTGACCGTGACCGTGACAGAAAAAACCCGTGAAATTCACGGTAACCGTGACCGTGACCGTGAATCACGACGCACCCCTAGTATCGGCACTGACACAGGCTTCGGCGTTGGTATCGTCACCAAAATGTTCCGCCATTTCACTGATTGTGTCCAATTTTTTGTTGCTGATTTTGCTTTTTGTTTCAAATTGCAGCTCAAAAGCGCGCGGCAATCCATGCTTTTCAAAATGGTAATGGCAAAAAGAGTTCCGAAGGCCAACTCGAACTACGTCAGCAAGCACACGCTTCTCCTGATACGCCAAAAAAAAAAAATAATAATCAGGAATTTAGCAATTCGAAATCGAATAATCTTGGTATCGTACGATAGATATTGGTTGGCTCTATCGGCTTGCTAAATTTTCAAAAAATTACATTAAGTTTTTCAAGAGTTATGGCAATTTATTCCACCTTTTTGGCTACGACTTTTGAAAAACTTAATAAAATTTTTTGAAATTTAGCAAGCTAATAGAGTAATTCAAGGGCTAGCGTACAATACCAAGATTATTTTATTCCGTTGCTTCTGAGAAACTTGATTTAGTCGAAAATTCAGTAAAAATGGCCCATTTACGAAACGCGCATAGGTGGCTTTTTTTACGAAACGCACCAGCACCCATGGTCCGGTCAACTTTGTTTAATTAAATATCTTTTACAGTCAATCTACAGTATAAAAAAAGATGTTGGGGCTCAATTAAAACTATGAATTTTTTTTACAGGAAATACGGGATTCCGGACAAGCGCCTGTAAAATCCTTGAATGGCCAGGAAACGGTCCTGGAACGACCTCGAACCTTGGGCCACCTAACCTATATCATTTAATTTTTGAGTTGGCGAAAATTTTAAGTTATTTTTTTTCACCGGGTTTTTGCCTTCCCATGCTGAGACGCTGATGGGCTTGTCGCACAATTCTCGAATTTCAAAAAAACGATTTTCTCTTTGGAGGCCAAGGCTAGTTGACCGGCTGAACCAATGTGCACGTAGGTCTCGTTCAAGTGATGAATCCACTGAATCATTTTGGGGTTTACTTAAATTTTTAATCTCAAAATTAGTGCTCGGCACCGGACCTGACTCTGGCCTGGTTCTTCGGATCCGAGTCAGGAATCCCTGTTTTTTGGCCTTACCGGGGTTTTCTGGATTATCCGAAAAAACCCCATCTGAAATTTTGAAAGCTGAAAATCAGGTTCCGGATCCGAGAAATCAAATTTGCCTAGCCCTACTTCAATGCAAATTTATTACTAAATTCTATTTTGGATAAAAAATGTCAAATTTTTTTCGAATTTGTTAAATTTTTATTGGGTTTTGGATTCCATATTTGAAATGCCTTTATCCATTTTTTTTTTCTCCGCCTCTATTAATTATAACACTTAATTACACCCATTTACTAATTAATTCATTACTGTCTTCCTCCTCCTCCGATTCGCCGGATGGCAAATGCGTTGTCGTTGCTGTTGCTGATGTTGGCACAATGCCAAATTGCCTCTCTTCCGATGATTCTTTTTGTTGTTGCTCTGTTTCCTTCTTCTTCTTCCTCTGCTGCTTATTCATCTTCCTCCGATTTTTCTTTTCTTCCAATTTCTTCCTGCTGTTTCTGCGCGTCTTTGCGCTCTGCGAAAAATACGGTCCTTCACTTTTTTGGTAATTGGATACGGTAGGGAAGCGCACGCGACTTTGGGTCGCAATTAGTTCTCCGAACAATCGGCCGGTTGTTAACCATATACCGTATTTATATACCGTATTTCCTCCAGTAGAAGCACCCTTGTCAATAGAAGTACCCTCTCTAATTGACACTTGAGAGCAGACATGGTCACGGACACGGACAATCCGCGAATTGTCCGGACACGAACGGATACGGATAACGCTTTTTGAGAAATCTGACGGACACGGATATGAAGGCCATATCCGTGGATATCGGTGAAACATGGGAGAATTCATTAAAGATTTGGTAATTTGGTGCCTTTTTTGCATTTATGGGTTTTAGGAATTTTTGAAAATTCATAAGAAAAAAACCATAAAAATGAAAAATAGACCCCACAATTGACCTTCAAATTTTGAAAAAGTATACCCCTAAGAAACGGAAAATTTCACAAAATGTGATAGGGAAAAAATGGGTTTCTATCGGATTTTGGATAAAAAAAATGCTCAAAAAAGTGAATTTTTCTGCCTTTTATATTTGAAACTTCTTTAAGCTTGATTCATTTAAAAACAGGATTTCTAGATGAAAATTTTTAAAAGCCGGCGCCACCGAGGAAATTTTGAAAATTTGAGTGTATTTTGTTGAGCGATTTTTACAGAATTTTCGACGAAATCCTGTCATAACTTTACCCAAAAGCAATCAAATTAAACAATCTTGTTATCATTCGATAGCTATTGCTTGGCACTTTTTTGCTTGGTAAATTACAAAAAATTCATTGAATTATAAAGAAGTTATGGGCAAAAGAGTTGAAAAAAAGACATAAGTTCTTTAAAATTCAATGAATTTTTTGTAATTTACCAAGGAAAAAAGTGCCAAGCAATAGCTATCGAATGATAACAAGATTGTTTAATTTGATTGCTTTTGGGTAAAGTTATGACAGGTCGTAAACTGTAAAAATGGCGGAATTTAACTAACGTGTCAGCACGTGGATAAACTATTCTGTTAGAGCTAAATTTTGTTTGTCATGCCAGATTGTGCTGTCATTAGTCCGAAAACATAAAATTTCTCCATAAAATGGCCAATAGCAAGGAAATTTGTTTCTTTGAAAACCCAAAATTTTGCAATATTTTTTCTACCTGTTGTTGTCCAACATTTGTCATTTTTAATTTACCCTCCATTGTCATTTTTTGCCGTTTTTGGCACATTAGCTCACTATTATTTTCAATTTCCATTAGCATCAAATTTTCATTTGGCCTCTTTTTTGCGACAATCATTAGTTTCGGCTCTTCCGAATTTTCTATTTTTAATACATTTTTCATTTTTTTGCTGATCTGTCGAGCTGACGGTGATTTAAGTGAGAGGGTTCTACTGTATTTTTTCGGGTTTTCGCGTGGTTTTCCATAATTTTTTTCATCAGTCTGATCAATTTTTTTGTTTGTTTGATCATCAATGTATTTGTCGATTGGCTCTTCGCTGATTTCGGTGGTCTGTTCATCAATTTTCAGGGATTTTATTGAATTTTCATCAGAGTTTGACGCGCCCCTAACATTGGCAATGGTCTGATCACTTTCAGATTCCGTTGTCTTTGGTGATCAGCTGATCACTTTCTGAGTTTGTTGCTGCACTTGCTTTTTGATCAGCGCTTTGGTGCTTGATTAGTTGATCAGAATTATTTGCATTTTTGTCAAGCGAATTCTTCAAACTGTTAAGAAAGTTGACACCACCATATTGACGTCTAAGAATAAACTGTTCGGCCGTTGGCACTTTTGGACTTCTGAACTTTTGGCCAAATATGGCCGGGCGTTGGTCAAGTGCCACGCCAAGGCCCACACTTGAACCGACTTTTGCCAACATATTTTTTTGACCTTTTGACTTGGTACCGAGTGTGACCACTGCTGGTGGAAGTTCATCGTTCAGTGCAATGCCAAGGCCAAGGTTCGGCTTGCCACAAAGGCCTGGAAAATTTTTCTCAAAAAATTAAGGAATTTTTTTTTGTTTCCGTACCCTTTTTGACGAAAAAATTGCTCGTTGAAAGAAGCAATTGTAAAAAGAATGCATTAAAAAAGTTCATTGAAATGCATAAAACTAATATTTTTATGTTATATAATTATAGATGAAAATTGTATGTATGTGCATATAAAATGAAAATTTTCATTTTGATTGGTTTTCCCTATCCATGTGTGAATAAAATCAATTTTTCCATAATCCATAAAATATTCAATACCAAAAATTATTTTTATTTAATATATTATAAAAAAAAGCGTTAAAAGTCAATTTTTGATGGAATACCGCCAAATATAAAAGTTTGTATAAGGCCAAAAATTAAAAAAAAAATTTACTATTGAAAATAAAATTGTTGAATAATGAAAAAAGTAAAATTTATCATTTTGGATAAATGCAAAAATATTTGAAAACTTATTTAAATATAGAAAAATATAAATAATTTAATAAAATACATTTAGAAATATATTAATACTAATAAAAATAAAAATTGGAAATTTAAAACTTTTTTGATTATAGCTAATTTTGAAGCACCATTTACAATTAAATTCATTCAACCATGAATTATTTATTGGAAAGAAAAGCAGAACAGGAAAACTCCAATTTTCTCACATTTTACAATTTTGTCGTTTTCGTCTATTCAAAAAATTATAGAATAAGAGAACTTTCCTTTTTTTATGGTGCTCCTAAATTTTCGAAAAATGTCATTTTTTTGTGCTAGGACGAAGTACGAATAGTGCAAATGGGGGATTCGGAGGAAGGGCAGTTTCAGTACGGAAAATTAATTTATTTAATTGACATTTTATTATTTATTAATTACATTTTTCATAATGTTTAATCAAAATTTGACATTTTAATAAAAAATTCATCCGAAAATCTATGCATTTGCTTTAATCAACGCGGTCGCTATTTTCAAAAATTTTTACAATTGCTTTTTCAAATAGGGTCCACAGGCCAATTATGTCGCCGTACGTTCGACGCCGCTCATTTTAAAATGCCAAACTTTTTTCTTAATTAACCAATTAAAAAATAACTTTTTATTTTTTAAAATCAGGCTAAAAGAGCATGTGAAATGCTTTCGAATAATACCAATTTTCTTTATTTTTTTGTTAATAACAAAAATTATGGGCCCACGACAAAACGTAAGGCGATGAACTGGGATATTCCTTCTTTACATAAGTAATTTAAGAGATAATTTCGAAAATTTTGGTGCCATGCTTACCAGGGATGGGAGCCGACGCCCAAAAAAAATTTCGAAAATCGGAATTCGGAATTCCGAGCCCCCAAAAATTTTCGGAAATCGGAATTCCGAGCCCCCAAAAATTTTTGGGAATCGGAATTCCGGCCCCCAAAAACGTCGGAATTCGGAAATCGGAATTCCGTCCCATCCCTGATGCTTACTATTCCCATTTTTTTTAATGTTCTAGTACATCACAAATCCTATTTATTTGGTGTCATGAGGTTAGAATTCGCATGCATGTAGTGATTTCTTTGAAGAAAAACTGAATTCTGAAATTCTGGGTTAAACATTTACAGAAATTAATTTCAAGGAGTTCCAGGTCAAACTCGGCTTGGTGTCATAGAAAATGATCTTCTTTTAAGTTGTCATAATTATAAAAATTAGTTAATCACAAAAAACAATATTTTTTGGGTCCAAAAAAAATTTGAAAAAATTCCTGCTATCGTAACTTTGATAATCATTTAGCATATTTGTTAGCCCGTTAAAACTGCGGACCAGCCAATTTCGAATCTCATAACTTTTTACTAACTTGATCAAATTCTGCAATTTTGGACATTCGAAAGACTTTCAAGAGGTCTATAGTTCTTCAAAAATCCAAAAAATAAAAATAATCTATATAAAAACTCATAAAAATTTGGAATTTTTTACAATTTTTCAAGCTGTAACTTTTTGGCCAGTTATTAAATCGCCTGACAATGTGCAGAATTTGATCAAGTAAAAAAAAGTTATGAGGTTCTAAATTGGCTAATTCGCAGTTGTTGGTTCGCAGTTAGATACACCCATTTTGCATTTGATGCTGACTGTAATTTTTCAATAAAAAATAGAATCTAATGATTAAAACTAAAAAAATTTTCTTACTAAAGCAACCAAAAATTTTTTATGGATCTTATAATGAAGGGGGGTCATCTAATAGAGGTGGGTCTTCTATTAGAGTAAAGACGGCATATGCATTTACTTGAATTTTTTAATTATTGTTTCTCTCTTCGTTGCATTAATTTATTTATTTTAACAATTTAAATTTTGTTATTAAAATGTCGATTAAATAAATTAATTTTCCGCACTGAAACTGCCGTTCCTCCGAAATCCTCCATTTGCACTATTCGTACTTCGTCCTAGCACCTCATTTTTTATACCTTTTGTTTGAGTTTAGTTCTAATAAATTTTGGTAATCTCACATTTATTTCTTTTATTTTGAAAAATGAAAATTTATTCCGAAAATAAAAAAATTCTTCTATTTTTCATATTGTTTACCATTTTAAAGTTAGCAAATTCGTCGCTGAATTGTTTCGGTAAATTTTTTATTAAATTTAAAAGAAAAATAAAATTTCTTATTATTTTAAGCCTGCCATTTTACGTACACAAATTCGTTGTCCTCACCTGGTGCCGACGAGGACGAATGGTGTGCTAATGACACACTGGTGACTATGGACTCTGATAATGTCATTCGACCGGTATTTTTTGTTTTAAAATTGAATGGGATTTTCTATTAAAAAGAAAGTTTTGATGTATTGATGGAAAAAAAATAGAAAATGATTAAATCATTTTTTAAAACGTAAATTTTTTCAAAATAAAAACTCCAATACAATTAGTTACTAAAAAATGTTTCTTAAAAATTTACTCTAAAAATTTTAATGAAAAAATTTATATATAAAAGTTCTGGAACATATTTTCTATTAATATCAAATAAAAGTGAAATTATTGAAAAAAAAATTTTATTTAAAAAAAAGAAATTTAACCAAAATGATTTGAATTATTTCAATTTTTTAAGTGCGCTCCTTGGGAAAAATTTTGTTCAGTAAGTTTTATATTTAAAAATTCAAAAAAAAAATCTAAAATTTTTGACTACAATTGTGACCATGCTGAATTCGTTCACTTCCATCACGCGCCAATGCACAGAAACATGTTTGAAAAATAAAAAATATAAATAAATTTCAATTATAAAATTAAGGTTCCAATGGTTGCGAAGCAAGTGGATATGGGCAGGATCATGTAAAAAACTTCTTTTTACTTTATTTTCCTTTTTATAAATTAAATGGACAAAATACTTAAAATAAGTAATTTTATTTTAATTAATGAAAAAAAATGAATTATGCGGAATTTCCCTGAACGGCACCCTATTTGTACTGGGAGGATTCGTACTGGAACCCCAATTCGTACAAAGATTTCCGATTCGTACTGTACCACAAAAACGAAAAAAAAACACTAACTTTTTATTGAAAATACTCCATTATATTTTTTTAAGTGTCTGCAAAGCTAACTGAATTGAAAATATTAAATTGAGTCAAAATTTTCATCATTTGGCTCAACAAGAGATTATTCTCGTCAAGGCTGGCGCAATTTTGTTTTCTAATTTTTCACCAAAGCACCCCCCCCCCCCCTTGAGAGTGATTGAAAAATAGAAGCATGTGCTTCTATTAGAGGTTTTTGAGCACCCAATATATGGCAAAAAATTATATATATATATATATAATTCGGTCATAATTTATAAGTTAACACCAATTACAAAATTGGCTAATCTCTGAAGAAAAAAAAAGGTCGGAAAACCGCCAAAATTATGAAAAAAAAATAGTTTTTTAATCTCTGTATAATTTTAATTCATTTTTTTGTTAAAATAGTTCAAAAAGGCCCCACCACCATTTTTAGATGAGTTGCACCGAGTGCTGTGCCCATGACAAGTGTAACAACAATCACACGCTTGACTATTACTATGAAGTGATGGCACAGCAATTCACATCGTACCTAAAAAAAATTGGGGAAAAATTAATTTAAAATTTAATTTTTATTTAATTTAAGTTGGACAAAACCGGTGAAGAATGAAGCGGACTTCAACAGGAAGAATAATCTGAAATTTCCTTACTAAAAATTTTGGTTTTCAAAAAGGAAATTTTTATTCCATTTACAAAATGCAAAGTATGAAACGAAACAAAAAAATTATTGTTTTTTTTTAAATAACTAAGAAGGTTAATAGGAAAATGTTTTTTGAAATCGAATACAATGTCGTTTTTAATTCTTTTGCTAATTGGTGATCAAAATGGCTTTTTCCAAGATTTGTCTCAATGCTTTTTACCCTCATCATATTCCGTTTTGGTTGATTCAGATTATAATTAGTTTAGCAGATTTTGTTTACAACAACTAAGTTTGGTTTTTTTAATAATTTTTTTAATTTATTCGTTTTAAATTTTGAGCAATTTTCTGTTCAACCAAAAATGATCAGACATGCTTTTTACCCTCATCATATTCCGATCTCTTTAATTGAAGCCTTTTTTCTAACAAATCAAATTTGAATTTTTCTTTAATTTTATAAAATTTCTTCATTGATTCCCTTTGTTCGTTCTGAGTGCATTTCCTGTTTCCAAATCAGTGATCAGAAATTGCTTTTCACCTCCACTTGCTTTTCCACCGCCGCTGATCACTGCCCCTGTTGATCAGGTTTTCTGTGGCTTTACCTGCTGTTGTGTCGGTGTTTTGTGTTGGTAGGCAATGGGAACACACCACACGCCACGCATCATCAAATTGACCCCACCCAACCGACAGATCAGCACAAAAAGAGGAAGCAAATAAGGGGTAAAGCATTTATTTATTTATTTTTGATGGTTGCGCAATTGTCACCCCCAAGCAACAACAACCCAAGAAGCGTTTATTTATAATTGGAATTTTGTAATAGATAATTAATTTTTTGATTTGGTTAATTTAAGCATTAAATGGCTATTAAATTTTTTTTTTTATTATTCATCGAAAAATGCAGTCTTTAAGATTTATTTGAATTTATAAAAATTTTATAAGAAGTTTATTTATTTAATAACTATTTGCCCTTATGATCAATATAAAAATCTTAATTACTGGCTTTTTTGTTTTCGTTTCCAAGCTGTTCTAATTTTATAGTTTTTTAATTATTTTTTTTATAAATTTAATAAAAAAAATTATTTTGAAAAGATTTTTTTTTAAAGACTTAAATAAGCAAATGATTATATTACCCATTGTTTATTTTTGCCCATCTATCTATTCAAAAAATTTTATTTTAAAATCTTAATCTCATTAAAATCGCCAGTTTCAATCTGAAAATTTTCCTTGGCATAATGTCGCTGTTGTTGGCACGCCATGTCATTCTGATGCCATACCATTTGTCGCTGTTTTTGGCATTTTGTCTGTTGGTGCTCAGCTGCTGTCATCACCATCACCACCACCACCATCATCACCACCATTTCCTCAACGAATGCCATGGACCGCATTGCCATCGTCACCGCGAAAATTGTGCCAATAATGGGGACAACAATTGGGGTCTGATGCAACCAAATTGTGGGCCGCCGCCAATAGCACCATCAGTGCCGGCAATGGTGCTGATCAATGATCAACGCTCGCAGGTGTTACCGTTTTCCCTCTGATCAAACAGTGCCAGTTTGATGATGACCATTGCTGATCACTATTTGTCCATGATCAGTGATTTTCAATTTGGATAAGGCCACCCTTCTAATTAAAGGTCAAAATAGTGTAAATAATATTTAGAGTTTAATCAATACAAAATAATTAGATAATAAATTGAACTTTTGACCATGGTAATTGATCATTGATCAACGGATAAAGCGCCAAAATTTTTATTATTGATATGGTATATTTTTTAATTCCCGAATCAAAGTGGTTGACAAGTTATTTTGAGCTATATATGACCAATTAGTTGCTGTTAATTCTCGAACAGATGTTCAGAAAAAAGACTTATAAAATTCAAAAAAATAATTCGAGGTACTGCCTCCGTTGGTTAGTCCACCGTATCGTCAATACGATTTACAACAACCGTATCGGTGGCCTGCTGCTGGAGCTGAACTGCGTCAACAACAACAACAACCACAAAAGCAACAATTTGTCAGCAAATTTGGCCCACTACAGCAGCAACAACAACAACAAGAAGAACAAAAGCAAAGACAGCAAATGAAAAGTGGCATTGGTAAAAAAAAAATCGAAAAAAATAACATTAAATTAGTGGCAAGAATTTTGAAAAAACTGGACTAGGGTTCGATGATATATCAGGGACGGGAAATCTGGAAAAAAAATCCCGTTTTACAGGGACTTCCGTACTCTGTATTTTCCAAAAATAAGGGGAAGAGGGAACGGGAGCGGCAGGGTCCGGGTCGATTCGTCACGACCATTTCGGTCGCGCGCGATTCGTCCCGCGAAATTCGTCGCGTGCGATTCGTCGCGCCCCCGTAAACTTGGCGTGACGAACAGGGCGGTTCCCGGAGTGGCGGGTATTCGAACTTATTTATACCTAACATTAAAGCAAAAATTTTTTATATTTTTTTCTTTGCTATGTAGATAAATAAATGTAAAAGTTTAAAAATTAGCATCCGCAACAAATGTCGGCGTCACAACAACATGGGCATCGATTGCGCATCCAACTCTGTTGTCACCAAGACAACCATCGAATCGTGCTGGCACTATGCAACCAATCAAATACATGAAAGTAAACTTTGAAAAAAAAATTAAAAATTTGGCATAAAAAATTTTTTCAAAGCCTTAAATGCCTTTTATAAAAAGTGAATATGTACTTTTTTTAGATTAAAAAAATTATAATATTAGAGTTTTCCAACCAACCCCAAATTTATTAAGACATAAAAATTTACAAAAAAAAAATCTCAATCTTCGCCTTTTCGACCTTTAGAATCTCTTTAGTATGCTAAGAATTTTGACGGGCAAAAATTTTATGCCAAAATCTGTCGAAACAAGGGCCAGGCTCGTTTCGGCCCCAAGCCAAAAATGGTAAAATTGTACCCTAATTTTTTTTTGAAAACCTAACCCATATATTTTTTTAAAATTTGACCCAAAGTTTTTTTTAATGACCATTTTTTTTTTGGAAAAATAAGAAATTTTTAAAAACTAGGGCTAGGTTTTTAAGGCTAGGGTCAGGTTTCAAAAAAACTAGGGGTTAAGTTTTCAAAAAAATTTTGGCTACTTAATTTTCTTTATTTTTGGCTTGGGGCCGAAACGACCCCGGGGCCGAATTGTGGGGGCCGAAAAACGGGGACCGAATCGTGGGGGCCTGAAATAACCCCGACCCCGAAACAAAACTCATCCATTCAAATGCTCTTTAAAGGGCATCAACAATTTGTCGTTTACCAGCGGCAGTGGCGGCGGCGGTGTGCCGAAAAAGGGAAGGGCAAAAGCAACACCAAGATTTGTTAGTACAACAAAAACAACGGCACAACAACCGGCAAAAGCAACAAATGATGGCGGACAAAAATTGTTGCCAGCTCAGGCAACAACAACAACAACTGTTGCAACACAACAAGAACAACTAAAACCACAAGAGCAAGCAGTTCAATTGTTGCAGCCAGAGATGGATGGCGAATTGCCACCACCGCCGCCGGCACGCTTTTTGCCCGAGGTAAAAATATTAAATAATTAAAAAAAATGGTATATTTAATTAATTTTTCGTTTTAAATTTTTATTATTAAAAAGTAAAATAAAAAAGGGTAAATTTTTATTATATGTATTGCTTGAAATTACGTAATATGTACAGGGGGCGGGGGGTGTGAGTGTAGCTTGTGGAATTTTGAACGAAGAACATTTTGGATTTTTTTTTTTTTGCCTGGTGCCTGTTTCAAGAAAAAAATTTAAATTTTTTAGGTCGGTGCCAACGGCAAAAATTATGAATATAAGAAAATAAAAAGATTCTTTTATTTTTTATTACTGTTTTTAAGTGGGAAAAGGTCAGGATTGCTGAACTTCAAGAAAAACAGAAGCAATTGAAGAAGAACTACCAAAATTCGGTTTGATTCGATTGAATTAAATTATTTTTGATTTAATCATTAATTGCTCAATTTTATTTCGTATTAATTTGGGTTTTGTAATTAAAATTCACATTTTACAGAAAGATGTGGAACACTTTGTAAAAAAATCAGCAAGTGAAAGCTCAACAAATAAAAAAGTAAATAACTTGGTAATCTGATCGTTAAAACTAGGGTTGAGCGGTACCGGTACTTTTGGGAAGCACCGGTACCGGTACTTTTCAGGTTGAAAACCCGGTACTTTTTGGTGGGGAAAACCGGTACTAGTACCGGACCGGACCGGTCAAAACCGGTACCAGGTACTCATTTATACTTTTTTTTCAGTACCAGTACCGCTCAACCCTAGTTAAAGCAAGTATATAAATTTGCATATTGTTAACTGTGATAAAGAAATAAAATTTTAATTTTAAAAATTATTAAATGTGAAAAATTTTTGAAAGGACCCAAATGAAGTTTTTCTACGCTGTTGCAGAGCAAAGCGAGTACCAAAAAGTTGCGAAAGCCGATGTGTGGGTTTAATTAATTTTCTAAATTATTTTTTCTGGATAAATTTGGTTTTTTTTTCTGGGCCAGGCCTGGACTGGCCCAAAAAGCCGAAGGAAAAATCATGTATTTTAATTTTTCGGTAAAAGTATTTGTATTAGTTTTCTTAAAAAATTCAGAATTAAAATTATATAATTTGAAATTTTAATTTTAGAATTTTGATGGGTTGAACAAGAAAGTTTTAACTGCAATGTTTTTGGGCAGAGACAAATGTCCAATGGAATACGGTAATAATATTGGTCGACCAAAATAAATCTACGGTAATACATATGAACTTACCCTTTTTAAGGCTTAGATTTGCTGAGCTGTGCAGGTGGATGAATAACTTAATTTGTTTATTTTTTGAATTTTTTTACCATTAAGCCCAAGACTCGGATCATACGGTAAAAATTACCAAAAAGAAGCCATTCATTAGTTTCTTATTTAAGGATTGTTGCAGGGAAAAACAAGTACAAAGGACAAAAGCTGGCGAAAAATGTAGAGATAAATTATTTTTAAATTTTTAAAATAATTGATTATTGAAATTTTTATAATGATTTTCTCTAAATTTTTCGGCTAAATAAACTTTGAATTCAGGAAATTAAAATAGAACAGGTGGCATATAATTAAATTTATAAGCTTTTTTAGGCTTTTCCTTTTGTGATTTAACTCCTGAAACGATGAAAGTCACTGCAGATGTAAGCTTTATGCCATGTAAGTCACTGATTGGTTTAAGATTTATTTAAATTTATTTAAAAAATTAATTAAACAAATTGAAAAATTAAATAAATTTAGGTTTATCCGTTCTTACGGAGGTATGGTTATTTAAAATACTAAATTGGTTATAAATAAACAACTATTTTTTTCAGATTAAGGCTTGCTTTCAGGAAAAGATTCTCAGTGATTAGACACAAATAATTTAAGAGTTTTTTAAATTATATTTAATAAGCATTTAAATTTTTCAATAAAAAAGAATGCAATTTTTGATTATTCTAATTTATTAGAATTAAGTAAATTTGATGACCCCAACTTCCATAACGCATTGGCTTTGTTTTGATGCCCCTTGTGAAATTTTGAAACAAAATTATCAAAAGTTACGGAAATCAAAAAAAAAAAAAATCCCATTTTTCCATCATATACGAAAAAGCCGAAACTAATGGGTCCAATGTTGTGTTGGGTCACCATGTGCAATGGCATTGCATTTATTCGTTGCTGTTGGTGTCGCGTGGTGCCGCACCATTTGATGCCAATGAATGCCACGCGACACAAACGGCTTAAAATGTAAAAGGACTAAACGATTTTTTAATTATTCCAAATTTTTAATTGAAATTAAAATAAAATCATCGAAATTATAAATCAAATAATAAAATTAAATATTTTATCAAAACTAAAAAATCTTTTAATTTCACAATTAAATTGTAATACATTTCTTTGAAATTTATAAATAAAAATTATTTTGTTTATATTATGAGTTAAAGAATTATATGGACGACAAACGACAAAATTCGGGAGGCAAATGACAAACGACAAATTTTTTTAATTGTGATTGGAGATAGACGACAATCGCCGTATTCTACGACGGCTACCAGACATTTGCTGACGGGCATTTGCGGACGGACATTTGCGGACGGACATATGCGGAAGCAACGCAAAAAATTTTTTAAAAGGCAAAAACCCAAGAAAAAAAAAAGAATGGCGACTAAATGGCCTCTTCAGCTCATCACTATTAAGCTTAAAGTCGGGTCAAACTGATAAGCGCGAATGGGGTATTACCAGTCTAAATTATTCTTGGAATATTCAAAACCATGTATTTGTTGTTTTCTCCGAGCGCTTTTTTAACTTAATGTCTACACGGTTAGACAGAGACACACATTTGTAGATCAGTGCTCATTAGGCCACGGTTTGTTTTAAATATATTTTTCTTGGTTTTTTTGCCTTTTAAAAAAATTACGCGTTTCGTCCGCAAATGACCATCCGCAAATGTCCGTCCGCAAATGTCCGTCCGCAAATGTCTGGACGCGTCTACGACAAATTTGTCGTTTGTCTCTGTCGTTTGTCGTGAGTAATTGTGATTGGCCCCTAGGGCCTTTCAGAATTACAAGAGACAAACGTCAAATCGACCGACAAACGACAAATTTAGCATTTGTCTCTGGATTTGCCGTTACGCCAAAAAATTATGGTGTTTGTCGCCCAAATATATCGTTTTGGCATTTGTCGTTTTTACGACGATTTGGCAAAAAAAAAAAAATTAGTGAATTTTTGGGACAATTCTCAGACGACAAATTTGAGGGGCGGTGTTGAGCGCCCCCCTAATTTTTGTCGTCCAAAATTTGGCTTTGTCGTAAAAAGCAACCAGAATTAGGAAAAATAACGACAACCGACTAATTTCAGACGACAAACGTCAAATTTCGGGAGACATACGACAAACGACTAATTTTTTAAATCTGATTGGAGACAAACGACAGAGACGTATACTTACGACAAATATAGCGTTTGTCGTTTGTCTTTGTCGTTTGTCGTTATTTTTCCTAATTCTGATTGCTTTTTACGACAAACGCCAAATTTTGGACGACAAACGACAAAAATTAGGGGGGCGCTCAACACCGCCCCTCAAATTTGTCGTCTGAGAATTGTCCCAAAAATTCACTACTTTTTTTTTTGCCAAATCGTCGTAAAAACGACAAATGCCAAAACGATATATTTGGGCGACAAACACCATAATTTTTTGGCGTAACGGCAAATCCATTGTCGTTTGTCGGTCGATTTGACGTTTGTCTCTCGTAATTCTGAAAGGTCCCTGGTCTCTTTCTGTATGAAATTTGAATGATGTATACAACTAGATTAATTCTGTTTACGTATATAAATGACAATCATACCGTACTGTATTTATTACCATTTAATTGATTAATAAATTTAAACACCAACTTTTTAGTAGGGCAAAATGCCAAATGTTAAAAAAGTGTAACAATTTTTTTTTTTAATTCTACTACCATTTGTGAGGCGGAATAAGTTGCACCTTAGCACTAATGAGCACACTTACACAGAAGGGAACAAAATTAAATAATGAATTAAAGCCTCTAATTGATTCATTAATTTTCTAATTGCATTTTGTTATTATTTTTAATAGTTTTTATTTCATTCCTTTTATGTTGTAAATTACAAGACAAAATTCAAGCAAGATTGGTTTAAAAAAACCGGAGTCACATTTTTCTCTAATTTGTCATTCATTGTTTGCCAATTTGTCGCGATATTACATAATTACAGAATAAAACATGTAATTTGACTGGCATTTTACCCCATTAATTTATTCGCTGAAATGAATCTGTGTGATGGTAATTAACTAATTAATTACTACCATTCACAGAAAAAAATAAAAATATAATACACCACAAATTCATTTACATCTGTCGACGACGCGCTTAGGGAAATGGCCAAAATTGAAAAAAAAAAAACATTTTGTTATTTCAAAGTTTTTTTCATTAATTAAAATTTTTATTGCAATTTTTTTTTGCAAAATATCTACATTAACTAATTGTTTTTAAAGAAACCATGACAAAATATTGAACTAATTGTTACTACATATTAAGACATGCACGATTTTAAGTAGTAGCAAACACAAATTATTTTATTAATTTTCTTTTTTCGTCCCATAAAAAATGTCCTCCAATGCTTCTTCTTCGGCACTACCACCATTGACTTATGTTGAATTGGTACGCCAAAATGGGGGCCAACATACGGTAGCCATGTGGCTGATCATGGGCGAAAAGTGCGCACTCTATACGCTTGGCATTCTGTTAAATGCCATTTTGGTGGCTGCTACCGTAAGATCAAAGTAAGCGATGGCAGTACAGTACAGCACACTGGCATATTCCTTTTAATGCTGCTATACAATAAAAAGAGCAAGCGAGTACAGTACCATTTAAAAGCTTTAAGCGAATGCCCCCTCAACTTTTATATCACGATATTTGTTAATAAAGAATGAACTTCAGAAAGATGAAGAGCATGTGCAATGTGCTGATCGCTTTAGAATCGACATTTTTGGCACTCTTCCAATTCAATGCTCTCATCGCTTTTTTTCATCCCGCAATTTTTGGCACCAATTTTGTGCCAATTTCGTCATGCTTTTGGCTTCAAGCGCTGCCGACTTTTGCCGTGTTGATGTCCTTGTGTTTAATGTTCCAAATTGGGCTTGAGCGTCTGGCAAACGTGCTGTTCCCAATTTGGTAACAAAAAAAAATTCCACTCTTAATCGCATTAAATTATATATTGTGGGTGCACTTCATTCCCCCTCCCCACCGTGGCCGGACAATGGGACAGAAAATAAAATTAAAAAAAGGAAAATGATAAGAAAATGACCGATTAAGAATGTCTTAATAAGTTTCAAAAAGTTATGACAATTAAAATGAGTTTTTTTGCAGTTTTTTGGCTACAACTTTCTTGGAAACTAATCCTAACACGCCTATTTACGAGCCATAGCTTACCGAATGTCGAAACAAAACATTTAAGAATTTGCTTTCTAACCCCGATAAAGCATCCAACACTTGTTCAAAAGTGATCATTCTTTTTTCTTATCATTTTCCTTTATTTCTGTCCAATTGTCCGCTGTCCGATTGTCCGGGAACCCCCCCCCCCCACGCCATTCCCCCCCCTCCCCCCGCGGATTAATGCCGTTTTAAAAAAAAACCCTAACGCCCCCTAGTTTTCTTGATAACCTAACCACCTTGTTTTTTTTTTTTTTTGGGAAAAAAAATAGAAAATTCTTTAGGTTTTCAAACTAGGTTTGGGCTTTGAAAAAACTCGGGTTAGTTTTCAAAAAAAGTTTGGGTTAGCTTTCTAGTAAAATTTTTGGCTTAAAGCTTAAAAAAACAAGGGTGTTAGGTTTTTCTTATCCGCTTTAATTTATCCTTATTTTATTTTTTTAAATAAATTTCTTTGCAATAGATATTTTAAAATTTTTCTTTAAATTTTTGATTTATTATTTTTTTTTAGGAGTCACCAAGGCAGCTTCACTCGCTTTCATGTAATGCTTTTGCTGCTGCTTACAGTATCCAACTGCTACCTGATTTTGTTACTGTACCAATCGTGTGAGGGTAACAATTCGTAAGTATTACAAAACCACAAATGCGAGAAACTCTCTGAATTTGGGACATGCACAGCCGTGGTGCGACATTTGAGGATTTTGCTAAAAATTCTCGAAAACGAACCATTTTCGCTTACAATCTATTAACAAATCACATCAAAATTTTCAAAAATTCCAACGGCGGTGCCTATCGGCACCATCGGACCCCTTCCTTAATGTTTGCCAAAAACATTTTAGCTCATTTTTATTCGTTAATATTAGGGTAGCCAGATATGAGGGCTTATCATAATTTTGTGGCTTTTGACTGGGTCAATTAAAATTTTTTTTTTTAAATGATGATTGTGAGGCTTTTTCGCCAGCCCAATGAGGCTTTTCGAAATTTTCATTTGGGGGCCCTGGTTAATACATTGACAAAAAAAAAAGATAAAAAAAATTCAATTTCTTTTGGTTTCGTTTTGAAAATTCAGGTTTTTTGCGTTTCGACTTTCGAGTTTTAAAAAAAATTAGTTTCATTTCGAGTTTCGTTTCGGCTTCTTTGCTGAGTTTAGCTTGTCCCTGATCCGGAAGACTTTTATTGCATGAGAACGTTGAAAATCTTTTATTCGGCATCACAATCTCAAAATCTATGAATTTAAGTACGAATAGTTTTTTGAAAAAAAAAATATGGGAAAAAAATCGGAATCGGAATCGGAATTAATCGGATTTTTGGCCATACTCGGAATCGGTTTTTTAATCGTATCGGATTTTTGGCCATAATCGGAATCGGCGATTTAATCGGAATCGGATTTTGTCCGGCTCGGCACATCCCTGGTGTGGAACCCAGCCAATACCTTTTGGCTTGGGCGATGTCACTACCGTAATCCGGCGGTTTTGTGAGCTCTAACTACTCCCTAGAGTGTTAGCTTGCTTTGTCTGCAACATAATATATTCAAATTTGTTTTAGTGCCATAAATCCCTTTCTGGCAAAATATTTAATTGAAAAATTAAAAAAAATAAAATTCGTTTATGTAGTTTGATCTTGTGCACTGCTTCTTCTGTGAACATAATTGGCAGCCTGTACTACACAATTGCATTTAATCGATCAGTGATAATGCACATTCTGCTGATCATCATTTATATCGCAATTTTTGTGATTATAAAATTCAGAAAGGGTAAACAATAATGTTTTACTTTGACAAAAAATTTCATCAAAAGCACATTATATGTGGAGCCCGGAATTTCCGAAAATTCCGGATTGGGATTATAGAATCGCCCGGGACCGGACGGACTGGATTAAAAATCCTATTTTCCGGACTCCTGGCCCGGGTTCAAAATTTTCACCCGGTTCCTGCGCCGGAACAAGGGTTGTGAAAAATTAAATTTTTTTTAAACTTTTTTTTTCCGGCCCTGTTCCGGGATCTAATTACATGAAAGGCAAAAAGTTCTTGTTGCTAGTTAAAAGTCAACGATTTTATTAAAATATTTAAAATATAATAATTTTTTTTTAAGAAAATGCAAATTTTTCCAAGGGCATTTTCCGCTCTTTGCTTTTGCTCGTCATTTTAGAAGTGGTCGGATGGCTTCCGACACTTTATTTTGTTCAAATCATAAAAATGTTCCAATTCTCTCCCATCACCACCGCTTATCTCAGTGTCGGATACCCCACAATTGTCTCATGCATTACGTCTTCAGCAAGTGGGCCGGCACTTTATTATTTTAGGTAAAAAAAAAATAAAAGAAAATATCTGTCATTTGGGCATTTTCGCTATGAAATTATTTAAGTTATATTTAAATAAATAAAAAATTTAAATGTAAATTTTTAATGAATTTTTTAGCCGTTTCTACCGCGAGGAAATGAATGCCTTTTTGGCGAGCATTGGCATCAAAAAATTCGGGACGCGACAACAACAACAACAACAACAGAGCAATAATGCAGTTCCAATCAATGTGGTCACTCAACACAACAATTGGATCCTTTAATATATGTTGCATCCTTTGGTCAGAGGGAAGACAGCTGTTTTTTTTCAATAATAGCAACTAAAATATATTTTCCGAATTCTACATATGATCATTTTTCTAATTTTGGATTCTGTTGTGCATCTGTATAAAATGCGTGATTATCTCTTGATTTTGTGATTTTCTTTTTCACTGTTTGGGAAATAAAAGTTGACCATTTATCTAATTAATTCAACGCATGGATAAATACAATTTAAAACTCATTGATTAATATGGCTTCTTTTTCAAAAATGGAATCAATTTCCCGAAATCATTTATTGATACTCAAACGCAACAAAATATGAAGCAATAGCATATTTTACTTCTTTTTTTTTAAAGAGTCAAATCTTAAAATATTTTCGTTGTTACTTTCATTTTTTGATTATCTTATACAATCGATAGTGACTAATCAATTAAACGAAAATACTCTTGAAAATCTTTTTGTTAGAAAAAATTAGAACCTCGTAGTGCAACATTTTCGGACCGACTTTTGCGGACCAACATTTTCGGTCTAATTACAAATAAAAAGAAAAAATGTAAGAAGGCAAACAAAGAATTATGTAAAACTAAATTTCAAAAAATAAAAATATTCATTTTCAATCATCAGATATGAACACTTTCAAGTTTCCAAAGTGTGTGATATGAAGATAGAACTATGCAGGATAGAAATATGGTGTATTAATTGGATAATACAGGTGGACTAAATATTTGGCATAGAAGCTAACGATACAAGTCCAACGATAGTAAGATAAAGCAATTACTGAAAATTTAGGTCATTTAAGAACCAAACAAAGAGCAAATTCGAGCAATAAAGTGTCGTCTGGCCGCTTTTTTTTTTTTGCATTTTATTAAATGAATGAAAAATAAAAATTATTAAAACGAATGGTCAAGTATGCAAGAAAATGAATCAGTTTGGGGCAACATCAAATAGGTTTTTATAGTTTATAATTGATTCGACAAATTAATTTTGGATTGATCGATTTGCCCTTTTTTGTTGACGTTGAACAAATAATTTGGCTTCATTTTGTGTCATGGTGCCAATATTTGTTGTTTCAATAACACCACGCTTTTTGATGCCAATTTGACACAAAATGTCATTGATCGCAACTCGATAGGTGTCACTGAATTTAAAAGAAATAAATAAACAAACGCCAAACTGAAATATAATAGAGATTTATTAAAATTAAATATTTTTAATTGCTATAGGTTTGATAATCTCCCAAAATTTATATTGGAAAATATTTTTTTTTTTTTTTTTGAAAGTTTTATTTATTTTTATTCAATGAAAAAATATATTTTTTAAATTTAATATATATTATTTTTTATTTTGTTTAATATCATTTTAATTTAAACAAAAAATTTTTTATACTTTACTTGAAATAGTAAAGGGTCGGAGCATTTACTGAAGCGGTGACACATGAAATTGAACCATAAATGTTATTAATGTAAATGTTTGTGATGGGTGAAAAATTGGCAATTTGTAAAAATTTGCCAAGAAAAATGGACGGAAACCATCCGATCAGTTCGACAAGGACGAGTATCATCAGAGCGTTGAAAATTTTCTTGGAGAAACTTTGCGTTTCTAAAAAAATTGAATTTTAAATAAAAAATTTACTCAATCCATTCCACAATTAATGATTTTAATTAATGCTTATTTTTGGGAATGTTGTCAGTCGAGTTGATTAACCGAACCGGAGACTGGTTTAAACCGGCTGCCAATAACTTTTTATTTCCATTTTATGGAAGAAAAATAAATTTTCGGTTTGATTTTTTTTCACTTTTTATTTAAATAAATATTAATTATTTAAAAAAATTTATATAAATTTATTATTATTACTTTTCGAGTCTTTGAGCTTCGTATAACCCAAATTGAACCATAAATGATTAAGACTAAAGCGTGCATGACGATAGTACGGTAATTTGATTTTTTTTATCATTTTTTTTTAAAATAAATATTAATTATTTAAAAAAATTTATATAAATTTATTATAAAAAACTTTTCGGGTCTTTGAGCTTCAGTATAACCCAAATTGAACTATAAATGATTAAGACTAAAGCGTGCATGACGATAGTACGGTAATATGACACCGTATAAAATGGATCATTTGATGTTATATCCGCGACCAAGCACATAACCAACCTAAAAAATAAACACTTTTACATTAATAATTAGATAATTATCTGAAATTATATAGTTTTGCGATGTATTAATTTTTTTAATTATAATTTTTAAGAATAAAACAATGTTTAAAACAATAAATAAACAAATTAATGGAATTATTTAATTAGTTTACTTGGCGGCATTTTTGTTGCAAGAAATGTAATCAAACCAAACCAAAAAACAGCTGCTCACCAATGAGAAGCAAAAAAACATTTGATGGAAACGAAACGATTTGGAGTTCATACTCCTAAGAATTTATTATAAAATATTATTAATTAATTTTCGAAAAAAAATAAATTATTTAATAAATTTGGACCCAATTTTAAATGAATTGCCAACTTAAAAGAGAAAAAAAAAGTAATTATTTATAAATACCAAATTGGGAAGACGATATTCACCAAGCGTTCAAGCCCAATTTGAAGCATCACAGTAAATGCGGTCAAAATGCCAAAGATTGGCACTGCTTGAAGCCAAAAGCAGGTTGAAAGTGGCACAAAAGTAATGCCAAAAAGAGCGATCAGAAAAATGATCAAAGAGCTCAGATGGAATAATGACAAAAACAGAGAATCCAATGCAATAAGTCTATTGCAAATACTTTGAAGATTCCTGAATGGGTTCATCATGTTTTTTAATGTCAGTTATATAGTGCACCGAGCTTAAAACCTCAAAATTTACAAAATAATAGCAATACCCTCAAAAATAATTGTTTGTTTTTTTTAAATATGAAGGTTAATACATTGTACAAATACATACCAAATCACTTATGTAAAAAGTAAATTTTTATAGTTTGATTTATTTAGTCTTTCCGGTCTTGTGTTACCTTCATAAATTTTAAAATTTTAAATATATCAATCAACTTTATTCCATAATTTAATTTTCCCTCCCCGTGAAGGGAATAAATTTTTTGCCGAATTTACGAAGTGAATGTTCCTAGTCACACGGCACCAAGATATTCTGTACCAAGATGTTCGCGACACTCAATTTGTTTAAGAAGGCAGCCACCAAAATGGCCATTTTCATGAATACAGTATGTGCATTTAATTACGGTACTTAGTTTATTTGATTTTACAGCTTCTGATGTTTGCAATGTTTGCCAGCTGATCTGTGTTTTTGATCTAATCGTATAAGTGGAACTCTCTTATTGTAATTTTCATTGGCCCTTGGCCATCTTACTGTACCACCATCGCTTACTTTGATCTTACGGTAGCAGCCACCAAAATGGCATTTAACAGAATGCCAAGCGTGGACAGTGCACACTTTTCGCCCATGATCAGCCACATGGCCACCGTATGTTGGCCCCCATTTTGACGCACCAATTCAACATAAGTCAATGGTGGTGGTGCCGATGAAGAAGCATTGGAAGACATTGTTTTATGCCCTAAAAGAAAATGATAATACTAATTGTTTATGGCATTATTTGGAATGAAATTTACAAAATTTTTTCATTTTCGCCCTCATTAAAAATGTTTGTACCAAATTAGCCAATCAAATGGAAATATACAAGAACTCGTTTTATGTATCATTAAAAGTGTTAGCTCATTAGTGCTTGTGAGAACGAAAAATGTCTAAGAGTGTCATCACGATAGTCCTCTTGAATCTGAACCGATATCAACCCCCAAAACACAAAACTTTTCTTGGCTTGTCACTAGGGAACGATAAAACGAACTTTTTTTAATGGAAAAAAGTCTTTATAAATCTTAAGGAAGAAAAAGTCTTTTATTAACTTTCACGATTTACGTAACGCCAAACGAAGTTTTAACGATTTTTTTTTTAAAGAAATAAATATCACTATTTCATGTTTCGCGATTTATGTCCGTACAGTGTGTTTCAAAAGTATGAACTCAAGATTTTTTCTTCACTTCACTTACTTCCGATGCACCCCATCAATCGAGAGCAGAATTAGGTGTCGAAAAAAAAAATTCCTAGGGGCTGGAAAAAATTTTTAAGAAAAAAATAAT
This sequence comes from Heterodera filipjevi, assembly GCA_039877585.1. Taxonomy (NCBI): domain Eukaryota; kingdom Metazoa; phylum Nematoda; class Chromadorea; order Rhabditida; family Heteroderidae; genus Heterodera; species Heterodera filipjevi. The sequence continues at coordinate 2,171,456 of JBDPZO010000005.1, read as the reverse complement.
TGAAAATGAGAAAGCGCACAAAATTTGCCACAAGAATGCTTTGGTAACATGGGGTCTACGATTTCTTTCCTAGGCAGGCGCGAATCTCGAAAATTGAGTGTCCTTAAAATGACCAATTTTTGGCCATTTCTCATGAAATACTGTCGAAATTGATCTCTTTTGTTTAGCATTGTTTTTAAGCTTATCGCCTGCCTAGGAAAGAAATCGTAGACCCATGTTACTGAAGCATTCTTGTGGCAAATTTTGTGCTCTTTCTCTCCTTGATATTATTTTTTTCTCAAAAAATTGTTTCCAGCCCCTAGGAATTTTTTTCAACACAATTCTGTTTTTCACAGTGATTTGGCGATAAAAATGTCAAAGTAAATGAGTATTGTGCAATTTGATTTGTCTTATTATAATCAAAAATGTTTGTGGGATTTATGTACATGATGATATTCATGTTAGTTGGATGCGGTTTGACCAAGTTGGGCAAATACTGAAGCAGATCCCAGTCACATGGGGGAGCGAAAAATTTTGATCAGATCAGATCACCATTAAGGAGTGATTGATCTGACCGAGTCGGTGTTGTTATCTTTTTTGATGAACATCAAAAGTTATGCTAACTTGAATTCAGATTTTTTTGTTGTCTCTAAAAAATTTAGTACATATTTCAATTTTTGTGTCCATAATTATAAAACAGCAAAGTTGGGACAATTTTCGCTAAAAAAATTATTTAAATAAAATTCTTTTACACTTTCTAATTTTTTCTTGTGAATCTTAATATTATTGGGGGCGCATGGTAAAAATTTCAGCTCGCTTGGTGCATCGGAAGCAAGTGAAGTGAAGAAAAAATCTTGAGTTCATAATTTTCAAACAGACTGTATTACCATATAATGACATTATGCCCGTATTTATGTCAATTTTTTGGCATTTACAATTTTTAAAAGCCATTTATAAAATTCATAATTACAAAAGTGTGACTTATTAAGCAGCTATTTAAAACCGAGTGGTGTTCGGATGAATACCATCTGGTACAAAAGTTGTAAAATCCAAAAATAACAAAAGAATTATCAAGGTTTCTAAAAAAAATATTCTGTCTAAGGATCCCAGTACCACTTTTAAACAAGCTTGAATAAATATGAAGTAGGGTTAAGCCCCGCCGACCCTTCGGGATCAGGAATGTCGGGGAACGAGTCGGGGACGGTCAAATTTATCGGGGATCGGGGACCCCTAATCGAATGGAATTGCCGATAGGCGCCGCCAGAGAAATTTTGAAAATTTAGGTGGGATTTAGTAACAGATTTTACCAAAAACTGGTCAATTTTGGCTGGAAGGTTTGTTAAATCAGCCGTTTTTTACAGGATTTCCCAACATAATTCCTCACAACCTTGCCCAAAAGCAACTAAATTAATAATCTTGGTATTGGTGCTAGGTCGTTTCATAAAAACCGCCAAGCAATTTCATTGGGATCTCAAAAATTCCTATGTAAAATCCCAAATAAACTGAAAAAGGTATTCCTAAAAATAATTTTTTTTTTAAAAATATTCAAAAAAAAACTTTAGACAATTTAAAAACCAATAAAGACTAATTTCAACAGTTAGGGCGTCTGTTTTTTAAAAATCGTTCGCCACTCATCAGCCATTCGACCATAGGAATGTTTCGTGCTGGTTCGTTTCATAAAAACCGCCATTTTGCAGATTTTTCGTCAAAAACTTGTCATATCTTTGCGTAAACTCAACCAAATGAAATAATCTTGGTATGGTCCAATAGCTATTGGTTAGCTCTACCAGCCTACCAAATTTCAAAAAATTTGATCAAGTTCTGAAAAAGTTGTAGCCATAAAAACTACAAAAACTTATATTTTTCTCAGAACTTAATCAAATTTTTTGAAATTTGTTTTTAACGAAAAATCTGCGAAATGGCGGTTTTTATGAAACGACCCAGCACGCTTGGTATCAACCGGTAGCCTTTGCTTGACTCTATAAGCATCCAAATCTCAAAAAATTTGATTACGTTTTACCAAACTTGTGACGGCGAAAGTAAAAAATAAAAATTTTTGGCCTCCGAGACACAAGACTTGGACCCCAATCAAAAATTTTATTAGCTTAATGAACCCCGATAAACGAAAGGTACGTGAGACTTTCCAAAAAAACAAATTTAACCTAAAAAGTATGTCCGTCCTTGTACTTTAGATAAATTTTTAACATTATTATTTAGCAAATGGTATTAGGTTAATCTTGATTTTCAAAATTACGGTCTTTACAAATTATATGTATTTAGAATTTAAAACATTTATGTTTGGCCCACATGAAATAAGTTACGTTTGGCCCACAATAAAGTGGTGCCGAATCATTGGAGGACATTTTTGGTGGGACGAAAACGAAAAAATAGTAATAATTATTTGCGTTTGATGCTTAAATGGGCAATGGCATTATTTGGGAGACATTTGTTCATTGTTTTTGTCAGATAAATTTGACCATTGCCCATTTAAACGATTGCGTTTTTTTTTTTTTGCTTTTTGGCATCGTTTAGGTGTCATTGTGGCATTATTTGTAATGCACTTTGGCATAATGCAAATGAATGCCATTAAAATTTAGAACATTTACTTTTTTTCGCCCTCATTAAAAATGTTTGTTCAAAATTAGTCAATCAAATGGATAAATATACAAAAAACTTGTTTATGCGTCATTAATTTTGTTACCTTTTGTGTAAGTGTTGGGCTCATTAGTGCTGATCGAGAGCAAAACGCGACTTGTCACAGCGATCGACCTTTCGAGTCAGGGCCGGTACCAAAAGCCAAAATTTCAGAAATTCTGCCATACAAATTATATGAATTTGTTCATTTAACTACATATTTAATTGGAGAAAATAAACTAATAAAGAAATATATATATATTCAGGGGCAAATAAATTTTGGTGCCAAGGATATCAGTGGAATTTGCACAAAAATTAATTTTTATATATGTAAAGTCGTCCGAAAACCGGATATGGAATTTGTCTTTGGATATTGCCAAAGATTCTGTCGGAAACCGAAAATTTAATGGCAATCGAAACATAAACCACATTTTAAAAATTCTTTAAAAAAATTGATTTTTCAAATTTTACTCAAAAAATTGTAGCAACAATTTTGTAGAATTTTTTGCAAATTTATTTTCCAATCAGTGGGACAAAGCTCAAGACAATAATGAAGCTGCTCGGGAAATAAAAAATAAAAAAATCGGAATTCTGTTGCACTAAAATTCGTAAGGAATGCGGCATTATTCCTTTGGTCCAAAAGATGCATCTCATATATGAGTCCAATTGTTATGTCGAGTCACCGCTTTCATTGGAATTGCATTGATCCGCTGCGGTTGTCGCGTTGTGCCGAACCATTTGATGCCAATGCTCGTCAAAAAGGCATTCATTTCTCCGCGGTAAAAGGGGCTAAAAAAATTAATTATTATTTTTTTTTTAAATATAACTTTTAAATAATTTTATAGAGAAAAGGTTGGAATGCCAAATTTTTTATTGATTTAATTATTTTTATTTGATTTTACCTAAAATAATAAAGTGCCGGCGCATTTGCCGATGCCGTAATGCATGAGGAAATTGTGGTGAATGCGGTACTGATATAAGTGGCGGTGATGGGCGATAATTCGGCACTTTTTAAGATTTGGATCAGATAAATTGTCGGGAACCATCCGACCACTTCGAGAAAGACGAGAAAAAGCAAAGAGCGGAAAATGCTCTTAGAAAAATTCTCATTTTCTAAATTAAAAAAAAATATTTAATTATGGTAATTAAATTTTCAATTTTTTCAGAGATTAATTAGTTATTGCTCAATGAGGTTTCTTAAAATTTAAAGTTTATAAAATTTAATTACCCTTTTTGAATTTTATAATCCCAAAAATTGTGATATAAACGATGATCAGCAGAATGTGCATTATCACTGATCGATTAAATGCAATTGTGTAGAAAAGGCCGCCCAATGCGCTCACTGAAGAAGCAGTGCACAAAACCAAACTGCAGAATTTTATTTAAGTTCGAGGAGGTGTTTGTTCGAGCAAAATTTCATACTTACGTATTGTTACCATGCGCTATTTGGTACTGTAGCCACATCAGAAAGCAGTTGGATACTGTGGAGAACAAGAAAAACATGGCATGAAATCGTTTGAAACTGCCTTGTTGGAACCTCAAACAAAAAAAAAATTGTAATGAAAAAAAAGAAAAGATCAAATAAAAAGTTTAAATTTGTTTTTTTAGTTTTTGAAATCGACCGTAATTCGACTTTTTTCTACCAAATTGGAAACAGCACACCGGCCATACGTTCGAGCCCAATTTGGAACATCAAACAAAAGGACATTAAAGAGCCAAAAAAAGGCAGCGCCTGGAGCCAAAAGCACAACCAATTTGGCACAAAATTTGTGCCAAAAACAGCGGGGAGAATAAATGTGACAAGGGCATTCAGTTGATACAGTGCCAAAAATGCCGAATCCAACGCAATCAGCACGTTGCACATGCTGTTAAGGCTTCTGAAAACCATTTTTTCGTACTCAATAAATAACTTAAAATTACAGATGTATAAACATGTCCGATTCGTCTTACTGTATTGTGTACTTTACTATCGCTTACTTTGATCTTACGGTAGCAGCCACTAAAATAGCATTTAACAGAATGCCAAGCGTGGACAGTGCGCACTTTTCGCCCATGATCACCCACATGGCCACCGTATGTTGGCCCCCATTTTGGCGCACCAATTCAACATAAGTCAATGGTGGTGGTGCCGAAGAAGAAGCATTGGAGGACATTTTTGATGGGTCAAAAAAGGAAAAGATAATAATATTTGCGTTAGATGCTTAATGGACAATGCTATTATTTGGAAGACATTTGATCACTGTTTTTGTATTTAAAATGCACTTTGGCATAATGTAAATGAATGCCATTAAAATTTATATAACATTTTCTCATTTTCTGCCCTCATTAAAATGTTTAGTTTTGACTAGTTAAAATTTTAATTGGTGATCGGGACCGAAAATTTTCGGGTTATTGCGACCGAACCAAGAAACAAGGACATTTTCAGAATTTGAATCTGATGTCTGTGTTGACCAGAGTGTGGGCTCAAGGCTCACTTAAAACCCCATAACTCTTTTCCTTGTTCATCAAATCTTTTCAATTTGGTGTCATTCGGAAGCCCCTTCATTTTAGAAGAAATAAACGTTGTTGGTCTATCGACAAAAAGTGCAAAATTTGATGAATTTTCGACTAAATCAAGTCATAACATTGCTCAGAAGCAACCAAATTAAGCAATCTTCATATCCTCCGGTAGCTCTTACTTCTTTGTGTAAGCTTGCTAAAGTTTAAAAAATTTTATTAAGTTAATCAAAAATTGTGACCAAGAAAGTGGAAAAAATTGCTATAACTTTTGAAAAACTTAATAAACTTATTCGGGATTTAGTAAGCTAATAAAGCTATTCAAGTGCTATCGTATGATACCAAGATTATTTCATTTTGTTGCTTCTGAGCAAAGTTATGACTTGATTTAGTCGAAAATTCAGCATATCTTGCACTTTTTGTCGATCGACCTAGCATTCAGAAATAAATAAGCAGCGAAAGCAAATGGATAATTCACAATATAAACGAACATTCCAAAAAATCTCAATTTTTCGCTGTTTCTTTTCAGATAATATTTTTTTTCGAAGGTTGAATTTTGTATAAACAGAAACTACCATGCTAAGAGCTTTCGAATGACACCAAGTTTATAAGATATTTTCTTTGTTAAAATTTCAGTGTTCTTAAAAAATTTTCCCGTTTGAGGGATGGGTGAGGCGAAATCCGTGTATCCCCCGGTATGGAAACTTTTTTCCATTAAGGTATTTAGCCGAGAATACATTAAAAAAAGTGAAATATACTTTGACATAAAAATAGAGGAAACAAACGAAAAGTACCCTTAATTAATGGCGCAAGTTCAGCCTCATAAATATTAGTAGCATCTCAATTTTTTTTTTTTTTGCAATTTGAAATTTTATGCTCATTAAACATTGGTTTTTAATTAATTAGTCAACCAAATGGAAAGCGTAGTACCGATACAATTGGGTCATTTGTATCGGCAAGCAATTAATACGTTTTTAGATCATTAAAATTACATGCAGAAATGAAACTGTTGGATGTGGTCAAATGAATTGTACTTTGACCTACCTATTTTATTATTCTCTTTTTCTCTCCCTTCCATCACGCTCTTTTAATCAATTCTCCTTCTCCCTTGGACTTGTTTATTTAAATCAGGGTTCCCATACGTCCTTTATTTCAAAGGATGTCCTTTATTTTTGGCATTCATCCTTTGAAAATTTAGGCGTCCTTTATTTCAAAGATCGAAACGGGTCATTTTGGCGTGGCCATTTTGGCGTGGCCACTTTGGCGTGGCCGTTTTGGCGTGGGCCATTTTGGCGTCGTAGGATATCTTTTCTCAAAGGGAACCAAATTAAATATTTTTAGTATCATTCGATAGCCCCAAGTGTTCTCTATAAGTCTACATATTTTTAAAAAAATTTGGCCCACCCAATAAAAAGTTATGTTTAAAAAAGTTAAAAAATTTCAAATTTCGAAAATTTTCTCGAATTTTTGAACGTTTTTGACCATAACTTTTTATGGGTGGACCAAATTTTTTGAAATTATGCAGGCTTATAAAGCTTACCAAGAGCTATCGAATGGTAGTAATAATATTCAATTAGCTTTCTTTTGGACAAAGTTATGACCAACGACGCCAAAATGGCCACGCCAAAACGGCCACGCCAAAGTGGCCACGCCAAAATGGCCACGCCAAAATGACCCCGACCGTCAAAGATGTCCTTTGAAAATGGTATTTTGCCCAAAAAAGTAAAAAATGTTCATTTTTAAGCCAAAATCCATTAGCAGATCAACCCAAATTGTCAAAAAATTTCCTCGGCGGCGTCTATCGGCACCGCCGGACCCCGTTTATCTTAGATTTTCTCAAATTTGACTCCAATTCAACTAATTTTGTGCAAAATCTGTTACTAAAATAACTCAGATTTTCAAAAATTTTCTCGGCGGCGCCTATCGGCACCGCCTCCGCACCCCCCCCCCCCCGTGTCCTTTGAATTCGAAAATTCTCCCCCTTATGTCCTTTGAAATTGCCTTATCGGTCCTTTGAAATAGATCTCGGCAGATGGGAACCCTGATTTAAATGAAGTCTTTTTCGCTGTCCATTGGCATTCATCTTATTTTATATTTTGTGCATTCTCCTCCGACCTTTCTGTGCTTAATTTATTAAATAAATAATTGGTAATTTGCACCGTCCAAAATATTTTATTTGTTGGTAAATACAGAACAAATTTGGCGCAGTCACAAGCCAAACAAGGCAAATCTAGAAGCCTATTTTTGGCTTTTTCAACAAGCCTGTGCGGCATCTGCACAACGAAAAACCGATCACTTATCTTGTGAATAGGTTCCGCTATCTGCGGTTTTTCAACATTTCAACATGGATGCCAAACAAATGCAAGAATTTTTGGAGGCAATGAAAGCGTTTGCCACAACAGTGCAGCAGCAACAACAAAATGCTTCAACCAATTATGTCAATGCACCGACTTTGGCATCATCAATCGATGCTCGTTTGGGAAAATTCAATTATAACCCCGAGTCAGGGCATACATATCAGGGATGGCGACGACTTCAAATTTGAAAAATCGGAAAACCGGAATTCCGATGCCCAAAATTTTTTCGGAAATCGGAATTCCGATGCCCCAAATTTTTTTCGGAAATCGGAAAATCGGAATTCCGGTCCAAAAATCATCGGAAAATCGGAAATTTTTTTTCTACAAAATTACTAATTTTTTTTTATAAATTTTTTTTTGACCAAAAACTTCTTATTTTTCGAAAATTTTTATTTATTTTTGAGAAAATTAATTCCGATTTTTTTCCGATTTTTCCCCAAAAATATCGGAAATCGGAATTCCGATGCCCCAAATTTTTCTCGGAAATCGGAATTCCGACCCCAAAAACATCGGAAAATCGGAAATCGTCGCCATCCCTGATACATATGAAGCATGGCTCAAAAGATTCGGCCAAATCATTCTGCAGGGCGGCAAAGATTTGGAGGACAAATCTAAAGTCCAAATATTGATTGGTAAACTTGGCGAGGAGGAATACAAACACTACATCGACACATCGGCGCACTCATTGCGCAGATAAATTCTTCATGTGAAAATGCAGAAATGGCATTGTCAAAGGAGGATTAAAATGTATGATTTTAATCTTCGCACTTCGTGATGAATTTTCGGATTTACGGCAAAAATGTCTACAACGCATGGAAGATGCGCGAACTGCCAATAAGACGATCACATTGCATGAATTGGGAGAGGAGTGCAAAAAAAGTATCAAATATTGAAAAAGAGTTCTCTCTCACTCAATTCGAACAAATTCAACTCAAATGCAATTCGTGCAAAGCCACAACAGCTCAGAGAAAAACCGACATCAAAATTCAGACAAAATTTTCAGTCAAAGCCAAAAGTTCCGGCACCGATCAATCACGGAAACAAATCGGAACAATCTACTCGTCCATGCCCATCATGTGGCGGCCAAAATCATTTGCGAAAGGACTGCTGGTTTAAAGATGCCAGTTGTCACAAATGTGGACGAATTGGTCATATTGGAAAAATCTGCAAAAGCAGTGCAACGAATTAGTAAATAAATAATTGGTAATTTGCATCGTTCAAAATATTTTATTTGTTGGTAAATACACATTTTTCTCCGTTGACACTAGGGTTGGCGGCGCTCGGTTTCGGTTCGGTTATGAAACCGGAAACCGGCCTTTTTGGGCCAAAAACCGAAACCCAAAACCGGGGGGTCCAAAAACCGGTCTAACCGAAAACCGGGGGAACCGGTTTACGGTTTTTCGGTTTAGAAAAATACACCCCTAAAGATGGGATTTTGAAGAGAATTGGGGTAAGAATTTTAACGAGAAATTAACTAATATTAAATATATTTTTTGGCCTAATTTTGTGATTGGTCGTGGTTCATTTGGTTATGTTCGTGTCCAAAAAAATGATTGGGTTCAATAACGCACCGGATGTATTTGTTCTCTTAGTTTTTTCCAACAAAAACATTCCCCATTTCATTAGATATTTTTTTAAATTGTCTTAAAAATAATAAATTAACGGGTCGGGGTTGACGTGGCCATTTTGGCGTTGCCACTTTGGCGTGGCTTTTTAGGCGTGGCCATTTTGTAATGGGTTAAAAATTTGGTCTAACTAATAGTAAGTTATGTTCAAAAAATTCGAAAATTTCCGAACTTTTAAATCTTTTAACATAAGTTTTATTAGCTGGACCAAATTTTTTGAAATTTTTCAAGCTTATACAACTTACCAGGAACTATCGAATGGAACTAATAATATTAAAGTATCTTTTTTCTGGACAAAGATATAACCAGCGATCGCCAATATGGCCACACCAAAAAAGCAATGCCAAATTTCCTTTCCCCAGTCCCGCGCCTATAGGCACTGCCTGCCCCTGCCGCTTTAAATGCTTTTTTCGGATATTTTTTGAAGAAATAGTTAAGTACCAAAACCCTATTCTTAAGGGTCTATTTTTTCGAAATTTCGGCGTTTTACCTAAACTCTAAACGCGAAATTCAAAACGCAAAAATAAATAACTAAATTTTTTTTTTTGATTTTTTAAAAACCGAAACCGAAAATCGGGGGTCGGAAAACCGTCCTAACCGAAAACCGGGACCCCCGGTTTAAAACCGGCCGCCGCCAACCCTAGTTGACACCTATTAGCATCGCCAACCCCTCCCTACCTCTTTATGTTTTTTGAAAATTTACCCGAAATGAGGCTTTTCTGTCCGCCAAGGCTTTTGAAAATTTTCATCTGGGAGCCCCGCATTTACTCCCATTTTCTAATAGAAGCGCACACTTGAGAGTGATGTGATTGAAAAATAGAAGCATTGTGTTTCAATAAGAGATTTTTTTAAATAAAAAACCGATAATCTAATTGGTCACCCTCGAATTATATAAATAATCAAAAAAATATAAGTAACAACGAAAAATACTTTTATTTTAGATTAAAATTAAAAATTAATAAAAATATATAATAAGAAAAATAAATTATAAAAATAATGAATTTATTCAATTAAAAATAAAGAAAAAATCATAGCACAGAAGGATGCTTTTTAATGGGTCCAATTGTTTTGCATGTCATCACTTTCAGTGAAATTGGGTTCGTTTGTTGTCGTATGGTGCCACACCATTTGATGCCAATGTTCGCCAAAAAGGCATTTATTTCCTCGCGGTATAAACGGCTTAAAATGTAAAATTACAAAAATAAAAATAAATTATATTTATTTATTTATTTTTCTTATTTAAAAAAAATTGCCAAAAAATGAAAGAATTAAAAAGAATATATTTTATCAGAACAAAAATTCTTTAAATTAATTAAAAGGCCTTTAAATTTGAATTATAGTCAATGTTTTCCAAATCAAAATTATATAAACAACCAACAAGATTAATTAATTTTTTACCTAAAATAATAAAGTGTCGGTCCATTTGCCGATGCCGTAATGCATTGGGCAATAATGCTAAATGCCATTGTTGTATATGTTGCAGTGACGGGAGAGAATTGGACAAATTTTATAAATTGGCCAAAAAATATGGACGGAACCCATCCGACAGTTTCGAAAAAGACGAGCAAAAGCAAAGAGCGGAAAATGCTTTTGGAGTAATTTTGCTTTTCTAAATATTTTAATTATTAAAGAAAAAATTATTTGAGTTACATAATAAAATTTTAATTCAATTTACAATTATAACGGTGCTATGACGTTACTCAAAAACCAATTTCAGAAAATTCCATTTAATTTCTTGAAAACCTTGGGGTTGTGAGTTCTTTTGGGCTATGTTTTTTTAATTAAAAATAAATTTTTTGAAATTTTACAGGCTAATAGAAAGCTCTAGGGCTACCAAATGATATCAAGAATTAAAATATGGTAGCCTTGTAGCAAAGTTATGATAATTTTTTGTTAATAATTTTTCATTTGGATTGTTGAATAAAACATTATTTAATTAAAGGATAAAACTAATTTGAAAATCCCTAACTTTTTTTGAATTTAAAATCACAAAAATTGCGATGTAAATGATGATCAGCAAAATGTGCAATATCACTGATCGGTGAAATGCAATTGTGTAGAAGAGACCCTTCGCAGTGACATCGGAAAGTGTGCACATGACCATGCTTAAGCGAAATAAAAATGCATAAATAAAATAATTATTTATTTATTTTAATTGCTTTAATCATTTTAAAATTCATTTAATATATCCGAGAAATGATTTTGAGATCTTTTCGATGACGACAAAACTTGAAAAATTCTTTTTTTTCTTTGGGTTAGAAATTTTCAATTATTTGGGGTCATTTTTTTCTCCATTTTTTCTCATAAGTTTTATTGGCATTGTATTTTTTAATTTTATATTTAAAATTGTTTCCCACGTGTTTATATCGTGATAAGCTGAATAGCACAAACACATCAACAATAGATTTGAAATCATGGACAGAAACAAAAATATTTGATGCAAACGCTTTGAATTCTTTTTCATACTCCTAAAATAAAAAATATTACGGGGTACGTCTCTGATTATTTCGATTCCTTGTTTTTTTAAGACTTTGGCCCGACTTTGGCCGGAAGGCATATCCGACCCCGAATCCCCGTCTTTTATCCTCGTCTTTCTTGTCTACGACATGCGATCCCCTGGAATAAGCACTCGTTCACCGATAAGCCATACCACCATGAGATCGGAAAAGCACCCAAGAAATCTTGTTAATTCATTATTTCATAACCAAGAAATCTAATTATAATTATTTAATAAATTAAAATTAATATTGCAATTTTAATTTAATAAAATAAAAATATATATTTAAAGTAACAAAACCATACCAAATTGGGAACAGCACACTTGCCAGACGCTCAAGCCCAATTTGGAACATCAAACAGAAGGACATCAACACGGCAAACAATGGCACCGCTTGAAGCCAAAAGCACAACGAAATTGGCACAAAATTGGTGCCAAAAACAGTGGGAAGAAGAAATGTGATGAGGGAATTCAGTTGAAACAGTGCCAAAAATGCCGAATCCAACGCGATCAGCCCATTGCAAATGCTTCGAAGATTCCTGAATAGGTTCACGAGTTTATTTTTTATGAATAAGCTTAACTTTTTGATTTATTAAATTTTGTCTACTGTATTTTGCTTTTATATTCGTCTACAGTAGCGTATTGTTTGCTTCAACTATACTTTAACTAACGAAAGTAGTAACCAAAAAGGCCAAATAAAAGCCTCTATAAACACCTCTTATTTGACTAAACAGCTATCGTCTTCTGGTCCATTTTACTGTAGCTTCGTTAGATTACTTTGATTTTACGGTAGCAGCCACCAAAATGTCATTGAACAGAATGCCAAGCGTGGACAGTGCACACTTTTCGCCCATGATCAGCCACATGGCCACCGTATGTTGGCCCCCATTTTGACGCACCAATTCAACATAAGTCAATGGTGGTGGTGCCGAAGAAGAAGCATTGGAGGACATTTTTGTGGGAGAAAAAAGGAAAAGATAATAAATTATATTTTGTTTTTTTTTTTTATGTTCACACTTTTTATTATTGAAAGGTTTTATTAGCTTAAAAAAAAAAATGAAAAGATTTTTTGAAAATTTTTGAAAATTTTCTCCAAAGCCCATCGACAGATGTAAATGAATTATGGTATATTACATAATTATTTCTGTAAATGACACTTAAATGCCATCAGATTTACTTCCAACGCATTGATTAATGGGGTAAAATGTCAAATCAAATTACATGTTTTACTCTCTATAATTAATGTTTGGAAGAATTGCCATTGCCGAATAATGCTTGGCAAATTAGGGAAATGCAATGGCATCGCTTTTTTGTTAAAAGGGAAAAAGTTATCAAAAAGCCAAATTTAATGAGCCAATTCATACATTTCTTGAAAAGTTATAATAAAATGTACAATGCATTCTTTTGGAAATTATAAAAATAAGTAATAATAAAAAACATTAAATAAAAATTATCAAATGCAATTAAAAAAATAAATGAATCAATTAGTGGCAACATGAAATTGTTTTTGATAGGAAATTTATATTTATTAATTACAATTTACAGACAAATTAATTTTAGGTTGATCGGTTTGCAGTATGTTGAGCTGAAACAAATAATTTGCCAGCATTTTGTGTCACGGTGCCAATTTTTATCGTTTTAGTGCCACCACACTTTTTGATGCCAATTTGGCACCAAATGTCATTGATCGCATTCCGATATGTATCACTTAATTTGGAAATTAATAAAACAAAAAAAAAAAACAAACGCGAAAATAATGGAAATTTAGAAAATAAGCTTAAAAACAAAACATTTTAAAATTCTAATTTTATTTTTTAATTAATTTTTTTTTGCCTTTTTATTTAAACAAATCATTATTGAAACTTTACTTGAAATAGTAATGGGTCGGGGCATTTAATGAAGCGGTGACACATGAAATTGAACCATAAATGTTATTAATGTAAGTGTTTGTGACGGGCGAAAATTTGGCAATTTGTAAAAGTTGGCCAAGAAAAAAGGTCGGAAACCATCCGAACAGTTCGACAAGGACGAGTACCATCAAAGCATTGAAAATTTTCTTGGAGAAATTTTGCGTTTCTAAAAAATAAATAATTTTTAAATTTTTAAAATAAAATTTTCTCTATTCATTCTAAAATTAGGTTATTTTTGGGATTGTTGTACGTCGAGTTGGTTCGCCGAACCGAAACTTAAAGGGTATCGTAAAACGGGCCAAGCCGAAAACTGGAGACCGTTTTAATCCGTCTGCCAACCAACCCGTCTTTTGCCTTTTTTATAAAAAAAAAAACAACTAAATTTCAAGATTTAAATGTTTTTTTTCAATTTATCTAATAAATAAATTAATTACTTAAAAACCATAATCGGCACTTTTTTTAAATATACTTTAAAAAATTCAGCTATTAACAACCGTCTGTGAAGAAATTAAAGTTCAAAAATTAAAAAAAAAATTCCCTCCTTAGCATTATATTAGTAAAACCGATCCCCCGTGTTTGATTAGGCCGTTTTTTTGTCACAAAAAGTCCTTGAACTTCAGAATATGCCAAATGGCACCATAAGTGACAAAGAGTAAACTGTGCATGACGATAGTACGGTAATATGACACCGTATAAAATGGGTCATTTGATGTTATATCCGAAGCCAAGCACATAACCAACCGAAAATTAGTAGTGAAAAATAAAAAATACTATTTAAATTTAATTTTGCATGATATTATCTCATTAGACAAAAATATTTTAAATTTAATGCATTAATTTTTTCATAAATTTGAATGTATTAAATTATCATTTTTAAGAATAAACTATATTTAAAACAATAATTAAACAAATTAATGCAATTATTAATTAGTTTATTTGATGGCATTTTTGTTGCAAGAAATGTAATCAAACCAAATCAAAAAACAGCTGCTCACCAATGAGAAGCAAAAAAACATTTGATGGAAACGAAACGAATTGGAGTTCATACTCCTAAGAATTTATTAGAAAATGTACTTATATTCTGAAAAAAATAAATTTTGACCCAATTTTAATTTAATATTGCAAATTAAAAGAATAAAAATTAATTATTTATAATACCATATTGGGAAGACCACATTCACCAGACGTTTGAGAAGTTGCATTTTAAAATTCTTTAAAATTGGCTAAAGTTTTCAAAAAAAAACCGGCCGCGACCAACCCTAGATGGGAAACTGAAAACCGTGGGGACCGGTTCTAAACCGATTATGCTCAACCCTACTTAGCTACTTACTATATTTGTAAATTCTTGCCGGTGGCGCCTATCGGCACCGCCGGTCACACAACCCTTTTAAAATTTTCAATATAGAACTCAAAATTAACCTTTTTTGGTGAAATTCTGTTAACAAATAGGCCATAAAAAGTTGGAAAATAGTGAAAACTTTCGGGATATTAGACCCGTGTTTGCAACCTCCGGTTTTCAGTTAAAGTTTTTGTCCAGCACCCGGGTTTCCGCAAGTCGAAGCCGGGTTTTTGTACCAAATTTCCATTTTCACCATTTTTGGCTTTATAATTTAAAAATTAATAAACAGAAACATGGTAAGGAGGTCCTTGAAAAATTGAAATTTAATTTATGAAAGAGAAAGAAACCCAGCGAAATAAGGAAAATTAATAATTTCGTAAAAAAGGTAAACTTTAAAGTGTTCGCCAAAAACATGAACAGACAGTTTGAATATGATTTGACAATATAATTTTTTATTACTGTTGGATAGGTTTTGGATCAGACTTTTATTTAGCCATATTAGCAATTACCTAGATGAATTAAGGTTGGCGAACAATTCTATATTAATGGCTAACACCTATTGGCTCAAACAAAAAATTCGATGGATTTGTGTGAAAAATTATTACCAATTATTTAGGTTTTTTAATAAAAATATATAACTTTATATTTTTGTTAATGGTCCTTTTACGAAACGCGCATGGGTGGCCTTTTTTACGAAAAAGGATTAGTTTATCAATGATTCTCATACTTACCAGGGATTGAATTTTTGAAAAATTCTTTCTTAAAACGAATGTTTTGAGCAATTTCTTGGCCAACCCCAGCTAAAAAGTCAAATTTAATTTCTCTCAACATCTGCCAAATTTCCTAACATAGTCGTCAGTATTGGCTCTATTGCACTTTATGAGTCCAATAAGAGTTTATGAGACCAATCAACGAACCTATGGTTACATATATTGATCACAACTTTCTTCTTGATTTATCAATCCCTAAATTTTTAGGTATCATCAAAGCGTAAAGCTTATTGAAGCTTATGATTAGGGCGCGGATTTTTAAGCGCGAAAAAGTCCAAAATAAGGCATTAAATAAGTGCGAAAATATCGCGAAATAAGTGCGAAAATAAGCATGAAAAACATCCAAATTTAGGGGGGGGGGGTGACATTTATTAAAATTGCTTTTTTTATGTAAATAAGTTAAAATTAAGGCAAACAATTTTATTCACTGATCAGTTACAAATGTGGCACATTTCAAAATTTTCGGGTAAATCCTTTTCAATATTGACAAATTTTTTTGTTTTTGGGTTTGAAAAAGCCCTTTCTTAGCGGTGTATTTTTTGAAATTTTTTAGGCCGATTCTTAGGGGTGCATTTTTTCATTTTTTATTGTATTTTTCTTAAGAAATTTCATAAAATCCTAAAATATTCATTTGAAAATTTAAAAATCGCAAAATAAGTGCAAAAATAAGCACGAAACGCCAAAATAAGGGCAAAAACTTATTTTAAGTGCGAACATCTAAAATATGCATTTTTAAGAGCGAATATCCAAAATAAGTATTTCTAAGTTCGAATAAGGGCGTTAAAACGCAAAATTTTCGAACAAAAAATGTGTTTTTCGTGCATTTCTCGTCGAGTTAAAGCCGCAGAAAAAATAAGCAAAAACATAGAAATCCGCGCCCTATTTATGAAATGTCTAGCTCGCAACAACCTTGCGGGTGATGGCAAAGAATTTCTTCGAAATTAGCTCCATTTTGAAAATATAAACAATATTAATAAAAGGAATAAGTTTAATTGTTTATTCATGCGCTGAATATTGAAGATAATTTGTCGTTTTATTTTCCAAATAGTGAAGAAAAAAATATCAGGAAATCAGGGGTTGATAATCACGCATTTTTAGAAAGAAAAATTGAAATTGAAATACTGATGCCCAACAAAATGCAACATTCCTTCTGACCAAATGATGCAACATATATTAATGGGTCCAATTGTTATGTCGAGTCACCGCTTTCATTGTAATTGTATTGATCCGCTGCGGTTGTCGTATGGTGCCACACCATTTGATGCCAATGCTCGCCAAAAAGGCATTCATTTCCTCGCGATAGAGGCGGCTAAAAAAATTCATTAAAAAATTGTATTATTTGCTTAACTAAAACCATAATAATCATTTCATAGCGAAAATGCCGGAATTTATTTGATTTTACCTAAAATAATAAAGTGCCGGCGCATTTGCCGATGACGTATGCATGAGGCAATTGTGGGGAAACCGACACTGAGATAAGTGGCGGTGATGGGGGAGAATTGGAAAATTTTAACGATTTGGACAACATAAAGGGTCGGAATCCATCCGACCACTTCGAGAACGACGAGGAAAAGCAAAGAGCGGAAAATACTTTCGGAGAAATTTTCATTTTCTAAAGCAAAACTTATTTTCTTATTTTTAATTATAATTATAATAATGATTAATTTAAACTGTTTAAAAAATTAAATCGTTAATAATTAATTATTCTTGCCTTATAATTTATCAGTTTTTTTTTTACCTTTTTTGATTTTTACAATCCCAAAAATTGTGATGTAAAGGATGATCAGCAGAATGTGCATTATCACTGATCGATTAAATGCAATTGTGTAGAAAAGGCTGCCCAATATGCTCACAGACGAAGCAGTGCACAAAACCACACTGCAGAATTTGGGTATTTTATTTTAAATTTGAACATTATGCCAAACGGCCACTAAATTAATTTTGAAATATATTATGTAGTAGAGGTCCCAAAGAGTTATCTAAAAACTTTATTTTTACCTATTTTCATATATCCATAATTGAATAAATGAAAAGCGTGCTGGGTCGTTTCATAAAAACCGCCACTTTGCGCGTTTCATAAAAACCGACATTTTGCAGATTTTTGGTCAAAAACTGGTCATAACTTTGCTCAAACACAACCAAATGAAATAATTTTGGTAAGTTCCGATAGCTATTAGTTAGCTTTATTAGCCTACCAAATTTCATAAATTTTGATTAAGTTTTGAGAAAAATATAGAGTTTTATACACTTTTTTGGCTACAACTTTTTTAAATAACGATCAAATTTTTGAAATTTGGTAAGCTAATAGAGCTAACCAATAGCTATCAGACCATACCAAGAATGCGCAATTTCGTTGAGTTTACGCAAAGATATGACAAGTTTTTGAAGAAAAATCTGCGAAA
Organism: Heterodera filipjevi; assembly: GCA_039877585.1. NCBI lineage: Eukaryota > Metazoa > Nematoda > Chromadorea > Rhabditida > Heteroderidae > Heterodera > Heterodera filipjevi. The sequence continues at coordinate 2,153,447 of JBDPZO010000005.1, read as the reverse complement.
TGGCGGTTTTTATGAAACGTCCAAAGTGGCGGTTTTTATGAAACGACTAGCACCGCCGCCTACAACCCTTGTAAAACTGAAAATTAGCCTCTTCCCAGTGGCATAAATAGCGTATGAAATAGAACAAGAAATGGTGGGGTACAACCAACGACTGTCCCCCGCTCCCGCCGGTGATGCTAGGCTGAAATACACTACGCCTTTACCATACGCGTCCTTTTCTTGGCTCGTCAGAATGTTTTATGGTTGAATAAAGCGATAAAAAAAAATAATTAGCGAAAAAAAACACCAAATAATAATGTAAACGAGACTGGAAAAAGGAGACCAACAATACGAAAATAAGAAAGATTTTAATGAGGCGATGACGTCAAATTCTCATAGGAAATATGGGCAACGGAAATTTGAACAACATACAAACTAGGGATGCAGCCGATCTCTGATTTCAAAAAAATTGGAATTCTGATGGCCAAAATTTTTTTTGGAAATCGGAACTCGGAATTCCGGTCCAAAAAACATCGGAAATTTTTTTAAACCGTGGCATGAAAACGAGCGAAGCTGCCGTGGTGACTCCTCAAAAAATGAAAAAAAAAATATAAAATTATGGAAATTAGAAATGAAAAGGTTACTATTATTTTAAAGAATTTATTGAAAAAAGGAAAACAAAAAGTAACTTAAGCGGGTAAAAGTTTATCAGTGCAGTTCGTCACTGAGAAATTATGTTAAAAATAGATTAACTTAGGCTATACTTTCGTTTCGTAAATTCCGCCACTATGGGCGTTTCATAAATCCGCCATTTTTACAGATTTCCCAAACATAATTTGTCATAACTATACTCAAGAGAAACTTATTTAACAATTTTGATATCATCCGATAGCCTTTGATTGGCTCTATTTGCCTTACTCATTTCAAAAAATTTGAATTCAAAGTGAAAATAAACATTTAATTTGGTGGTTATCTGGTTATTGAGCAAAGAAAGATGTTTGGAAAATCTGTAAAAATGTCGGATTTAAGAGACGACCAAACACCTGTAACTGGTAAGAATAGAGTATATATTTTTTATTACCAAAATGGAAACAGCACACTTGCCAGACGTTCAAGCCCAATTTGGAACATTAAACACAAGGACATTAACATGGCAAACAATGGCAGCGCCTGAAGCCAAAAGCACAACGAAATTGGCACAAAATTTGTGCCAGAAATTGCGGGATGAACGAAAGCGGTGAGAGCATTGAGTTGGTAGAGTGCCAAAAATGTCGATTCTAACGCGATCAGCACATTGCACATGCTCTTCATCTTTCTGAAGTTCATTCTTTAATAAAAGTGATCATGATTTCAAATTGAAGGTCCATTGATTAAAGGTTTCTATGGTACTGTTACTCGCTTGCTTTTTTACTGTATCAGCGCAAAAGAAATTTGTTAGTATGCTGTACTGCCACCATAGCTTACTTTGATTTTACTGTAGCAGCTACCAAAGTGGCATTTAACAGAATGCCAAGCGTAGAGAAAGCGCACTTTTCCCCCATGATCAGCCACATGGCCACCGTATGTTGGCCCCCATTTTGACGCACCAATTCAACATAAGTCAATGGCGGTGGTGCCGAAGCATTGGATGACATTTTTTTGTTATTATTTTAACTAATTAATTGGCCTTTGACAGATTTATTAATGCCGTTTGGCATTATTTGAAATGTATTTTGGCGCATGTCGTTTTTTGGCTTTTGGCAACCCATTTGTTATCTATTTTGGCAACTTTTAAATATTTTTGCAAAGTTTTTTTTGCCAAACTTTAAAAATAAATTGCACGATTCATGAATTAAAAAAATGAAAAAATTATTCTTCTAATATTTTGTCCTTTTCCCTAAGCCGTCGACAATGCAAATAATTATGGCACATTATAATTTTGTTTCTGTTAATAAACACAAATTGCTATCAAATTTTTTATTTCAGCGAATAAATTAATGGGGCAAAATGTTAAAAGCACAAATTGCATGTTTTATATTCTGTAATTAATATGTACCATCATTGAGAAACAAAGAATTGGCCAAATTATTGTGCATGGCATCCTTTTTTATTTCAAAAAATTAAAAAGATAATCAAAAGGCCAAAATGGCCGACATTTTTTTTCTTTTTTTTTTTGCAATTTATTAAATGAATGAGAAATAAAAATTATTAAAACGAATGGTCAAGTATACAAGAAAATGAATCAGTTTGGGGCAACATCAAATAGGTTTTTATAGTTTATAATTGATTCGACAAATTAATTTTGGATTGATCGATTTGCCCTTTTTTGTTGACGTTGAACAAATAATTTGGCTTCATTTTGTGTCAGTGTGCCAATATTTGTTGTTTCAGTAACACCACGCTTTTTGATGCCAAATTGACCTTTGATAAATGGAAAATATTTTGTTTGAAAATTTTTATTTCTTTTTTTCAAATAAAACATTTTTTAATTTAATATAACAAATTCATATTTCATTTGGTTTAATATAATTTTAATTCAAACAAATAATTTTTTAATACGGTAATAAGACATCTATAAAATGGGCCAAATGCTGTTATATCCGCGATCAAGCACATAACCAACCGGTGCCGAGTTGTTAGTCAAAAAACCCTCAAAATGTAAATTTTAACAAAAAATTATTCCTAATTTGGCTATAAAGCCACCAAATTTTTATTCTTGATATAATTTGATAACTCTCAGTGTTTTTTAATAGCACGTAAAATTTTAGAAAATTTTTTTATTTCAAAAAAGTTATGCAAAAAATGTTTGAAACCCAGTGGGTTTTGTGCGTTCTTTGGGCCATAACTTTTTTGAAATTCAAAGAAATTTTTTGAAATTTTACAGGCTAATATGGAAAACACTTAGAGCTGATTTCAATCGCAAAATCTGTGAAAAAAACGGAAACCACAAAAACAGCAGTATTGCCTCTGATCAAATGATGCAACATAATTAATGGGTCCAATTGTTGTGTTGGGTCACCAACGCTTTCATTGTAATTGTATTGATCTGCTGCGGTTGTCGTATGGTGCCACACCATTTGATGCCAATGCTCGCCAAAAAGGCATTCATTTCCTCGCGGTATAAACGGCTGAAAATGTAAAAGGGTTAACCGGTTTTTTTTAATATTTTTTCAAAAATTTTTATTTGAAAAATAAAATAAAATTATCGAAATTAACCAAATAAATAAAATTAAATGTGTTGTAAAAAACTTAAAAAATCATTAAATTAGATAATAAAATTTCAAATGATTTCATTTTTTTCAAATCTTTAAAAAAAAATAACTAATATATATATATATATTTTATGTAAAATCTATTATATATTTAATAGGTATAATGTATAATATTATATATATATATATTAGCAAAAAAATATATTACCTAAAATAATAAAGTGTCGGTCCATTTGCTGATGCTGCGATGCATTGGGAAATTATACCGAATACCATTCCTGTATATGTTGCAGTGACGGGAGAGAATTGTTTTTTAAATTGGCCCAAAAATATGGACGGAACCCATCCGACAGTTTCGATAAAAACGAGCAAAAGCAAAGAGCGGAAAATGCTTTTGGAGTGTTTTTGCTTTGCTAAATATTTTAATGATTAAAGATGGTTCTTTGAGTCACAATAAAATTTTTATTTTTTATGTAAACATTTAATAAAATAATTTATTTGAAAAATACAAAAGTTTTTTGAAGCCTTTCAATTTAAAATTTCGATTAAAAATAATATATTCAATACCTAAAATTTATTATTATTTTTTTTTTTTAATTTCTTGATATAATAGAAATTTTACTTAATTAAAATCATATTAATTTTATACACTTAATATTTTGTTTTTAAAATTTAAATGCAAAATTTTAGATCCCTTAACTTTTTTTGAGTTTTAAAATCACAAAAATTGCGATGTAAATGATGATCAGCAGAATGTGCAATATCACTGATCGGTGAAATGCAATTGTGTAGAAGAGACCCTTCCCAGTGACATCGGCAAGTGTGCACATGACCATGCTTAAGCGAAAAGTAAAATGTATAAATAAATAATTATTATTTATTTTAATTGCTTTATCATTTTGAAATTTCATGATAATATTCAAGAAAATGATTTTTGAGCTCCGTTCGATAATGACAAAGTTGAGAAAAAGCCTCTTTTTTTACATTGGATTATTTTAAATACATAATTAAGTGGCATTTATTTTTTTGCATTTTTCTCAAGAATTTTCATGCATTTGAAATTGGCATTGTATTTATTTATAACTTTATAAAATTAATGATAATTTAAAAAAAAATTCCCACGTATTTATGTCGTCGTGATAAACAGAATAGCACAAACACAGCAAGAACAGATTTGATACCATGGACAGAAACAAAAATGTCTGATGAAAACGCTTTGAATTCTGTTTCATACTCCTAAAAATAAATGTTAGGGGTATGTCTTCGTTCGGTCTTTATTGTCTGCGACATACCTTCCCCCGGAATTGTTTAATTAAATTTAATTAATATTACAATTTCAATCTATGAAAATAAAATTTTTAATGTAACAAATGGTTCCACACCAAACTGGGAACAGCACACCAGCCAAACGTTCGAGCCCAATTTGGAACATCAAACAAAAGGACATCAACACGGCAAACAATGGCACCGCTTGAAGCCAAAAGCACAGCGAATTTGGCACAAAATTTGTGCCAAAAACAGCGGGGAGAATAAATGTGACAAGGGCATTCAGTTGAAGCAGTGCCAAAAATGTCGAATCCAACGCGATCAGCACATTGCACATGCTGTTGAGACGTCTAAAAATTAATTTTTTTTTTTATAATTACTAGTCAAGATCAAAATTTTAATTATAAAGCAAAAATGCCTCTATAAACAGTCATTAGTCTATTGTACTTTACATACTGTAATTGATCATTGTAATTAGTTTTTTACTGTACCGTCCGAAATTAACATACGTTAATATATTACTGTGCATAACCTCATAATCTGATATGGCTTACTGTACTGCCACCATAGCTTACTTTGATTTTACTGTAGCAGCTACCAAAGTGGCATTTAACAGAATGCCAAGCGTAGAGAAAGCGCACTTTTCGCCCATGATCAGCCACATGGCCACCGTGTGTTGGCCCCCATTTTGACGCACCAATTCAACATAAGTCAATGGTGGTGGAATATTACTTTTTCCTTTCCTCTTTGAACGAACACTCAAATTAACGTAAAGTACAAAACCAGTCAGAAGAGAATACCAAATAAAGAATATATTTTATTAAGACAAGACAGAAAAAATCAAGTCCACAAAAAACTGAGAAGATGAAGATAATAAAAAAACAAACAAATTTAAAGGAACGAAAAGGAACAAACATAATGCCAAATATAATTAGAAAGTCAAATTAATATCCAACACCCCCAAACAATCATGAGAGGCGTCCCTGCCTCAAACCATTAATCACTACACAAAAGGTCAGTTCTCAAGCAGTCAACGACGCACTGGACGAACATCCGATTGATCAGAACGGCGTTGCGGCGGTCCCATGAAACGCTTAGAGTTACGCCGATCAGCCGAATAAGGGTGGTGACGTATCACTTGTCCAAAACGAATACGGTTAGATGAAGACAATCCGACCCGACAAGGATCGACTCGATCTCTTTCGGCATTATTCGCAAATTGTTTCAAACGAGAATCGGCTCGATTACTTGTCGAAGTAATAATCGGGCGGATTACACGTATTTTCAAATCCTGATCACCCGGAAAAATAGTCTGTGAATAAATCCAAGCCTTAAGCATTTTGCAACCGCCATTCCGCATTTTCCCTTCTTCAGAAACGGTGAATTTGTTGAAATTGTCCCCAAATCGAAAAATTTCAAGAACTGATCGGCCCTTTTCCGTGACAAAAATTGGACTGATTGATGTTTTCTCAATTACAGTACGCATTTTTGTAATCAAATCCTCATATTCGGTAGCTTTGGCGTGTACATAAGGCGGTGGGCACCAGAATATCTGTACATGTGCAAAACGATTGCACAATTCAGTGATCATTTCAAATTGAGCTGCAATTGATTTTGCAGTCTCGCCCATCATTAATGAATCACGCCCAGCCAAAATAATTAGAGCTTTCACACGACTTGAAAGCACAATAGGCTGAAATTGACGAATTAAGTCGGCCATTGAACTTTCTTGTCCAATGCAGAAAGAATTGTCAATGTATTGTGACAACATTTCTGCTGACGAATCGCCCAACAAAATACGGTCATGTGCTAGGAAGCGGCTCGCTTTATGCACAACTGTGGCTCGTACACGCTCCAACGCCCATGCGCTTTGCTTGAACACTTCTTGCCACTTCTTCTTTTCAAATTCGGGTAGAGACTTGACACTTTCTGGCACTTCAAAATATAACGGTTTGTACCCGGATTCAGCCAATGCCTGCCGGGCAACAAAACATGATCCAAGCCATATCTCCATAGCTTTCTGTTGATCTTCTTCGGTCGGGTATTTGCCTGTGCTAATTTGGTCACCTCTTTTTCCGATGTACATGCAGAGCTCAAATTCGGGATCAGCTCCGACAATGACTTGTACCAGTGTTTGAGCAGCTGTAAGCGATGATGCGACACCCGAACGCAAAAGGAAGATGCTTAGCAGCGCTTGCAACGGTGTTTTGACGATTGCGCTTCCCAAATTTGACATGCGCATGACCGGGTCGAGACTCCCGAGTGTGATCTTCTCGCAAAGTTCGTGTCCTGGGCCACCTCCCGTGCATTCCGAAGTCCATTTAAAGCCCGCGTCCACTCTGTCATCGGTGTCCATTGGTTCTGAAACTGCTCTTTTTTCCCATTTTCCCCCCAAACAATCAGAGGCAATTGTCCCCAATTGCGAATCACATTCTTTCTCAATTTTATTCGGATCTTTTTCCGTCAATTCATTAATTTCTAAACGAATTCCTGCGTACATCGACATCAATTTTAATTCATTTTTGAAGGGGTTTTTCCCTTTTGGTAAGGTTGAAATGTCTGGAATACCCTTAGGCACTTTTACCAATCTTTCGATAGGAACTTTAATCGGATCGCTTTCCTTTTTATCAATTGGCACTAATTTAGCCGATGAATCACCAATTTCGGTAATTAAATATGGCCCAAAATGTGACCAAAGTAATTTTTTATGAGGAGAACGACGATTTTGACCGGGAAAGACCACCATGACCTTTTCTCCTTCTTTGTATTTGTTGAGTGTGACTTTTGGTTGTGAATCATACCAAAGTTTATACTGTTTTCTTTTTTCTTCAGAATTCTTTTGCGCCTCTTCCAACATGTTTAGCATATTTTCCCGAAATAATTGAATGTACTTTCCGGAATCGATTGTATAAACGGGGTTAACCGGAAATGGAACATTTTCGTCAAGCGGAAATTTTGCGTTCCGCCCAAACATAAGCAGAAAAGGTGAATACCCCGTAACATCTGACGGTGTAATATTATAAGCGAAAATGCAATAAGCCAACCGCTCATCCCAAGTCCAATTACTCGCTGTCGATTTTTTAAGAATTCCAATAATAATTCGGTTAATCCGTTCCGCTAATCCGTTTGCTTGTGGATCATAGCCGGCAGTGAAAGATCTATTTATGCCCAAAATTTTGGAAATTTCTTCCAATGTCGAATTCAAAAATTCTTTTCCTCTGTCGGAATGAATCTTTTTCGGGGTACCGTAAACCAAGACAAATTTTTCAACAAAAATTTTGGCAACTGATTCTGCGGATTTGTCGGGAATTGGCTCAGCCACCAAATATTTTGTGAAATGATCAACAATCACACAAATATATCTTTGATCCGATTGGCTTGGCCCGACATCCAAAATATCCATACAAACCAATTCCAGTGGTTCGGTTGATTTGACGATATTCAAAGGGGGTTCGTTTGCACGTGAAATTCGAGTGTGTGCACAAATTCTGCAATTTTCATGGGCTCGAATGCAATCAGCTAGCATATTTGGCCAGAAAAATTCTTCCGATAATTGCCGAAACAATTTTTTTCCACTCATATGTCCAGCACAGATTCCTTCGTGCCGATTTTTAACCAACTCTTCTCTAAATTTTTGTGGCACGTACAATTTCATCTTCACCCCATTTTCACAAAGATACAAAAGTTCTTTTAGGATTATATATTTATGACATTTGTCGATAATTTTTTGCTGTTCCTTTTGGTCATTTGGCATAACTTTTCGTTGCAGGAATTCATAAAGTGGTCCCATCTCACCACTTTTTGTTTGTTCAACCCATTCACCACGATTTTCCATCATATTTAAATCATCCAATTCATTTTCAACGATCATTTGACCAACAGTGGCTATCATTTCAGGACTTTGTTCAACAATCTCATTTTTAAAATGGGCTCCCGATCGGGATAATACATCAGCAATCACATTATTTTTTCCTGGCTGGTATTCAACTTTTAAAATGAATCTCGAATTTAATTCCAATAGCCAACGGTCTATTCGAGTATTTCCCGTTTCATTTTTACTTTTGAACATCCAAATGAGCGCCTTGTGGTCAGTGATCACACGTGTTGGGATCATTGTGATGTATTGTGCGAATTTTTTAGCACCGAATCGGACAGCAAGAGCTTCCAATTCTGTTGCAGAATAACGGGATTCATGCATGTTGCATTGCCGTGACGCAAAATAAATTGGCCTTATTTGATTTTCCTTATCTGGCTGACTCAAAATGGCGGAAATTCCAGTTTTACTGGCGTCTGTCATGATAATGAAACGTCTATTTGGGTCATTCTGTGCGGCTTCAAAATCGGGAAAATACAATAATACGTCATCGACAATTTTAGCTTTCAAAGCATTAATGATTTTAATTTCATCATCGCCGATTTTGAACTCAACTTTTTCGCTTAAAAGCTTAAAAAGTGGTGCGGCAATCTTTCCGAAAGAATGAATGAATTTTCTGTAATACGTTAGAAATCCAAGCAGTGAATGAAGTTCCTTCTTGTTTTTCGGAATTGGCAATTCAATGACGGGTTTTACTTTATCAGCGTCCATCTTTATTCCATCCCTCGTTAGGATGTGGCCTAAAAAGGGCAATTCGTCTGCACACAATTTACATTTCGACATTTTCAGCTTTAGATTTGCTGCATCAATTCTTTTAAAAACTTCGATTAAATGCTTAAGATGGTCTTCGAATGACTCCGATGCGATCAAAATATCATCAATATAAATAAAGACATAATCATTTATAACACCATCAAACAAACAAGTCATGAACCGCTGAAAGGTTGCCACAGCATTTGTTAAACCAAACGGCATCACTTTAAACTCATAAAGACCGTATTGCGTGGTAAAAGCGGTTTTTTCGATTGAATCTCTTTCCATTTTAATTTGCCAATAACCGGACATGAAATCAAGAGTACTGAAGAATTTTTTCCCCCCAAGCATTAGGAGCGTATTGTCGATGTTTGGTAAAGGAAAACTGTCTTTGCGTGTAACCGAGTTCACTGCCCGATAATCAACGCAAAATCGCAGTGATCCATCACGTTTTGGCACAAGAACAATGGGACTAGCCCATGGAGAAATGGACGGTTGAACTATCCCCCGACCAAGATAATCCTGAAGCATTACTGCAATCTTTTCTCTGTATGCATATGGTACATGTCTCATCTTGATTTTGATCGGTGCAGCGTCTCCTGTCTCGATTTTATGTTCGGCCAAATCAGTTTGGGTCAAATCTTCATCAGTCAAAGCAAAAATGTCTTTAAAATCATTACACAAAAGTCGTATTTCCTCCGTTTGCCCTTCAGACAAAACACCAAGATTTTCCTTCATAATATCCCAAACTGAATCATTTGATTCATCCTCTCTTTGAATTTTGTCGTCAATTTGTTCAGAGAGTATAGCACCAACTAACGGGTTTAACAGGCTGTCATCAGTTTCTTCAAATTCGAGAACCGATTCAAAATTACCGACTTTTTGGTCCTTTTCCAATGTTATCTTCGAATGTGACCAATTTGTAATAGGGACAATTACTTTGCCCTTTTTTACACAATCAATTGTAGGCTCCGCACGTATATCCTCCTTTAAATCAGACGTAACCAAAATATCAGCATTTTCAAAACCGGGTTTCGCTTGCAATTCCAAAATCTTTGTGGAACGTGGCTCAATTGTTGTTCCATAAATTACAGTGAGAAAATTTTTGTCTTTTATCTCAGAATTTTTAAATTCGATCATCAAATCATTCGACTCGTCGTACAGCTTAAATCCCAACTTCCCAAGTCCATTCGTGCCAATAAGCAAGTCGAAACCGATTGGTGCTTTGGTCACATGCAACACAATTTTTTCTGCTGATTGAAGACCACGACGAAAAATTGGCAATTTGACTTTGAACAAACACGTTACCATTTTTCCATTCACATCCAAAACGCGAGCACTCACTTTAGATGGCTCAAGCGATTTAAAAACCATTTTTTGGTCTTTGATTAATTTATAAAGAAAAGAAGCACTTATCAGTGATATTTGTGCACCACCATCAAGCATTGCTTCCGTTTCAACTTCAAAAATCTCAACTTTCACAACCATCACATTTCCAATCGCAACCGCTTCGTCTTCTTGAGAATCATCACTCACTTCGACGTTTTCTAAAAAATCATCAACTTCTGATGCCAATTCAATTCTACTGAGGCAGACATTCGTTTTAACTCTTTCACACTGTGCAACGATACAATTTTGACGAAGAAAATTAGATGAATTTGGTCGGTTCGCATTTACATTTCGGTTCGAATTTTCAAAAATTTGGGTTCGGTTTGTGCCTGTTGCAGCAGAATTCCGGTTTTGCAACCGATTGTTTTGGTTGTTTACGTCCGTTTGTTTAGCCTTTGGACAGTTGCGTGAAATGTGTCCAATTTCGTTGCAATTATAGCATTTCCACTGACTGTGGTCAAAGTTTTGGTTGCTAGGTCTTGGGGAATTTTGCTGAACATCCATCTGACGTTCTCGAGCCAAAAAGCGACGGTTGTCGTGGAAAGATGTTTCGTTCCGAACGGAATTCGTTTTTTCCGCCGAGGCGAAACGTTGGGTTGCCCGTTGAGTTGACTCGGCGCGTGCAGCCAATGAGACAAAATAGTCAAGTGACATGCCAGGTGTCCGTATAAGCTCCAAATTCAATGACAAAGTCGGGTCTCCCATTGCCCGAATCAGATATTTTATAGAAAATTCATCAGACAGATGATACGGAAGACCTGGGTAGGCTCTTTTTACTAAGCTACAAATTCTGCTTGCCAAATCATCGATTGACTCGTTCGGTTTTCGTCGAACTCCCGTCATGAGTTCATCAAAAGCATTCAAATTTTTGGAGTCCGTTTCCTCTAATTGTCTCATCATTTCATTACGAATCCTGTCATAGCGATTGGGAACTACCGATTTGGCTGCCTCAAATGCTCTCTCAGCTCTACCAAACACTTTACTTTCTAACCCTTTGATTCGTTTTGCTTCTGGCCAACAGTCGGTGTAAGCATCAAATTTTTTAAAGAAACGCTTCACTTCGTCGGTGCCTTCTTTCCCGTTTAAGTCTGGGATTCGTTCCAAGACCATATTATATTCCAAACTGCTTAAGACCGCTAAATTTGGATTCGGGTATTGCTCCCGATGGTTTCCATAATCTACAAAATTTTGTTGTGTTGCTGAACTCGATTGGCTGAGATTTTGACGTTGTAACGGCAGAGGACATTCACTTTTATATGCGTGATTTTGATGCTGCTGAGATGTGCTTAGATGCATTATCTGTCGCCTATCACTCAGTTTATGTCTATCGACTACATCTCTATCGTTGTGCTGACGTTCGTGTGGCAGAAAATAATCCGGCATTACAAAATTTTGATTTGGATATTGCGACTTTTTCACATTTTTTTTATGCATTTGGGCTTCCTCTATGCTTTGATTTACATATTCCGGATAAGAAACATCATCCACAAATACCTCTCTAATTTTATTTCGTAAGACCATTTTTGGGTGGCCCTGTATTTGTCCCCGAACTTTTGTAGGCGTCGATGTACGGGGAATATGTTCGTTTGGCAAAACCGAAAGTGCATTTTGTTGCATTTCTCTATGCCGATTTTTGTTTGTCTGACGAAAATGCACATTTTCTTTGTCATTTTCACTGAAATGCTCTCTTTCTCCTGCACGCACGAAAATATTTCGAAATTTCTGATGCAAACCTTCCACATTGTCCTGGTGCACATTATTTCCTCCATCAGAGTCCTGGCGAGCAACATTGTCTCCAATTCGGTTCCCGACAGGCGCCAAATTCGATTCAATGCTAACATTCAAAAGGCGAGCCCGAATTTCCTCAGCATTCAATGCCATTTCACTAAAAAAATGCTCATTTCGATTTGGTGCACGTAAATTGTCTGTGTGAGATGGCGAGATCGGAGAATTGCTTATGACTTGTCTATTTTCAACTTCAATTTCACGAATTTGTTGCTGCTCTCTTTGATCTCGAACTGCTTCATTTTCGCTGTTTCCGATTGCCCTCAAATTTAACGCTCTTTGGCGAGTCAATGGCGGAGAACGCAAAATCATTTTTCACCTGGCTCAGGCTTTTCAACAAATTCAATTTTCTTTGTACGGCGAAGCTTTTTTGTTGGCGAAGATGCCAATTGTTCGACTCGAACTTTACAAATTTAGTGTTTTTACACTTTCGTCCTGGCTCAGGATCGTTTCAACTCCAACTCCTTTTATTATCCGACTCGGACTTGACAATTCGTTGAAATTTTTTCTACCTAAGTCCGATCTCCCGCACGCCGTTTACCTGCTTGTTCCTCAGGAGCGCCAAATATTACTTTTTCCTTTATTCTCCTCTTTGAACGAACACTCAAATTAACGTAAAGTACAAAACCAGTCAGAAGAGAATACCAAATAAAGAATATATTTTATTAAGACAAGACAGAAAAAATCAAGTCCACAAAAAACTGAGAAGATGAAGATAATAAAAAAACAAACAAATTTAAAGGAACGAAAAGGAACAAACATAATGCCAAATATAATTAGAAAGTCAAATTAATATCCAACAGTGGTGCCGATGAAGAAGCATTGGAGGACATTTTTGTGGGAGAAAAAAGCGAAAAACTATTTGAATGTTAATATTTCTATAAATATTTCGCAAATAAATTTGCAAATTTTTCAATTTTTTAGCTAAACTTTTGATTAACCATTGAACCATTTCATTAACGTAACAAAATAAAAAAAAATGGCGCACCCACGAAATGTCGATTCCACGAAATGTCGACTAAGCCAAAAACCCACGAAATGTCGACTCAGCCAAAAACCCACGAAATGTCGACTCCACGAAATGTCGACTCCATAAAATGTCGACTCGGCCAAAAACCGAATACTTACTATTAATTTAATCCCGCAAGGTTCGATGTTCGAAATAGATGTCTAATTGAGTTCGAAAAAAATGGGAATGACTTTTTGAACATAAGTTTTGGGTGAGTCGACAAAAAGTCGAGTCGACATTTCGTGGAATTTTGACTGAGTCGATATTTCGTGGATTTTTAGCTTAGTCGACATTTCGTGGATTTCTGGCTTAGTCGACATTTCGTGGAATCGACATTTCGTGGAGTCGACATTTCGTGGAGTCGACATTTCGTGGGGAGGCGAAAAAAATAATTATCTAAAATTTTGCCCTTTTTCTTAAGCGTAGTCGACAGATGTAAATGAATTATGGTACATTTTATTATTTCTGTGAATGGGTAATTCATTAATCAGTGAGTAAATAATGGGGTAAAATGCCAAGTGAAATTACATGTTTTATTCGGTAATGAATATGTCGCAGAAATGGCAAACATTGCATGACCAAACTGCTGAGTCATGGCACCACTGTTTTCATTTTTTGATTTCAAAAAATGAAAACTTATTTCAAGAAAATTTTGAAACTTCGAAATCCTTAAAAATTAAAATAAACAAGTGTGCGGCAAATGCGGTTTTTCGGTATCGGAAATTTTTATTAACCGAAATTACTGGTTTAAAGAACTTTAATTCGGTTAACCAAAACGGCCGGTTTCGGTTTTGGCTCGGTCGTTCGATTTCATTAAGAATTTCCAAAAAACAAATGGTAGAGGTTTAAAAAAAAGATCTACTTTTTTTAGCGATAGTTTTAAGTATTTTACATTATTTAAAAATTAGTCAACGAACTGGCAAACAAAGTGCACTATTTGGTAATATACAGTACAGTATAACTGTTATTTAGTATAACGCAAAAGCGTTTCTTACCAAGGTCGGATAAGGCACCAAAATGGAGTTTCTTTTAAATCAGTGTAGCAACCATTACCACGCACTGACCACAAAAAATTTGGCTTTTTTTCGTGGTGTACCCCAACCCCGACCCGGCCCCGAAAATTAAACCTTATTTCGAGAACGTCCCGGATCCCGACCCTCCACCTCGAGTCGGGGCTGGGGTAAAATATACACCCTTAAGAATGGCATTTTTGGTTAAACTAACAAAACCCTTTATGTATTGGTGAAGTAAAAACAGGTATTTGGCCAAAATTTGCTAATTCAAAAATTTTTAATCTGTCGTTCTTTGCCGTGGTGAGTCGAAGTGCAAAAAGTCCGAATGTGGCGAAGTGCAAAAAGTCCGAATGTGGGCGAAGTGCAAAAAATCCGAATGTGGGCGAAGTGCAAAAAGTCCGAATGAGTGATGATCAGAAGAGGCGGGTCATTTCAGTACGGAGAAAATGATTTTATTAATTAATAATTGTATTTAATCATTTTAAAAAGACTTTAATAAATAAATTTGTTATTTAATCAATTAATTTAAAGATAATAATTAAAATTAAATATATTTTTTTATAAAACTAATAGTATATTTTTTTGATGTTGTTTCTATATAGGCTTGGATTTTGACAAAAATTAGGGTTAGGCTTTCAAAAAAAAAATTAGGTTTAAGTTTTTCCGAACTTAACCGCTCCCTCACCCACCCAGAATCCTGCTGCTTATCTCAGAATCCACATATCCGCCGGGATTCTGAAGCATTAACAGTATCATAGCTAAAAACTGATTAAAGATTCGTGATCAGCGACCAAAATAAGCCCAGAACAAGTTTTTGAAAAAATTTGCGGCAAAAATTTTCAGAAAAACTAGGGAATGGTTAGGTTTTTTAACTTGTTTTGAAAACCTAACCCTAGTTTTTGTCAAAACCCAAGCCTATATAGAAACAACATCAATAAAAAATATACTATTAGTTTTATAAAAAAATATATTTAATTTTAATTATTATCTTTAAATTAATTGATTAAATAACAAATTTATTTATTAAAGTCTTTTTAAAATGATTAAATACAATTATTAATTAATAAAATCATTTTCTCCGTACTGAAATTTGGAAAATATTATGTAGTAGTGGCCTCCAAAGACGTGAAATATTCAAATTTGTCAGGGAGTTTCTCGCTTTAATGAGATCTTGTACTTACGTATTGTTACCCTCACACGTTTGGTATTGTATCCACAGCAGGTAGAAGTTGGATACTGTAAATAGCAGTAAAAGCGTGGCATGAAAGCGAGTGAAGCTGCCGTGGTGACTCCTCAAAAAAATAAATAATAAATTCAAAAATATAAAGAAAAACTGTGGAAAAAAATAAAATAAAAAATTTCTAATATTTATTTTAAATAATTTTTTGAAAAAATTAAACAAAAAATAACTTAAAGCGGGTAAACGTGGAATGTGTTTTTTTGTTACCAAATTGGGAACAGCACACTTGCCAGACGCTCAAGCCCAATTTGGAATGTTATACACAAGGTCATCAAGAAAGTAAACATTGTCAGCGCCTGAAGCCAAAAGCATGACGAAATTGGCACAAAATTTATGCCAGAAATAGCGGGATGAAAGAAAGCGATGAGAGCATTGAGTTGGTAGAGTGCCAAAAATGTTGAGTCTAACGCGATCAGCACATTGCACATTCTCTTCATCTTTCTGAATCATTCTTTAATAAGAAGTGATCGTGTTTAAAATTGAGGGAGCATCAATTTTAAGGCTTGATGGTACTGTACTCGCTTGCTTTTTTACTGTAACAGCGCTAAAATGACAGTATCAATAATTGCTTTGCATTGTCCCATTCGCTTTACTGTATTCTAGTCGCGTACTCTCTTTTTACAGTAAGAAAAACAAAACACAAATGGTTTTAATTAATTTTTCACTGGCATGCTAGTCTTACTGTACCACCATCGCTTACTTTGATCTTACGGTAGCAGCTACCAAAATGGCATTTAACAGAATGCCAACCGTGGACAGTGCACACTTTTCGCCCAAGATCAGCCACATGGCCACCGTGTGTTGGCCCCCATTTTGACGCACCAATTCAACATAAGTCAATGGTGGTGGTGCCGATGAAGAAGCATTGGAGGACATTTTTATGGGACAAAAAGGAAATGAAGATAAAATTTTTTTTTGATTTTAACTAGGCAATGATATTATTTGTGAGAGACCAACGCCCCAGTTAAGCAATTGCATTTTTGGCTTTAGGCACCAATTATATTTCATTATTTAAAATGCACTTTGGCACAATGCAAAATGAATGTAATTCAAATTGACGACATTTTCTCAATTTCGCCCTCATTAAAATTTTTGTAATTTTTAGCGATATGTTTTACGCAATTTGCCCAATTAAAAAATTGTATTAAATTAATTGGTCAATCAACTGACAAACAAAGTGCACTATTGTGTAATTAATGCGTACGGCATAATACATTTGTATACGCAAACAAAATTAAGCAGGTTGTATACATCATTTAAATGCCATACAGAAAGGGACGAGGGATGGGTCGGATTTCGACATTCAGACTTGTCATTATATGGTCGAAAACGGGAAATAACAATTCGGCACTCACGGTTCAGCGTCAGACTTTTAGGATTTTGTAATTTTTGTTTAGTGAACCGAATTTTACAAATTCAGTATCATTGAAAAGCTTTAAGTGTATAGAAGGTATAATAAAGCTGTTTCAAAGCGATCGACTAACTCTATAAAATGTTACAACTTGAAGAACGCAAAAAGTCGGGATTTTTTTTGTAAATTTTTAATCATAACTTTTTTTTGTAGAAGGGTAAATTTTTCCTTTTTTGGAGCGCTAGTAGAGATCAGAAGCAGCATTCGAAAGAGACTAAGAATAAAAAATTTGGTTGCCTAGGAAAAAGGTTATGGCGTCCGAATTTGGCTGGTGCCGAATCGTCAGCGCTGAATAGACATAGGCCCTCGGAAAAAGGCACAAATCTCATCTTTGGCATTATTTTAAAAATGTTTATAACAAATTCTCAAAATTTTCTGTTTATTGCTGGAAAAACAAAAGTTCATTCAGTCATTTTTTTCCTACTCAACCATTTGGGTAGCATTTTTAAATTTTTGGCGTAATGTCAGAATTTTCGCCTTTTTTTTTCTTTGTCTTATTTTTACATTTCATCCTTATCTCGTTGTGCCATCTTTTTGTGTGCCATTTTTACACCAAATACAAATTAACCTTTATTTTCCCTCTTCGCCCTCCACAAAAATGACGACGGCACAACCACCCACGACACAGCACAATTATTTACGGCATCAATTCAGCCTAATTGAGACGCGTTCTGTTCATTATCGGTGATGCCTTTTGTTGGGATTTTTTATTTATAAAAATAAGATATAAATAATTAAAAAAAGACTAATAAATTTATTAATAAAAAATAAATTTATTACTAAACTATATTTAAATTTAATAATATAAGATTATTTGAGAATTTAAATATTTTACTCTATTTTAACTTCTGCCGCCCATCATTTAAAAATTTTGTTTTATTTTCTTATTTAATTGATTTTTTTCGATTTATTATAAAAATTGAAAAATAGTTTTTGTTTTTTTCTTTTGCCTTTTTTCTCCACCGGTATTCAATTTCAAATGTAAATTTGTTGAAATTTTCATATAAACTTGGGTAGTATCCCTGCTGTTTCTTCACTGGCCTTTGGCCTTCTCCCAACTTGGACAATCCACCCCAGACTCCCGACTCCAGAAAAAGTCTGGCATTTCACTGGACAAAATTTTCCCCAATTTTAAGAAATTTTGCCCAATTTATTCCCGATTTTGGAGAGTTTATATGAGGTCCACAAAGATCAGATAATACAAATTTTGTTGTCTGATTGATTAACCGACCCTCTGCTCATTCATGTCTTTTTTTGTTACAATTTCCCCCCCCCCTTCCCCTCGGGTGCCTTTGAAGGACAAATTTTGTGGCGGGCGTTTTTCATTCATAATTTGGTTGGCATTATGTTGTGCTATTGTGGCGCAATTAGTGAACGGTGGTGAATGCCCCGCCCCGCGCCGCAGCACAGAAAATATTCCCATCATCTTTTTATGGTGCTGTTACATTTCAATTACAAAAAAATTAAGCAATTACATTATGCTACATGAATATTACTATATAAACTTGGAAAATTACTTCGTTTTTATGTTTTTAAGCAAATTTAAAAATAAATATTTAAAAATTTTAATTAGTGAAGGTCAATAATTATAATTTAAAAATTTATAAAATTCCTTACTGTTTTTTTTTTAATTTCTTTTTGCCGGAAAAATAAATTTGAAATCATTTTCTTGGAATGTTCCTAACCTTTTAATGAAGCTAAGAAAAAAAAATAAGAAAAAAAAAACTAGTTTTTTAAACATAAGCTTATTCATTAAAAAGCCGCATTTAACCTAAATTTTTGGAGTTTTATGAATTCGGGCTCTTCCCTAAGAATTAAAACCCTTAATTTTTTTTTTCTTATGTTAAGAAAAATTGAAAGGACGACCTGCTGATAAATCGGTGACATTTCCATCAAATTGACATTATAAAGCTCCCCGCCGGGATTTATGTCGGTGCCATTTCCTCTGACATCACTTCACAATGTGTAAATGTGAAATGGCCCCTTCTCGCCGGGGGGCGGACAAATTCGGCCATGTCATGTCTTGTCATGTCATGTCCACTTTTGTCTACTCTCCCGTCAAAAATAGCCGCAGATGAAATGGCTTAGAAATCATTTTTGAGGGCCAACACTTTTTAAGGGGGTAGGAAATTTTTTGGCAATTTTATAATTGCAAAGGTTTAAAGACCTACCCCCTCCTGTCCGTTTGTAAATCACACCTAATTGTTAAGAATTTTCTCCGCAGCGCTTGTCGCCATCGCCGGACACTCCAAACCCTTTGCAAATTTTCAAATTAAAACTCAAAATTGCTCATTTTTGGGCAACATCAAATAGGCCATAAATTTTCAAAATTTCTATCGGTGGCGCCTTTCGGCACTACCGGACCACACTCGATAGGATTTCTCAAAATTTATTTTTGAAAACCCCAGTTTTTCAAATAATTTTTTTTTTGGCAAAATGTCATGCGAGAACCCTTGTCCAATTCCATTGGACCATATTTCTCTCCATAAACATAAGTAACAACCTTACATCGCGAAAAATTTACTAGGACAGCATAAAATTGAATTTTATCGACATAAAATATAATGCCAAACTAAAAGGCACGCGTTCTTTAATAAGACCTTAGCCCACCCTTTAGCCTGCTATATTTTTTAATTTTCTTCAGGTGATGGCCTACTAAATTTTTATGAAAAATCCCCAATGTTCATTTGGCCAAGCTGCCGAAATTAAAATTTTTTTTTTTTGTTGTACAAAATGCCATGCCATCACTCTCACCCTCCTCCTTCACCTCGCCCAAGGGCCTTGTCCAATTAATTCGCCAAAAAACCCACACTTTGATGCCTTGCAGCAGCAATTTGGCTCCCTCCTTCTCTTACGCCCCCCCCCCGCCGCCACCCGTGCTAAATCGCCCCAGGGGACGGGTTGGGTGAAGATTAATGGCGTCTTGGGCAGTGGGCAGTGCCCCCGGGGGATCTGTCAACGCTTCTTCTGGGAAAAGCAGCCCGCTGAAAAGCTGCTGTCCCCCGCCGGGGGGATGGTGCGAGGTGAGGGAGGGCATTTTTGTGCTACTGTTTTGTGTGCTGGTCCAAACGTAATGAACAAAAAAAAACCCCCCCATGGGTTTGGATACAATTTTTCTTGAAATGCGTTTATGATGAAAATTTATGCTGTTTATGACCCAAGGATCATTGTTTTTAAATTTTTGGGTTCAACAAAACTAGTGAAATTTTTAGTATAAAAAAATTATAATTTTTGAGCTTTCATGGGTTAGAACAGAAAATAAAATATTTTATTACAGTCACTTGCGGACGAAAATTTGCAGACGCGAACTAAAAAAAAAATTTTTGAAAAGAAAAAATTTTGAAATTTTTTTTTAATATAAGGAATAGTGGGCCTCATTAGTACGGTCTCTTCATTTGAATATAAAAATATGTGTTTCGGCCCAACCATAGACCCACAAACAAACAAACACAAAGCAAACTTCAAACAAATAAAAAAAAGCAAATATAAAAAAGAATTGTTCAACAACAGCAAAATTGTCAATTACTTAAGGGCCTTGCAATACCTAGCGTCCATATTTCTTATATTAAAATAAGATTTTCTTAATTTTTTTCTTTTCAAAATTGTTTTTTTTTTTTGGATCGCGTCCACAAATGTCCGTCCGCCGCAAGTGACGCACTGCGATTTTAGGACATAAATCATACCATTTATTTAACTTTTCAACAATCATAAGGCCTTTCGAAGGTGTTTTTAGTGGGGAATGAGTGAATTTTTTGAAAATTTTATATATTTTGAGAATCCTATACCCCTTCATTATGTTCGTCCATAAGTGGTCATTTGCTGGTGAAGAGGGTGTTGAAACTACATTTTTTTTCCCCGGTGGGCGGACTAAAACTGACCACGAAAACCAGTTAATCGCGTCCATCTGCCCCGTCCAAACAACCAACACAGCTTCATAGGTTTACTTTACGATCATTCATTTTGTGCCGCTTTCTCCTGCTCACCCCCCCCCCCCCATTGAAAGGATGGCACACCCATTTTTGGATTATTATTTTTTTGGATATGCCGAAATGGACACCGGATAAACTGGGCGCCAACCGCATTTCGTCTGATGTCCAGTCTCTTTGACTGTTTATAAACTTAATAATCCATAGTTCTAAGACATTTAAGATATCCTGGCGCTAAGTTATCCGGCGCCCGCTCAGTTGCTCCGGTGCCGCAAACAAAGTTCTCTGACTAATTTCGACATCACTTTATCATCCCTCATTTTTTCTTTTTGTGAATTTAACTAAGATTTGCAATTTATTTGGTTTAATTTTTTTTTTTTGGTCGAAAATCGCTTTTTCACTCTCTCTCATAAATTAAATGAAAATTTTTTATTTTTTTGCGAAAATCTCTATGCTTTTTTTACATGGTATTAGTGCAACAGAATGGATTAAGTAATTAGAGGAAGTTTTTATCCGATTACGCATTTTATCCAATTTATCTCTTCATCTTTTTCTGATGAGCGCGTCATTTTTCTTTTTTTCCCCCAATTTTCTCATTACGCAATTTGAGAATTTTTTACAAAAATTTTTGCATAAAATTTTAATTCTTTAGTTTAATTAATAAATATATAAAGGATTATTTGCAATAAATATTCATTATAAAATAACATAAGATATATTGTTTGTTTGTTTTTTTACTAAATAGTAAATATTTAGAAATTTTATAAAATATTTTTTTTCGTAACTTGAGAAAGCAAATAAAAAATAAAAATTCAAATATTTGAATTTTTTATATTTTTCATTTTTTTTTTTTTTTGATCCTTCTCATTTTGCTGAATTACTGCTACTTTTTGCTCCTTAGCGGTCAAATGTGGTGGCATAAAGAAGGGCTCACAAATGGTGGTGTGCTTCCCCGTTTTAAGCCCCCTTCCATTTGAATGTCATTGTTTTTCCAATGGCTTTATGACTAGGCATTTTTGGGTGTATTTTTTACGTTTTTTTACGAACTCAACCCCATACAATTGGTTATATTTTTGGAAATTGGAAATATTTAAGCCCATTTTCCTAGAAAAAATATAAAAAGGTCGTAAATTTGGGGGGAAAAAAATCCTCATGCCTTCCGTTTTAGGGTTTTTGATTCGAATTTGCTGGTTTTAGTTCCAAAAATTATTGTGCTTCAAGCTTCGATGTCAGGTTGTCATGTTAAGTTCAACCAGAAAATATCCGTTACAGTAATTTGCTTGCGTAAACTGACCGTATACCCTCGACAAAAATTTTAATTTTTCCGAGTTACATAAACAAAAAATTCTTTTTTTTTGCTCTCGCATAATCTTCCAAATAACATAAATTTCAACTGGTTGTGTGCAGATTTGTGTGACCAACTGGCCAGCGGGTGGGCCAGCTCGCCTCACGGAGCATTCATTGCATTGGCCACACACACAACACCAAAAGTTGCCCATTTGCCCTGCCGCCGGCGGCGGTTGGCCAAAAGGTGAGAAAATGCCAATGCCAATGGCACCTGTTGCTGAAAAGCATTGGACACTTCTCCATACCGCCTCCCCCCCCCCCCCATCGATGGATGATGATGATGAATATTTTATGGACGGAGGACTGACTGAGAAAAATGGCAAAAGGCGCCGCATGCCTTACCTCCCCGGCGGGCATTTTGTGTGTGCCATTTGATGTTGCCATGCTTTTTGTGCCGAATGTAAAGCCTTTTCATAAGACGCTGTTGGTTTAATAATAATAGAATTAAAGTCTTGCCTTCCGACATGGAATTTCACATTTCAAATGACATTTTTGAAAGAATAAAACTTTTTTTTGCGACTAAGCCAAAATTAGTCGATTTGTCGCTAAAATTTTCTTAAAAAATTTTATGGTCATTCTTATTTTGCTCTATTAAAGATTTAAAATTTTTGACTACAGCAAAAATGTTCGTCCTCCTTTAAATTTTGAATACCCATTTTGAATATTTTAAAGTTTTTTTTTTCAGTTTTTTTTCGTTTTACTATTTTGCATTGAGGAATTTATAATTTTTTTCTAGCCAGTTATTTGAGTTTATTCGGTTTATGTTTCTTTTCTTGTATCCATATTTCATCCATTTCGTCTCATTAACAAATTCATCCCCTGCCCCGAGGGGGCATTTGTTGCTAATCCCTCAATCCCTTCCCCGTCGCGCCCCGTTTTTTTATTTAGTGTTTTTTTTTTTGGTTTTATATTTAGAATTTTATTTCTTGGATGAAGATTGCCTTTCATCCTTCTTGTCTCATTAACAAATTCCTTCCCGCCCCCGAGGGGTCATTTTTCGCTAATCCCCGTCCTTTCCCCGCCCTCCCTCCCTCCCTCTCCCCCGTTTTGTTTTGAATAACCCTTCAAAACGGGGACCGATGGGCCACCGGAGATTTTTGTGCTGCTGCATTTTGTGTTGTTTGCTCATTTTTGGTCATCCGTGCGCAAAGAATTTTTTGGACAATTGATCATGATGAGTATGTCCTTTCATCTCAATATTTTGTCAATTACAAAAAAAAAGTTTTATTTTATGTGTATTTTTTGGATTTAAAATAAAATATACATATAAAAATATTTACTTTTTATTTATAAACAAACAAAAAACTTTTACCAAACGAATTTCAATTAATTTTTATTTATAATTTATTCTAAAAATAACAGTATTAGAAGAAAATAATTTATTTAAATTTAAACCAAAGTAATTTAAATTTTAAACCAAAGTAATTTAAATTAAAATATTCCTTTTTTAATTTTCATGAAATTAACAAAAAAAAAAATGAATACTTAATAAAATTTATGCAAAAATAAAAAAAATAAATTAAAAATAAAATTTCATTTTTTAAATTAAAACTAGGGACTAAAATTAAATGAACTTTAAAACAAATTTGAACCTTATTAAAATGAAAAAGAAAAAACATTTTTCCCAAGAAATCCCACCACAAATTTCCGCCTCCGATTTCTCTCCGTCGACCTTAGCCCATAAAAGAATTTTTAAGTGCCGTCGCGCCGGCACCAATTTTTACGACGGTGGCAGCTGAAATTTGTTTTAGTTCAATTTCGCTCACTCGGAAAATATGTACACATAGAAAATTTATTTATCGGAAATTGGCGGCTTCCTTTCTTACATTGCAAAAACATTTTGCCAAAATTCAAATGCCAAGATTTTAATTAATAAAAAAATGCATCATTACCAACGGCTTTTTGTATCAATTAGATAAATAAAATAATGGCACTTTATTTTTACTTTTTATTCCATATAATGTATGTAATTTTCAGTTATTGGCGGTAATCAAATACAATTTGTCGATTTTTTAGGTACAAACAGTTTTAAATTAGTGCCATATTATCCTTTCTATTATATTTATTATTGTATTTGTATGGGCGCAATAGCTGAATAATATTAGCGTTCTTCTTGTTCTGGTAAATTTGGAGAAATAAAAAAAAATAATAATAAATATTTTAATTATTAATAATGTATTTTATTAAATGTTTAATTTAAATTCATTTATATTATAATAAGTTATAATTATAAAAATTTCTGAATATTATTTTGTATAATTAAATTTTTTAAATATATATTATCTGCAATATTAATGTATTTTAATATTTTCTCTAAAGCATTGTCGGCATGGCATCCGATTACGAAGAAGCGGATTACGGTATATGCTGTAAGCAAATGCCACTAAATCCAGGCCATGAACACTTTGTTCGTCCCCTAACGGAACTTGAAGATCGGCATCATCCAAAAACAACAACAAAGATATTGGGCATCAACAAAAAATGGAGCTAAACAACAGACAGAATCAATGTACGATAGACTAAGGAATGGATACAGTACCCTGGTGACATACCAAAGTCGGAAATATATATGCCCGAAAATATTGAATTATACTATGGGAATATGGTTTTTTTTTTATTTGTCTTGGTCTACAGTAGCCATATACCGTAATATATTATAAAATTCACCACAGTTATGGAGGCACGAAAAGAAATCGGCAAATGATGGCAGTGCTAAACCGCAATAATAACAATAAAGGCATTGGCACAACCAGAACGCCAACGGCAGTCAAATTGGCTAATGACGACCCGCAACCCAAAGAACAGTATGCCAGCAATAGTCAAAATGACTACTTGGTACGGTAGCTTTAAAGAACTTTTTTAAACTAAATTAATACCAAAAAATCCTTGATCCTAATAAAAAAAATAAATTACAATTTTAAATGTTGTATTATTTATTATAAATAAATTTTTAGAATTAGATTTATTCTTTTTTTTAATATTATTAATAATATTTATTTATAAAAATAGATTATTATTGCTGTTAGATTATGAGTTCATTTTTGAAATTTTTTTTTTAGGATTTTCCCACCTCCTCACACGCTTCTTCATCATCCGCCACAAATTCAGCAAAATTTTGCGACTACTGGTCCAAGTCGGGCAAACAAAATGCCAGAAAATTGACACCAAAATGCCATGGATTGGCGCCAAATTTAAAATTGGCCACCTTTTTTCCCTCCACCGAATGTGTGCATCGCATTTGCCCCTTTCTGTTCCTGTTGCTGTTCGCCCTGTTACTGCTACAACAACACTTGCACACGGAACAGTTGGAGCAGCGACTGTCCCGGCTTGAACAGCGGTGGAAACATGTTGCTGAACTGCTTGAAGTTCCGGTAATCTTTGATTTTGTCTTAGATTGCTCATAAAATATAAAGAAATGATTTTCAGCAAATCGATACGTAGACGCTATAATTAATTTCCAAATTAAAGGAATTTTTTATTTGGCATTATTTTGA
This sequence comes from Heterodera filipjevi, assembly GCA_039877585.1. Lineage (NCBI taxonomy): Eukaryota > Metazoa > Nematoda > Chromadorea > Rhabditida > Heteroderidae > Heterodera > Heterodera filipjevi. The sequence continues at coordinate 2,127,770 of JBDPZO010000005.1, read as the reverse complement.
TTGCATTTTTTGCAGTTTAACCTCAAAGTTTTTTGGTTTAATTGAATTGTCTAATTGTTTTGTCTTTAGGCAATCATTTTAAATATTTATATTATTTATTTACTAATCAAGTTTTTTTTTTTTTTTGACTTATTTTGGTGGTTTTTAATTTTATCCAACACAAAATTTGTTTATTTAATTACGATTTTTGGCTAATTTGGAATGCTCATTTTGTTCGGCTAAAAAAAGGTGTCAATTTGTTTCTTTTCTGTTTTGGCCCTCGGGGGGAAAGCGGGCGCGGATGAGGGATTAACCGGTGTCAGAAAATGGGCACGAATTTGCATAATCGGAAATTGGAGATTTTTTTGGGGGGGAGGGATAATCCGCCGCGAAGAACAAAACCCATCTGAGAATGAATGGGCAAGACGAATAGAGGAAGAAAATGTGCAAAATGAGAAAATGGAAATTGAAACAAAAAATAAAATAATGGATTTTAAATATCTTTAGAATAAATTATAAACGAACAGATTCTAATATTTTTAATTTAAAAAGGAAAAATCAAGAAAATAAAAATGCTTATGCTAATAAATTTCCTTTTTAAGTTTTTGAGTTTTTAGAAATTTCGATTTTTCATTTTCCTTATTTTTCCCCCTACTATAAATATTTTGCTTCTAGATAACGAAGATTAAAAGTATTGAAATTTCTTTCTTTAAATTTTTCGAATTAATTAATTCAATCATTACCATTCTTAGTCCAGATTAATATTCTATGCCTATAATTGTTTTGTCGCTTCATTTTTTGGCAATTTTTTTTCCTTGGTATAATAAATCATATAAATTCCTTTTATAACACCGCTCCCCCCATTTTTTGGTAATTTAAAAAATGGGGGTAATTAACCCATCCCAAAAAATAGCATTGAACATGTCTAATTGAATGATGGGAAAATTTGGGGGAAAATGCACAGCATCTGCTTGACTATGTCACCGATTAATGTGAATGGGAAAAAGCGTGGAAAATTGCGGAAAATAAGAAAAATATAATGAGAAAAAATTTTAGTGTAAAAAAATAAATGTAAAAAAAATATATATCTTTAATTTCAATTATTTTTTTAAAGAATTGACCGAGGTCTTGGATAAGTTCCCTAACTCCTGGGAATTTGCTGTAAAATTTTGATAAGAATTTCCCTAAATTTTGGGGATAAAATTTTTAATTTTCAAAAATTCTTAGCCTTAGATAATTTAACTGAAAATTTTAAAGGTTTCCTACAAAAAATATTTAAAAAAAAAACTAATAATTTTCCTATTTTTTAAAAATCAATTTTTTAAGCTTGCTTGACTAATGTAAAGAATTAAATTTACTTTTAAAATCAAACATTTTTTTTTCGTCCGATTTCAACGCCATTGAAAATGCTCAACAGTTGAGGCGCTCATTGCGCTCATTGTACGACCGAAGGCGGCAACGGGACGGCACTCGTCACCACCACCACAACCAGCATAATCATCATCAGCAGCAGAAGGCAACATCATCACCATCATGCATGTGCCCACATGGTAGTGCCATTTTTTTTCTGTCTATGATTTAAAATCAATGATTTTAAGTATTTACCCTCAGATTCATAGAACAAACATATGTACAGGGTGAGAGATGTTTTTTTTAGCTTACTCAATTCACGCTTAAAAAATTAATCGATAAGCATTGGACAATTTATCTAAGATTTTAGTTATCTTTGATTTCAAGAACCTATGGTTTTTGTATGATAAGCTCTTTATCTATGGTTTTGAAATCTATGATTCTGCTATAACAAATTATAACCAGGAGACTTTTTATATTTTAAAGATATATTAAACGAATTCCATTTTGTTTTCCCCTCTACATAATTACTTATTTAAAACTTAAAATACTTGATTTTTTTTAAATTTTTTTAAGGTCCAAAAGGTGACCAAGGAACACAGGTAAAAAATAACTCATACTTTTTTTTTTGTACCATGCTTGTGTTTTGTTTCATCCCCAACGAGCAGAATTACCGTAACTTGCGGTTGCTGATAAATCTACAGTATCTCAAAAGCAGCCAAATTAAAAATTAAAATTTTTCCGAATGTCCTAATGTTGGGGATGATTTCTAACTTGTTTCGACAAATTTTCTTTCTTTTTCATTTTTCGTAAATTTTTGGCGTAATGCTCTCTTTTGAATTGTTTGTGCCATTTTGTTGTGTGCTTTTTGCCGTTGTTCTGTTCTTTTAGTGGCACAGAAGGCGGCGACGACGACGACGGCACTTGGCCATTTCCGCTCCCATTTCTGGCGGCACCACTGATCCGTGCACTCGTTTCCCGTCAGGCGACGCGGCGCCATGGCGCCGCATATGGCCCCAGCGGTTAATCAGCAAAAAGCCGGAACCGTTGCCGCAACGCATTCGACCCATTGTCAGTGCTGTGCCACACTAATTAATTGCTTAATTATGATTTCTGTGCTTTTTCATTTCTGAAATCATCTGATAGCATATGATTGGCTCAATTAGCTTCCTAAATTACATAATTTCATTAAGTTTTCAAAATTAATAATGCCCAAAAACATTTTTTTTAAATTTTTTTAGGCTCTAAATTTTTTGGAAATTTCGAAAGCTTGTAGAGCCAATCAAGAGCTAGCTACCTGACGACACCTTTTAAGTTATTGTTTTTTAGCAAAGTTATAAAGAGCTTTTGTCGTAAAATCTGTAAAAATAGTGGATTTACGGAACGGTTAATTTCGATTATGAGCAGTTCTAAAATTTTTAAGCATATAAAATACAAATTTTCTGGCATTGTCTTCCATTTTTTGACATTTTGACACTTACACCACTGATATGAGAAAGAAAAACCGTGATCAAATTTGATCAAACAGCTAATGTTAGTAGTTAGTATCTCCTACTTTTTTTTTTTGTAAATTCCTTTTTTCACGGCTCAGCCTTTTGCGAGTCCGACGTTCGATGTTCGAACATTCGGCTTTCTGTATTCCGTTGATGGGCGTGTGATTTATTTGCGCGGTTTGCCTGGCATGCCTGTTAGTGAAGTTCATTTTATTTATTTATTTTTTGTGTGGCGTTTTGTTGTCCTTTCTCATTTTTCGTTGCCTTTTTGTGATGGTTGAAAATGTTTTAAAAAATCTTTCGGATTTTCGTAAAATTTACAGGGCGAAAAAGGTGCCCGTGGACACCCTGGCTTTCCGGTAAAAATTTGCAATCTTTTGAAATTTTTATACTTTTGAGGGGCCTATCGGATTGGACGGACAACGAGGCTTGCCTGTAAAATCAAATTCTTTCAAAAATTTTTTTTTTAATTTTGAAATCCTTAAGGGTCCCGTTGGACCACCGGGCCCTAAAGGGGACAAAGGTGACTGTGCCGCACCGGCCGATACCAAATATGCAGGATATTCGGCCCAAGTACCAGCTACGGCACATTTAAACCAAAGATACCAAGTGAGAGAAGCAACAATTTTTATTTAAATTTTATAATGAAAAAATAATTTTATTTTTTATTAAATCAAAAATTTTTAAAAATTTATTCGAATTAATTTTTTCCTTTTATTTCAATTTAGCTTCATCATCCTTCTCGAGGGCCAACAGCAGACAAGCATCAGCAATCAACCGGCACCGATCATCATCCAGGGTCCACCCGGACCCCCAGGACCGCCTGGAAGACCTATGCCGGGCCCAAAGGGAGAGAGGGGTGGGATTTTTAAAAATTAATTTTAAAATTTTCTAGGTGCTAGGCTCAGTGGAGTAGAGGACAGGATTTTGAATTTTTTTTAGGCCTACCTGGCTATGATGGTGAATCAAAGGTTGGACCTAAAGGCGAGCCAGGCCCAATTGGACGACCTGGGCCGGCCGGACAAAGGGGCGAAAAGGGGGAAAAGGTAAGAAAAGAGAGAAATTAATTCAGTAAAAATAAAATTATTCAATCGAATGAAATAATTCAATTTAAATAAAAAACTATTTATTTAGTCGAAGAAGCAAAATCAAAAAAAAAAATTTAATGATAAAATTATTAAAAAAGGATTAAATATTAATTTCGTCATTTTTAATAATACTTACACTTTTATGCATTAACAAAATATAAATTAATAAAATAATTCTTTAATTATTAAATAAATATATTTAATTTTTTAATTAAGTTTTTTGCTTTTTGTTTCTTTTTGTCTATTTACAAATCTGTCTTCTGTGTTACTGTCTGTGCTTTTTCTCTAAGGGTTCCATGGGGCTGCCAGGCCGAGACGGACGTATCGGACAGCCGGGCCTTGTCGGCCCTCGTGGGTTCCCAGGCCCTAAGGTGTTTTTTTGAAAAATTTATTTTATACAAAAACAGAATATTGAAGGCCCTTTATTCAGTTTTTCATTTTTTTTTTTGCAAAATTTTGTTTAAAATTGTCCTTTTCAAAATTTAAAAAAAAGGACAAAATTTTTTGCTTTGGATTTTATAAAACGATCCTTACAAATTAGAGGTTAAGTCTGTAGTTTTCTGTGAATTTTTTCGAGAAATTTTCTGGCCTTAGGGTGAGCCGGGTGTACTCTCTCTTGGCCACCCTTACCATGCATACAACGTCAATGCCAACGCCAGCGTCAACAATGGCACATCCACTTGTGACCAGCCGTGCCGTGACGGTTTACCAGGCCGTGACGGAGTGCCGGTGCTTTCCATTTTTCCATTTTCATTTTCCAGCCACTTTTGTTTGAAATTAATTATATAATTAATTTCTAATTTTTTTCAGGGTGCCAAGGGTGAGCCAGGAGCGCCTGGCATGGTCACCCCGACGTTGGCACATGTTGGCGCTGGAACCAACACATTGCTTCAAGGCCCTCCTGGACCGCCTGGGCCAAAAGGGGAGAAGGTGGGCTAATGCCATTATTAGCCTAAATAAATTTTGCCAATTAATTAATGCTAATGGCATTATTAAATTAAATTAATTTATTCAACTAATTAATTAATTAATAAAAGGATAGGGATTTAGATAAATTAATAAATATGACTATTATAACAAATAATTGGGAAAAAAACTTTTGAACCAGGGATGTGCCGAGCCGGTCATTTCACAATTACGCTTAAATGCACGATTACGATTTTGGCCCAAAACACGATTATTCACGATTACGATAACGATTATTTTTAACATAGTCAAACAGGAATGCCATTTTTTCCTTATTTAATGGCATTTGCCCCTTTTTTAGGGTTGCCTTATTTTTTACTTCCTGAATTCTTATACAAAATGCCAAATTTCAGAATTATTTCTTTATTTTTAGACTTTATTCTTAAAAATAGGCTCAAGAATACTTCAAAATTAACCATTTTTGAGCCATTTTGTTAATAAATGTAACAAAAAAAATTTTCTAAACTTTTTCCGGCGGCACCATATTTTTCGTTACCATTTAGGGCAATTTTGGAGTCTTTTAGCTTTTTTGCTTTGAAATTAGACTTATTTTAAATTTCGAAAAAGGAAGGGTCGGCGGTGCCGATAGGCGCCATCGATGGAAATTTTGAAAATTTATGGCCTATTTGTTAACAGATTTTCCTCAAAAATGGTCTGTTTTGAGTCCTTTTTTTGAAAAATTCCACAAAGGTTCCGGCGGTTCCGCCGGGAAAATTTATTAAAATATTAAAGAAATTGCTTCAAAAAATTGGAAATACGTAATATTTTCTTATTGTTTAAAGAAAATTTCTCATAAATTCATTTTTTTTTGGCTACCAAATTGTCCTTCAAAGGATCGATTCTTAGGGGTGTATTAATCGTGTAATCGTGGCAAAATACGACTACGATTATACGATTACGATTACCGCCCAAAACACGATTCATCACGATTACGATTACGATTCGGCACATCCCTGTTTTGAAGCCCATTTTTTGGGTTAAATTCTGACCTTTTTACGGTTAAAAAAATTTAATTAAAATATTAAATTTATTATTTTATTTTTTATTTTTAATGTAAATAAAAATTTACATAATAAATTCTTTAAATATTATTCGTAATACTGTATTAATGTTTTTTATATTTAATTTTAGGGCGACTTGGGCCCGCCTGGTCTGCCAGGTCAACCGGGAAGGAAAGGGCGCAAGGTACAGTATCAATAATTTGGAAATCTTTTTGACACATACTGTATCTATCTGTCTGTCACTCTGTCTATCTCACTTTCACACACACTATTGTTTTGTGGTTTGTCAAAGCACCAAAATTGTGGCGTATATCCATTGTAGCAACAGCACCATAAACAACACCACAAAAATCAGCAGTTATCACATGGGCAACAACAACAACAAATACCGTATACTAGCGATACCGTAGTGCAGTACAACAAACAAACCGACATGGTACAGTATACCAAGGACCAGTTACAACAACAGCAGCAGCAGCAGCGGGTACTGGTGCAACAATTGTTGCCCATACTTCATGAACAACTGTTGAGCAACCTGAGCAGAAAAATGCAGGTACAGTATGCTCTCAAAACAACAATGAGCGGACTGCACGGCATTTTGCCTGAACCTGAATTCTTTTGACTCGGTCTTAACCGTTCTCCAATCCGACCTGATCATTTTGCCCGGGGTCATCCTAATGAGTCGAAATTCGGCCCGGTATTTCTTTTCGAACTCTATGTTTTTTCAATTCTCCGCCGAAAGCAATCTCGCCGACTATGAGTTTGATATTTACTCTTAATTAGCTAGGGTAAATTCTATGATCAGAAAGCTTTTAGTCTGGTCACTTTTTTCCAGCCACCGCCACTCGCCATTCGCACAGTGCCCGGCCCGCCAGGTCCGCGCGGGCTGCCCGGCATCCAAGGCCTGCCAGGGCCTGGCGGTGAAAAGGGTGAACGCGGTGACATCGGGCTACCCGGACTGCCTGGACAACCCGTGAATTTTAAGAAAAAACAAAAAAACGAAAATTTGGGCCTCTTAGAGCGATATTTCCGTATCATGGCAAGGATCTTGAATAATTATTTTTAAACATTAATTTTTAGTTTTTTGCATTTTGCCTCTCAATCTGGCACTGTTTTTTCCCAAAGGCATTATTTGATATGAAAAAGTTTTCCTAACAAAAAATTGTGACCACCAAATATTCTTTTAATTGAGAGAAATATGAAAATTTTCAAAAAATTTTCCTAGGCACCTCCTGCCACTCCGACCGTGTTCACCGGAAGTGGTCAATCAAAAATGGTGGTTGCGGGCCCGAGGGTATATAACTCGCTAAATTTTCATATGCTTTTTATTTCTTCACACTTTCTTCAGGGTCCTCCTGGCCTTCCTGGGTTGCCAGGCCCTCCTGGCCCAACAGGTAGGCAAAAAATAAAGGGTTTAAACTTTTTTGATTTTTTAGGACCAATTGGACCGCAAGGAACTTTGGGTTTGCCAGGTGGCATATAGACTTTTTCAAATTGTTTTTCATATTTAATTTTTAGGCCTACCAGGCCCTATGGGTCTTAGAGGGCCACCTGGCGCCGATGGAAGAATCGTAAAAAAAAAAAAATTTCATATTTTCTCTTTCTTTGCACGTGTGCTTTCCAAAATTTTCATTTTTTTCTTAATGCTTAACAAAAAAAAATTCTTATTTATTGAAATTTTTCAGGGCCTTCCAGGTCTAAAGGGTGATCCAGGCCCTATTGGCCCACCAGGCACAAAAGGGGATCGCGGACCGAAGGGGGACCAGGTAAGGAAGAAGAAAATTAAAAAATTTAATTTAAATAATTAAAAATAATTTTTTTCAATTATAAATTTTTTGAAAAAGTTCTTTTCAAATTTAAAGTTCTTTTCAACTTATATCTTAAAAATGAAATAATATAATAAATGTATATTAATTCAAAAACTTAATATCTTTTAATTTATTTGAATTTCATGTTAATTTTTTAAATACTTTTCATTTTTTAAAATAGGAGACCCTGTCTCTTTTTAGAATCAAAAAGGGGGTCTTTTAATGAAGAAGCGCCTTCTATTTGTAAGAAATAAATCGTAAAATTTCCTTCTTAAAAATTTATTACTGTCTTTTTTGATTATAATTAAATTTTTTGCTAGAACACCTACAAATCTTTCAGTTTTTTTTTATATTAATTTAATTTTTAATTAAAATTATATGATTTGATTTCAGGGCTTACCTGGCCTCGATGTATGTCATTTTTGTAAACACGAAAAATTTGTGAAATTTCTAATTTTCAGGCCCCCTGTCCGCCTGGGCCCGACGGGCTTCCTTTGCCTTATTGTGGTGACCCTGCTCCATTGCCTGAAGTGAAATTTTTTTCCTAAAATTTTGAAAAATTTCAATTAAATTATTTTAAAGAATAATTTCCTGAACCACGGAAATGGACTGCTGGTCTAATTCTATGTGAGATTTGAGTACACATCAGGGATAGCGCCGAGTTGCATTTACTTTTTTCTTCAAATTTTGTGCCGGGATTACGATATATTTTCTGCCGATGGATTTCCATTTTCAAAAAAAAAAAATTTAGCCATTGTAAGTGCCCTCGAATTTTGTAAATTGATGATCAGCGCCATCCCTGGTACAATGTGTGTGTGTGTGTGTGTTGAGATTGTGCTGTGTTATGTGCCGTTTTGTTATGAATTTTGAGAAAAATTTTTTTTTTATTTTGGAAAACTTTAAAAAATTTAATGATGCAATATTGTTGGTTTTCTAGGGCTTTGTTTTGAACAGCAACATCTTCTCTCTATCGCTTTTTTTTTTGCTTTCAAATATGTAAAAAATGACATTTATATAAAACTTTTTAAGCGTGCCAAAGGTCATCCGACCAAAAATGCCATTGCCGGCGCAAAAATGCCATCATTGCCTCAGGCACTGCCGCCATCATTCTACAGTAGTGCATTTAGCAACAGATGACTTTCGTTACCATAAACAAATTGTTTTTTCAATTCATTTGCATTCTGTATAAACTAAGGACATTTTTTCATATTTTCTTTTATTTTTCTTTCCATAAGACTTTTTTGGCTGTGCGGGAAATGATTTTTACATGGAAACAGGAATGGGGAAGAACCGGGACAGGAAATGCACCCGAGAACCGGAAGCATAACCGGGACACAAAAAACCCCGGGAAATTTCCCGAGTCCGGAACCGGGAATCCCGCAAAGCCTTAAGACTGATACTGTATTTCTTTCTTTTTATATTCCTAAAAAGATAAAAATTTTTTGTTGCTTCTCATTTCTTCAATTTTTAAAATAAAAAAAATTAACAAGTCTCAATTTTGCATTTAAATGAAAATGATTTTTTTTAAAAAGCAATTGAAATTTCCCTTTTTTTCTGTCACCATTGCTTCTTCCATCGATGCAACAGTTGGAACAGTTTTTATATAAATTTTTTAATTATTTTTTAAGTCGATTATATTTAAAGAAATAGTTTTTTTTTTTTTTTGAAATGACAGCTCCGGCAAATAAGTATTGGCACAAACAAAAAATAAATTATTCAATTGGTGTGTGAAAAATATAATATCAATTCTTTAATTTTTAATTAAAAATATTACGTTAAATTATTGGTAAATTTTTTTTTAATACTTATTGTAATTTTTTTTTGGCAGTTTTAAGAAACGCGCATAAGTGCAATTTTTAAGAAACGCACCAGCACCAATTTTATCATGCATTACGGCATCGGCATTTTCGCTATGAAATTATTTATGGTTTTATTGAAAAATAATAAAATTTTATATTTAAAATTTTTTTGTGAATTTTCTAGTCACTTTGCAGTTCCAGTGAATACGGTGACCCAACACAACAATTGGACCCATTAATATATGTTGGATCATTTGATCAGAAGGAATACAGCCGTTTTTTTCGTTTTTATTTTTTACAATGATTTTGCGATTGAAATCCAAAATTTTCCGATTTCCAATATCATTTTTCAAATCTTGGATTCCGTTGGACATCAGTGTTTCAATTTCTGATTTTCTAAAAATGCGTGATTAAAAAATTTTTGACAATAAAATTAAGAAAAATTTGGATAATTAAAATTAACAATTAAAATTTATTCAAAAAAATCTCAAAATCGGTCAATTTTTTTGTCAAGCTTTGTTATCAAAATTCACTTCAACTTTTTAAAAGTTTTCTTCGAAATGAAAAATGTAATTTCTTATTTCAAATCCGGAATTGCTCATCAGAAAAATAGTTGGCAAAAGAGAAATACTTATTAATGCTTGATTTCGTTGAATAAAATGCTATTTTAAATTATTAAAAAGCTTTTTGATGTCTTATTTTTGACCCCAAAATCTTATTTTTTGCCTCTGATTGTCTTATACAGAAATTTTAAAGCGCAACCCTGTTCAAAAGGCAAAAAAAACAGAAATTTGGAAAAAATTTTATATCAGGCGGCCGGTGGTGCCGACAGGCGTCGTCTGAGAAACTTTTCAAATTTTGGTGTGATTTATTAACAGATTTTGATTAAAATAAAGTAAACCTTAAGGAATTTTGAGATAAATTAGGAGAAAATTTTCGAAATTTTGCCCTAATATTTCAAAAATCGGAATTCCGGCGACCAAAAAATTTTGGAAATCGGAAATCAAAATTTCGACCCAAAAAAGTCGGAATTAGAAAGTCGAAATTCGGAATTCCGTCCCTTCCCTGATCCAAGGGATGTTGCGAGGGTGCAGGGGCATTTCCTAAAAACGCCATTTTTATCAATTTTTTTGAAAAAAAACTCGTCATAACTTTGCTCAAACGCAACCAAAGTGAATATCTTGGTATGGTTCGATAGCTATTAGTTAGTTCTATTAGCCATCAAAATTTCAAAAAAGTAGATCAAATTTTGAGAAAATGTTGAGCAAAAAATGAATTTTGTAGTTACAACTTACTAAAATTTAACAAAATTTTTTGAAATTTGGTTGGCTAATAGAGCTAACTAATAGCTATCGAACCATACCAAGATTGTGTAATTTGGTTGCTTTTATTATGACGAATTTTTTTTTTACAAAAAATTCATAAAAATGGCCTTTTTCTATATCAATTGAAAGCTTTAAATGGTTTAAAGGTATGAATAAGGATTCCTAAGCTATTAACTAACTCTTAAAAAGGTTATATCGTTAACAACGCAAAAAAGTCAGAATTTTTGTATATTTTGGTTCATAACTTTCTTATAGGTGGGTAAATTTTTTTTGGTTTTTAGGTCGCTAATAGAATCCATAAGCAGCCTTCGAAATACATTTTGACATTGGTCCGCAATTTTAACCCACTGAAGAATACGGAATTTTTGACGGGCATTTCGCGGAATTACCAAATGAACCAGTTGAATCGTGGTTATAAAAATAAAGCACAGATACCATATTTTTTATTACCCATAATTATTTAAGCAATTAGTGACTTTAAATAAGCAAATCTAAATTTCGGGCGAGTTTTGTTTTAGCTGTCGGGTATTGAAATAAAATACTAAATTTACATTTTTGAAAAGGGAAGGGTCGGCGCAATTTTAGGTCCTTTTTGAAAAAGATTCAAAAAATTGATTTGTCCGGCGGTGCCGAGGCGCCGCTGGGAAAATTTCTTAAAATATTAAACGAAAGCGCTTCAAAAAATTGTAATTTTGGCAACTATTCAGTCTTTGTTGAAAAAAAGTAAGAATTTTTTTTTGCAATTTTCAAAAATTAAAAAAAATTGGCGATTTGAGCTCAAGCCGACTCCAACCGAATGCAACCGCCGTCACCACATTGGAATCGCATCAGCAGTTCCAAATGTGGACGATGCCTTAGGCCAGGCCATTTGGTCCATCGGCAATCATATGTCATACAATGATGAGATGATGCCGATGTCCCTAGTGCCCACTATGGCGACGCCATTGTGGGCAAATTTGCCGTTCCACCAGCACTGCTGGCAGAACCGCGTTGTCGCCGCCCGCTGGGGTGCGCCAGACGGTCGGCGAACACTCGCCACGACGGCAGTGCGCTGTCGTCGCGACCACAAACAATGGGCGGGAAACGGCGTCGGCGAGCAAATCGCGACAGCGAGTGGTTGTGAGCGATTTTTTATATACCATGCATTTTATTAATTTATTTTTGGATAGGGTCAAAAATAGGTTAGAGAAATAAATTGGGCGATGTACTATTTCCAGGAAGCGCTCATTTCTTTTTGAACAAAGAAACAAAAAGGCCTAACTATTTCTGCCTTTTAATGCAGGGTTCCGATATGTTCTGATTTATGAAAAAGGTTCTATTTTTGCCCATTGTTCTTATTTTGTCTTAATTTATTACTTTGGAGTAACAAATGAGAAAAACCGCCGACCCTTCCTTTTTCAAATTAAGGATTTATATGTCTCATTTCAAGGCCAAACAGCTAAAAAAAAACTCTCTAATTTGTCAAAATTATTTTGGGTATGAAAAATAGGTTTGTGATATTCATTTACTCGAATAAATTGATATACAATTGCTGTGCAACCAATTTTCAAACAGATTCTGATTTTTGACCCCAAAATCTGATTTTTGGACTAAGTGTTCTGATTTTGAAAATTTTTAGATCGGAGCCCTGTTTTAACGCCCACTATTCAAAGGGTCTTGAAGTGCTCTATTAGTTCTTCAAAACCAAAAAAAAAAAATTTACTTTATAAAAAGTATAAATCATAAATCATAAAAAATCTGAGTTTTTTGCAATTTTCAAATTATAAGTTTTTAGTGGTTTTATGGAAAATTACCGGGAATGGGGGGGGGTAAAACGGTAATTTTTGCCCGGTTTCCCCATTCCTGGGTCATCGTCGGTCCCCGTTCCCGTTCCCGGGTTTTTCAAAATTCCGGTCTCTAAAAATTATTGCACTTTTTTGTGGTCGCACGAATCTTTCGGACCAATCGTAGTATCCAGCACTTTTTTTTCTAAAAATTTTGGAAATTTGAATGAACTTTTTTGGTCCTTTAGCTTTTCGTTTTTTGACGCCCTAAGGATAGAATTTTTTGGTAAACATTAATTAATTTTTAAATAGACAAATAAGGGGAAAAAATATTTAAAATTATATTTTAAGCCCATTTTGTTAAATGTATTTGATTTGGAATTTTACAAACTTTTTGGGCGAGTTTTATCATTTAAAGTATGTATAATTTTTTGATAAAAATTACCCTATTTCGACTTTACGCTTTTGATTTTGTTTTCACTTTTTATATCCCTGCTATTCGGGATAGGGATTTAGTGAAAAGCCAGGATAGGGATTGACACTGGGACCAAGATTTGCCAGGATGCAAAATGTTCCGACAATTCACATACTTGTTTGATCTTTTTCGTTAAATATTTTAAAAATTTTAACTAGACTAAGGCACTGTAAAAATTTACCGCGGCAAAAATCGGTAAAAAACGTAAAAATAAGCACTGTTAAGAATGGGTTCAGAAGACAAAAATAACAGAGAAATTTGAGAGAAAAAGAAAATTTTAACGTAAATTGCTGTTTTGGCATTATGTTTTAGGAAATTTTTTTTTCCGCCAAAATGCTACTTTCTTTCATTTTTTCAATATATTTTTTTGAATTTCAGTTTTTTCATTAATGCATTAAAAAAAGCAAAATTTAAAACGACATTTTTACACAAACTTCCCTTAAGGTTCATTTTGAATTTTAAAATCTTCTCCGACGGCGCTTATTGGAACCGCCAGACTTTTTTAAAATAAGATTTTCTCTCAAAAATTCTTTAAATGATATCTTTAAAAAATCGGGAAATTTTAGCTAAAAAGTTAGAAAATTTCTACCATATTTTCACCCAATGATCTCACGTCCGAGGACCGCAGTTAAATATACAGCTAATAATATTTTATTTTATTACTAAATGCTTTTTAAAATTACCGATTTTTTGGGTCGGTAAATCGGTAAATTTCCGATTACCGACCGATTTTGGGAGAAATCGGTAATCGGTAATTACCATTTTTTTACCGCGATACGTTACCGAAAAATCGCATTTGTTTATTTTAACTGCCTATTATTTGTTTCAATTATTTTTAAAACGACAATGTTTGTCCCCAAAGTCAGTTAGTTGATTGACTATTTAATATTAACCCAAATTTTCAAAGGGCAATTTGCCAATAACGTAAAATAGATCGTAAAAAATAAAAAAATAATAATTTTTTTTTTGATCCTACTACCATTTAGGGCTGAGCGGTACTCGGTGCTTTTAAAAAAACCGGTACCGGTTCTTTTCAGGTTGAAAACCCGGTACTTTCTGGCTGGGAAAACCGGTACTAGTACGGGTACCGTGCCGATACCGGTCAAAACCTCTGAATGTCGAAATGCGACCCATCCCTCGTCCCTTTCTGTATGGCATTTAAATGATGTATACAACCTGCTTGTTGCGTACAAATGTATAATACCGTACTGTATTTATGACACAATAGTGCACTTTGTTTGTCAGTTGATTGACAAATTAATTTTAATCCAATTTTTTAATTGGGCAAATGGCATAAAACATATCGCTAAAAATTAAAAAATAATTTTTTTTTTTTTTGAAAATCTACTACCATTTGTGAGGTGGCATCAAGTTGCACCTCAGCAATAATGAGGCACATTTACACACAGATGGCAAAAAATTAAAAATGCAATAAACGAGTAGTTCTAAATTTTTCCATTTGATTGACTAATTTTTGGACAAACATTTAAATGTTGCCAATTTGAATTACATTCATTCCATTGTGCCAAGAGTGCATTTCTAATATGCCATAATGACCTTAAAAACAATGCGAAAACACTTTTTAATGAGGGCATAATGCCAAATGCTTAAAACAACAAAAACCGCCTAAATATATGGATGGACTAACCTTAAAAAAGCCTAAAATATGACACCGAAAATGGGAATAATGACAAAAAACGTCACAAAATTTGGCAGTAAATTGGTTACAAAAAAAAATTTTTCGGCCTGCAAACAGTTATTTGTCATCGTAACACCAGGAAATTAGCAAAAAATCTATAATTTTGGTAAATTATTTGACAATATATGACCAACATTTTTTAATTTTGACAATTTTTTGGCCAATATCTTTTAGTTTTTTAACAAGTCGAATAAGAGATGGATCTTTGTAGCAAATTTGGGAAAATAGTTGCCCTAGATTAGCACTAATAAATACAACATCTACACACAAAGCAACAAAATTAATGAGCTGAATAAGAGGATATCAATTAGCATGATTATTCCTATTTAATTGGCCAATATTTGGCAAAATATTTAATGAGGACAAAAAATGAAAAAATTATTTGCAAATAAGTTTTAATGGCATTCATTTGCATTGTGCCAAAGTGAATTCAATTTCAATTCTTGCCATTGCCTATTTAAGCAAACAAAAATGATTATAATTATCATTCATTTTCTTTAAGGGCCTCTAAAAATGTCCTCCAATGCTTCGACCCAACCACCACCATTGACTTATGTTGAATTGGTGCGTCAAAATGGGGGCCAACACACGGTGGCCATGTGGCTGATCATGGGCGAAAAGTGCGCACTCTATACGCTTGGCATTCTGTTAAATGCTATTTTGGTAGCTGCTACAGTAAAATCAAAGTAAGCGATGGCAATACAGTAAGATGGACCAGAAAACTAAACAAAGTACCGTAAGATAAGCAGGTAATCATTAAAATAGCTATTTTCTCGCTATTTAAGTAAATTGAGGAATCGTGGACATCTTCAGCAGGCACATCTAGGTGCCGGGATCAGAGATGTCTATTTACCAAAAAACCCTTGGCATTTGCCATTATTTGGAGTTCGAAGACTCTGTGTTTTGGTATTAGTCTGCAATATTTCAAAACGTGAATAAGTTACCAATAAGTGAGGTCTAAAAAGCTGAAAACAAATCCAATTTTACCAAGTTTTTGGTATTTTTTACACTAATATATTTTATTAGCTGGACAAAATTTTTTTTCTTCAAATTTTGACATATTTTTAACTTTCCACGACCTAATGTATGGCAATTTGAAAACTCAGTCTGGTTGCTTCTAATAAAATTTATCTAACGGTGCCAAGTTGAGAATCATGTCATATATTGGCAAAATGTGAATATAAACTCATGATGTGAATCCATTCAGGAATCTTCGAAGCATTTGCCATGGGCTGATTGCATTGGATTCGCTGTTTTTGACATTGTTCCAACTGAGCTCTCTGATCACTTTTCTGATCGCTCTTTTTGGCATTACTTTTGTGCCACTTTCAACCTGCTTTTGGCTTCAAGCAGTGCCAATCTTTGGCATTTTGACCGCATTTACTGTGATGCTTCAAATTGGGCTCGAACGACTGGCGAATGTTGTCTTCCCAATTTGGTATTTAAAAATAATAAAAAAAATTTTAAATTTGAAAAATTAAAATTGTTGTTCAAATTTACTAAATGATTTCCTTTTTTGTTGGAAATGAATTAATAACAACTTGTATTTTTTTCTTAGGAGTATGAACTCGAATTCCACTCGTTTCCATCAAATGTTTTTTTGCTTCTCATTGGCGTCCAGCTGTTTTTTGATTTGGTTTGATTACATTTCTTGCAGCAAAAGTGCCACCAAGTCAATTAATTTTTCACATTATTTGACCATTTATTTTTTTGAATATTTTCAATTCCTTTATTTTGATTATTACATTATTTATAGGTTGGTCATGTGCTTGGTCTCGGACATAACAGCATTTGACCCATTTTATACGGTGTCCTATTACCGTACTATCGCCATGCACATTTTACTCTTTGTCACTTATGGTGCAATTTGGGTTATTCTGAAGTTCAAAGTAGGGTAGCACGGGACCGGGACCGGGACCGGGGCGGGAAAGGTCCCGGTCCCGTTTTTGAAAAAAAGGAAAGTCCCGGTCCCGAAAATTGGGTCCCGGCGGGACCGGGACTAACCGGGACCAAATATGCACTGGTAAGAATGGGGGTCTGACTAAGAAATTGTTGAGAAAAATTGGAGAAAAGGAAAATTATGGAGGAAAATTCGTTATAAATATATTTTTATTAATAATCTATACAATGATAATTCAGCGTGGTGGTAGAAGTATTGCTTTTCCAAATCGTTTGCTTGGGTTCAATCCCTCTCATGCAGGAAATTTAAATTTTTTTAAAAATTTAATGACTTTTCAAAACCCAACAGCTAAAAAACTTACTGCGAAATGTACGAATTGCTTATTTCCAATTTCAATTTGCTCAAAATGATTATGTGTCATGAAAAATATTATCTTTAATACTCAATTACTTCGATAAATTGATTTACAGTTGCTGCGCATGATTTTTCAAAAATATTCTAATTTTTGACCCCAAAATTTGATTTTTGGGACTGAATGTTCTGACTTTGAAATTTCTCATATCGGAACCCTGGGTAAACTAGGAGGATAAGGGTTCATTTAGACTTAATGAATTACTTTATTCATTTATTTTGATAATAGAAAAGTGATTGAAGATGAAATGGGAATTCAATGAAAATTCATAAGAAAATTTTTTCGTTTTTTCAAGAAAAATTTTTGCTTCAGAAAAGTCCCGGTTTAGTCCCGGTCCCGGTCCCGGTCCCGGTTGAAAATCGAGGGCCCCGGTCCCGGTCCCGGGTTTTCCTGGCCCGGAAAGTCCCGGTCCCGGTTTTTGTCAAAAGCCCCGGTCCCGTGCTACTCTAGTTCAAAGACCCGAAAAGTAAATGATAATTACATTTTTAATAGGATAGTTGATGCGGTCGGTTAAACCAAACCGAACTAAAACCAAGACCAATTTATTGGGGCAAAAAACTTAACCGGGGTTTTGGGACAAAGACGGGTTTAACCAAGCACCGGGGGGGGGGGGGGGGGGGAAGAGAGGGAGGGATCGGTTCTAACTCTTAAAGAGGGAATTCCTTAATTTTTGAACTTTTAATTTCTTAACCGACTGGGTCCATAAGGCGAAAACTATTTATTTTTGAAGTATATATATAAAAGAAAAAAATTCCTGGAATTTTAATTAACTTAATTATTTATTGAATAAAATTGAAAAAAAAAATTAAACTTTTTAAATTACTTCCTTTTTACTAAAAATAGAAACAAGCTATTTTTTAGAAACGCAAAATTTCTCCAAGAAAATTTTCAATGCTCTGATGGTACTCGTCCTTGTCGAACTGTTCGGATGGTTTCCGACCTTTTTTCTTGGCCAACTTTTACAAATTGCTAATTTTTCACCCGTCACAAACTTTACATTGCCAATATTTATGGTTCTATTTCATGTGTCACCGCTTCAACTAACGCTCCGACCCTTTACTATTTCAAGTAAAGTTTAAATAATTGTTTAAATTAATAAGGCAAAAATAAAATATGAATTTTATAAATTAAATTAAAAATATATTTTCATTTCAAATAAAAAATTTAATTAAAAAACAATAAAATTAAAAAGAAATAAACATCGAAAATATTTCCAATTCAATTTTGGTGAGTACTAAACAAAAACCAAAAAAATAATAATAATTTTTACACTTTCATAACTTATAATTCTTGCCATTGCCAAAAATTTTCATTGCGTATACAATGACAATTATACCGTACTGCATTACGTAATTTGTGTACTTTCTTTGTTAATTGGGTTTCTCATTAATTTTAAAACGAATGGCAAAATGTCACAAAAAAAATAAATAATTTTTTTTTTTAATTAAATTCTAATCACATTTGTGAGGTGGCAGCAAGTTGCACCTCAGCACTAATGAGAACGTTTACTCAAAAGGTTTAGCAGAAATGATGCTAAAATGACTAATTGTATTTTTTCCATTTGATTGATTAAAAACTTTTTAATGAGGGCGAAATCGAAAAAATGTTGTCAATTTGATTTATATTCATTTGTATTGTGCCAAAGTGCATTTTAAATAATGCCATAATGATAATGGCATCAAAATGGTGCGAAAGTACAAACAAAAAAAAATACAATTGCTTAGGTGGGGCATTGATGAACGAAAGCAGTGATGAAATATCTTACAATAAAGCCATGCCCATTTAAGCATCAAACAAAAATTATTCTCATTATTTATTTTTTTTACCCATGAAAAATGTCCTCCAATGCTTCTTCTTCGGCACCACCACCATTGACTTATATTGAATTGGTGCGTCAAAATGGGGGCCAACATACGGTGGCCATGTGGCTGATCATGGGCGAAAAGTGTGCACTGTCCACGCTTGGCATTCTGTTCAATGCCATTTTGGTGGCTGCTACCGTAAGATCAAAGTGAGTGAGGCCAGTACAGTACGACACCATCTGGCCAATGAAAAACCACATAGAATCATTTTGATTTTTGTTTTTCTTATTGTAAAACAAAACTATCCGATGCAGAAGCCTCAACAGCATGTGCAGCGTGCTGATCGCGTTGGATTCGGCATTTTTGGCACTGTATCAACTGAATGCCCTTGTCACATTTATTCTCCCCGCTGTTTTTGGCACAAATTTTGTGCCAAATTGGTTGTGCTTTTGGCTCCAGGCGCTGCCTTCTTTTGGCTCTTTGATGTCCTTCTGTTTGATGTTCCAAATTGGGCTCGAACGTATGGCCGGTGTGCTGTTCCCAATCTGGTAAAAAAATGAGTCGATTTACACATGGCTAAGCAAATATTGGGTAACGAAAATTCGAAAACCCGGCCAAAACTCCGGCAGGGCCTGGCCAAAGCTAGAGCAATATGAATTGTCAAGCGGTCTCATTAGATGCCGTAAAAAAGTTTTAAAAATTTGGAGATTTTACCAACAAAAAAAAAAAGACAATTTTTTTGAAGACAATCTCAAAAATCTGTCATAGCAGCACAAATTCTATGTTTATACCATACTGTATTTCCTCTAATAGAAGTACCGGTGGTTGTGTTTTTCAACCACTTTTAATGGGGTGCTTTTATTAGAAGGGGTGATTCTATTAGAGGAAATACGGTATATAATAAAATAAAAACTCATCAAATTAGTTTTTTGCACACTTTTATTTTCAGTTTCTCTTCAAATCTTTAAAAAATAAATTTTCTATTTTATTTATTTGTTTGTTTTATTTTTCATCTTTTCCTTTGCAATTTTCCTTTTTGAGGTTCAAACAAGGCCGCTTCACATGCGTACATATCATAGTTTTGTTGCTCTCTACAGTATCCAACTGCTTTCTGATATGGCTACAGTACGAACTGGCGAAGGGTGACAATACGTAAGTATGAAATTTGTTTGAAACGAACACCTCCATGACCGGTTAAGGGGCGGGCAAATCAGAGATTTTTTAAAAAATTATGAATGTTAACTTTTATAAGAAATTTTTTCTTGGTCAACCAAATCAAACATTCTTGGCTTTTGGGTAAACCGATAGGCGCCGCCGAAGAAAATTTTGAAGATTTGTGTGTGGTTTACTAACCGCTTTTTACCAAAAACTGGTCATATTTATAGATTTTCTCGAAAAAATTTAAGCAAATGTTGCCCGGCGGTGTCGATAGGCGCCGAAAGTTTTTTAAAATTTCTAAGAATTTTCTTGAAAAAATTTGTCAAAGAAGGGTTGGATATTTTCATAAATTTTGAATTTAACGACTGATATTGGGAAAAATAATTTTTTAAAATAATTCAATTTCCTGCCATGAGGGGAATTTGAACCAAGGCAAAAGAAAGGGAAAACAGTAGTTCGACCACCTCACCGAATTATCATCGTGATAGATTATTAATATTTTGACTTTTTTTTCCTCCAAATGGTTTATAAGAAAAATTTTTTGCATGCGCACGAAAAACGACGCCGCACGAAAAACGGCCCGGTTCGCTTATATTTTTATATATTTAAATTTAATTTAATGCCAAATAATTTTGGCATAATGTTCAAATTTAAATAAAATTCCAAATTCTGCAGTTTGGTTTTGTGCACTGGTTCTTCTGTGGGCGCATTGGGCGGTCTTTACTATACAATTGCATTTAATCGATCAGTGATAATGCACATTCTACTGATCATCATTTACATCACAATTTTTGTGGTTATAAAATTCAAAAAGGGTAAAAAATTTCAAAATTTTTAACTTTCTGCTAAATTTAATTGAAAATAAAACCTAAAAATAATAATTTTATTTTGACAATTTTTTTTAAATATGAATTTTTTAAGTTTTCAAAATCAAATTGAAAATGTTTTAATAACATATTACTAATCAAACTAATTCTAAATTGAAAAGGGCATGCGCTAGGTGCTGCCGAGAAACTTTGATTTCTATGAAACCTCATTGAAATAAGTACCAATTTTCATAAATTTCCTCTTTCCCCAGAAACGGAGTAACAGTTAACCGAACCGATAAAGGAAAACCAAAATTTCTCTGTGTAAAACAGTCAACCCAAGTTACAGAGGGTGCTAGGGCGTTTCTTAAAAACCGCCACTATGGGCGTTTCTTAAATCCGCCATTTTTACTGAATTTTCGACTAAATCAAGTCATAACTTTTCTCAGAAGCAACAAAATTAAACAATCTTGGTATTGTAAGATAGCCCTTAGGTTACTCAATTAGCATGATTAATTTCAAAAAATTTCATTAAGTTTTTAAAAAAATGGAGTTAAAAAACTGGAAAAAATTGCCATAACTTTTGAAAAACTTAATGAAATATTTTATAATTTAGCAGTCTAATAGAGCAATTTAAGGGCTATCTTACATTACCAAGATTGTTTAATTTGGTTGGGTCTGAGCAAAGTTATGACAATATTTCGTCAAAAAATCAGTAAAAATGGCGGATTTAAGAAACGCCCATAGTGGCGGTTTTTAAAAAACGTCCCAGCACGGTTACAGAGCATAAGCCCAGGCTTGGCTTAATTAAATGCGAAAGTCGAATTCCTTTAGCTGTGACACCCAGTAAAGTCATAAACTTATTTTTTAAGAAATTTTATTTTAAAAATTTTAAACTTATCTAAATCAGTTAACATTTGCTTAAAATTGCTTTTTTAGAAAATGAAAATTTTTCCAAAAGCATTTTCCGCTCTTTGCTTTTTCTCGTCATTCTCGAAGTGGTCGGATGGTTCCCGATAATTTATAAGGCCGAAATCTTAAAAAGTGCCGAATTCTCGCCCATCACCGCCATTTATATCAGTACCGCATTCACCACAATTTCCTCATGCATTACGGCATCGGCAAATGCACCGGCACTTTGTTATTTTAGGTAAAATCAAATAATATTCATCTTTCCGGCCTTTTCGGTATAACTTTTTTTAAAGATTCTTTATTTAATGGAAAAATAAACTTTTATTTATAAATTTAAAATTTGTTTTTAAGCCGTTTATACCGCGGGGAAATGAATGCCTTTTTGGTGAGCATTGGCATCAAATGGTGTGGCACCATACGACAACCGCCGCAGACCAAACCAGTTCCAATGAATTCGGTGACCCAACACAACAATTGGACCCATTAATATATGTTACATCATCTGATTGATCAGAGAGAATACTGCTGTTTTTTTTTTTGGTTCCGTTTTTTTCGATGATTTTGCGACGGAAATTTAAATTTTCCAATTTCCAGAATCGTATTTCAAATGTTAGAAGATTCTGTGTGGGCATCTGCATTTCAATTTATAATTTTCTTCAAATACGTGATTTCTGCTTCTGATTTTGTAATGTTTTTTTCATCACTGTTTGGAAAATAAAAGTAATAAAAACGACAATTTATTTAATTAATTCAACGCATGGATAAACCTAAAAATTTCGGCAACGTTAAGACGACCAATTTATTATGAAACAAAATTTTTAATGTTATAATTCATTTTTCGGTCATTAATTTTTTCAAAAAAAAAATTATTTTTGCCAGAAGCCTGAAAATCACAAATTTTCATCAAAACTAATCGTAATTGCGAACACTGGCGACCCGTTCCGATGGTTTGTCCCCGACAGACTTCGGCAATCCCTGTACAAGCACATTCCGGCGTTGTTCGTGGTCCTGGATGGCGTCCTCCATCATCTTTTGCTGTTGGTAATGGCTCAGTTCACGGTTTTGTTCGAGGATGACCGATTGTTGCTGCTGTACTTGTTGTAGAAGCGAGACACAAATTTGGAACATTTGTTTGAGCAGTGGAGAATCGTTTTCGCTGTTGTTACTATTCATTTGTTCAGAAATCACCGCGAGCTGGAATTTTTCCAATTTTCTTGTTTTCCTTTCATTTATTTGAATTTCGATGAGCATTACGCCAAATTTTTAGGCCCAAATCCGTTAGCAAATTCCCAAAAATTTTCCCCGGTGGCGCCTATCGGCACCACCGCACCTCCTTTTGCCTATTTTTTCTTAAAATTTTTCTCAAAAAACTGACAAAAATCGTACTTTTATGGTGAAAATTTGTTGCCTAAATACATCCATTTTTTAAAAAAATTTTCCCGATGGCGCCTATCGGCACCACCGGCCCCCTTTTGCTATTTTTTTGCTTTTTGAACGAAATTTTCTTAAATAAGTTTTTTGATGCATTTTGTGAATAAATCATTTCTGTTCTCAAGAATATCAAAACGGACGAGAGGAATAATATTGGCATACCATTGTTGAATTCTCTCATTTCAACCAAATTTAATGCAAATATTTCATGTCCCAATGCTCACAATTACTTTTTTTCAATGCCAAATTTGCTCAAACAGGTGAAAAGTGGTGATAAATATGTTGTTTAAATATTTTTACGTTGTTTTACATTGAAATATTGGCTTAAAAAAAATTGCCGGGTTTTTTGCCGGGTTTTTGAAAATTTTTGCCGGGTTTTTCAACTGGTTTGCCGGGTTTTTGAGTTTTGGCGATGGCATCCCTGTTTCTACGCCACATTGTCTGTGGGTGGGCGTTTGCTGATCATGAAGGAATTTGGAGAATGAAGAAATTTGGAGACTTATTTGGACCACAAAAAACATGTAATTGGTGCTTTTGACATTGTAGCTCCATTAATTTATTCGCTGAAATAAAAATATAAAAAATCTGATGGCAATTATGTGTGCCATTCACAAAAACCAAATTATAATGCGCCATAATTATTGCATTGTCGACAGCTCAGAGACAAGGACCAAATATAGAACAACAATTTTATTCATTTTTTTCATTCAGAAATTTATTTTTGGTAAAAAAGTTTGGCAAAAAATCTTATTTACATTAAGTAGTTTTTTTAAAGAACAATAATAATGCCATAATGACATCAAAATTTTTACCTAGTCTATGGCAAATTAATTTGTTAAAATTCAATAAAATGGTGGCTGCTACCGTAAAATCAAAGTAAGCGATCAAAGGTCAATTCGATTGTTAAAATACAGGAATAAAAAAAAATAATGTCATCCAATGCTCCGGCACTACCACTACCACCAAAATTGACTTATGTTGAATTGATGCGTAAAAATGGGGGCCAACACATCGTGGCCATGTGGCTGATCATAGGCGAAAAGTGCGCGCTGTCCACACTTGGCATTCTGTTAAATGCCATTTTGGTGGCTGCTACCGTAAGATCAAAGTAAGCGATGATGGTACAGTAAGACGTAGCAAGCTAGTGAAAAATTAATTAAGAACCTTTTGTGTTTCGTTTTTCTTACTGTAAAAAAAAAGTACGCGACTGGTATACAGTAAAACGAATGGGACGATGCAAAGCAGTTATTGATACTGGGATTTCAGCGCTGCTACAGTAAAAAAGCAAGCGAGTACAGTACCATAAAAACATTTAAAACGAATGCCCCTCAATTTTAAATCATAATCATTTACCGTATTTCTTAAAATAGAAGACCTTCCTTAATTAGAAGACTCCCTTAAATAAAAGACCCTTTTTAAACGGGTTGAAAAATGTAAGACCCAGAGGTCTCATTCAGAAAGATGAAGAGCATGTGCAAATGTGCTGATCGCGTTAGACTCAACATTTTTGGCACTCTACCAACTCAATGCTCTCACCGCTTTCGTTCATCCCGCAATTTTTGGCACAAATTTTGTGCCAATTTCGTCATGCTTTTGGCTTCAAGCGCTGCCATTGTTTACTTTCTTGATGTCCTTGTGTTTAACATTCCAAATTGGGCTTGAGCGTCTGGCAAGTGTGCTGTTCCCAATTTGGTAATCTTATGTGCTTGGAGTTATTTTTCCCCTTTTTAAATAAATTCTTTAAAATTTAATAAAAAAAATTTCCTATTTTCCCACGCAATTTTTTTCTTGAAATTTTTCCTTTCTTTTTTAGGAGTCACCACGGCAGCTTCACTCGCTTTCATGCCACGCTTTTGCTGATATTTACCGTATCCACCTGCTACCTGGTGTGGCTACAATACCAATCGTGTGAGGGTGCCAATACGTAAGTTTCGAAAATTTCGTAAAAGCCAGACCCTCTCTGAATTAGATTTGCACAGCGCTCAAAGAAATTCAGTAAAATTTCTGACAAATTTGAACATTTGACTTTTATCAGAAATGGATATATCAAAATATAAAACACGGTGTCTGACATAAGTCTTATGGGAATTTTCACATTTGTTTGTTATTGCCATTTCCAATTGAAATTAAAAAAGAAAATTCATTTACATAGTTTGGTCTTGTGCACTATTCCTATTGCGACCATATTGGGCAGCCTTTTCTACACAATTGCATTTAATCGAACAGTGATAATGCACATTCTGCTGATCATCATTTATATCGCAGTTTTTGTGATTGTAAAATTCAAAAAAGATAAAAATAAATGAATAAATTTCAAAAAATTTTTAACTAAATTTAATTGAAATAGAAGAGGAAATCATATATTTACTTTGACAATAAAATTTTATCACAAGCTCATCTTTAATCGGTTCAGCGCATGAATAAACACAATTTGAAAACTCATCATTTATTAATTTGTTTATATTTTCAAAATGGTGCCAATTTTCAAAGAAGTCAATGGCATCAACCACAGAAATGTTGAGAGGGTGCTAGTGCGTTTCCTAAAAAGAGCCAACCTATGCGCGTTTCTTAAAAAGGCCATTTTTAAGAATTTTTTGAAAAAAACTCGACGTAACTTTTCTCAAAAGCAACCAAATTACACAATCTTAGTATGGTCCGATAGCTATTATTAGGGCTGGAAGTTTTTACTTATTTTTTCTGCGGCTTTAACTCGACGAGAAATGCACGAAAAACACATTTTTTGTTTGAAATTTTTGCGTTTTAACGCCCTTATTCGATCTTAGAAATCCTTATTTTGGATATTCGCCCTTAAAATAAGTTTGCCCTTATTTTGGCGTTTCGTCCTTATTTTCGCCATTATTTTGCGATTTTTAAATTTGCAAAGGATATTTTAGGATTTTATGAAATTTCTTAAGAAAAATAGAATAAAAAATGAAAAAATGCACCCCTAAGAATCGGCCTAAAAAATTTCAAAAAATACACCCCTAAGAAAGGATTTTTTCAAACCCAAAAAAATTTGTTAAAAATAAAATTTTTTTATAACAAAAATTTTTATTAAAATATTGAAAAGGATTTGCCCGAGAATTTTGAAATGTACTTCATTTGTAACTACAATCAGTGAATAAAATTGTTTGCCTTCATTTTAACTTATTTTCATATAAAAAAACAGCAATTTAAAAAATTATACCTTTAAATTTGGAATTTTTCGACCTTATTTTCGCCCTTATTTCGCGATTTTTTCGCCCTTATTTACGGCCTTAGTTTGGACTTTTTTGCCATTAAAAATCCTAGCCCTAGCTATTAGTTAGCTCTATTAGCCAAAAGCTAACTAATAGCTATCGGACCATACTAAGATTGTGTAATTTGGTTGCTGCTTTTGAAAAAAGTTATGACAAGTTTTTTTCAAAAAATTCATAAATTAGTCTCTTTTTCTAAGGCGCCCACTTTGTGGCGCCCAGTTCACCCGGTTCACTTTTTCCTTTCCTTTCAAAAAAAATAATAATGATTGGGGCTGTCAATTTTATGCAAAAGTATATTTTTTTCCTGGACTGTACATAGTCTAATTAGTAGGAAAAACACTCACTAATAATGCTAGTTGAATTGTTTTACATCTTCCATCAATTCAAAATAAAGCCGTGCTCAAGGTGAAATTTCTAAAAAAAACGTCTTAAATTTTCAAAAATTAAAAAAAATTGGCGATTTGACGCTCAATCCGACTCCAACCGAATGCAACCGCCGTCGCCACATTGGAATCGCATCAGCAGTTCCAAATGTGGACGATGCCTTAGGCCAGGCCGTTTGGTCCAAAGGCAGTCATATGTCATCAAGGATGACATATGATATGCCGATGTCCCTAATGCCCACTATGGCGACGCCATAGGAGGCAAACTGCTGTGACACTGCCACCAATGGAGGCCAGTGGGACAGCGTCGTCGCCGCCCGCTGGGTGCGCCAGGCGGACGGCGAACAGTGGCCACGACGGCAGTGTCCTGTCATCGCTACCACAACAAGCGGGAAACGGCGTCGGCGAGCAAATCGCAACAGCGCGTAGCTGCGAGCGATTTTTTATATACCATTCATTTTATTAATTTATTTTTTGATAGGGTCAAAAATAGGTTAGAGAAATAAATTGGGCGATGTACTATTTCCGTGATGCGCTCATTTTTTTTTCAACAAAGCAACAAAAATGCCTAACTATTTCTTTCTTTTTCATGACCAAAGTCAACTTTATGGGTGTAGCTCAATTGCGGGGACCGCTATCTCCGGACCAGCCACTTTGAACCTCATAACTTTTTTCTAAGTTGATCAAATTTTTGCAATTTTGATATGATTCGAATTCTCTACGGGTTTTGAAGCTTTTATTACGACATTGTTAAGCGATTTAATAACTGGCGAAAAAGTTTTAATTTGAAATTTGCAAAAAACTCAGAAAAGTCAAAATTCTTGTGAGTTTTGATTTATAACTTTTTTATGGATTTGTTTTTTTTTCATTTTTGAACAACTAATAGATTTCTTGAAGGTCTTTCGAATGATATAAAAATTGCAGAATTTGATCAAGTTAGGAAAAAGTTATGAGGTTCTAAACTTGACTGTTACGCAGTTGAGGCACTCCGACTTTATTAAGACAAAATAAATATGTATGAATAGGTGAAATTTTCAACAAAAAAAAAATGCATAAAAAATGTTCATTTTTCTTTGATATAATGCAAAACAATGCCACATCGAGTTTTGTTTTCTCCGAATTTACACCGGTTTCAAGCCATTTTCTGATCAAGAAAAAGTATTCTGACAACGAAGGTTTCGTTATGTACAGGTGAAATTTTCGAAAGATTCATCAAAATTTTTCATTTTTCTTTGATACATTGAAAAAAAAATTCTAAATTGAGTTATAAACTAATTTTTTTTTTCATTTCTTTTCAAAAAAGAAATGAAATTTCACTTTTTCCCATTTATGCAATCAAATGCATTTTGCAGAGATTTGGCTCTTTCTGTCGGCTATTTATATTTTCTGCTATAAATTTGAAAAACCCGACTCGGAGTCAAAATTTATCTTCTGTATTTTGCCTCTCAACCTGACACTGTTTTTATTTAAATTTTTTTTAAAAACTGCCCTAGCTAATATATGCTGCAAATTTTTTTGTTGTATAAAATGCTTTTTAAATCTTTGGTAAGCGTTTTAAAAAAAAAATCATATTTTTGACCAGAGATTTTCTTATTTCACTGCCTTAAAATAACTTTTTTTTTGGCCCGTCATTTTTATTTTGAAAGAATTTTGGTTCAAGCTTGTTTATGTGGCCAAAAATAAAATTTTTTGATTTTTTATTGTATTTTATTAAATTTTTACTTGAAAAAATACCGGTTAGTACCGGTACCGGTTGAGTACCGGTACCGTTACGGATTTTTCTCAAAAGTACCGGTACCGCTCAACCGGCTACCGGTCCGAGTGCCGAATAGAACAAAAAAAAATTCTGAGTTCCGAATGGCACAAAAAAAGCCAAAATGGCTTTTGTTTAAAAAATGAAAACATAAAAGCCTAGACCTAGTCGAGCTTAAGCCTATGCCAAAGTTTAGACCTAAACTAAGCCTTAATTATAGAGTAGTGTCAGTTTAAAAAAATCGTTCGCAACTCGGCCTATTCGGCACTCGGACATTATTTACACTATTCGGCACTCGGAGCGGAAGCGGCTCAACCCTAGTTTATTGGCACAAAAGGGCTATTATTGATATATTCTGCTTCTTAAAAAATATCGAAATGAAAAAACAAAAAATTTAAAATTCGATGTTCTGATTTTGAAAATATTGAGATCGGGTCCCTGTTTTAATGACTAGAGTTGAAAATTATATAGAAATCCATATTTTTTCCTGAACTCGCAATGGCTTGAAACACACGAAAAACATGTTTTTAGCTTGGTTTGAAGCTTCTAGGATGGTTTTTTAAATCCATATTTTTCCATATTTCGCAATTTTTTTCTTATTTTTCCATATTTTGGCATTTTGTCCATATTTAGGGTCCATATTTTGGCATTTTTGGAAAATTTCATGAAAAAATGCGATAAAAAGCTAAAAATTCATCCCTAAGAATCAACTTTTGAAAAATTTTCAAAAAAGTACACTATAAAAATGAACACTTGAATTTCTTAGCAAAATTTTGGCAAAAGTTCTTAATTTAAAGTAATAATTTCAAAAAAATTTTCATGAAAATTTTTTAAATTTTTATATAAATAAAAAAAATTTTGCCTTTACTTAAAATAGCAAATTTATTTTTGATTTTTTCGTTACCTTTGGTTTTTAATGCCGTTTTTTGGAATTTTTAGGTCTATTTCGGTAATTTTTCGTTCATATTTTGGTCCATATTTTTCCATATTTTGGCATTTTTCCATATTTATGTCCATATTTCGCGATTTTAAATCCATATTTTATGGCCATATTTTGCGAAATATATTTTTTTCATCCCTATTAATGACCATTAAATCGAAACAATTCAACTGCGTCTGGCCAAATGCGTCTGAGCCAAATTTAGAACCTAATTACTTTTTTCAAACTTTATCAAATTCTTCAAATTTGGTATCATTTTAGTTCTTATTTCAGCCTATTTTTTGTTCTTTTTTTACTTTGGGTAGAAAATGAGAAATATTACTACGTATTTGTTTACATTTTTTGATGCAATTAAAAAAAATATCAAAAAATATGCCTTGGCGCCTTTTGTCTACGCCGGGCCCGACCCACATTCGCGTAGTCTTTTCAAAATTTTTGCATGATTTGTTCTTTAAAAACAATAAATTTATCGGCACCGCCGGACCTTCATTGCTAGGAAAACTTTAATTTTTCCAAAAAAAAAAATTTCGTCTATTTTATTTTTTTTTTCGGCCTGTACGTCAGCAAGTAAGGAAGCAGAAAAAATGGTCTGTACATATTGACTGAAAAATTACTGATCAAATCGCAAATTTTGATCAGGCTGACAAATGTTTTGTTAGGGATTTAGACAGAGGAAATAAAAATTATTTCAATTGACAAATACCAAACCCAACCATCTCAGACAGAAAAATTTCTTATTGCAAATAGATTTGAGTAAATTAAACACTTTTTAGAAATTTAAAGTCAATAATAGTCATTCCATTGATGAATGTATTGATCAGTCAGACAATGGTTGGGTCAGCGCCATATTCCCTTTTCTGCTGATGCCGATTAATAACAATTTTTATGCCACAGTGGGAAAGACACAATGATAAAATGTGAGCGAAGGAAAAAGAAATGAGAGGGACAAAGAAACATTGGTAAAGTTTTCTTTATGGTTTTTCTGCTTTGAACTCGGCATTCGTTGTTAACAAATTTTTCACAAGTTCCCAAAATAACTTTCTTTATCCAAAATTTTCTTTTTTTTTATTTCAGTTCCGTTAGTTCATTTTGATGCTTCGCTTTCAAATATTTCCACATTCTTTAAAAACTTATTCTAAGAGCAAGAAATCAGTAAAAAGGATCAATTTGATAGAAAATTTTGCGCAAAAAATGACAGATTTTTTGTGAACGATTTTCAGAAAACCCTAATAAGCAAATGGGTTACGGCGGTGCCGATAGGCGCCGCCGGGGAAATTTTGAAAATTTCTTGTCAATTTGTTAACAGAATTTCTCCAAAAATAATCTTTTTGAGTCCTATGAGATGCATGAAAATTTCATTTCCGGATCAGGAAAAATCCGGAAATCCGGTTTTAAAAACGCCGGATCCGGAACCGGATTTTCACTTTTTATTTCATCATTAACTCTGATCCCAACATTTCTTGTCTTGGTGTTGTACCGTATATCTATGTCAAGGAGAGATTTATTGTACATTTTCTTGGCTAAATTTATTTTTAGTTATAAAATATGTATTAAAAATTTTATTTTCGACGAAAAAGAGAATAATTGTGGGCCATTTTGGCAGGAAATTTAAGAATTAATTTATGCCACTTTTATTATCATGGTCCGTCTGATGCCAGTAATATTTGAAAGTGATTTTGCACAAAAATATTCTTGTTCAAATAATTGACAGAAGATGGATGAACATATTTATACATATACACATATTACTTTGTTTGTGTATGGCTAGGTAAAGAAATGGGAGTAAAATAAGGAAATAGTATGGTTTATTTACTATTTCTTTTTCACTTTCAACCCTATCTTTTTAAAGAATAAGAGAAAACATATAATAAGAAAACTGAGCACCTTTGTTATATACTTGTACGAGGTACAAGACTGCATATCATCTTATGCAGGCAAATTTTTGGAATTGCACCGCCTTTTGGTGGTGCTGAAAGAATTGGTAAAAATAATTTAGCACCAAAATGCCTATAAAGGAGAAATCTAAACTATGAATTCAGCAAATTTAAAATTCTAATACTTTTGAAAGTAAAAATTTTGTGGCACAAAATGGCATTTGCATCTTTATTTTGGAGGTGGGGGGGGGGGGAGGCAGTGCCAATTTGTTCGTCCGGAAGACGATTCGATTCATCCGCCCAATAAAATAAATTTAAAATATTAAAAAAAAAGTTATGGGATTCTAAAGTTGGTTCAGACGCATTTGATCTGCTTTGATCGCAGATCAGAAAATTCTGACAAATCAGAATATTTCTCAAACTTCAGAACATATATCACCCCTGCTTAATGGTCATGGTAAATGAAGAAATAGTTAGGCATTTTTGTTGCTTTGATGAAAAAGAAAAGAGCGCATCATGGAAATAGTACATCACCCAATTTATTTCTCTAACCTATTTTAACCTTATCCAAAAAGAAATTAATAAAATCAATGGTATATAAAAAATAGTTTGCGACCACTCGCTGTCGTGATTTGCTCGCCGACGCCGTTTCCCGCCCATTGTGTCGCGGCGACAGCGCACTGTCGTCGTGGCGACTGTGGAAACACTGATGAGGGATGAAGTCGGCTTTCATTGGTCAACCCTGTTGATTGCCGAGGGACCTAACAATGGCCTGGCAAAAGGCATCGTTTCCATATTGGAACTGCTTATGCGATTCCAATGTGGCGACCGGCGGTTGCATTCGGTTGGAGTCGGCTTGAGCGCCAAATCGCCAATTTTTTAAAACTTTTCAAAATTGACAAAATTAAATTCTCGGTTTTCGAGCTTGTTTTTCCAGTTTTTCCCAGTGGTTCTGCCTCTGGTCGCGCCGGTTGCATTCGGTTGGAGTCAGTTTGAGCAAAAAATCACTTTTTTTTTTGCCCAAAAAAGTTATTTGTCAAGCCTATTTGTCACTCTCACCTTCCTCTCCGAGGGGGCTATTCGGGTCGCTTCCGGTGTCCGAGGTGTCGAACATTCCGAGTGTCGAATAGTCCATCCGGACCCTGACCCGGATCAGGATTTTTCAAAAATAAAGAAAATGGAAGAAAAATGAAATAAAAATTTTAAAAATGCTTCCTAAGCTTAAAAAATAGTTAAATAATCCAAAATTGAAGTATTCTGGCTTTAAAAAGACATTTTAAAAGTGTTCCATATGAAAATTTTCTGAAATAAAAATACCGCTGGTTAAAAATAAGAGCTCGGAGTCAAAAATAAGAAACTTTAAAATACGCTTCCAAGTCGCACTTTTTGGAAATTTACAAAAGTTCAAAGGGTAGGGATAGGGGTGCCGATAGGCGCCACCGGTAAATTTTTGAAAATTTTAATAGGATTTGTTAATAGATTTTGATCAAAAAATGCTAATTTCAAAAAAAAAGGTATCTCGGGCAAAAAGCCAAATTTAAAGTACATATTCGAAATAAAGTGCGCTTATAATTTTCAAAGCACCAAAGCCAAAAATAAAGCACTGTACTTTGAAACTTTGAAATAAAGTACGGATGGGAGCCCTGGTATAAAGTCTAGAAAAAGTTTGCCCGTTTTCTTTTTTTCGCTACCCGCCGATTGGTTTTCGTGTCGATTCGTCACCAATTTTTTTTTAATCATGAGACTTATTCAAATAATGTTCAATAATCGTTTCAAGAAAATTTCTTTGTAATAATACTTCCAAATTAAGAAAAAAAATCCGGGTAACTATGATCAAATTTACCCGGATCAGGATCAGGATTCGTGAAGGAACCCCGGACCGGATTCCAGGATTTAAAATCCTGTTTTTTCCGGACTCCTGATCCGGGTAATTTCACTGATTTTTCGACTAAATCTTGTCATAACTTTTTTAGAACCACCCAAATTAAACAATTTTGGTATCATTTGGTAGCTATTAATTGGCTTTATCAAATATCAAATTTTAAAAATTATATTATGTTTTTCAAGAGTTATGGCATTTTTTCAATTTGTTTGGCTCCAGTTTTTTTTAACTTAATGAAATTGTTTGACATACTAATAGAGCATTTCAAGGGCTACCTTACAATACCAAGATTGTTAAATTTGGTTGGTTCTAAGAAAAGTTTTTAAGAAACGCGCCAGCACCGTGCGCGTGTTCTTCCATCAAAAATGACGCCGCATTATTTTGTTTGTCTTATTTAAAATACAATTCGATTCTCGAAAATTAATTAATTTGTTAACTGTTTGAGTGCTGTCGCTTAGAATTCAAATCTGAGCCCCGAATCCGAATTCGAACAAAAATTCATAATTCAAATGTAAAATATCTTTTTATGGGTTTTCGAGATCGAGAATAGGAATATAGAAAAACACTGGTATTGGTCTAAGGTAGCAGAGGAATTTGAAAAAAAAAAGCAAATTTTAGAGTAAAAATTATCACCAATTTTTTAATGATTTTTTTCTGTAAATTTCTTTTAATTTTTACTTAATTTCCCCGGCGATTCCATAGGAACCGCCGGATACTTTTCGTTACTTTTTCCTTAATTTGATCTCAAAAATTCTCAACAATTGATTATGTTTGGTGAAATATCTGTTAGTAAATCACATCCAAATTTTCAAATTTTCCCGGCGGCGCCTAACGGTACCCGCGGACCTGTTTAAAAAGCTTAAAAATTATATTTAGAATTAATCTTTTGGTTTGCGAATTTGGAAAAAAAGTCTTTATAACAGATATGTAATATTTGTGTTTTTAATTCATCCGGAGATAGCGGTCCCCGCAGTTGAGCTACACCCAATAAAGTCGACTTTGGTCATGAAAAAGAAAGAAATAGTTAGGCATTTTTGTTGCTTTGTTGAAAAAGAAATGAGCGCTTCCTGGAAATAGTACATCGCCCAATTTATTTCTCTAACCTATTTTTGACCCTATCAAAAAATAAATTAATAAAATGAATGGTATATAAAAAATCGCTCACAACCACTCGCTGTCGCGATTTGCTCGCCGACGCCGTTTCCCGCCCATTGTTTGTGGTCGCGACGACAGCGCACTGCCGTCGTGGCGAGTGTTCGCCGTCCGTCTGGCCCACCCCAGCAGGCGGCGACAACGCGGTTTTGCCAGCAGTGCTGTGGAACGGCAAATTTGCCCACTATGGCGTCGCCATAGTGGGCACTAGGACATCGGCATATCATATGTCATCTTTGATGACATATGGCTGCCTTTGGACCAAATGGCCTGGCCTAAGGCATCGTCCACATTTGGAACTGCTGATGCGATTCCAATGTGGTGACGGCGGTTGCATTCGGTTGGGAGTCGGCTTGAGCGTCAAATCGCCAATTTTTTTTAATTTTTGAAAATTGACTAAAAAAACAAGTCTCATTTTTGTTTTTCCAGTGTTTTTCAGATACTTTTTTGGCTTAATTGTTTAAGGCCACTACGCTTTTTTACTAAATCTTGTCATAACTTTTTTAGAACCACCCAAATTAAACAATTTTGGTATCATTTGGTAGCTATTAATGGCTTTATCAAATATCAAATTTTAAAAATTATATTATGTTTTTCAAGAGTTATGGCATTTTTTCAATTTGTTTGGCTCCAGTTTTTTTTAACTTAATGAAATTGTTTGAAATTTAACATACTAATAGAGCATTTCAAGGGCTACCTTACAATACCAAGATTGTTAAATTTGGTTGGTTCTAAGAAAAGTTTTTAAGAAACGCGCCAGCACCGTGCGCTTGTTCTTCCATCAAAAATGACGCCGCATTATTTTGTTTGTCTTATTTAAAATACAATTCGATTCTCGAAAAATAATTAATTTGTTAACTGTTTGAGTGCTGTCGCTTAGAATTCAAATCTGAGCCCCGAATCCGAATTCGAACAAAAATTCATAATTCAAATGTAAAATATCTTTTTATGGGTTTTCGAGATCGAGAATAGGAATATAGAAAAACACTGGTATTGGTCTAAGGTAGCAGAGGAATTTGAAAAAAAAAGCAAATTTTAGAGGAAAAATTATCACCAATTTTTTGATGATTTTTTTCTGTAAATTTCTTTTAATTTTTATTTAGTTTCCCCGGCGATTCCATAGGAACCGCCGGATACTTTTCGTTACTTTTTCCTTAATTTGATCTCAAAAATTCTCAACAATTGATTATGTTTGGTGAAATATCTGTTAGTAAATCACATCCAAATTTTCAAATTTTCCCGGCGGCGCCTAACGGTACCCGCGGACCTGTTTAAAAAGCTTAAAAATTATATTTAGAATTAATCTTTTGGTTTGCGAATTTGGAAAAAAAGTCTTTATAACAGATATGTAATATTTGTGTTTTTAATTCATCCGGAGATAGCGGTCCCCGCAGTTGAGCTACACCCAATAAAGTCGACTTTGGTCATGAAAAAGAAAGAAATAGTTAGGCATTTTTGTTGCTTTGTTGAAAAAGAAATGAGCGCTTCCTGGAAATAGTACATCGCCCAATTTATTTCTCTAACCTATTTTTGACCCTATCAAAAAATAAATTAATAAAATGAATGGTATATAAAAAATCGCTCACAACCACTCGCTGTCGCGATTTGCTCGCCGACGCCGTTTCCCGCCCATTGTTTGTGGTCGCGACGACAGCGCACTGCCGTCGTGGCGAGTGTTCGCCGTCCGTCTGGCCCACCCCAGCAGGCGGCGACAACGCGGTTTTGCCAGCAGTGCTGGTGGAACGGCAAATTTGCCCACTATGGCGTCGCCATAGTGGGCACTAGGGACATCGGCATATCATATGTCATCTTTGATGACATATGGCTGCCTTTGGACCAAATGGCCTGGCCTAAGGCATCGTCCACATTTGGAACTGCTGATGCGATTCCAATGTGGTGACGGCGGTTGCATTCGGTTGGAGTCGGCTTGAGCGTCAAATCGCCAATTTTTTTTAATTTTTGAAAATTGACTAAAAAAACAATTCTCATTTTTGTTTTTCCAGTGTTTTTCAGATACTTTTTTGGCTAATTGTTTAAGCCACTACGCTTTTTTTTAAATAAAATGTTTTTTTTTAGAAATTTCACCTTGAGCACGGCTTTATTTTGAATTGATGAAAGATATAAAACAATTCAACTATCATTATAAGGGCTGTCAATTTACAATTTACGTGCTGGTGCATTTCCTAAAGAGGCCATTTTTAGGAATTTTTTAAAGAAAAACTCGTCATAACTTTTTTCCAACTAACCAAATTACACAATCTTGGTATGGTCCGATAGCTATTAGTTAGCTCTATTAGCCATCCAAATTCAAAAAATTTCGTTAAATTTTAAGTGTGTTTTAACCACAAAATTCTTTTTTTCGTCTATATTTTTCTTAAACTTAACCAAGTTTTTTGAAATTTCTGATTCCGAAATTTTAGGCAAAATTTCGGGAATATTTTCGGCAAAATTTCGAAAATTTCCCTAAATTTATCTCAAAAGTCCCCAAGATTTACCTTATTTTTAATAAAAAAAAATCTGTAACAAATCACACCAAAATTGTGAAAAGTTTCTCCGCGGCGCCTGTAGGCACCACCGGACGCCTGACATAGTAATTTTTTCCAAATTTCTCTCAAAAATTTTTCTACCGACGGCGCCTATCGGAACCACCAGCTCCCGCCCTTTGAATTAAAATAAATTGAAGCTTTTAAATTATGTCCGAGTGTTGAATGGAAGAGTGTTGAACAAATTTTAAAAAAATTTTTGTTCGAACTCGTTGTCGGGGTTCGTAATTGGTCAATACGGATGCCACACTTTGTAGCCAGCGACCTCGATTTAGAGAAAAAAATTTTTATAAAGAAACGAAAAAAAATATATTTTATATGTTCCCAAGACTTCGCTTTGGGATTTATTTGTATTGTATCAAAGTTTGAAAATTTCATCTGCACACATTTATTTTGACTTAATAAATTCGACTTAATGCTAATGAAAAGGAAGAAATAGTTAAACATTCGCTTTGTTTCTTTGTTCAAAAAGAAATGAGTGCATCAGGAAATAGTACATCACCCAAATATTTTTCTCTAACATATTTTTGACCCTATCCCAAAAAAAAATAATAGAATGGATGGTATATCAAAACATGAATGTTCGCTACTTCCATTCGACACTCGGACATAATTTGTAGGTGCTGGCGCGTTTCTTAAATTCCGCCACCTATGCGCGTTTCTTAAATCCGCCATTTTTACTGGATTTTTGAATATATATAGTCATAACTTTACTCAGAAGCAACCAAACTGAACAATCTTGGTATTGTACGATAGCATTTATATTGCTTTATTAGCCTACTAAATTTCAAAAAATTTCGTTAAGTTTTTCAAGAATTATGGTAATTTTTTCCACTTGTTTGCCTATATCTTTTAGGAAAGTGAATGAAATTTTTTGAAATTAATAATGCTAATAGAGTAATCCAAGGGCTATCTTACAATACCAAGATTGTTTAATTTGGTTGCTTGTGAGAAAAGTTATGACGTGTTTTATACAAAAAATCAGTAAAAATGGCGGATTTAAGAAACGCGCATAGGTGGCGGAATTTAAGAAACGCACCAGCACCTAATTTGTACTATTCATCACTCGGAATGTTCGACACCTCGGACCCCGGAAGCGATCCGAAAAATTATGGTTGTTAACGGATTTTTCTTGCAATTTTTGAAGTTTTAAAAAATGGGGTTTCCATGCCACAAATGTTTCAGCTCATTTTTATTTGTTAATATGCAATTGACAAAAAAGAATATTAAAAAAAAAATAATTATAATTTCATTTCGTTTCGTTTCGTTTGGTTTTGTTTTGTTTCGTTTCGTTTCGAATTTCGTTTCGTGTCCTTTGTTGAGTTTCGCCCGTCCCCGTTCCGGTTCGTCTTGGTTCGTATTGAGGCCGGTCAATTCCCCTAATTGAAAATGGGGGCCAATCAAATTTGAAGACCAATTCACCGATTAAGCCCTTCATTTTTAAGTTATGAATTTATGACCAAATAGACCACTTTATATTAAGGCCAAATTAATGTTGGAAAGAAATCTTGGCCAATTCGGCAAGTGATTTTTTCAAAGTTTTGTGAAAAGATTGATTTCTTTGATGTGGTGACAAAACCAAATATTATTATATTTTTTTTTATTAAAATTATTCCTGTGTCTTAGTATTATAATTTAAGGCTTTTTTCCCAAATTTGCAAACCAAAACATTATTATAACATCACTTTGGACGTCATATTATTTTCTGACTTATATTATATATGTAAATTGATTCTATTGAACAAAATAAAAGCCTAATTTTTTTTTCATAAAAATTTATTCATTTCTAAAAATATTTTTATTACAAAAGTAAATTTTGTCTTTTTGGAAAATATTTATTTTGATAAATGCTAAAAATATTTTGGAAAAATAAAAATGAGTAAAATTTACTTTTAAAATTAATAAAAATTATTTTTGATTTTCAGTAAAATGAGTTTTTATCACTTTCTGCTGTTCCCTGTGCCATTTTTGTTGTTGTCCCCCATCAATTTTGGCACATTCGGTGCCGAAGAGAAATTGAAATTGCGCGTAAATTTTGAAAATGCCAATAAAAATGGGCGTATAACAGCAATGCAATTGTTTTTTAAATTGGATGACCGCAAGGCCACCAACGTGGGCCCAGTCACTGTAAAAAATGGCCATGATTTTGAAATTGCCATTCCGAATGCCAAACAAATTGTCAAATTTGAACTGGTTTTTGAGTGCAGTGCCAATCCATTGGCTGGGGAAAGAGAACCAACGTCAACCATTCCGACTGATCAGAATTTTGCGGGTGATCAGATACCGGAAAATGATCAGCACGGCAACAACCCATCCCTGATCCGTATAATTCGAGTGCACATTTACAAGCCAAACTTTGTCCAAAGGCATTACATCAATTTGGGCAGGTTGGTAGAAACGGTGACTGATCATTTGCGCCCCGCACATTTGCGCCCCGCACATTTGCGCCCCGCACATTTGCGCCCCGCACATTTGCGCCCCGCACATTTGCGCCCCGCACATTTGCGCCCCGCACATTTGCGCCCCGCACATTTGCGCCCCGCACATTTGCGCCCCGCACATTTGCGCCCCGCACATTTGCGCCCCGCACATTTGCGCACCGCACATTTGCGCTCCGGGACTTTGTGCCCATTAGTTAACAAATTTATTTCATTCTTCCAATATCTGCAAATACTGAATCGTGCATGTTCTTAAGTTTCCGGGAGGAATTAAGCCACCCACATCTACGACCCCCGTTCTAAATTAAATTTTTCCTTTAATCATCCCAATTATCGGGGCACAAATGTGCGGGGCGCAAACGATGCATAACCGTAGAAACATACGGCAAAGGGCACAATCTGTTCTCAGAAACCGTGGGCATTTGCAAAATTGTCAAATAAAGGCGATTTATTATGGGCAATTGTTGCGGACACCATCAATTCGGCGCTCACGATTCGGCGCCAGACTCGTTTAGAGCTTTGTAACTTTTTTCTTTGTTGACCAAATTTTACAAGTTCTATATCAATTGATAGCTTTAAGGGTTTCGAAGGTATGAATAAGCTATTTCTAATCGATTGACCAACTCTTAAAAAAGTTACAACTTTAAGAACACAAAAAAGTCAGAATTATTGTATATTTTGGTTCATAACTTTCTTATAGGTGGGTAAATTTTTTTAATTTTTAAAACACTAATAGAGTCCATAAGCAGCCTTCGAAAGACACTAAGTTTAAAAAATTTGGTTGACTAGGAAAAAAGTTATGGCGGCCGAAAGTTGGCTGGCGCCGAATTGTAGTGTACCGGGGCAATTGACAATTTGTCGTAACAAATTTGGGCAAACATAATGGGTAATTGACACTGTGTCGAAACGAAGGAAAAACTGTCGTCATAATGGGTAATCTAAATGTAGTTACCAAAACATTTTGTCTGGCAGTGTCCCGATTTGTGTCGACATTTTTACGCCTTTTTTAAAATGAGTTTTAGTGTTGAGCCCACTGAAATGTATTGGCATCGGCGAGTCTTTTTGGAGACGGACATTGATACCAAGATGGAGGGCACTTACCACGCTTTGCTGTTTGCCATTGTCCGAAAAAATTGGGGACAACAACAAGAACAACAACAACAACAACAACAACAACAACAACAACAGGAAAATGATAACACCTACAGCAACACCCAGTTGAAGGATGGTGAAAAGAAAGTACTTTTGGGCTATGCAATGCTGGACAGAGTGGCACAAGCAAAGGATAGCGACAGTAAATGGACGAAAAAGGCACATTTTCAAGCATTTTGTGGGCATAGGAAATGGCAAAGTTGACAATGTCTTTTGGTACTGATTAGTGTGGCCTTGATCAAGTCCCTGTCTTGTCTTGTCAAGATTTGCTGAACATTGTAACAAATCTTGGTGGTCGGTCAGGATAAAACCCAAGCCCATCAAATCCTCTGCGGGTTCGAATTCAATCCCGATTATTTTTCCGTTAATTTATTGATCAATTCGCGAACTTAAAAAACCTTCGTATCTTCCACTAGCTCTCTGTATTTCTTATTGGGATGAAATATTTCGGGAAAAAAATCTCACCGTTTTAAAAAAAAAAAAAGTGTAACCTCAAAGAAGGTAAAACCCCGGTTTTTTCCAACTTCTTCGTACATACTTTTTTTCAAACTTGGCGGATTTACGACGAAACGCTCATGGAATCATTGTCCGTACATTTGATGCTCGTTGTCCTATCTTGTGTCAATGCCTTGAACCAACGCCATGTTACGAATTGTTTTTTTTGTTTGAAAAATACCGTATCACTGGCCCCGTTTCTGCTACTAAAAAGAAAATATTTTAAGGAACCAAGAATTCCCCAAAACAAAAACAGAATTTGAGGACTTGCCAAAACACAATACAGGCCCAAAAATTTATTGAATTTTTTAATTTTTATTTTCTATTTAAGGCATTCATTGAATATGAGCTGCTCATTCCTGTAGATTTGACGAAACTTTTTCACCACAAAATGGAAAGGCTTCAATTGAGCATTTTTCATTATGAAAAGGTAAATTTTTTTTGACACGACATATATTTACAAAATTTTAAGGCCCGTCATTTGGGATATGACATTTTGGGCTTGGACATTTAATGTCCGAAACTATTGGGTATACGTGGCCTAATTGGCCCAAATTTTATTTTGACAATTGAGTCTCAATTGACCAATGTTGACACGTTAGCTAATTGGGGTGCTGGTGCATTTCTTAAATTCCGCCACCTATGCGCGTTTCTTAAATCCGCCATTTTTACTGATTTTTCGTATAAATCATGTCATAACTTTTCTCAGAAGCAACCAAATTAAACAATCTTGGTATTGTAAGATAGCCCTTGGATTACTCTATTAGCATTATTAATTTCAAAAAATTTCATTCACTTTCCTAAAAGATATAGGCAAACAAGTGGAAAAATTACCATAATTATTGAAAAACTTAACGAAATTTTTTGAAATTTAGTAGGCTAATAAAGCAATATAAATGCTATCGTACAATACCAAGATTGTTCAGTTTGGTTGCTTCTGAGTAAAGTTATGACTATATATATTCAAAAATCCAGTAAAAATGGCGGATTTAAGAAACGCGCATAGGTGGCGGAATTTAAGAAACGCACCAGCCCCCTAATTGGCTCTAAATATTGTTTACAGTAATTAACTTAATTATATTCTAAGGGTAAGACCAAATTTTCTATGCCAGAAAGTGCCAAGAAAAATGATGGAACCCCCAATGTTACCAATAATGAATGCCCCTATTGCTTTGAAGATTTAAACGAAGGACAAATAATAGACGTGGATGGAAATCGGGTTATATTTTGAAGAAAAAAATTATTGTAATTTATTCAAAAAATTTTAGCATATTTATCATTACGAATGTATCAAAGAATGGTCAGTTGTGTAGTGGCATTATTCTTTTAAAAAAATAATATGTTTTTTAGGTTTACAAAAAAACAGGAAATATTCTGTCCATCATGTAAAGTGGAGCCAAAATTTACTTGGGTAAAACACTAAAATTTAGATGTAATGTTATAAAAAAAATAAAAATTTTATATATTGATAAAGAGTTAGGATAAGTGTTTGGTGACCCCGACAAGAGTTTTCATGAGAGAGCGGCACAAGGAATCTTTCCCAACCTAGACCCCTGATTTTGGAATTTTTTCTTTTTTTTATCGTTGTAAAGCCCTAATCAAAGTTTAAAAAAATCGGACCAATATTTGCCAAAAGGATAAAGGGGATTACCGGGTCAAAAAACCTGTTTTTTGGTACGCCGGTTTTGGAATTTTTTCAATATACCCGGATAAAGAGGGAAATCGGAAAATGCTTCGGACCGAGAATAGCCGAACAAAAATTGTTTTTTGGCGATTTAAAAAAATATGGGGACTCGGAAAAAGATAATTTTCCAGGAGATCCATTTCCAACCAATTTTCTACGGCACCAAAGATGTTTACGCCAATTTGTACACGGATCCGTTGAAGGAATTGTTCAAAATTGTGAAGAACACAATAGGCCAAAACGCCGCCGAAATATGGAAACCATTTCAGCGCGGACAAGCCCAACTCAGCGTCGAACAAATCAGCACCAGTGTGAAAAAACTGGACGAACAGCTGAAGCAACAATTGCAAATACTGAATTTCAGCGATGTGCTGGAAGAGGGAGTACAACTGTTCAAGATTGACACGGAAACGGGCCAATTTGTCGAAAACCCATTCAATGAGATTATTCTAAGTCAAATTAATGGGGATGTTAACGGTCGCGGTTTTCCGTCTGAATTTGAGAATGATGCGTTTGCATTGCTCAAATTGGCACCCGAAATGCCAACATTGGACGCAACAAATGCCATTGAAAACATGCAAATTGTGGATGACAAGGACAAGCATGAGCAACAGCAGAATGAGCATTGGTTGAAAAAATTTCAAAATTTGAAATTAGAAAATTTGTTTAAAGGACCAAAGACCAAGTAATGAGAAAGGACGGGGAAGCACATTTCCATATGACAACTCACTGTTTGATTTCTCGATTGATCTGCTGGTTTAAAATGTTGTTGTTGGTTGTATTTGTTGAAAAATAGAAGAAGGAGATTGGATTTTAATACAAAATTTTTGATTTTTTTTTAATTATTCGTCAATTTATTCTTTATTTTCATGTTTAAGTCTATAGACTTATTTTGGCAAAATTTATTCATATTTTCTTATAATGTAGTTGTTTACAAAATATTATTTAAAAAAATTATAATTTTAATGCAATGAATCATAAATTTCGATATGATAAAAATGAAATTTATAAAATAGATTATTGATTAAAAGATGCAATTTTTAAAATTTCATTATAATAAATTAAACTTTAATTCATATTTCCGGCCAAACCTTTTCAGCTACCCTTGAAATCTTCGACATCCAAAAGTTAAACAAGATATTTTTAAAATAATTTTAAATTCAAATATTAAAAAAAACAAATTTTCTAAAACATTCGTTTGTAAACATTTTTGTAAAAGGCGTAAATTTTCAAAAAAGTTTTTTGAAAAATTTATAGCTTCTTTTTTTTGTGTTAAACCTACTTTTTTAAATCCTTTTTTCCCTTTGATTTTTTTTTTGTTCAAATTGTGCTCACTTTTCCCGGCCCAATCCTTTAAGCCCCCCTCGAGACTCTCTCGACCGCTGGCGCCAAACAAAACGCAAACGCCGCCGCCGCTCTCTCAGTTAGGTAAATATTTATCTTCGGATTTACATCCATCTTTTTTTTGCCGCCTCCGCCACCGCCGCCAGGCAGCAGCATCCTTCACTTTTTCCAACGCTTTTTTGCCGTCGTCCTGCCCGCCGCCTTAGGAAAATCGAATTGCCCCTGCCAGCAGCAGCAGGCAGAAGCAGCCGCCGACACGTCGATTTCCATTTTTTTTGTTTTCAAGTGACAGCCGCCGGTCGGAAGGTGGGGGCACCAGCAGCAGAGGCAGGGGGTTGGGTTAGGGGTAGGAGGGCCGGGACAATTCAGCAATGGCCATTACAGTGCCGACAGGCCTCTCTTCTGCTGAGGTGAATGATGGCACAATTTTAAGGGAAGTGCCAAAAAAAGAGGAGGAGGAGGAACAGTATAACTAATTACCGTAATGAGACCCCATTTTGGCCAAAAGGAGGAAAAAGACACCTAATTATTAGGAAAACCGAAAAATGGCACCAAAAATCGCGAAAAAGGCAC
This sequence comes from Heterodera filipjevi, assembly GCA_039877585.1. Classification (NCBI taxonomy): domain Eukaryota; kingdom Metazoa; phylum Nematoda; class Chromadorea; order Rhabditida; family Heteroderidae; genus Heterodera; species Heterodera filipjevi. The sequence continues at coordinate 2,083,151 of JBDPZO010000005.1, read as the reverse complement.
TATAATAGGCGCCAAAAAATTCCAAAAAAAGACGAAAAACATTCTGTTCCTATCACAGATTTAGAACCTTTTTTTTTTGGATTTTCTAATCTTCATTACGGTAGATACACATGACAGATTCCAGTACGAGAATTTAGCTGTCAACAGGGAGGCACTGAAAAAAAAGTCTTCTCTCCTCTGATGGGGTACTGAATTGTCCGGAATTGTTTGATAATGAATGAAATGTGACTCTTGGTGCCAAAAGATTCTCAATGGCTTGACCAAGCGCTATGGCATCAGATTTGACTTCAAAGAGAGGAATCAAATTTCACACGGGATCGGTCCCAGTAATTGGGGGGTTCTAATTTAGTCCCGCATCAAAAGGGCAACAATGAAGAGACGGTCCAATGGTAATCTGTCCCGGAATTTCCATGGGAAATAATTGCCATTTCAAGAGCACGGATTTTTGGGCAACAAAAACGGTTAAATATGGGCAAAAAAGCAGAAAATATGGAACAATGACCGAATATGGACAAGAAATTTAAAAATAGTAGCAATCTGCGATCATAGAGCAAATTTTGAAGAAACAATAAATTGTAAATTATGTAAACTCAGAAATTTTGGTCAAAAAGATAAATTTTCGATGATAAATTTTTAGAAATTCCTACGTTTTTAGCAGGGTAGCCAGATGTGATGATTTATCATCATTTTGATGATTTTGAGAGGACAACGATGATTTTTTTAGAAATGATAATTTGATGATTTTTGATGCTTTTTGGGGTTCTTTGAGAAATTTGAGGATTTTTGTGGTTTTTTTGATAAAAATCTTCAAAAAATAACCATTTTTAGGCCAAAATCAATTAGCAAATCAAACCCATATTTTCAAAAATTTTCCCGGTGGCGCCTGTCGGCACTACCGCCCGCCCCCTGTTAGTTTAAGTTTCTCAAAACTATCTCAAAAATCCTCAAAATTGAGTGATTTTTTTGTGCAAGAGCTGTTACCAAAATGCATTCAGATTTTCAAAATTTTCCCCGGCGGTGCCTATCGGCCCCGCCGGCCTCTACCACTTAATATTTTTTAAAATAAAAAAAACCCCTAAAAGGCATAAATAAGAGCCTAAAAAAACTTGTGAGTGAAAAACATAAACATTGATCTTTTTTACTGCCTTTTTTGCTTTTTTAATAAAAAATTTTTTAAATGATGATTTTTGACCCCAAAATGATTTTTTGCCAGCAAAATTATGCTTTTGAAAAAAATTCATCTGCAACCCTGGTTCTTAGAGGAGTCTTTTTTTAGTTTTAAGATCGATTCTTACGAAATATGCATGGTTTAGAAACTAAAACCCAGAATAAAAAAGGCTTAAAGGTGTTTGGGGCCTGAACGAGATTGGGTCCGGCCCTTGGGTTTTTTGGCGCCGGAATGTCCCTGGTACTGAACTCGCACGACGATGGGTTTTGCTCGTCAAAGAACCGCGCTGGGAAAACGCACTGTTCGAGAATGATTAGCAGCAATGGTGAGAGAAAACTTTCTCTAACGCGCTTACTGAATGGCCTGGCGCTGAGCTGTACACGTACTGAATTGCGCGCGCTGGCTTGCTCTTCTCGGCAACAACCGCACGCGTCGTCATCCATCAAGGAACGGAGGAGGCAACTAGCGGGGCGCCGCCAATGCTCTTTTGTCTGTCCAAATTTGATGAAGTACATTACACACATAACACCACGACACATGGACACTCATATTTGGCAACCGGCATCTGCTGGGGGGCGAAGAATGGGCGGAGCGAGTATTAGACACTGCAGCATAAGACGACGGCATCGCCAGGGGGCGGGGGGAGTGGGCGAGGGGGGGGGCAAGCGCCGGCGGGGTAGCGGACCGAGAAGTCAAGGGAGAGAGGGGGGGGGCGGCGAGCGTCAGCTAAAGATGGGGCGAGCATGCACTGCTGGAGGCGGTTGAGCGCGTACGACGCGTACGAGGCGGGGGGGGGGGGGGCGGGGTCGGGAGGGCGGCGACCACCAACATTGGAGCATCAGCAGCAGGAAACACATGCTTATTTCCATTGCTGTCCTTCTCATCCTCACTGCTCGGCTCATCCCAGCCCCGTTTTAGCGGCAGACAATTCAGTAATGGACAGATCAGTAGGATCAAGCAAGCCTGGAGAAATTCGCTATTTTTTGGTGTCCCCAATGATTTTTAGGCCATCACCATTCTCGGGGTTTTTTATTTAAGGCCTTGTTTTTGCATGTTTATGTAATTTAAACGCTGCCTCAGGTCATCTTAATTTTCGGGGCCTTTACATTCCGATTTTCTATTTGTAGAGTTCTCGGCGGAAATGTCCCTAAATTTCGGCGGTCCTCTGCATTCCGGTTTTCAATTTTTTAATTCTAAATTGCCCAAAATTTTGGACGCTACAAACCCACATTTTTTGAGATCTCGGAATTTCGTGAAAAAAAAATTTTCCCCCGCTGCTTGGCCTTTGCATCATAATATTTCCTGTTTCTGAATTTCGCTAAATATCGCCCAAACGCAGACTGCTCTTCTGCCTCTGACTACTCAATTAATTTGTCCAGCAGCAGGCAGAGCCCTCCTCCTCCTCCTCCTCCTCCTCCTCCTCCACCACCCTCACTCAACAACAAAACAACATACTTTTGCTCCTCCATCTTTTCTCCCTCCTCAACCATTGGGATGAGATGGGATGCTGCTCTTCTGATGCTTTTCTTCTCTATTGCTTTTACTTTTGCATATGCTGCTCTGCTAATGCAGCAGCATCATCATCATCAGAGCACATACACTCACTACACATTCACAATGGTGGCTTTTGACCAACCGCCCCCCCCCCAAATTCGCCCATTAAATACACTTAAATACCCATCAACAATTTTCCTCCAGCATCTCAGCACCATCTCACAGAATTCGACGACCATTATTTACTTCCTCGTCTTTGTCCCGTCGTCCTCCCCCCCCCCTCGGCATTCTTCACTCATCTCACAAATTTCGTTGCCCCCCTCCTCTCCTCTCCCCCCCCCCCGCCCGAGGACGCCGGTGGGGTGGGCGGTGGGTACACACACTAAACTTTTGACAAAATGTGTTGTGTTGTGTGCATCATTAACACAGCCAAACAAACAGTATATGTATCAGGGATGCAGCCGATTTCCGATTTTCCGATGTTTTTGGGACCGGAATTCCGATTTTCCGATTTCCGAAAAAAAATTGGGGCATCGGAATTCCGATTTCCGATATTTTTTGGGAAAAATCGGAAAAAATCGGAATTAATTTTCTCCAAAATAAATAAAAATTTTCGAAAAATGAGAAGTTTTTGGTTAAAAAAAATTTATAAAAAAAAATTAGTAATTTTGTAGAAAAAAAATTTCCGATTTTCCGAGTTCCGATGATTTTTGGACCGGAATTCCGATTTTCCGATTTCCGAAAAAAATTTGGGGCCTCGGAATTCCGGTTTTCCGATTTTTCAAATCAGAGATCGGCTGCATCCCTGATATGTATATAGTAAGAAGGGAAAAACTGCAACAACATCATAAAAGGGCATTGATGGGGGAGTGGTCGTGGTGGCAAACGTTCAAATTTCATTGAACTTTCATGGTTGAAAACTTTTTTGCGTATTTTATTTCTTCTTTTTTTTTTGTTGTTCGAAATACGGTTTTGTACTGGACAAGGGCTCCTCACCTTTTCTCGTGTAAAAAAAGAGGAGATTTAAAATAATTTAATTTTTTTCCTAGGTGCATAATATTTTGGAACCCCGACATTTGCGGCCCCGACATTTGCGGCCGCGACATTTGCGGTCCGACTTTTGCGGCTATGCCCAAAATTGGTTTCAAATTTAGGTTGCATTAATCCCAAAGTCCTTAAAAAGCTTTAATAGAGGCTAATACATGAATTATATCCGAGAATTGCGTTCTTGGAGATGTTTCAAAAAAAATCATAAATTATAAAAACAACCCAATGAATTACCTAAAGAGCCAAAAATGCTGTTTTCTCTATTATTAATCCTTTTATGAAATTTGGGATTAATGCAATCTAAATTTGGAACTAATTTTGGACATAGCCGCAAAAGTCGGACCGCAAATGTCGCGGCCGCAAATGTCGGGGCCGCAAATGTCGGGACACCAATATTTTTTGGCCTTATTTTCAAACAGCTCCAAAAACTCCCCAAAAAAATCTTCGCCGAAGGATAAGGGGTTAGTCCCCTACAGAAAATTTTTTTATTTAGTTTTTCCTAAACTCCCAATAATTTTGACTAATTACATAAATTATTTTCATAAATTTGTCTTTACAAATTTATGACCTTAATGAAAAAGGGAGAAATAGTACGACATTTTTGCCGGAAAAGAAACGAGTGCATTGTGCAAATAGTGCATCTGTTTTCCCAACTTCCCTCTTCCTTTTTGCCCCTATCAAATAAATATTTTGCTTTTTTCCTACTATAAATATAAACGCTCGCTGTCCAGCGCCAGTGCGATGCTCGCTGACGCCGTTTCCCGCTCGCCCCCAATTTTCGGTTGCGACATTATAGCGATTAATCGCTGTGCCATCGCCTTGGCTCCGCATATACCGGAGCGACCGAACAACCCCCGTTGCCACCTTTAAAGGTGCACGGGCGATCCCGTTGCCACCTTAAGGCGAGCACGGCGCTGTGTCCATTGCTAAGCGCAATGGCACAGGGGCATGCCATTAATGGCAAGCCAAAAAGGCCTTATGGCTGCCCGGGTCTGCTGGTTTATGCAGTAAGGCTCCGGAGAAAGGCCCGAGAAGGGCTACGTGCCATGACAATGGCACTCGTGTTGCGGTTGCATCCGGTTGGAGTCAGCTTGAGCAAAGTCGCACATTTTTTGCCAAAAAAAAAGAATTTGTGATTTACGTTTTTTTTTTTTTGCCTTTTAACGAAATTTTTTTTCAATTTGAAGGAAATTTGTTTCCGCATTATTTAATCGTAGCAATAGTTTTTATTTATGAGCAAAACCGCAAGGTACCATTAGGTACTCCAATAGCGGCAAACAATAAAAGTCAAATAAAACAAAAACACCAATGAGGTCAATACAGATAAAAACAATATATTTGGGTTTTACCATTCAGGACTCTTGAGAATAAATTTCTGAAACAAATTTTTTTAATTTAGTAATGGTGGGAAATTCCATTGCGGCATTAGGTAAATTATTCCATTGTTTTTTAAGTTCTTAAACAGTTTCTGGTTATAATTTATCAAGTGGTTAGGGCTTTATTTTTTTGCAACATTTAAGTTTTTTCATTTCTAAACAATTTTTTGGTTTTGTGAGTACCAGTGATTGAAGACGAATTTTTTTATTAGAATATGTAAATTTTAAAAATTTCTCAACTTCTCATTAAGTTTGACTAAAAAAATTATATTTTATAAATTGCCAGAACTTTTTTTTTTAAGAGTTTTCCCAAAGGCGTCACTTTTATTCATGCCATAAAGCACCAAAATTCTTAAAAGAAAAACGCTTAGAATCATTTATAGACAGCATTCCCAAATGAAAATTTTCAAAAGCCACATAAAATGTGTTGTGTGCGTCATTAACACAGCAAGCAAATAGTAATGGTAAGGGACAAAGAGCAACAACCATTAAAATGCATAATGGGGTACCTAATTGTGTGGCTCTGCTTCCATTGTTGAACAAAAAAAAATTTTTTTTTTTTTTGCTATTTATTTCATTTTTTTAATACCCTCCCCTTTCGCGTGTAAAAAAAAATTAAAAAAGAGGAAAGTTCAAAATATTTTTTTTCCTAATTTTTAAGGTGCATAAGACTTTTTAGGAGGCTTCATCTCCAAACAGCCCAAAAATTTCTAAAATACATGGCCGAAGGGTATACGGGCTTAGTCCTAATTAAGCAGGATTGTGGGGATGGCTTTCCCTGCCCAAGAAACTTTAAATTTAATTTCAAAGACTAACTTCCTTTCGATTATTCTTGATGAATGAAAATTTTTTTTGGTTTCCATTTGCTCGCGAGGGCTATGCTATATTTTTGATAAATAAAAATATTCGAAATATATATTATTTTAATAAATTTACAAATTATTTTATTAATGAAAAAGGAGAAATAGCACGGCATCTTTTGCTTGAAAAGAAACGAGTGCATTATGTAAAGAGTGCATTGATTTTCCCTATTCTCTCTTTCCCTTTCTTCCCTATCAAAAAAAAGAAATAAAATATATCAACAATAAAAAGAAACGCTCGCTGTGCAGTGGTAGTGCGATGTGCTCGTTGACGCCGTTTCCCGCCCACCAACTTTCGGTTGCGAACGTTATAGCGATGATTTCGCTATACAATCGCCTATGGCTTTGGAGCCATAGCTCCGCGGATCCCGGAGTGACCGAAGATCGCCGGGTGCGCGCCTGTAGAGGCGCGCGCGTGACTGTGCCCTTGCGAAGCGCAAGGCACCAAGGCACAGGCCATGCCACAGCTGTGGCAAGGCGGAAAGGGCTAAGCCCGCCGGATCTGCGTAGGCAGATAAGGACTCCTCCCACCGGCAGTTCAGAGGCCTGAGAATGGCTGTGTGCCACGACGATGGCACTCGTGTGGCGGTTGCATCCGGTTGGAGTCAGCTTGAGCAAAAAGTCGCGTACTTTTTTGTGGTTCGCGAGTTTTTTTTTTTGTTGTTGCAACAATGTAAATTTTTTTAATTCATGCACGGTTTTTGGTTTAATGAGACTAGCTAGAGTCAATCAATTATATAGCAATTTGCTGATTATTATTTTTTTACTTTTGGGGCATGCTGAGAAGCATTTTGTGCTTATTTAACTATTTGTTACTTGTTTTTATGCTTATTTTAGCATTTAGTGCTCTATTTTTTTGATTTTTATTAATTGAATTAAATTGTTAACTTTTTTAGATTCATAATAAATTGTGAAATCGACCAAATTTGTACATACATACCTATTAATCCATGGGGATTCCCCTAAAAATAATATTGTGTGTTGACTGTCAGAAAACGCAAAGAATTTGCATAAATTTCATGAATTTGTGGCTGATATGCCAGAATTAAATGCAATTCTATCCATGTGAAAAATGAGAATTGCGGAGAAAATTAAAATTTTCCGAATATTTTTTTCGGTTTTCATTTATTGAGCAATTTTTGGGCTAATTGAGTTTTTTTTAGGGAGATAGAGCGAGATTAATTCGGAAACCGAATCATTGGGGTCAATGTTCGGCATATAATTATTCTGCTTTCTGCAAGAGTTTCGGCATACTTTTAGTTTCGAGTTTGAACATACAGTATAAATACGGACTCGAATAATAGTCTTAAATACTGATTTTTAAATTTAATAATTCTGGCATAATTGCCATAAAATACAATAGATAGATTTTAAAAGGTTTTTTTTTTATTGAATCGTTTTTAAAAAGTTGGATTAAAAAACAAAATTCAAAATTTTTCAATGGGGCAACATCAAACAAACAAGAAGTGATGCTGAATTGCGAATTAATGTTGTGTGATGTTGCAGATTAAGGTCAAGGAAATCTGTCGGCTGACTGGAAAATTGTTTTTTAAAATTATTCTTAAAAAATTTATTCAAAATTTTTCAGAAATTTCTGATACTATTAACTCTCCGAGCCTCCCGTTAATTTAAAGGTTTATGAGAATTTATTTTTTCCTATCAAAAACTGTTTCTACAAGTAGGAAAAGTCGTTTATTGGCTGAATGGAATTAGAGTTTTCAAATTAAATCTGAATTTTTCACATTTTTTAGTTATTTTTCCCAATAAAAAATTCCTCCCTTCCCTCTATTACATAATTTGAAAATCTGAAGAATTTTTCCTTATCAAAAGGTGCTTGCTACTCCTCTTTTCCTCTCCATCAAATTACATTCTCTACTTATCATTTAATAAAGGAAAAGACTGATCAAAAAACAATCCCCCGCCCAATTCCACCCCCTTTTCATTGGTCGGTGAAAATATTAAAAATCGTTAAAATTTTGTCACATAAATTTGCTTTTGCTGACAAATTACGGACAAATTGGATGGAGAATAATTCATTTTGTTTTTTTACTAATTTTTTTCTATGACCCAAAAACCTTGAAAAAAGAAAGTTCGACTTTCGTTTTAGATACCTAAAGACACTCAATAAGGGTAAAATGAGGGGGCTATCAAAAAATAGAGCCATCATCCCTGAAAATCACCATATCCAATTATGTGTTTTAGTAGGGTCGGTTATGGGGATTGAAACAGGACAGGAATTCCCAGGTTTTCGGGTTAATAATCCCCAGTCTCTTGTTCCTATCAGTTCCGTTCCCCGGTTGATGTGAAAAATCGGTCCTAGGTTGTTTGTTAAATACGCCATATTTTACAGACTTTCCGATTGCGCCCCGGACATTTGCGCCTCCAGCGGAAATCAGACATTTGCGCTGATTTTTACGTCCGGACGCTCGGATTTTTGCGCCCATTTTCTTACGGGTCATTTTGGGACATTTGCGTTTGCGCCTCGGACATTTGCGCTCTCTTAAGAAACTAAGATATTTGGCGCCCCGATATTTGCGGCTATTAACCAAATTTTCTTGTAATTTTTATTTTCTCCTCCAAAATGTTTTAAAATATTGACAACCATCTGTTCAAATTCGGTTATAGAACTAAATAGTGGCTTGCTCAAGGCCAAACAAGCTGAACACCTGCATTTTATTTTATTCAACACAATTTGTCAGTCAATTTATTTTTTTCGCTGCTGTGTAGAGCAACAAAATGCCATGTCCTTCCTGTCTTCCCAAACTCGAGTTTTTTTTTTGTGCTCTATCAGCCATACCATATATAACCTCCCAGGCGTACGGTATATGAATTAAGAGCCCGGATTTTGACTTCCCGACCGGCTAGGGCCGTCAAGGGAATGTTCCAACACATAATGTCATTAGAATTCTTACAAAGTGATGAATAGGGCGAGGATTTTTAGTGGCAAAAAACTCCCAAATAATTAACTAAATAGTGACAAAAAAACAGCAAACTAGTGACAAAAATAGTGGCGAAAAAGTTCCAAATTTAGCGATGTAATTTTTTAAATAGCTGTTTTTTAATTTGAAAAAATAATTTAAAATAAAGCAAACAATTTTATTCACTGATTACAGTTACAAATAAGATACATTTCAAAATTTACGGGGGTAAAAGGTAAAAGACACGATTATCAGCCAAAATTAATTTGTAAACGGAAAAAAACCGTTCTAGTCTCAAGATATCAGAGGAGCAAATAGAAATTTTGGAGATTGAATTTTTGAGAAATTTTTTTCATTTCTTATGGGTCGGGTCTACTTTTGAAAATTTTAGGGTCGATTCTTAGGGGTATATTTTTCTGTATTTTTTTTTTGGTCGATTCTTAGGGGTGTATTTTTTGTTTTTATTGCAGTTTTGTAAATAAATTTTGGACAAAAGGCCAAAATAGTGGCAAAAAATTATTTTAGTGGCCAACTTCCAAAATGATTTTTTTTTAGTGGCAAAGCTCCAAAATAATGATTCCTAGTGATGAATAGTGGCGTTAAAACGAAGAATTTCCGAGCTAAAAGGTGTTTTTCGTGCATTTCTCGTCGAAATAAAGCCGCAGAAAAAATAGTTAAAAAACTAAGAATCCTCTCGCCCTAGTGATGAATGTACTCGACGAGTAATATTTTGAGAAACAAGCGCCTCAGGAATCCTTGCTTGATACCAAGATTGTTTCACCCTTGAAATAGGGTTAATCCCCGACCCTTCAGGGAGAGATAAGTCGGGGATGGCTGGAGAAATTTAAAAAAATGTCGGGGAGCACCCACCTTTGTCGGGGAGGAAATTTTGATAAAAAGTTGAGAAAAAAATAAAATAAAAATTTCCAAAACAAGTAATAAGTCTTTAAAACTCATTTAAAGACACTCTCATTTTATTTGAAGTGCAATTGACGACTTTCGTAATTCCCCGAATCGGGTCGGGGATTTTGAAATGGTCCATGTGAAATCCCTACCTCCCAAGGCCTTTTTTTTTAACTAAAAGTTGTAAAAAAATAGCTAGAATGGGTAGGGGCCACAATTTTTTTTATCACTAACAAAAATTGCTTATCCGACCCCATTCACTCACTGTCTGGTCTGATAACAAAAAAAAGAATCTGCTGATAAAAATGACTTCTTTTGTCAACAGTAATTTAAAAAGGGAAAAAGCTTTCATTCTTTTCCATTTTTTTAAAGAAATTCTTAAAAAAAACAACTTTCCTTTTAGCCCTTTTCCGAAATTTTTTTTTCGCGTTTTAACGGTTTTGCACTAAAAATCCACGATTTCGGTCCCCGGGGCTTTGGCTCAAAATCTTTTGGCAAATTTAATGTAATTCTCACTTTGCTGACGGCACCACTTATTGTCATCGCCGGCCCTTACTCTTTTTTACAAAAATAATGCTCTAACAATTTTTGACTGCCCATTGAAGGTGTGTAGAATTGGATCAATTGTGGAATTGCCACTAACTGCAATTTGGGTGTCAGTCACCCCATAAGATCATTTTTGAGACGGACAGTTGAGTCCTTATTGGAATGGAAGTAAATTTCAGTCTTAGTTTGTTTCACCCTTCGGCGCTGCAATGAAGTTTTACACTTTTTTTAAAATTCGACTATAGAGAATACCGGCAAAACATACTGATTTTGGGCCTAAATTTTGATTTCCAATATATTTAAGCACCGGAATTGCAATTCCCGACGGCGCCATCCCTGGTAGATAACGATACCTGAAAACACATGTTTATTAGGCCTCTGTCTTAAAGGAAAAATTATCATAAATTACCATAATTTCCATTTTCAGATTTGCTTTTCCTTCTAATTGTTGCCTCATCACTTTCTTGGTGCTGCTAACCATATTTCCATTCATTGCCTTCTTTCTCCCATTGAATTTCTTCACCTATATAGTACAACCAACACATAACATAAATTTTTGGTGCCACTTGTCTTTTGGCTGTTTTTTGTTGTCGACCTAAGCGCCTTTGAAATGGTTGAAAATGATGACGACCCCACCGCCGGCACTACCATTGGCGGTATGCCGTCTGTCGGCGTTAACTCATCGGCACTTTCGGTGCATGACGAATTTACGGGTCTCCAGGTTTGTTGTTTGTGGTGCAAGGGCACAGGCTCTTTATTTTGTAATTAAGGTATCATTCGATAGCAAACCTAGCACATGTTAACCTCGTCTAACAAAAAAAAAAAAATTTTGTTTTCCGTTGAATTTTCCTTTTTTTGATCATGAGATGAACAAATTTTTTGGACTCCCAAAGTAGTTCGGGACAGGGCTGGACGAAGTTTCGTTTCTTTTTTCTTTTACGAATTGCATAGGGGGCTTGCTTTGAAATCCATTGGGCGGACACTTGACTTTTTTTGGCAACTTTTTAATTTTGTGTTTCGAAGTCGCTTATAACGAATGACTTATTTTGGCCAAAATTAAAAAAATTGTCAAAAAAATCAAAAAGGTCTCCCCTAACTTAATAGGGCAGCAGTCGTCCAATTTTGAGAGAAATGGCTGTGTTTTTTTCAGAAAGAGTTGGCTAAAGAATTGAAGGTGAAAGATGGACTGGAACGCTTTCTGTCCATGGCGTCGGTGCTGAACCCGAAGGCGTACACGCCCGAATTGTTGGAACACTCTCGTGAAATGTACGAGGAGAGCAAGGCCAAAAGCACCTATTTGCGCATGCAGTTGGACAGGTTCGTCGTCGTTTTCGATGGACTATTTTTTTCAAAAAATTCGACCCCGGATTGGCGGGGGGATGTTGTTGCTTCTTCGTTTTAGGCAAAATACTGGGAATTACGGAGTGAAAAGAGCTCCACCAAAAATAGGATTTCCTGTGCCGGAAATCTCCGACTCCGGTTCATGCCAATTCTAGCCCCAAACCCGGATTCGAAACAAAGCAAATGTCTACAGTAAGGGGTAGGGTCGTAGATATAAATCGAAAAGGGCCATCGTATTGCTTTTTTAACCAGAAATTCGATGACAACAGACGACTGCAATTTTTCAATAATGAATAAAAAAAAAAATTTTTTTAATTTTCCTACTCCTTCCCCCCCCCCCCGTTTTGTTCCCAGGCTAAAATTGCAAGAGCGCTCAAATTTGGTGGGCGGTGGCGCCGGCGATGCCAACGGCGCTAGCTGCGGCGACGACGCACAACAAAATGAGGCGGAGACCAAAAACGAATCACGCATCGACGATTTGACTTACAGACTGCGCAAAGAGTCGGGTACGGTTGAACGAACCACTCAAAGCCTCGTGAAGAAGGGGCAGGGAAGGGTTAGATTTTTTGAAATTTTGTTGACGTGACCTCCCACCTCCCCTGCTCTATAGAAACCATATTAAATGTTTCTAAAAGATATTTTCGAGGAAGAGGGCACGGGGACGTTTCTGCATATTATCTCGGCCCTTGAGCCTGAGTTTGGGCTGAAAATTTTTAGGGGTAAAAGATTATTTTCCTTTGGCTTTTCGGAGGACGTTAATCCTGAATGGCACTTATTTCGACAAAATAGCTAGCCCCATGCCCGGTTTCTTACAAAAAGTGGTTTTTTAAATTTTATTTACAAGGCACCTCCGTCAAAATTCGTAAATTTGCGCACAATTATTTGTCTTTCTGGAAATAATTCACTAATTTTTCCAACCATGTTTATATATTATAATTTCCAGCATTGATTGCCGGTGCAAACAACATGCTGAAGCTGTTCGGTGAACAGAAGAAGGCTGACCAGAAAAGTGATTGATTGGGCTTTTTTAATTTATTGGATATGTTAAAATAATTGGGAAAAAATTCGAAAAATACTCATAAAAAACCAAAAAAACAAAACAAGTGTATTCAGGTGTGATGAACGCGCACGAGACATGTGCGAATGCCCACGAAAAGTTGGACTTGATCAGGCTGGCATTGAAGAAATATTCGTAAGATATTTTTTTTTTTGATTTCGAAAAGGAACTTTTGCGCGGAGCAGCTCCTTTCCCCCTTCCCCCCTCCCCCCTCCATTTCCCCCCCCCCCGCGAATTTATGCGGTTTTTTTTTTTTTGAAACCCGAACCCCCTAGTTTTTCTGAAATTCGAACCCCTTAGGTTGAAAAACCTAAATTTTTTACTAGAAACCTACCCTACCTTATATTCAAAAAGGGGACTATTTTGAATTTTGAAAACCAAAGGGTTGGCCCTTTTCATTTTTTTACGTCCTAAAAAGCTGTTTACAAACAGGAACAATGACATTAATACAACAACTGAGCAGCGGCAGAAATTGTTGTTGTACAGTCAGACGCAGAACTTGTTGGCGGTCAGTGGCAAGCTGGAGTTGAGGTGAGCAGTATTTCTTACTTTTTTGATAAACGTTGCAGCATTCTATCGGAGCAGGACAAAATGTCGTTGAAATAAGTTTTTTCTTGCAGAAATTCCGGAAAAAGTAAAAATTTCTGAAATTTTCAAAAAAAAAAGCATGAAATTCGAGGGTTTTTTTTTAGGAATCTTTGATGTTTTCATAAATTTTCTGCAATAAAAAATTTGTAGGAATTTTTCTAAAAAATCAAGGTTTTTTAGCATTTTTTCGACGACGTTTTAAACTATAAAAAAAAAAAAAAATGTTTTTCAAGCATTGACAGTCTTATCATTTAAAAAATATATATTTGTTTATAAACAAAATGATATTTTTTCTCAGGTTGATTGGCTGCAAGGAATTGATGAGCAAAACGGCGTTGCAGGCCAACCTGGGCAGGACAAAGGCCGGCAAAATGCCAAGGCAGCAGAGGTATAGATAGATGTTGACGCGGCCTGGCATGAAAATTTTTTCTATTTTTTAGCAATACAAAGGTGGTCCAAGCGGAGGAAGTGTATGCACAGATTCGGGTGGACAACAAATTAGTGGTTCGTGAGTTGGCAAAAAATGATGGTGATGATTTAAGAAAAAGGGGTGGAAATTTTTGGTGTTTTCCATTTTCTTCTTCCTCACTCTGTCAAAAATATTTAAAAAAAATATATGATTTAAATTAGTTTTTGATTTTATTTATTAAGGAACTCATGTCTCAATTTTATTACATTTTTTTCTCAAAATTTAGTGTTTTCAAAAAAAAAAAATCCCCCTCCCCTTAGGCTACGACGAAGACGAAGGCGTTGTCCGACACCTGTTGGGACCAGCACTTCTCCATCGATTTGGACCTTGCCAAGGAGTTAGAAATTGAGGTGTACTACAAGGACAAACGGAGTACAATGTGCGCATTTGCTGTCCTCAAATTGGGTGGGTTCCAATTTTGAATTTGTATGTTTTGTGTCCCTTGGTTTGTGCGAGGTATTCGTAAAAATGGGTGTAAAAAGTTCGACGCCCAGGTTATACCACAATTGCGCCTACGTCTTAAATTCAGTTTAGGTTTAACTTTTAAGAATTCAAAAAAAAAAAAATGAAGGTTTATAAATGATGGACACGGACGCCCACTGTACGGCACAGTTCTTTTTAGGAATTTTTATAACTCGGGCCAATCATATTTTGCTAATTTTTCCCTAGGAAAAATAAAAAATATATAATTTTCTAAGAATAAAAATGAGTTATTTAAAGGTAGATTCGGTTTTTTGAAGGTGATTTGATCGACAAGAACCATAGCACAGGCAAAATGGCGAACATGGAACCACAGGGCACACTATTTTTCGAGGTAAAATATGCGGTAAAAAGAGAAAACAAAAAAAGATTTTTTAGCACTTTTATTTGGACCCAATTGTGAGTAGAAAGCCAAAATTGGAGCGCCAAAAACGACTATTCAACCTCAAAGGTTTGCTGGTGCATAAAAATTATTAAAAAAAAATTGCAATCTCGCAGAATATGCTATAATTTTTATTATGATTTTTTTATTCAATTAAATTTTTTTATACCAGAAAGTCAAAAGTAGCAAAATTTTATATCAAAATTTTTTTTCTCAAGTATTAAAAAAAAGAACAAAAAAATAAATAAATGTATATTCTTTTCCAGAGCGAAAAGCGACCGCCCGTCGGGCGATGGGCCCCATTTTGTGGGGCCGTTTCATCAAGGGCAGTTCGCCGACGCCACAACAGTATGAGCCGTGTGTGTCTTTTTCTACCTTCAATACCGCGGCACAACAACACCAACAACTGATAGTGCAATCTGTTTCTCCCCCGTCAACGATGACTACGGCGGCGGCGGTGGTGACGCCTGTGACGGGTGATGAGAAATTTTGTGTGAATTTTCTAGAAAAAAACTTTTTTCTCTTAATTTTTTGCAGACCTTGAACCAACGCAACAACCAGCCATCACCAGCAGCAGTAGCCAAGTGCCTGCTGCGCCTGCGGAAAATTTGAAAAACAGCCCACAACTGCAACAACAAATGTTCCAACAACCCGTTCGACCAGTACAACAACAAACCCAGCAACTGCAACCGCAACAACAATTGTTGCGCAGCCCAACGGCTCAGGAGCAAATGCTTTTGCAACTACAACAACGAAAACATGAAACACAACAACACAACATGCATCCGGCTGCCTTGTCCATTGACGATTTTCGACTGGTTGCGGTGCTAGGGCGAGGTGTGTGGATGGGTGTGTGTGTGTGTGTGTGTGTGTGTGTGTGTGTGCGCGCGCGGGTGGGATGATTGGGAATAGGAGTTTCAAACAAGCAAAAAATAAATAAAATATGTCCGCTGTTGTGTTCCCGGGTGTTTGGGGCTTTTGGACGTTTGTTATTAGGCGAGGAATTTATTATGGAAAAATATTACAAAAGAAATAAGGCAATTAAACCGGGAATAACTTTGGGTCGACCAAGTCAGAGCAATTTGGGTGGGTCAATGCAACATTGGGTAAAGGACTGATTGTAAATGGCATAAAACAACAGAGCAGAATGACTTGGGCGGCGGGTACAGACTTTGGGTAGGATGAGGAAAAATGACGGCAATACAAAGAGAATAAAGGGGGAGAGAACATCCTAGGCAACAGAAGGGAATGGGAAAGGATCTGACACGATAAAATTTGGGGATGAACAGAAGGATTGGCTTGGGATGGCATAAGACAAGTTTATGGGGAAATGGCACTGTTTTGGTTGAGACAAAACTAGGATACTTTACATAATAAAAAAGATATGAAACAATAATGCAAAACACGAAAACTGCGGATACAGCACCCACCCAACTCAGTTCCGCTTTTTGGAATTAAATTCTTGCGTCAAACTATGAATTAATAAGGCATCTAAGAATACATATTGGCACTATCAATACAACAGAATTTGCACAATTTTTTTTTTTTTTGCTTTTAACAATTTTGATTTTTTTTTTTTCATTTCTATTTTATGTAATAAAAATCAAAATAAAATTTACAGGTCATTTTGGCAAAGTTATTTTGTCACAAAACAGAAGAAACAGCGCCTACTATGTAATAATATTTTAATAAAATAGTTTTATTTACACTAATTTTAGGCACTCAAAATATTGAAAAAAGGTGACATTTTGGCCAGAGATGAGGTGGAATCGTTGATGGTCGAGAAACGCATCCTTGACATTGCCAGGTGGGGACAGACTAAAACTACTATAACGGTTTTTTAAGATTTTCAGCACTTTTTATTTCAAATTAAAATTACATTGTAATGTATTTTTATTGATATATTTTTTCAAAAAATTTTATTTCTTACATTATACGATTTTTTTCAACTGTTTAGCTCCAGCAAGCATCCGTTCCTCATCAATTTGTACGCCACTTTTCAAACCCATGAGCATGTGTTTTTCGTTATGGAGGTGCTTGAAAAAAACGAAAAAAATTGTCTTTTCTTCCAATTTTAGTACGCAATGGGAGGCGACCTGATGAGGTATTATATTGCGCATTGCCTTATAAAGTTTGAAACTTACATTATAAAAATTCCACCAGACATATCCATGACGACATTTTCACGGAGGACCGTGCCTGTTTTTACGCGGCATGCATTCTGCTCGGATTGGTTGGTACAAAAAAAAACAACTAAATTTTACTAGTAGAAAAAATTTTTTAACATTACAAACCTACTAACAACCTAATTGTGCTCATGAGAAAAGAAAAAAAATGTCTTTTTCATTTTTCTAGGAAATTCTTTTAGGAATTTTTGCATGCCAACAACATTGTGTACAGAGACTTGAAGTTGGACAATCTGATCTTGGATCGGGATGGATATGTGAAAGTAAAATTCGTTTGGACCTTTCTTCTTGTTTTATATTTAATGTTTTCCATTGTTTGTTTAGTTGGCCGATTTTGGACTTTGCAAGGAGGGCATGGGCCCATTCGACAAAACATCCACCTTCTGCGGGACACCCGAATTTGTTTGTTTTATTTCTTACTGTAAATCTATCTACTTTAAATAAGATTAACAAAATCCCCATTGGCTTCAATTTTTTTTTAAGTTTTAGTTTTAATAATTTCACTATTTTTTTGGCTTCTTTTTCTCTCGAACTTTTGGGGAAAAAATCTAATAATTTTACTAATAAATTTTTCTATTAAATTTTTTTTTGCATTTTTAGTTGGCCCCCGAGGTGCTGACGGAGAACAGTTACACACGTGCAATTGATTGGTGGGGTTTGGGTGTGCTGGTTTTCGAAATGTTGGTCGGCGAGGTATAGATTTTAGTAAAATATTTAGAATAAATTAAATAGTTTTTCCAATTTAGCCACCCTTCTCTGGCTCGGACGAGGAGGAAATTTTCGACTCAATTGTCAGGTGGCAATCGGGCACAAAATTTCATTTTTACTAGTATTTTGTCCGCCTCTTCCGTTATCCTTTTGAGTTTAATTGTGTACTCTTGAGTAATTACTAGGGCTGGCATTTTTTGGTTTTTACCTATTTTTTCTGCGGCTTTAACTCGACGAGAAATGCACGAAAAACACATTTTTTGTTCGAAAAACTTTCGTTTTAACGCCCCTATTCGACCCTAGGAATCCCTATTTTGGATGTTCGCCCCTAAACATCCCTATTTTGAGTGTTCCGCCCCTAAAATAGGTTTCTCCCTATTTTGGCCTTTTGTCCAAAATTTATTAACAAAACTGCAAAAAAAAACAAAAAATACACCCCTAAAAATCGACCAAAAAAAAATTCAGAAAAATATACCCCTAAGAATCGACCCTAAAATTTTCAAAAGTAGACCCATAAGAAATGAAAAAAATTTCTAAAAAATTCAATCTCCAAAATTTCTATTTGCTCCTCTGATATCTTGAGACTAGAACGGTTTTTTTCCGTTTACAAATCACTTTTGGCCGATAATCATATGTCTTTTACTCCCGTAAATTTTAAAATTTATTTTATTTGTAATTACAATCTGTGAATAAAATTGTTTGCCTCAATTTTAACTTATTTACATAGAAAAAGCAGCAATTTTAATAAATTTCACCCCTACATTTGAAACTTTTTCGCCCCTATTTCGCGAATTTTTCGCCCCTATTTAGGTCCCTATATTATTTGAATTTTTAGTCAAGTTTCGAAATTTTCTCTAGTCTTTTTTTCTTCCTTCGTTTATGTTTAAAAAACGGTGTTTATTTTTTCCGTTATTTAAATCTTAAGTTTGATTTAAAAGTTAAGAAAAAAAGGCTGAGATATAAAGGGAAACCCAAACTAATTTCAGTGATGAAGTGAACTACCCACAATACTTGTCAATTGAGGCGATTGCCATAATGCGAAGGGTGAGGGAAAAAAAAGAAGAATATTTCATGGCAAAAAAAAACAACCTTTTTGTTAGTTGATGCGCAAAAATGCCGAGAAAAGAATTGGTTCAGGCGAGGAGGACGCACGTGAGATCAAAAAGCAGCGCTTCTTTATGGTAAGATTGAATTTAGGGATTCGAATTTTTTTTCTCGAGGGGGCTGGGAGGAATTTATGGAGGGTGCAGGTTCGATTTTAATTTTTTAGTTAACGGGTATGTAGAGAAAAGTGCTTACTGAAATTCCGGGCGCCTGTAAATTTTTTAGAGGTCGGCTTTGGAATTTTAAAATTTTAAAAGAAATTTGTCATTCCAAGGATTCATAAAATTTTTCAAGGCTGGGTTTTGAATTTTAAATTTTTTTAGGGTCAGAGTTTTCTAAATTTTTCCTTTTTGGAAGGGGTCCTTTTCACGTTATTGTTGTTATTGACTTTCACTCCTACCAATTCATACACAGCACATCCACTGGGACAGTCTGTTGAGCAAGCAGATCAGGCCAAAGTTTGTGCCGTGCATTGCCAGCCCCGAGGACGTGTCTAATTTTGATGAGGAGTGAGTTTACTGCAATTAATTTTTAGATAATATTCTGGCATCTGGCTTGTAGGTTAGAACCCTGAACCCAACCCCCGATAAGCACCACCCTTCCGTTTCAGTTCTGGCTCATGGATTTAGGGTCACCACTTGGTGTTCGTTCATGCCTTAGGTTTCCGAAAAAAATCCACTCTTCCACTTTTTGTTTGAATTCCGATTCCAAGTTGAGATTTTTGAATTCGGGCGGCTTTGAGTCTATATTCTCAAAGACGAAATCCATATTCGAACAAAAAATTGAAGAGACACTTTCTCCAAATCCAATATATGCGCGCTGAGAGTGACCAAAAATGATTTTTGTCAGATTCACACGGGAGCAGCCGCGCTTCTCGTGTGCAAAAGCGAAACGCGCAGTGACAGAGGCGGACACGGAACTGTTCCGCAAATTCGACTTCAACAACTTGCCACGGTACTGACCACGACGGGGAGTGACGAACGGGGCGACAAACACGGCATCGCATAGCAATCAAATACCGAAAAAGTGATGGCCCAATTAACTGAACCGACAAATGGAAAACAATTATTTTAATTTAATTATGTATGTGTATTTGTGTGTGCTCATATCTTCTGACTTGTCTTCCTTCCCTTTCTGTGTGTGCTGCTGACCTTTTGAGATCAACCACCAACATATTACTTACTTTTCATCGTTTGTTTTGCTACTTATTTGTTTTTATGGTGTGCCATTTAAAGGTTTAAATTCATTCATTCGTTTTTTTCTTTTGCACAATGCCCTTTCCTTCCTTCCAATCGGATCACTCGCCAAAATCAGGCTATGATGATGATATAAATATTTGTTTTTAACGTGTTGACCGAGATGTTGTCAGTCAGCTCAATAGTTGGACAAACAACAAGCATGTGCATGATGGATACCATTGTTTTATTGGTAAATCATCCTTTCTTAAATAAAAAAGAAATGCGTTTCTTTTCTGAATTCGAGAAAGGCTCAACGTGCCGAAATTGAGAAAATATGTCATGCCGTATTTTGTCCACAATGGTAGCTTTTTATGCCAAGGAAAAAAAGTGTGCCGGGCTGACTGGCTTCCAGTTCATCTACTTAATTGTTTTTTATTGTTCTCCATTTTATTTTTTAAGCAATCAAATCACCCTCATCATCCATCATTCTTTACTTTTCGTTTTTTTGTGTATACTTAAATTCAGCAATAAGAAAAGAAAATAATGGTTATTTTTACATTTACTGTACACACAGTACAGTATACATGCACAAGGAACAGGTTTATAATCGATTTTGTTGTTCATCCTGTGACTCATTCCAAAATACTGAAACTGGGCATAATTTTGAAATTCTGTCTCGTCGATACTTTAAACCGGCAAACGAACTCAAAAACCAGAAAATTATTCAAAACTCGGTATGGTCCTACAATGAAAAATAGGAGTTGAGTATTGAAAAATAACCACTTCCCCCTCCCATTTTTGGTGCTGTAATAATAACTGTTTTAACATACCGTATACAGGCATTATTATCGTTTATACCGTAATGCGGAAACGTTTTAAATATGTATGATAATTAAGTGATGTCATACTAAATTTGAGAAGATCATTTTTCATGATTGTGCTGATATTTTTAAATGTGTCCTTTTTATATTTTTCAATTAATTGGTTTTTGATAAAAGCAAAATGTTTTGCTACAGATACATAATTAATCGAAAGTGCCGCCTATTTTATTATATGGCATTCCAAAAAACTTTTCCGAACCCCAGAACCGAAAAAACAAACCCAATTTGGCTGGACATAAAAAAGTAGGGTTGCACGGGACCGGGATCCCGGCCGGGATTACTCCCGGAATCCCGGCTTTTTCGGATCCCGGTCCTGTTCCCGGATTTTGAAAAATCGGAATCCCTTTCCCGGTCCTACCGGGACCGGGATTAACCGGGACTGAAATAAGCACTCGGTACCGCTGGCCCCCTTTTACTGTCTTTTTTCACTTTTTGAGCAAAATCAGTCCCGTTTCCCGGTCCCGGGTCAAAATCACGATCCCAGTTCCGTTCCCGGGTTTTCTAGTCCCGGCCTTTCCCGGTCCCGTTTTTTGTCAAAAATCCGGGTCCCGTGCAACCCTATAAAAAAGTAAGAGTGACTTTTGGAACTCAAGCTAAACGACGATCGCAGTCATAAAATGCCCTTTTCTTGCACAAGTTTAGGAGTCCGACAAAAGAACAAAATTGCCTAACTTTCAATGAGCAAGGGGTCTAATTTTTGGGCAAAAGAAAGAAATCAAATACACAAAACTTATTCTAGGGATTTATTTTACACCAAGACAAAAAGTGTACCGGGCAGAATGGCTTCCAGTCCATTTAGGTACTTATTGTTTTTTATTGTTCTCCATTTTTATTATTTAAGCATTCGAATCAAAACCTCATGAAAAAAAAAGTTTGGGACGGAGTTGGCCCGGGACGGAGTTAGCTTGGGACGGAGTTGACTCGTGCCGGTAATTCATTGTGTTGTTTTAGAATTTTTTTTTCAAAAATCTCCAAGAACGCAATTCTCGGACAAAGTTCAAATATTAGCCTCTATCAAACTTTTTTAAGAAATTTGGGATTAATGCAACATAAATTTGAAATCACTTTTGGACATAACCGCAAAAGTCGGGCCGCAAATTTCGTTGCAATTGTTCTTGCTGAAATTTAGACATTTACGACGAAAACGAAATTGCCTAAATTTCAGCAAGAAAACAACATTTCTTCAGACCCCCTCGCTCTCAACTCTCAACCCCCCTCCCTCTTTATTTTCACCTCACGTGCCTCCCTCTAAAAGAAAATATCATCGGTTTTCTGATTCTGTTTTTTTTTTTGTTGTATATATTTAAAGTTTTTTTAGCGCCCCTTAACTTTTCGGAAATACAGTTTTTACTGAAATGGTCGACGCAATGTTTATGTATGACCAGGAGGAACAACGAATGATACGGAATATGAAACCGTGGGAGCAGGACCCGCACTATTTCAAGGCAAGGAGACGGAAATTCTAAAAATTATGGGCAGGGGATCTCATTCTTTGGCAAAAGAAAGTATTAAAAAATAATCTGAAGCAGATTTCAAGAAAAAATATTTTGTTGGGATGGAGGTTGGCTTAAACAAATCTGACGGACTTTTATCTGAATTAAGAGTCCTAATTCGAACACAAACACCGTAGGCCTCATACCTAACAAAACCATGCAAAATGAAATTTTAATTTGTTGGGTCCGGGGGATCGAAATTAAAAAATGCTTGAAAAAATTCCAAATATATACCAAAATTGTAAAATTTTTAAGGAAGTGAAAGTTTCGGCACTTGCATTGCTCAAGATGGTGATGCACGCCCGCAGCGGGGGAAATATTGAGATTATGGGACTGATGCAGGGCCGGGTGGACGCCAACACAATCATCGTCATTGACAGTTTTGCTTTGCCGGTTGAAGGTGGTTTTCGAATCGATGATCGCGAATATTATCTTTTTAAGTCAAGTTCGGACCCCGGATTGGGTGCACCCCAAAATCACGTCGGCCGAAATCACGCAGGTACATAATCACGCCACCGAAATCACGCCGCGGAAATTTCAGCAAAAATTTTCAACAACAAAAAAATACATTTGTTCGAAGCCTGTTTTTTTTTTTGAAAAATTCTAAAAAATTTAAGGAATTTTCAAAGAAAACGCGTAGAAATTTAAGGAATTTTCAACAAAAAAAACTCACAAAATTTTTTGAAATAATAAAATTTTCATTAACTATTTGAAATTTTTAAAAATTTTTCATTTCGGAAATTTGTTTAAAAATTTTCTGACGGCGTGGCGTGATTTTGTCCCGGCGTGATTTCGGCCGGCGTGATTTTGTCCTGTTCCCCCCCGGATTCGAGTGTGAGTAGGAAAATCAAAATGATTTTTTTTTTTTTAATTTTTGTTAGGGTTCCGAATTGGACCCGAAATTTTTTTATTTTGTTTTAACGACCCCGAAAAGTCCATTTGTTATGAGTTATGTCATATAATATAAAAATTTGTATGTCTTAAGTTCAATAGGGAGGGGGAGGGAATGTAATTCTCACAAAAAAGCATTAAAAATGATAGTTTGTTCATTATTTCTCAAATTTTAGGTACTGAAACTCGTGTCAATGCCCAGGCTCAGGCATACGAGTTTATGACCAACTACAGCGAAAGTTGTGAGCCGGTTGGTCGCTTGGAAAAGGTTTTTTCAATTATTTTTATAACCTATTTTTCAATAAAAAATTTTTAAATTTCCCACTTAAGTGTAGAAAAGTCACAAAATTGGTAAAAGGTCAAAAATTGTTATAAATCCACTCAAATGAAAAAAAAAATTTCCTCGCCACTGACCCAACCTTTTTTCAAGAGAGCCAAGAAATAGGTAGTACCTTCCCGAATTAAAAAAAAAATTGTTTTGTAATACCATTCAGTCAGCCTCGTCCGCTTGCTGCTTGGGCGCCAAAAAAAAAATTTTTTTTTGTGTGTTGATTTCTAATTTTCTTAGGTGGTCGGCTGGTACCATTCCCACCCCGGCTATGGCTGTTGGCTGAGCGGCATTGACGTCAACACGCAGTCAATCAATCAACAATTTCAGGCAAACCCAAACCGGAGGTGGGGTGGCGGGTGGGATCAGCAGGACCGGTGAGGGTTGACTCGGCACTATTGGTAAAAGGGCATATAATTCGGTAACTGTTCGACGATAATTGTTTTCCGTTTTTCTTATCTCATCAAGAAGTATCAACAAAACAAAAAAATGTCAAAACGTCCAATTGGCGCCACGTAGTTACCGGTCTGTGTTTCGATACCAAAAAAAAATGGGGTTTTTTTTTGACAATTTTAAGGTATTTAACTCTGTTTTTAAAGCCCTGACACTTTTCTTTGGGGGGGGGGCAGGGGGTTAGAATTTGCCGACCCAGCAAAGCGCATTCTCGAAAAAAACGTTTTGTTTCCAAAATTTTCTCTTAAGGAACCGTTTGTCGCTATTGTAATTGACCCGATTCGTACCATCAGTGCGGGCAAAGTGGACATTGGAGCGTTTCGCACCTATCCCAAAGGTTTGGATTGAAACAAAAACACAATTAACTCGCACATTTGAAAATTTTCAGGTTACAAGCCGCCAGATGAGCCGCCATCCGAGTACCAGACAATCCCACTGCACAAAATTGAGGACTTTGGCGTTCATTGTAAACAGGCGAGTATTTTTTAAAAAAATTTTGGTAACAGCA
Organism: Heterodera filipjevi; assembly: GCA_039877585.1. Lineage (NCBI taxonomy): Eukaryota > Metazoa > Nematoda > Chromadorea > Rhabditida > Heteroderidae > Heterodera > Heterodera filipjevi. The sequence goes on along the minus strand of JBDPZO010000005.1, from coordinate 2,058,792 downwards.
TACACTTTCACGGGCACAAAAAAAAATTGTACGAATATCAAAAAATTTATGCGATTCTTCTTTATTTTGTCTCTTTATTTAATTAAAAAACTTGGTTAAAAAGAATTATGTTTTGTTGTCATTTTCAGTACTATGCTTTGGACGTCACGTACTTTAAATCGTCACTGGACACGAAGATGTTCCAGGCTTTTTGGAACACTTATTGGGTGAGTAAAAAAATTCTGGGAATGGAAATTCAATAAAATTTAAAACTTGCTAATTTCGAGTTTTGCGACAATTCGAAGTTTTATTTGGAGAAATATTTTTGGAGAAAATGAATAATATTTAAGGGGTTGACAGACATATTTGCCACAAAGGAATTGGTGTGAGATTGAATAAAATTTTGGAAAAATTTGTCGTGACAAAGGAACGATTGGTTGGGCAGCTAATTTGCATAAAAAGGCAAAAATAAGGAAGGAAAAATTGATTTACGCAGTCGGGGTTTGAACCTGGAAGGAAAAAAGAGAACACAGAGCACAAGCTCCGCACCACAAACGCCGGTGTTTTAGATGTTTCATTTCATAATTTTATTCACCCATTAAAAAGTTTGGCACGTCATAACTCGGCACTCAGACTCATTCGGCAAAAAAATAACATTTTTCTTATGAACCTAGGGGTGTTCTATCTAACCTCTAACCACCAAATTTCGTTCGGAAATGCCACGGACATCTGAGAACCTTCCTTTGTAAGTGAAATGTCCCCTAGAGTTGTACAGACAAAAAATTATTGTCAAGTTTAAAGCTAACGCCTATTGTTTTTTTTCCATTCCATCCACTGTTTCAGTTTTTTGTTTATTTCCATTCACATCATTACAACAGGCGAATACGCTGTGTGCCGATCCGTTGCTGAACAACGCCGATTACATCACATCACAGTTGGCCGATTTGGGCGCCAAATTGCAACAGGTGGGATGGAATGGCCAGGAGGATGTGGGCTTTAAGACTAAATTTAATGAATCATATCCTTAAATTCCAATAAAAACACTTAATTTCTTTCCCTTCCCCGGAACAGGTCGGCACCCGTAGTGGCGCGGCCTTCCGTGAACGGCTTCGCAAGGCGGAGCGGGATGGCGAGAAGTTGGGCTGCGAAGTCCTTCAGGGGCTGATTGTGAAGGCGGTGAAAAGCGGGTGAGTTGAGCCCGCAATAATTTGTGACCGATGGTGGAGGGAGGGAGGGGGGCGGGGCTTTTAACCGGAGCAGATCGTTTTCCCTCCCGCCGTCCCCCCGCGGCCCCCCCCCAGCGCATTTAAAAAAGCTAGGTTTCTAGTAAAAAATTTAGAGTTAGGGTTCAGGTTTTTCAGAAAAAAACTAGATGGTTAAAGTTTTCAACAAAAACTAGGGGATGGTTAGGTTTTTTTAAAAACCGCATAAATGCGCGGGGGGGGGGGAAACGAAGCGCGCTCACTAGCAAAAAAAATTACTCGAGAATTTTGCACTCATTTGGCCGATTTATACTCCAAACCCTTACTCGACCAACTTTGTTTCTTTCAAAATTAACATTTTTTATACACGAAAAAATTGTCCAAAATGAGAATTGTATACCTGTTTAGATTTATTAATGGTTTTTTTAAACCAATAGATTTTGGCATTATACTACTTAGTCAGAGACCACCTTTCCTCACCCTGCCATTTCAGTCTCTTTTCTTCGTTTGATGGTTCCAAACCGTCATTGTCGCCCGCAGTGTCATCGCGTGGCAACGGCAATGTTATCGAAGATGATGCGGCACCCGAGCCTACGACCGTGCCAACTTTGTCGTCAGTTCCGTTGGCATCATCATCCATTGACAATAACAACAGCAACAGTTGTGGTGGTGGTGACGGTGTTCAGCAACAAAATGAGCAGCAGCAGATTTCCAAACCGTACATATTTTTTTTGTTTTTTCAATGACATTTTCATAAAAAAATGCCCGAGGGTTCGAACAAATAGATGAAAATTTATTTTATCCAAATCAACATTTAAGTGTAAAGCGATTTTTTTTTTTTTTGATTTTCAAATTTAAAGAAATTTGGCCGACGAAGCACGCGCCCCGGCACCGAATGACCAGAAAATGGATGAATAAAGTTGTGAATAAGGGCGTTTGACCTGATGTTTTTTTTGATGTATTATTAAAAAAATATTTTGTCTAAAAAAATCTCAACAAATTTTTTAATTATTTATTCGCTGTATGAAATGATTGATGATGGTGAAAATGCGCCTTATTTATTTACATATTGTTTCTTTTCAGAACTTTTTTATTATGCAAATTTTCTGCTTTCCATTTAGTCAATTTTCTAAAATTTCTCATTTTGAATATATTTTTGTCATTATGGCCCATCCTCCGCTTGCACATTCGTCCTCCGTGTCGTTGGAACCTGCATTGCTTCACGCACTGGTCAACGCTTTTCTGGGCCGTGTGTGTGCCGATCGAAGTCAACGCGTTGTTCTTGTCACGGTGAGTTTTACTATGAATGGAGATGAGAGAAAATAACACGCATAAGGGAACGACAAAGAGAGTAAAAAGAAAAGCACAAATGAAGCGAGAGATGGAGAAAATAACGAATGATCAAAGGGAAAGACAAAGAGAGAAAGTAAAGAGAAAAGCACGAAACGAAGAGAAAAACGAATGATCCAAGGGAAAGACAAATACAACAAAGTTTACTGGGTAAAAACTCTAAAAACCGACCCGACAACACAAAAAAGGCCAAATAAAATATTAAGAGAAGCGAGGGAGAGAAGAAATATGAAAAGCAAGGACAAAATACTCCTAGAAGAAATATTCTTGGTTAATTAAGACACAGTTTGCAATTTCAGAGTGGCGGCACCCGTGTGAAGTTGGAGAAAAACGCAGTCCGTGCCATTGAAAAGTCGGGAACAATGAAAAAAAAAATGAAAACCCAAAAAATTTCAGTTTTTCCATGGGCACCCGTGGGGCTGTCAGTGCCGAGTTAGTTTTTTTTTTATAAAAATAAAAATTAATCTTTTGAATTAACTTCCAGGTATTTTCTTCGCCAAGGATACAGCGTCATTTTGTGAGGCAGCAATTTATTTTTTTCTGCGGGACGGGGGTAGACAAATTTTGGGAGAGTTCCGACCATAATTTTTATGATGGGATTGATGGTGCCCCGACATTTGCGGCCCGAGAGGCTAATACATGATTTTGTCCGAGAATTGCATTTTTAGAGATGTTTCAAAAAAAAATCCTAAATTATAAAAACACCTCAATGAATTACCTTTTGGACATAGCCGCAAAAGCCGGACCGCAAATGTCGGGACACGGAATTTGGATTACAAAAAAATAATTAAAATTTTTGTTATACAGTTAAATCTTAAATGTTTTTCGAAAATTACTTCAAAAAAATTATTTTGGCGACGTTTTGGCTATGGACCAGAATTCCATTGGCTAATAATTTTGACTGTATAAAATTTAAGAAAAAATTATTGTAAAATTTGAATTTCCTATATTATTAGTTTCTACCGTGACGAGTCATTGAAGCCGTTCTCACGCAAATATTCCCACATGTTCGAGCATTTGGAGGCAGCAGACGACGGACATGTTAAAGGTCCCACAAATCAGACCAACTCACTAGTGACAGTGTTATGTTTAGAGCAGGGTTCGGATTCGTCCTTTATTTCAAAGGACGTCCTTTATTTTTGGCTTTTATCCTTTGAAAATTTGAAGCGTCCTTTATTTCAAAGATGTCCTTTGAAAACGGCTTTTTGCCCAAAAAATGTAAAAAATGTTAATTTTTAAGCCAAAATCTATTAGCAGATCTGACCCAAATTGTCAAAAATTTTCCCGGCGGCGCCTATCAGCATCACCGGACCCTTTTACCTTAGATTTTCTCAAATTTTACTCTAATTCAACTATTTGTGCAAAATCTGTTACTAAAATAACGCAAATTTTCAAAAATTTTCCCGGCGGCGCCTATCCGGCACCGCCTCCGCATTCCCCACCCCCTCCCCCCCCCCCGCTTAGTGAAAAATTCAATAAAATAACGATTTTTATTGCATATGAGAAAATTTTAGTGTGTCCTTTGAAATCACGAAATTTTCCCCCTTATGTCCTTTGAAATGCCATTTTGGTCCTTTGAAATCGATCTCGACAGATCCGAACCCTGGTTTAGAGGGAGAGGGAGGGAGGCGAGGGGAGCAGATCGTTTCCCCCCGAAAAAGTTAATAAAAAAAGATTTATTGTTACGGCAGGTAATTAGAAAAAATTAAAAAAATATATCAAAAAAGTTCAGTTTTTTATGTAAATTCCTGTGTGAAACAGGGGAAAAATTTTAAGAATTAGTGGGAGGGTTGATCTGAGGGGTGCACCCCAAAATCCCGCAAGGCCGAAATCACGCCGCGGAAATTTCAGAAAAAATTTTCAACAAAAAAAAATACATCTGTTCGAAGCCTATTTTTTTTATTGAAAAACTAAAAAATTGAAGGAATTTTCAAAAAACTCACAAAATTTACGTTCAAAAAAACTCGTGAAAATTTAAGAAATTTTCAAAAAAAAACACAAAATTTTTTGAAATAACAAAATTTTTTCATTAACTATTTGAAATTTTTAAAAATTTTCACCTTTTTTAGGAAATTTCCTTAAAAACTTTAAATTTTTTCTACAGGGTTTTTTTTTTAATTTTCCGACGGCGTGATTTTGTCCCGGCATGATTTCGGCGGCGTGATTTTGTCCTGTTCCCGATCTGAGGGTAAACGCCGGGGGAGGGAATGGTCTCCCCGAATAGGGAACCTATTCCTCGGCTGCAACTGTCTTTAACCATAATTTCAGCGCCATTGATTACACGTACACACTATACACCCACCCCTTGTTTGTTTTTCCCACTTTTACAGTTCTCGGGTTTCCCAGTCTTGCCGATGATCTGGCTGCCTACAAACGCTACGCCAATCGCTTGTTGTTCATTCCGTTCACTGACGTGGGCCAGTACCTACACGACCTGGAAATAGTAAGAAAACGGACCAAATCAATTTTTATTGAGCAAACAAAAAAAATCGTTAGAGTTCAAACAAACGAAAAGGAGGTACGAAAGAGGAAGGGCGAAAAAAGAAAGAATGAGTAACAGAACGTTAGAGTAAGTGTAGTAAATATGGAGACGAGATAGAAAAGAGTTAATGCGAAAAGGAGGAAAAGAAAAAACCAAAGAAACAAAAGGAAGGTAACAGAGAAAAAAAAGGAATTAGTGAAGAAAAACGCTTCCGCTCCGAGTGTCGAAATTCCGAGTGCCGAATAGTGTAAATGATGTCCGAGTGCCGAAAGGGCCGAGTTCCGAATGCTTTTTTTAAACTGACACTACTCTATAATTAAGGCTTAGTTTAGGTCTGAACTTTGGCATAGGCTTAAGCTCGACTAGGTCTAGGCTTTTATGTTTTCATTTTTTAAACAAATGCCATTTTGGCTTTTTTTGTGCCATTCGGAACTCAGAATTTTTTTTTGTTCTATTCGGCACTCGGACCGGTAGCCTGCATTGACCAACAAAACACCAACTCATTGTCAGTCAAAAAGGACAAAATTTCAACTCAAATAAAATTCCTTTAAGGATTATTTATTTAATTTTAAGCAAATCAAGGTTTTTCTGATTATGAGTTTATAATTAATTAATTCTTTCTTTGATCGATAAAAAATATTTATTTTTTTCAAATCCTTAAAATAATTTTACCATTAAAAATTGGCCATTGTCTGCACTGTTATGGCCCAAATGTGTTGATTTACTTGGCCGCCGCGGTGTCCGACTTTTACATACGCGAAGAACAATTGGTGGGGGCGTAAAAATTAAAAAAAAACAAAAAATTTAAATCCCAAAAAAAATTCAGCCCACCCACAAAATTCAGTCCCGGGGCCTGGAACATGGTGAGCTTCAGCTAACCTTGAGCATTGTGCCAAAAATACTTGAACGCCTTGTTGAAAATGTTGTGCCAAACGCATACATTGTCTCATTTAAGGTAGAGGGGATGAATTAAGAAATAAAATTTTGAGTCCTAGCATGGATATGAGGATTACCGCGAGTCACGTTCAAAATCGCAATGTTTTTTCAAAAAAATAAAATAAATTAATTTTCATCGATAATTGAGTCTCAAAGTTGAAGAAGACATTGCGTCGCAGAATCATTATTTTCAATATAAGATTTCATTTTGATCCAATCATCACTAGCTTAATGGCTTTCAACGAGGACGGGACGAAATCTCGCCGCAAAAGTTCTCAAAAAAAAAAACAGGAAAATTGCAAAAGTTTTTAAGAAAATTTCCAAAAAAAAAGAGTTGTTAATTTTCAAAAAATTTATGAACAATTTTATTATTTCAAAATTGTTGGAAATTAAAACAATTTTTCTGAAAGGCCGCGATATTTTGTCTCGGTGAGATTTCGGGCGGCGAGATTTTGGGGTGCATTCCTTTCAAGAATTTATTTAATCTATTCAACTAGCTGTTGTGAATTTCTTTTTTTCCGAATCTTGGGAAAAATACCAATTGAGGGAAATGGTGCCCGTCGATTTAGTCCATGATTAAAAAATTATTATTCCGTTTATAACACAGACTTTTGACAGTTGGAGACAGATGAGTCTATTCTGATAGAAAAGGCACGCGACGCGTTGCAGAAATACCGGCACAACGCGGTAATCGGCAACATTATGCAGCAGCGGAAACGGCACGTAGTGTTTGTGTATCAACAAAGTGAGGACTGTGCGCCGGAGGACATTTGGCTAAGCGACGATGCGGTTGCCCAAGGCAAAGAGATTGAGGAACAAATTGTGGCCAAATTGGTCGACCAACACGCCGAATTTGTACGGCGTAACATCTCTAAGCAAAAGCAACAAGAACAACAACAGTGATCACTCACAATAATAGCATTCATTCTGTTCAAAGATCAGCCTACTAAAAAATCCATTTTTTTTTTTTTTTTTTTGTTTGTTGTTGTTCGAGTCTTGAGCATTTGAGTCTGACTCTTTTGGCATAGTTTCGGCATTAACTCGGTTCGCAAAAAGGGCAAATTTCCTTCAATATTATTTAGACAAGGTCGATTTTTTCCACTTTTTATAACTCTAGGATAAAAAAATGGCAAGCTTTTTAAAAGTATATTTTTATTCTTGAAAATAAATTGTAAAAAATATAAAAAATTTTAAGATTCACCCCTTCCAAATCAGTATATTTCTTAAAAATAAGTACAAAGGGTAACCCTGATCTAAACGGTATTTTGCAGAGAATTTTGCTCTTTCTGTCCGTCACATTAGTTTTTCTCAAAAAAAAATTTCCAACCCCCTAGGAATTTTCTTCCGAATTTATCCCGTTTTCAAGCCATTTCCGAGTAAAAAGTTGTCGTAATTAACCCTGGTATAAAGGTCTTTTATTGAATAACTTTAAGGGATTGGTAAATATCGAAAAATTCCTGCGCACTTGATACGTTTTCAAATTAACTACATATTAACGTTTCAATATGTTGCTAGGTCGTTTCATAAAAACCGCCACCTTGGGCGTTTTAAAATCGTCAATGCTTGTACTACAGAAACACGTTTAACTAGAAAACTACCATAAAATCTTTATCGTTAGCAAATAGTTACCGAATCCATTTTTAAAAAAATTATTGGCGTTTAATTTGCTGAAATTTGTGCAGAATGAGCAGAAAATTCAAGCAAAATATTTGAACCGTTTGGTGATTGAAGGACAATGATGAATGATGTGGCAGGAAAAAGAAAAAATAAGAATAATTTGTCCAGCTGTGCCGCATAACAGAAGGCGGCGGCAACTCAAAAAATAAAATACTTTTAAAAGGATAAAGAATGCTTAAATTTAATTGTGATTTCTGGCACCGCTCTTCCTTTGCCTAAATAAGAAAAAAAGGGGAGAGGAGGGGTATAAGGTTTTTTTTTTTTCATTTTGATTAACTTAGAGATGATAATTTTTTTAAATAGATCAATTATATAGGGGATAAAATAGTAACCGGATAAAACCGCTGTCTTACGATTCGTACAGGTGAAGACGATTTGTCCCGGCAACGATTTGTCCCCCCAGTCAAAAAGCAAATAAAAAATACCAAAATAAAAACGAATAAATCAAACATATCTCATATTAATCAATTGCTGCGCGAAACCGAACACTATTTGGCCGGGCGTCCTATCGTATGCGGGACGGACGAATTGTCACTTTATTGGCAAGGCGAACGAATCATTGCCGGACGAAGCGTCGTCACCCGGACAAAACTTTTATTTTAATTAATTCAAAGTGTCAGTAATGAAGAGGGTGCCAAAAAAGGTAAATTGCGAATTTAAGAGTTTATTTTTAATCATTTAGGTGCCATTTCTTTGGCCAAATTATGAATACACAAAAGTTGGGAATGAGACTTGATTTTAAGAGAGAAATAATAAAATTAAAAATGAACAAATGAAGCGGGGAATCAAATTCATCCATTGCTTTTCCCGACAAAATGTCAGGGCGTCTTGGGGCATGAACAATTTCAAAAGTGACAGAATTTAAAGGCACCTTTCCATTGTGACACTATTGCCTAAGAATTTTTTTTAAAATTAATGTTTATTTTTGACAAAAATTTATACCAAGCAATATAAATGGAATTTTGAAGAAATTTTTCAGTCAAAAATTCTTCTACATGAAATTTTATTTTTATTTTATTATTTTTTTGAAAAAAATGAATATTTGCTATGACTATTATTACATGGCTAAATTAAAAAAAAAAAAATTAAACAAAAGTCTATTGAAATTTACGGGGGGACGGTTGCCACCATAACATGGAAAAGTGCCGAATTCACAACTTTTTGTATTTGGGGCGACGAACAAAAATTTTGTTCCAACTCATTTGAAAGGGTAAAAATTGGTTGTCTGGGAATTTTTCACGAAAAATTCCGTCTCATTTCTTGCACAATTTTCAATGTCCTTCATCTCGTCCGCCCTTTGTTCTTGGTTTTAAAAGCCGCTTCATTTTTGGCAAAATGCCATTGTCGTTTTCCCTGCTGCTGCTGCTGCTTCAGCTACTGCTTGACGATGTTGTTGCTGTTGCAGTTGCTGTTCAAAAATGTTTGGTTCACTTGCAGCTCGTTTGATGTGCTGTTGCTGTGTGCTCAGCTCGTCAATTGTTGGCAGTCCATCACCTTAGAAAATGGGGAAAAAAATCATATTTTGGTTTTCATTTATATTAGAAAAAATATATTTGGTATAGCTTCCGGTCTGAGTGTCAAATAGCACTAAAATATCCGAGTGTTAAACCAATTAAAACCTTAATTTTGACACAAAAAATTCATGTAATAATTAAAACCTTCATTTTAATAAATTTCTTGAATAATTTATCAAATTAAATAAGTGAACCCAAAAACTTTTTTGCTATTCAAGACAAGACTCGGAAATATAACACTATTCTACAATCGGACTGTTTTTGTACTATTCGACACTCGGACCGGTAGCCATTTGGTATACTGTATATATAGCGTTGCGGCGCGACATTTTTTTGGATTAAATCCCCCAAAAATTTAATTTTTTATTACTAGTAACAATCAATTTTAGGATACATTTTTTGTTGTTATTTATTTCATTTGAAAAATCAAACTCATTAATTGACTAAACTACCTCAAATCCGTGATGGTAGTGATTTTTCGAAATTATTTATCATAAATTTGCTCAAAAGCAATTAAATTAAATAATATTGGTATTGGCCATTAGATTTTGAATGGATCTATTAGCCATCCAAATTTCAAGAAACTTGATTAAGTTTAAGAGAATCATGGCCAAAAAGCTAATTTTGTTTTCTCCTTGGTGGCGACAACTTTCTTAAAACTTAATCCAGTTTTTTGGAATTTAGTAGATAATCTTTTATCGGAAGATACCAAGATTATTTTATTTGGTTGCTTTGAGCAATGTTATGACGAATTATGTTCGGAAAATCAGTAAAAAAAATGGCGAATTTAACAAACGCACATAGTGGCAGAATTTAACAAAATGACCTAGCACCCCTCAAAACCAATAATAATAAAAATCATTTCACAGTTCCCATTTTTAAATTGAATTTTATTATTTTCCTTTATTCATTTTGACTCTCAATTTTCGTGGTTAACGATTTCGTCAGTAAACGATTTCGTCAGTGAACGATTTCGTCAGTGAATTTCGTCAGCGATCAAATTCGACAGTGAATAATTTCGTCAGTGAATATTTCCTTACAATTAACATCATTTAAATACATTTAAAATATTTTCTTTAATTTATTTCGATGGGAAAATGCATGAAAATATTAAAAGAAAAACTTAATAGTAATAAAATTTCTTCTGACGAAAACGTTTACTGACGAATTCAATTACTTTCGAAATGAATGTAAAAAATAAAGTTGAAATAGTTCACTGACGAAATTATCGGCCCCAAGCCAATAACAGAAAAATCGTACTAAAGTTTTTTTTAGACCTTAACCCCCCCCCTAGTTTTTTTAAAGACAACCAACCCCCTAGTCTTATTAGAAAACCTAACCCCCCTAGTTTTTTTAAAGACAACCAACCCCCTAGTCTTACTTGAAAACCTAACCCCCTAGTTTTTAAAGACAACCAACCCCCTAGTCTTATTTAAAAACCTAATCCCCTAGTTTTTAAAGACAACCAACCCCCTAGTCTTATTTGAAAACCTAACCCCCCTAGTTGTTCAATAAAAAATTTTAAGGGTTAGGTTTTCCAAAAAAAAATTAGAGGGTTAGGTTTTCCGAAAAAATTTAGGGTTAATTTTAAAAAATTCGAGTATCATTTTTAATTTTTTTGGCTTGGGGCCGAATCGTGGGGGCTTAAACGTAGGGGCGAAACGAGCCCGACTGCAATTTTTAGCCTTTTTCACTGGTTGGCATTTTGTTTTAAAAATACCAATTTTCTCAGTTTCCCTTACCATTTGTTGTTGTTGCTTGTTGTTGTTGTGCATGACGGCGCATTGCGCGGAAATGGCCGGCCTGAAGTGAGCAGCCAAAGGTGCCTTTCTTTGGCAATTTTTGCTGCTTTTTGCGCTGCTTCAAACGTTCCGTTTGACACCGGCGACTGAGTCCGAACAATTTTTCTGCGTCCTGAATTGATAAATTTTACAAAAATTGCTTTTATACTGCAATAAAATTGGACCACCGATTTAAAACACTAGAATATTATCTAGGGCTGCCAAGTATTTTTTTCCAAAATAAGCACAAACGGTCATAAATCTAAGATTCGGACCCCAAAAATAAGCAGTTTTCGCAAAATTAATGTAAAAACGTTCTAAAAACACTTAAAATCTTAAAAATTTATCCAATAACAAAAAAATAGTAAAAGAGGGCCGGTGATGCCGATAGGCGCCAGCGGGGGAATTTTTGAAAATTTGGGTCTGATTTGCTAGAGGATTTGGATCTGAAAATGGCCCTTTTTAAAGATTTTTTTTCAAAAAAACCACAAAATTCCCCTCAAAAAAGCTCTTTTTAGTAGAACCCCCAAAAATAAGCATAATCTTAGAAATAAGTGCATTTTCAGTTTCTAGATGCGACCCCTCTAAATAAGCAGATTTCTTAGAAATAAGCAGACTTTGCAGCCCTGATATTATCAGTATTTTCACATTAAAGTAATACTTATCTTACTGAATTGTTGGGCCTGGATAAGAAACGATTTTCCATTTCGATTATTTTAAAGACAAGCCCTTTCCAGTTAAAAAATTAAGGGCAATGACCTTTTTTAAAGATAAATCTACATGACAAGATTTGAAGGACCACGCTGTTGGTAAGAACTTAAATACAATGCTATTTTTTACATGACATGGCTTTAGGGCAATATTTAAGGACTAGGGGTTTCAGCAAGAATTTAAGAAATGATCTCTAGTACTGGGCCTACTGGGCCGGATAAAATACGGCGATTTTTCAAGGTTTTTAAGGCAAATTTGGCTCCTGCGACAGACCTAAGTTAGAAAATAAGAAATATAAAGACAGAATTTTACGGACTATTCCTTACACTAACTAGACAAAAACACAATTGACAGGATTTCAGTCTCACCAGTGAGAACGTGTGTCGAGTGTCCGCCAATTTTGCACCGTTCTGAGACGCTACCATACTGCTACCAAAGTGTCCGCTACCGTAACCCGCTTCCTCATCATCATCACTTTGTTGTTGGTACCCTTGCTCAGCCTCCTCCTCCTCTTCATCGTCATCATCATCGTTGCCCTCGTTGATGTCCAACTGCTCCTCGTCATCCATTTTGGCACTGTTGCTGCCATGGGATAGTGCAAAGCCGCGTCCGCGTTGCGTCAACTCGGTGATCAGTCGCGCACCAATGGAGCGCGCACTTTGCTCAAACATGTTCAACTGTACTTCGGGCTCCGCGGCTGACGATGTACTGTAGCGCAAAAAGCGGGGATCATGATACGATACTCAAATATTGGAACAGTAATCAAATTTCATGTACTAAAAATGGAGATAGAGACCAATTTTCAAAAATTAAGAAAAAATAATTTTGGTATACTGTGTATATGTAGAAAATGGTTCTATTTTCAAAGAAAGGGAAGGTAAATCTTTGTGTGCAGACTGTAAGGCAAAAAGCTTAAATTATTGCCGTCAAAAGCCGCGATAATGCCGCTAGGGGTTTCGGAAAATTTAAATTTTAAGTGCCATATGGGATTCAGAAACTAACATTTTAAGATTCCTGAAATCGAGTTTTTTTTTTTTGAAATGCCATCATCCAGCAACTTACTTCATTGCGGGGGCACCACTCTGCTGGTGCTGAACTGGCTGAACTGAAGTGGCCATGCCGCCGGATGCCATTGTGACCGCAACTGATGGCGCCACTGCCGAGGACGGCTTCTCATCCACCGGCGTTAGCGTGCCGCTGTCCGTGCTATTGCCCTCCTCGTCCTCTTTGTTCAACTTGTAACCAAACCTATGAGGATGGATGTATATAGGTGGCCACATACCATAGATTTGGCCAAAAAAAAGGCCAAACTTTCAAAAAATTCTGAGAATTTTTGTTACCCTTTAAACGAAATTTTTGTAAAATTCTCAAAAAAAAAAAAAACTAAAAATAATTTTTTGAGAATTTTTCTCTTTGTATAAAATTTAAAAAAAAAAACAAAGCCTGCTTACTGGTCGCCGTGCACTTTATGGATGACATTTTCCATTTCGCCCACAACATTGGTGATCATTCGGCTGGACCATCGGTGCTTGTTGCTCATTCTGCTCGACATCCGATGGATGCCAATGGTGTCAATGGTGCTGCTTTTTTTCTCCGCTGTTACCACTGCAAAAAACAAAAAAAATTATTTTGGCATAATGGCAATTATAAACAAAAAATTCTTTCGGAGAAAGGATTGTCCTTGAAATCGTTGAGAATTTCCAAGGACTGCACTTGAGCCATTCAAGGAATTGTCCCAACACCAAGGGATCATATTCAAGTACAATCTCTAGTTCAGTGAGGAAACCCGTATTTTTGTCGCACAAATTCAAGGCCGCAACAGGGAGATCATTTTGAAACGCCTTTTTCCAAATTTACATACCAAAATGGATCACAAGGGCATGCTTAAATTCTTGATCCCATAGGGAAATGTCTTTGGAGCCAAAATTTTCAAAAAATGAATTTTTGTAGGACCAAATTTATGGTTAATTATTCAAATAAGAGAAACTTAAGCCCTCTAATGTGTAAAAATAATAATTCATAGAAATTTTTAATGATCTAATTAAATAGACTAAATGCCAAAATGGCATTTTTTCGTGGCAATTTCAAGGACTGTCCTTGCGACTATTCCAAGGACAAATCAGCTTCAATTTTATCCGTTTCTCACCTGCAGCAGCCTCCAAGTCCAATGTGTTCTCGGTGCAGCAACAGCAGCAACTGCGGCGCACAAAGTCGATCAGTCGCAGGATGGGTGCCCGTTGGTCTGGCTTACGGGGCAACACGACGAACAGGAGCACTTGGCAAAATGCCAAGAAACTGCCAATGCCGTTGGGGGCCTGGAAATCATTGAGTTTTATGCATTTTTTGACAAATGAAGAGCCGGAGCTAGGCAAATGAGTTTCGGGAGATGATCAAAATGCCGAGATTAGTTAAACATTTTAAAATTTTTGGAGCGGAGACACGAAAACTTTTTGGAAATATTTCTCTTTTTTTTAAATTTTAATGTTAGGGTAGACTTAAAAATTTTATTTTATGGAGGCAAAACGACCTGGTAAGTAGAATTTTGGTTTTTTTTTTTCAAAAAAATTTGGCTATTTTTTTTAATTTAAAAAGAAATAGAGACAATTATTTTTTAAATTTCTTCGGCTTGAAACTTATAATTTTTTTTTGAAAAAAATTTCTAAAAAGGAAGCCCAGGCGCTGGCAACCCCGTCGTACAATCAGGTAGAAATCCCAGACAAGCAGTCCGTAGATGAACCACTCGGTTGACACCAAGAAGTTGGCTATGCACAACGGAAGTGGCAAGGTGGAGGTTGCCCCGCGACGGATCACCGTTTTCTGTAAACAGATAGAGGGAATTGGTTGCGGTAGTTCATAAGTGCAGTACGGCGTGAAGGCATACGCTCATTGACATCCTGGTATTTGTTGAAAACCAGATTTACTGTAATGAATACTATCGCTATTATTTGTATGTTTTTCCAAATCGATAAATTTGGACGAAACAAAGACTTTGTCCAAGTGTTAAACAAATATACATTAAATAGTTAGACATGTATTCGGTGCTAGATCAATCGACAAAAATTGCCAGAATTTTTGACTAAAAATAAAGTCATAACTTTGCTCAGAAGCAACCAAATGAACAAATGAAAAAAATCTTGGTATCATAAGATAGCACTTGAATAGAGCTTTATTAGCTTACTAAATTTCAAAAAACTTTATTAATTTTTCGAAGTTATAGCAATTTTTTCCACATTATTAATCATGATTTTTGAAAAACAGTAAAATTTTCTGAAAATAAGTATGCTAATAAAGCTATTCAAGTGCTATCGTATGATACCAAGATTTTTTTTTTTTATTTGGTTGCTTCTACGCAAAGTTACGACTTGATTTAGTTGAAAATACAGCAAATTTTGCACTTTTGCCGATCAATTTCAACCACGGTATATTCATATTATACTCCCCTATATTCTATGACATTAATTTTTTCTCGGGCATCGACTAGGGTAGCTCGGGACCGGTACTTTTGTGAAAAACCGGTACCGGTACTTTTCAGGTTGAAAAACCGGTACTAGTACCGGTACTGGTCAAAACCGGTACCCGGTACTCATTTGTACGTTTTTTTCAGTACCAGTACCGGTACCGCTCAACCCTAGTATAAACATGCGTTCGTTATAATTATATGCCATCCGCAAACATACATATATGCATATACATTTGATATAAAAAATATAAATATTATTTATATATATATATATTTATATATATATATATATATATATATAATAATGCTGACCAATCCGGCCAACGGCGCAGCAAAGTCGGCTGTGTTCAGCGTCATGCAAATGAAGCCAAGCGGATGAAACACTTTATGTTGGAAAAAGTACACCGCCGCAACAAGTGCAGAACAAGTGATGACAAGTGCCGCAACTTTGATCGAGATCATCAACTGGAACAGCAATGGGTGATTAAATTATTGAATTGCTGTAGATGTACATCCGACTTTGACCGTACTGAATAAAATGGAATTTTGGGATAAACTCGTCGAAAATCGGCTTTCATAATATTCAAATTTTGGCGCTTTTCAACATATAATGTGATTTCTGGTCAGAATACGACACGACAGGTAAAACCCCGACTCGTACAGGTGACGTGTTATAAGTATAGGGACTGTCTAACTCCCGCTGTCTGCGCTCCCACGCAAAATAGGTTTAAAAAAGTACGAGTCGGGGTTGTACGAGTTGGACCTGTACGAGTCGGGGTTTGTCCGACACGACAGCATTTTGTTCTTGATAAAACCCCGTAAAAGATAGATGAGCCAGAATTTTGAGAGTTTCGGCACTGGTCAGTCACAGTGTTTTGATCAGTCATTGACTTACACCTCAATACTGCTTTGATCAGTCAGTCCTTTTCTGATCAAAACCCTTTGCTTCTTCTCCTCAACTTGGTTTGATCACTTTTATTTCTGTCTCCATGCTGCCGTTACCTTGCCCCACGCCCCTAATCACCTTCTTCTTGGTCATGAACCAGTAGAACACCGTGTATGTGCTGTAGAGCCCAATTTGGGCTCCGGTCACGAACATCACCGTGTGGTCACCCTTCAAGTAGCCGTACACGCACCAGCAGGTGCCGCCCAGCACGCCCATCAGGAACGGGGCACCGCTGATCTCCGTCGTGTCACGACGCTTCCAAATTTGACGACAAATCGGGCTGAAAGAGGCCAATTAAATAGAATTTTACGGATGAAAATATTTTTTTAAATATATAATAATATTATTATTATTAAGCTATTTTTTCATTTAATCAAAAATTTAAAAAAGAAAACCCCAAAAAATTGTTATCCTTTTCAAAAAAAATATTTTTAATAATGAAATTAAATTATTTTTCAAAAATATAAAATTATTCCTTTACATTCCACAAAAGAACAGCCCAACAGTTGTGAAAAATGCCAAAATGGACAAGCAGTTGATGAAGGACAATTCGCCATGGAATGCCTCGAACATGTTTGTTTGTTGTCAATTTTATTCAATTTTTTGCCGTCAAAAAATGAAGAATCCAAAAATGTTCAAAGAAATTTTCTGCTCGTGCCGACTTGGCAGCGGTCAAACGGACGGAGAGATGGTGTTGAAAGATGTGCGTGGTACGGCTGAGTACTGCTGGGCACACTTTTGGTCGCGAGTTGCGAACACCGAACACACTGTCTGAAGCTGACTGTGTCTGGAACAAAATTGAGGGAAACTTTTTGAGAAATTTTGTAAATCAAGAAGAAAAAAAAGGAAAAATTCTTTGTCATCCATCATATTAAAGGTATTGCGAAAAAGCGTAAATACTCGAAACGAAACGCCAAAAAAAGGAAGGGAACGGAGTCGGGGGGAATTCTTGAAAACACAAAAGGTTGCACTACATTGGACGGGGGGGGGGAGACGGTGATCGAGTTTTGTTTTAGAATTGTTCGATCACTGTTCCCGAATGATCGAGAGTTGAGAGGCACTAATAAACACAGCAGGGCGAGAATAGTCATAATTTTTTTTATGGTCACTATTGACTTAAATATTTGTGGCAATGGGATAAACCGTTAGAATAGTTGGCACACCATATTTTCAAAAAAGCAATAAACGGTTTGAGCCTTTGGCATTATGCCACAACATTTTTGAATTTGGTCTCATTGTAAAATAAAACAATTTTATCCATTTTTTTGCTATAAATGGAACCTGAACACACCCAAATAAATATAAGGTGTGAACAGTTTCGGCTTATTCAATGCCCCTTTTGTGGGCGCTCTCTTCACATAAATGTGGGCGGAGAAAGAGGGCTCAATTTGGGGGAGTCGCCCGCCCCTCGCGGGGGCGGGTTGGGGTGGTTCATCTTTCGAACTCCGTTGTGATTGGTGGACCCCTCTGGTTTGATGACAAATATAGTGGTGAAAGGATCATGGCACCACCATTAAGGCACTCCCGAAGGCAAGAAGATTTTGGCTAATTATTGGCGCCCCTTCGGCGAGGGAAGAGGGCGGAATTGAAATATGGCCAATTAGTAATGCCCAAAGGGGGTAAATTAGGCAGCCGAATTGCCCAAGGCAAAATAAATATCCGCCGGATGTGTCGTCGGCGGACAAATATTATCATCATCATCATAATCAAAATGATCGTCAAAAGCGGGGCATTCATTGAATGCCCAAATCAGTCCCAATTAGAGGAGCCAAATTTTGGGATGTGATGTTTGGTCAATTTTGGTTTCCTCAGGTCCGCATGGCAAGCAGAACAGCACCCGGCGGCAGGGAATTGGCCCAAATTTTGGGGGATGCTCCCGGAAATAGTAAAAAAACCAAATTTTTTTTTAGTTTTTCTGTATTTTTTTCTATCAACCCTTCGGATGCTGATGTTTGGTAATGGAAATGAAGGATAATCACAATAGCAGTAGATAGATAAAATAAACAATATAATATTATTTAATTTTTTGGGGTGGGTCCAACGGCAGAAAGGGATCAAATTGCCCGATTTTTTTGTTCGATTAACAAATGCGACGGGGTCTCCCAAAAAAGACATTTATTAATTTGGGGTTATTTGGCTATAATTTTTGTGTTTCAAAATTTGGAATTTGTTTAATTTTAAAAGGTAGCAAAATTTTTGGCTTTTTTAAATTTTTTAAAAGTAATTTTATTTCGAAAGTTTTTCCAAAAATTAAAGTTTATTAAATAAGTAATCAAAAACTAATTTAACTCAAATACTATTGTTTACTTTATATTTAATTATTACTCTTATTACAGTATACCAAAAATGGACGACAGACATTTCGTCGGAACCTGGGTTAGTTTTTACAGTACGCCAATACTGACAACCCATTCACTTGTCTGTGTTTTACTTTTAAACCCAGACAATTTGAATTGAACATGGGCTGTTACAGTACGCCAAATATACAGGCAACTGATTCATGTTTTGGCATTCTTAAGGTATACCTATTCAAAATAAACAAATTTTAAATTTTGTGCGCCATTCAGCGGCTTCTAAATTTGCTCCTTACCTCTCAACTTTGGTGGGCCAAAAAAAAATCGGCAGTTTTGCCATAGCACCACTCGAAAAATGACGCACAAAAAAGCTGAGAAAAGAGCGTGAAACCCTCCCAAAACATTTATTTTGAGCTTTATCGTTTGAAAACGCTCCAAACACCACACACATACAAACAGTGAAAATAAACAAACAAAGGCGCAAATTTAAACATGGCATGGACAGTCAAAAAACCCATGGGGAGAGAGAGGGGGCATGAAAAGTGTGGGTAAAAGGTGGAGATTAGCAGAGAAAAGAGTGGAGAGAGAGGAAAGGGAAAAGAGAGAGGAAGATGAGAGAGAGAGGGAGAGAGAGAGAGAGAGAGAGAGAGATGGAGGCACAAAGAATAGACGGATAAAATACAGTGAGTGGCGGGAGAAAGAGTGAGAGAGAAACGTTTAATAGTGATTGAAAGAGAGAAAAATCATTTAGTGGAAAAGCTAGGTAGGAAGGGGGGGGGGCGGGAGGGGCGGGAGGGGGGGGAGGGGGTATTGTAACTTTACAATTTAAAGAAATTTTTGTAATTTTTTAAATTTTCAAGAAATTTTTAATCCTTTTTTAGGCTTAAATATATATAGCTGATTGGCTTCTGCCAGTCAAATTTTTTACTTTTTCAACACCGCCACCAAAACATTTTGCAAAGCGCGCGCCGCCGTAGTGTGCTTAGAGCGGGTGGGGGGGGGGGGGGTGGGGGGTAAAAGGATCAGCAACGAGTAAAATGATGAAGATGAGATGAGTGGTAAAGTGTGGTTGATCGGCGGAGATGCGATTTTTTGTTTGGCTAACGCACTAATTAAGTGGGGGCGGGGGGCGGGGCGGGTACTTTTTTGTCGCCGCCGGGGTGAACTGCCGCCGCCGCCCCTGCCGCCGCCGCCACCGCTGCACAGCAATGACAATTAGCTGTTTGTGGAGACAAAGTGGGGGATTCCCCCGCTCCAATCGGCGGCAGGGTTTAAAGAGTGTGCCTTTTTATCTCTACCTTGCATGCTATCTTACTGGTCTTTTCTTTCTGTACAAATCGCTGATCAACAACGCTGTTCAATTCACTCAGTGTTTCATCAATGATTTCTTTCTCCCAGTTCACTCATTAATGACCCCTTTTTATCTCTGGGTCAACACACTATTTCTCTGTGCATTTTATCTATGTATCACTGTGAACAGGTTGCTGATCTACTACACTATTTCATTTACTTTCTTCCTTATTCGTTCGTTCCTACTCAGTTCTTGTACTATTTCGTTGCTTATTTCTATCTATGTCCCTGTGTCTTTTTTCCTTTCTCTCACGTGCACTCTGTCTGTGTTCCTACTATATCTGTGATTGTCTTTACATACTTCACTTGCTCTATCCTTACCTCTATCTATCTTATTTCTCTGCTTGTCTTGCTCATACACTGACTGATTAGACCGTTTTTTTCTTTTCTTCTTCCGATCACCCAAAATCCAACAATTGGTTCGGTTTAGGTATGCTCAATTAAGCTTTATTTAAAAAACCCAATTGATAAATACAATTATCATTATCTAAATGTAGTTGGATAAGGGGTGATTTCGATCAGATAAAGGCAAAAATTCCGATCAACCACTGATGCTTTTAAATTGATTGATCTAATTAGCGGAGGGGGCTGAGGCGGCTCATTGGTAAAAATGTTTGCTATTGGCTGCCTGCTGCTCTAACCGAAAATGGTTATTGGTCGGGTCGCTTTCAGCGGCTAATATTAGTCAAAATATGTGCAGTTGAACAGATAGCGCGCTCTCTTTTTATTCCGCTTTTTTCTCATGGGTTATTTTCCTTTCTCTTTCACTCTGATCATATTTATATTTATTGAACTCTCTTCTCTCTCTCGCTTCTTTTTCTTTAAACTATTTTCACGTTCTCTCTCTCTCTCTCAATGTGATCAGAATGCTTTCTTTCCCACTCGTTGGCTTCCAGAATGTTCTCTTCCCGGGATAGAAAGCATTGTCTTTCTTTCTCTCTCTCGCTCGCTCTTTTTCTTCATGATGTCAGGTTGCTCTCTTGTGCCAAGACAATATTGCTCTCTTTCTCTCTCCCACTCTGATCACTTTCCTGCTGATCAGAGCTCTCTCTCGCTCTTTTTCTTTAAACTATTTTTCACGCTCTCTCTCTCTCTCTCAATGTGATCAGAATGCTTTCTTTCTCACTCGTTGGCTTCCAGAATGTTCTCTTCCCGGGATTAGGAAGCATTTGTCTTTCTCTCTTTGTCTCTCTCGCTCGCTCTTTCTCTTCATGATCAGGTTGCTCTCTCGTGCCAAGACAATATTGCTCTCTTTCTCTCCCCCACTCTGATCACTTTCCTGCTGATCAGAGCTTGTAGTGAATTTAAGACAAACGAGCAAGGCAATTGTGGTGGAACCTATACATAAACTTTCTTATAAAACTAAAAAAAGAGGTTGTCCTTCATCACCCTGTTAGTAAGTAAATACTTTGATTGATTTTGGTGTGGTGATTTGTGATCGCTGCGCAGTCCGCTAATAATATTGGAGCGCGAAAAAAAATTTTTGTTTTAATTTTTTCAGGCAAAAAGTGATCCAAATTAATCGGCGGGGGAGGAGGGGGGGGGGGGAATTACGCGACAAAAATTGGTTTCAACAGTTTAAATTTGTCGGTGGGGCTGTGCTAGAGAGTGAATTCGGTGAGTTGGAAATGATCAAACCATCCTCATCACCAAATTACAATGGTTAAATGGGCGACCATGGAAATTGTGGAAATTATATAGACATTTTCGGTTCAAAGTTATTACCCACAATTGGGGTGGAGTTTCATGGGGTACAATTTGATATGTCCCGTAGCCAATGGAAGAAAGTTTAATGAGCATGACGAGACAGACGGACGAGTTTTGAGATCATAAATTTAACAGGTAATGGTGAGGAGAGCGGGGGGGGGGGGAGTAAGGAATTTTTTTGAATGCTGAAGAAAATGTGAAAGTGACCAAAAATGGGGAAGGAAAAGGGTTCAAGGTGCAGAAATGTGATCAAATCTGCTGGAAAAAGGTATGAGCTCAGTTGCGGGGTAGGAGTGGCGGGTTCGAACCGAACCCGGACTGCTAACGACCGTTTCAGTTCGATTCAATTCGGATTTATTGGATTTCAGTTCCAAGGTTGGGTTTAAAAGAATTTCCAAAAAATATCCATGTGTCAGATTTCACTGGCCGCATTTGACGAAATTCTTATTAAAATTGTTAAAAAAAATTCGCAGTTTTTTTAATTATTTCAAGAGAGGCCTGCCTAGCCCCTTCAATGCCCTCCCCTTCCCCTTGGGCCTAGTTTCACAAATTGCTCATTTGACAGGTAATTAATTGACAGATACGTCGTCACACCAAAACAAAAATGTCCGTTTGAAACTTGGCATATATTGATAACTAAATGATACCCAATTAGTACAGATGCCCTCTTATTTATACAGCAATTGTACCGCCAATGTCCTTCAACCGCGCCCACCCCACCCACCCAAAGACCACCCCCAAAATTTGTCACGGCGGGTGGGTCAGCTCAACGCCAACGGGCGAGGGTGAGGGTGCGGCGGAAGAGAGACAACAGAACGGGGCCCTCCTAATTGGACGGGATGGCGCGCCCGGGAGGGAGGGGGAGGACATTTTGGGGGTGGGGATGTCGCCATCATTGCCACCAAAACAAAACGCCGGCGGGCAAACCGACCCCACGCCCCCCCCCCCCCCCCCATCACTTTTGGGGTGGACGATACCCAACAGCGGCACCGAAATGCACCAAATATGACACCAAACACACAAACAGCAAAATACACCATCAATCAATGGGATGGGATGGGATAAATTTGGGGGTGGGCTGAGGAAGTAGGTTTAATTTGCGAAGGAATTTTTGACCAATTTTGGAGGCCAAATGCGATGCACTTTTGTGTAATCTATGTGATGCGGTGGTGTGACCTATGCATGCTATCAGTGAGAGTTTTCTATGTGCCTTTGTTTATTGTAAAAAAGTTTTTTTTTTTTTTTTTTTTTTTTTTTTGCAATTAATCCGACTCTCGAAAGCGAGTCGAACGAACAGTTTAAGGGAGAGGGCTGGAAAATCGAAAATTCTTTGGTTTATAAAATATGAAAACCAAGAATTAAAAGTAAGAAAAGAGAGCATAAATATAAAATAATGTAAAAAAATAATACAATCTAATTTAGCCCTTTACTTCTCAACTAGCAGAAAAAAATGCCGAAAAGAATGTCAAATATCTGAGACACTATATAATTGCACATTAGTTCAGGGGTTCGAATGTTCTTATTTATAAGAATGTTCTGGTCTGGGAGGTCCAAATCTTAGAAACCAAAAGTGTTCTTATTTGTAAGAAATGTTCTGATTTCAGCCCATCGTCCTTAATTTGTTCTTATTTCTTCATCTGTTAAAAAATAAGAAAATATTACTATTTTTTACAATTTTTAAAATCAATCTTTTTAATATTTTTTAAATTTTCCCGGCGGTGCCTGTCGGCACCGCCGGACACTCATTTCTTTTGAAATTTTTCAAAATAAGACCAAAATTGACAATTTTTGGGGAAAATCTGTTAGCAGATTGAATCAAAATTTTCAAAAAATTTCCCGGCGGCGCCTGTTGGCACCGCCAACCCTGCCTTTTTCAAAATTATAAATTTATTGTCTCTTTGCAAAGCTCAAATACTTTTTAAACTGAATGTTCTTATTTTGAAAATTTTGAGGTCGGAGCCCTGCATTAATTTAGACTTTAGACTCAAATATTTGTTTCAAAATTTTTAATTTTGGCCTAATGCCAAGTAAATAAATATTGCGTTTATATTTTTTGCTTTCTAAGGACATTCGTACAATGTCAAGGACATTTTGAAAACTCAATCCGTCGTAAAACCTAGACACATAATTGTGCTGGAGGCGATTTATCCCACTTTTTTGTGTTGGCGAAAAGGCGGTTGCGCGGGTTGGAATTTGGCGATATGTATACACACAGCAATAGTTGGTGATGACGTTGCACCGAAATATTTGGGGAATGCCCCACAACAGACGGCTGAGAGTGGAGGGGAGCATGAGATGGACCCAGTAATCAGACAGACCCATTACCATTTAATTATGGTCACTAATTGGTTAATTAATGAATTAATGATCATGCTGTTGATGTGGACGGACGGGGGCGGACATAGAGGTCTTTGTGTATATTCACGTGAACATCGTGCTCCTGATCACGCGCTCCATTAGCACCCATCCGCCATTGTGATCGCGGCGCCGATTGTCACCGTCCGTTATGAATGGTCGCGCGTAACTGCGCGTTTCACCGGCGGGGGAATGCGGGCGCGCAGCGCATTGGTGGCGCTCATCAGTGTAATTGACACTGATCGGCAATCAGTGCACCACAATTGCTGCCGGGCAGTCAACTGATCAACATCACTAATGACAGAAATTGAGACAAAAATAGAAAATTAGTATTACTTACTTTCTTTCCTTAACCTCTTTTTAATCTCTCTCTCTCTCTCTCTCTTTGTTGCCTTGTCTATGTCTGCTTTTATCTGTCTATATCTCTCTCTGTCTCTTTTTATGTGTCACAGCACCTTTATGATTCTCTGTCTCTTTATTTGATACTGATCACATACTTCTCTGCTACCTCCATTCCAGTTCCTGTTTCTTTTGATCTGTTCACCACTTCCCATTGGTTTTCTCTAAAAATGCCTCTGATCACATTCTTTCTCTCTTTCTCTGCAACCTATCACCTTTCTGTTTCAAGTTCTAAGTTCATGATATTTTTAAACCATAGTTTCTTTCTTACGGCTTCCAAGCTCCCCTCCCTCTCTCCCCTCTCTTTCTTTCTCTCTCTTCTCTCTGTGTCTCTCTCACTCTCTCTTCTGTCGTCGGTCGCACTTTTTCTCTCTTCGTCTATCTCCTTTTGTCTGATCGTTTTTGTTACTTTGCTCAGCTCTCACTCTCTCTCTCTCTCTTTCTATGGACTATCTGATCAATTACCCTTGCCATGTTCTACTCATTGTCCAACCGATCAGTTTCATTATACAAAACGCATAATCAATCTCACCCACAAGACACCACAGGTCGTCGTCCATCCTGCAGAATATACAAACCCACTAATATCAACCTACCTCCCGACCCCCTTTGGCGAGGTCATCAACTTTTGCGCACCCTGCTGACAAAAGTGATTAGAATGGGAACCGCGATAAGCGTTTGCTCTCTTCCGATCATTGTAATAATTCACCCCCCGCCCCCTCCGGGGAGACGGACGGAGCCCAATCCTTTCATTTTGATCACCGTCTGCGCCCAACTATATCACAATAGCATAAATTTAATAGGATTTAAATGCGGCATAAGCAAAATCGAAAATTCTTTTTCTTCTTTTTTTTTTTTGCGGAGGTGATTCATCTGTCCTCCGCCCCCGCCGAATTTATATCATTATGAACAATTTTATCATTACCGTGGAGGAGAGAGAGAGAGTTTAATGTTTGTGATGTGATCGGAATTGACGTAGTTATTGTGAAACCACTCCCTCTGTTGTCTTGCTACGACGACCACTAATTGCCGGGGGGGGGGGGAGAAGATGCAAAAGAAACCGCCACTAATTAGTAAATTAATTGTTTTCGTGAGTGCGCGAGGCGGTGGTACCGCCGCCCAAAGATGGAGGGAGGGGGGGTGGAAATGAACTTAAAAATAAATATATAAATCAAATCATCATTCCGTTGGTTGATCGGAGAAGGATGGAAAAAGGAAAGTGTAGACCCTTGATCAGTGTGATTAGAGCGGTAAGACAGAGAAAATCTTTGTTCAGAGGAACCAGAATTTGATTATTTTCAGTTGTTTAGGGGAACATTTGAGTTAAGATAGAAAAAGATAGAGAGAGAAAGAGAGATAAAAAAAATAGTGATCATCAGCAGGGGAAAATATGCCTGATCACTCAGATTAAAAAAGGACAGAAGGGAAAACATTTTGGTCACTTAGGTAAGAGTAGTCGCGGTTCGGATCCCATTGATCAACTGAGAAATAAATCTGATCACCTATGTTAACATAGGGTTCGATTTGAATTACACTGATCTGAAATTCAATTATTTCCGTTGAGGTTCGATACTATTAATGAAAGCAATGGAGAGCAAAATCCTAAACTCTTGGTAAAAGAAACGGAGGGGGGAGGGGAGAGGAAAGTCATGATCTCTGCTCAATGAATACAAAATGACCCCGTGATCAACCTGATCAAAGAACAGACATTACTTTGGCAGCCTATGTATGTGTGCGAGGGATGCGATCAAAAATAAACATTTTCATAAACTAAAAGTTGTAGAGATGGATTCCCGATCACTTTAACATGGGCACAGACAATCGTTGTGTGATTGCGTGGGAAGACGAGCGATCGGGAAAAAGAAATAAATCACAAATTAGTTCTCGTCGATGATGACGATTACCGCGAAAAAAGACCCATCGCCGCGCGCCTCCACTGATCAGGGAGAGAAGCAAAATAAGTACTCCGATCACTTTTGCTGGTCCGACTAACACAGTGTGAATAGACAGGGGCACAGTGGCTGAACTCAAAAACAAATAAATCTAATACCCGACCAACTGATGGCGACCAAATTAAGGAAAAAAACTGGCATTCTGTCTGTATCTTTGATCATTGTGATACAAAGAGGTTAATGGACGGTTGGTGTCGACAGATCACGTAAGAGTGGAGGGGGAGGAATGATCCAACTCAAAAACAAATAATAAATTAGAACAAATTAGCACCCATGATCAAATTGGAGAATAAGGTTAGGGGCGAGAAATGGCGTTGATCATAAAATAAAATAATTTAGACTCCGATCACTCTGATCAATAGCACACACAAAAATGATGGTACATGAACGGTTGATGGGTCGGGGGAGGGGGTGATCGAAATCAAAAACAAATAAATTCCAAACCCCTTTTTACACTCATGATCAAAGGTAGAAAGGCAGGCGAGACACACGGCTCCGATCACTCCGCTGATCATCAGCGCAATAACAAAGACCCACCCTTCGGTCACTCTGATCAGCAGAGAAGAAAGAGAATGCGTGAAAGGCTGTGACATATTTTACCAATTGTTTGTTTGGAGGGGTGCGCGACGGGAGAGAGTGGTCGTGCTGCTGGTAGTGATGGTGATCATGATCACCATCATCATTAGTACCCCCTCCCCTCCAGCAAATAAATAAATCATCAAACAATAAATGGTCTCTCTAACCCCGCCACCCCCCCCACCCCCCCTTTGATCAGTAGTGCCGCAGTGAGAAGGTGAAAATGGGAACAGTTCCGATCACTACTGCACTGATCAGAAAGTAAATAGAGTCGCGGTTTCTCTCTCTTTTCTCCCTCTCTCGCCCTCTCTGTCTTTTCTCCCTCTCTCGCCCTCTCTCTCTCTCGCTTGCTCTCTCTCTTTCGCCCTCTCTCGTTCTCTCTCCGTTCACTTTCCTGTGATCAAAGAAAGGGACAGGGAGAGTTGGGTGAATGTGCGCGCACAATGGAACAAAAGAAAAATAACCACCACAACTAACGCCAACTCCACTGAAAGACGTCAGGTGATTGATCAATTAGGATGATGACTAATTAATTAATTACCCCTATTAGACACCATGAAACGAACCCAGACAATAGTGGGAAGCGAGGGAGGGGAATTACTGGGGTCTGTCAAAACCAGAAGTGCGTCATTTTTTCTTTGTTTGGATTGGCGGTGATCATATGGCGTTTTGTCTCTTTTTTTCAAAATTACTAATTTATGACCCCTTCACTCAATCAAATACTGATCAGTTGACCTTTGTCGGCGGGACGGTTTTGTATTATTGAGATGGGCATGCATCAAAAATGGCGGGCCAAAGAAAAAAAAACGAAAATTTTTAAAAAACAAAAACATCATTTCAAAAATTGCTCGTGGGTTTAGTCGCTTACAGTAAGCCTAAGGAGTTTTAAAAAATTCTCGCGGGTTTTTCTACAGTAAGCCTTTGCTCCGATACTTGCTGCCTTAGGCCTAGCTAAGTTTTTATGCTTAGCAGCGCGAAATTCGTAGCTTACAGTATCTTATCTATAGTTAGGTTTTTGTTTCTAATTTTGGTACTGAATTTTCCTGTGTTTGGGTCGAAAATTTCCCGGATTTTAAGGTTTATTTGTGTATTGGACGGCAAAATCGCAATTATATTTTCCGACTCATTTTGTCACAAGAAGGGTTGAGAACGTGAAAAAAACGATAATTATTACGATGCACTTTTATTGTCACAAGTTTTGAATTGTTTTGATAGACAGACAAATTTTCGGGTCTCAGTAATAAATAGCCCATCAGTCATAACAATGGGGAAAAATGCGAAGAATTTTATTGACACAATGCCAAAAAAAAAGTTTTTTTTTTTTTTTGAGTATGTCAACGAACGCTTTTAGATGAAAACAATGTTTTTTTTTAAAGAATCTTAAACCAATTTTGGGTCTAATTAAGTGGGCTTGGGCTGGGGAGAAGGGATGGGACTGAATTTTAGGAGGGTCGGCTATAATTACAATAATAAGGCAGAGACAAAAACAAATATGGCAAAAGGCCAACAAACAAAAAAAGTGATTGACCCAAAAGAGAAATAATGTGCCCAAAACTCGGAAAAAAGTGTATGGAATGATCTTCTGATCATAATTCAATTTTGGGGCTACACTGATCAGAGCGATCAGTGTATAATTTATTTAAAAAATAATCACAAATTGAACAAAAGGGGCTGCCCCTGTCCCCATTTTCGTCAAAATCCCCTCCCTGATCAAAAAGGACTGCTCCGAACCGGGGATGTTCCGGGGCGAAAAAAATGTCGGGTCAGAGTTCGGGGTCGGGGCGACCGCATAAAGTTCGGGTCAGGTTTCGGGTCACCCCCGGAACATCCCTGTTCCGAACAGTATTTTCGTACGAAAAAAATCTCTCGCTGATCAAAAAGATTGACTTCCGATCACCTTTTTTCGTCTAAAGACCCCTCTATGATCAAAAAGGATTGCTCCGATCACCACTTTCTTTATGCTCAGCACTGATCAAACAAAAAGTAACCAATTTGAAAAGCCGGAGATGCGTAAATAAACAAAAATGAACGGCTGAAATTGTGAGTTGATCAAAATGTGATTGATCAGAGGCTGTCCGCATTTGATCAGTTAGTGAAACTGTGACGACTTTTTTAAAGCGAAACTGCCACCACTTTTGAAGGTCATCATTATCATTATTACTAAATGATTTCTTGTGAACAACAAAAAGCAATTAATGGACGACGCCGATTGGGCAAATGGGCAGTTAATTAGTGATAATGATCGGTTGATCAGTGTAAATGATCAAGAAGCAAGCACAAGGAACATAAGTGAATGAACAAAAAATAATGTGCAAAGATATGAATAAATTTAAATTCGGAATGGGTGGCCATTTTAAAAAGCGAAGGTTCGAGACTGAGAAATGGTCTTGAGCCTGAGTGACGAAAAAGCAAGAAAACCGAAAAATTTTGTGAAAAACAGATAATTGACTTGGATTTGACAATTTGACACTTAGACATTTTGGAAATTTTAATTTATAATTTTCTAATTAAGAAATTTCATCATTTTCAGGAGAGTTTTGCAAAAAAAATTAGTTAACTAAAAAAAATCTTAGGGTTTTCTGCAAAAAATTTTTAAAAAATTAATATTTTTTTTCTTTGCATGTAATTTTAAGCGAAATTTTTTTTCATATTTGGCATACAACATAACTTAAATAATAGAATGCATCAAATTCAAATCAAATATAATTCTAGAGAATTTTCCAAAAAAAAAAAACCCAAAAATTTCACGAAAATAAAATTTGGGAAAAAGGAAATTTTTTTTTTTTTGCAGCAGCACCATTTTGTTCCTTCCACCACAATTTTCTGTTTTGTTGTGTTGTGAATGCCTTTTTGGCGACGATGTCCATCGCCAAAATTATTCAAATAAATAATAATGCATTAATATTTTATATTTACAACACATTGGACTAATCAAATAAATGATGTCCAGCAAAAAATTTGTTAAAAAATGTAAATCCTTGGGAGGAAAAAGTACGAAAAACAACAAAAAAAGAGAGAAAATCACGGGATTTTCATGACCGGAGCCAATTTTTTACTTTTCTGATCAACGATCTATTTGTCTTTAGAAAAAAAAAATATTTGAAATATGGAAAAAAAATTTACCTAAAAACTAAATTGGAAAAAAATTGCCAATTATTTATATTGAATTATCATGGGATAAAACATTATTTTAAAACCAATTAAAAAAACGATATTTTGAAGTATTGGTTAAAAAAAATATGAAATTTATTTTCGAAAAGATGAAAAATGATTATTAGACAAATAAAAAAATATATGAAAAAAAGAATGAAAAAATTGAAGAAAAAATACGTAAAGTCCAAAAGAAGAAAAATAAATTCATTTAATGAATCACAAATGAAAGAGGATAATTTGAACATAACCTTTTTATATTTACCTGATTTCAAGCAGTGAGTGACCTTTTAAATTGTAAATGAATGATTAATGTCAAAATAAAAAAATAAAAAAAGACCGCTTCCCCTTTTAAATTTATTTTTGTTCATTTTCTTTAATGCACTTTATAAACAAATGAAAAAAGCATGTTAAATAATGTGCCAAAGTTTGAAGCAAATATTAAGAAATAAATAAAAAATTTTATTTATTTGGGTACCAAAAACTGAGAAATAAAATAATTTGAATTTAATTAATTATTTAATTTTGACCTTTTCACAAAAAAAAACAATGAAATTTTCATACAGAATTTTTTTTCTAATTACTCTGATGAAATGTCTTTCTTTTTTCGACCATCTGTCGCTTCAATTCGTTCATTTTCGTGTAACATATTAATTTTATGCAAAAATTGTTTTACACATCCAAATGAATTAATTTTATAAAAAATATCTTTAGGTCTGAAGTCCGTCGTTAGTTTGTGCATATTTTTTATCAACAATTTGTCACATTTTTCAATTCAACACCCATTTGATCATTTGTCCATTTTCTGTCGTTCATTTGTCCCTTTATAATTCATCGTCATTGCCATGGGCCGCATCATTTTTGCACTCGTCGCCCGGCTCGCATTTGCACTGCTCCAACTTGCCGTCCGCCTTCTCGCATTCCAACTGCGCATCTTTGCATGAGCCCTTTGGCGGCTCTTTACAGCCCATTGCGATCACGTGACTTTCATCCGCTTAAAAAATTAAAATTTCCCAAAAATTTTTAAATTTTTGGGATTTGATATTTTAAATGAAAATTATTGGAAAAATTGAGTAGGATGTTAAACAATTAAATTTTTGCATATTTTATTAGTAACGAAATCCAAAAATCCAAAAATTGAAATTTGAACAGAAATTTTCCTGTTTTAATGCAATGGTTGGAATCGCTTAAAACGTTCATAAAAAAATCAGCCAAAATAAATTTGGTTGAAAAAACTAATAATTATGGTTTTTTGTAAAAATTTTGACAGATTAACCTTATTTCTTGAAAATTTCAAAAAATTCTTCATATCTTAGATTTTAATTTCTCAAAATGGATAGTTTTGAAAATAAAAACCCCGAAAAGTAATGTCAAAAATGTTGGGTTGGCAAGGACATTGAATTTAAATTTTTTATGTTTTAAATATTAAATTAAAAAAATTTAAATTTTATAAAAAAAAATAAAAAAAAAAGGATTTCCTATTTTTCTTTACCAAAAATGCACTTTGCCGTAATGCATTGCTTCGTTTTTGGCTTGCACTCTTTCTCCACAGGATCAGTGCCATTGATGCTGACACGGGTGCTCACCAACTGTGAAGTGCATTTAAGGCCTAAAGAAAAAAAAAAAAAAGAAAAAAAAATAATTATTTTTAATAGAATTTATTGGATATGTACGAAATAAACTTTTATTAATTAAAATTTAATAATTATCATTATAAAAAAAATAAATAAATAAATATATTTCGGGTAAAATAATAAAAAAACAAATAATATAATACAATTATGTCTAGCCTTTTTAATAAAATAATAATCAAAATAATAACCATTAGTTAAAACTAAAAAACTTCCGCCGAGAAGCAATGTGAACACAACAACCATAAAGGCGACAGATAAATTCATGGCAATTATCAAAACTTAAATTAAAATTAAAATTGTATTTAAATAATAATGTTTAAAAGTTTGAAATTTATTTAAAATTAGGGAAAAAATATATAAAATAAAAAAGTTTAATTTATTTTTATTTTTATGCTAACAAATAATGTCCACAGCATTTTTTGTTGTTATAAAATAGTGCAATCAATCACAAATTGCTCTTATTCAACTGATGATGGAACGGACCATTTTTTCTTCTTCTGCTGAATAAAGCGAAGAATCCATCCGTCCGATGGCCTTTCATTTATTTTTATTCAATTTATGCAAATTTGAAACCAATGGACAGAGGCAAAAGAAAATAACAAATTACAAAATGGAATCTGTTTTCAAACAAATTTTTATATCCAAATTTAGGATATGAATGCTGAGACACTAATTTAAGGAAACATCATCAGTCCTAAAATTTATAAAATAAATACACATAAAAAGTAGCTTATTTAAGAAAAAAGATAATGTTGATTTGTTTTTTTGTCAATATTCAAACTAAATATCTGATCAGAAGACGCCGATTTAAAGAAGCATATCTAAGAAAAGAAAAGAAAAGATAAAGTTAGTTGCTTTTGTAAAAGATCAAAAGTTTACAAAAAAACGATACTTTGCTCACTTAAACTAAATTGATAATTAGAGCTAGGATTTTTAGGGGTTTACCTTTTTTTTTTTTTACGGATAATACTTGATGAGAGAAGTAGAAAATCACATTTTAACCGCACAATTTTTGATTTAGAGCGACTTTTTAGCATCTAAAAACACCTAAAACGGGGAAGGCAATAGATAATTTTGAGGTGGTTTTTTTAGGGAAAAATAACCTCTTTTAACAACTTTCTGCATTTTTCTTCCAGTTTTTATCACCTTTTTTGGGGGTTCACGGCTTTTTATCACCTATTTTTGCTTTTGCAACTATTTTAGTACCTATTTTAGTATTTTTAGCACCTAAAATCCTAGCTCTATTGATAATAAAGTTTAAAAAATAGATATATAAAAATAAAAATGATTTAAAACCATGACATAATGACAAGAATTTTAACTAATTAATATTTGCACACTAAAAGTAAACAATGCTGAAAATTGTCTAAAAAATTACACATACATTGAAAAATTAAGATAAACATTTTCTGAATTTAAAATTTTTTTTTTTTTGTTTAGAATGCCATCATGTTCTTTTGCCAACTTCGTCCGCCAAAATTTGAAGAGCAGGTAAAATCTAAAAAATAATATTTCAAAAAAAAAAAAAAAATTTTTTTTAAATGACTTGTTTAGCCAATTTGTTTAAGCCTTTTTCCGGGTAAACGAAGCCAACATAGTCACCACCATAATGTCCAGAAGTCAGTTCCATTGTATACACATATCTTATTAAAAAATAAATAAAATTCTTTTAAATAAAATACGTTTTAAAAAATAATTTGCTCTACAAATTCATTTTAATTAAAAAAGGCAAATAATTTTTACCCAAAAATTTTAATTAAATTTTTTCTATTTAATTAATAATTATTAATGTTAAAAATTTTTCAATTAATCATTCATTTTTTTTACTTAATGTTCACACTTTGCGCATAATCACGACTACTTCCGGTCGCAGCATCTATTCAATTTTTAAAAAATCGTTAATAAAAAATGTTATTGAATTTTATTTTTCTTTTATTAAATTTTGTTTAAAAAAATAATAATTTTTAAACTCACATAAAATTTCGTCACCACATCCAACCTTGAAATGTTCACCGCCAGCCTTGACAATTGCATCGACCATTGCCTTTCCAACTCTCTGCTACAATTAAATTTAATTATGAAAAAAAATGATGTCAATCCAATGAAGTCATAAGATTTTAAATTTTTTACACAATTTTTTTTGTTGATTACTAATAATAAAACATTTAGTTTTTGATTTAATGGAAAAGTGCGATTTTTTTACATATAATTTTGAAATGAGAATGGCTAATATGTCCAAATATTACTTTTTAATAATTTTTTTTAATTAATTCTGATTAATTAATTAATTAATTTAATTCAAATTTTGTCACATCGAGCTTCTTAAAAAATTGTTCAAAACGAACCCATTCCGGTATCATACTGTGGTTACAGCCGTGCATCAACACATTGCTGTAGGAATGCAGGGTCAAATATGCATCAATTTGTGGCAGATTTTCATGTAAAAAGTTGGCCAAATGTGCACATTCCGGCTCCGACAAGGGACGGTCTCCGTGGAAAACTTCGCTTTAAAAAATAAAATTGTTTGAATTTTTTTCAATAATTTAAATTAAAAAAGGGGAATTTATTCCTATTAATTGAACTATATTTATCGAACAAAATTAAATAAATTTTTTTCAATTCTAATTCTTTTCTAAGATAAATTTAATTACAAAATTAATATTAAATTCCATTTTAATAAAAAATGATAGAGAAATGATAAAGGTGTTTTATTATTCTTTTGATCAATTTTTAACGGATAACCTGCATGGGCATTTACTGGTACCAACCTCACCCTGTTAAAAATAAATATTCAATTATTATTTATTTTTTTGTTTTTTTAGCCTTACCCATCGGTAAGGAAAATTTCGGTTCGGATCAGTGCCAAAACAAAGTGATGTATCCTTAATGTCTGAACATTCTTCGTTGGAAGATATTCTTGGCCCAGACCGAGTCTTTCGCCAAAGTCCTTGCGGGAAAAAGTTTTTAAAATAAAAAAATTCAAATTTAAAATTTCAAAAAAATACACAAAATTTTTTGTTTGTTTATTACTAATAATTTTTCAAAAATATGCTACTGTAACATCATGATGATCTGCTAAGAAAGCGGCTGGCAGTTAAAGCCCTGTTACAGTATGCTTAAGGAATGATGGGTTATGGTAAATTTTGGTATAAAAACATTTAAAACAGTCTCAAAAAAGGTTCGATGATTTACAAACAACTTCATATACCATTTTGCGCTTTCAATAACAGATGATCATATTACAGTAGGGTTGTTTTTTTTGTCAAATAAAATTTTCTTCCTTTGTCAAATAATATATTTTATATCATTTACCTACTAATTTCTTAAATTCCTTTTTAAATTAAATATTATTTTTTATTATTAAACCAATTTAAATTATATTTATTACGATCAGTTGTCCATGTGTACACATAACCGTCCGGGTTAACAGCAGGGATTACATAAATGTCAATTTGGTCGAGAACTGTACGATAATGATTGTCCTTTGTAAGCTAAAAATTATTTTAACATTAAAATTTAAAAAAAAAAGTAATTTTATATTTTTTTATAAATAATTAATTATTAAATTAAAATTCACAAATTTTTTTTTTTCGATTATTTTTTATTACACTGTCAATGAATTGAAGTGCAACTGCGGGAGCAACCCATTCGCGTGCATGAATGCCAGCATCAACCAACATAATTGGCTTCTTTTGACCATTTTTTGCGCTTTTGCCAAACTAAAATTTTACGGTTTTCATAAAAAAATTAAAAAAAATACTTAACAATTTTTTAAAAGAGATTTTCAACTGGTAACGAAAGATATAAATTAAAACTCAATTTTACAGTTTTAATAAAAATTATAAAAAAAAAAAATTACCTTTTTAAAAAAGAAAATATTATTCAACTGGGAAACGAAAAATCAATAGCCGTTTTTTAAATCGACCTAAGCGTTTTCGGCGAGTTTCCGGATTGTGTTTTTGGCCCCAAAAACGCCAATTTAGGGTTCGGGTTCGATCGGCTGATAAACGACTGTGAATAACCGTTACTTTTCTTAAACCTTTTTGTCCATTTTTACCTTGAGGTATGGAATATCACGACCTTCAAACGATTTCCCAAGTGAATGAAATGAAACAAATTCTGAATTTTTCTCAGCCAAAAGGCGCAGGTAAGAAACAATCTGAAAATTGCCTAATTTTTATTTATTTTATAGTATTTTTTTTTTTTGAAAATTACCGTATCATACTGGTGATATTTCCCCAAATCGAAGTCGGACAATTTTTCCAACTTTTCAGGGCTTCTCGCAATCAGTTCACTTGCGGTTGTTTTTAATTTGCTTAATTTTTTTTGATTATAAAATATATATAAAAATTTAACTTAAATAATTATTACTTGTTTAATTAAATTATTTTAATTATTTTTTGCCACTTACTCGCCATAATTCGACACAATAACGTCACGCCAAATCCAATTATTGTCCAAAAAGTCGAGCACCTTTATATTATACAAAAATTACCTAATTAAATATATAAAATTCTTCTAAAAATTTTCTATTATTTTAATGCCTCTGTTGTATTTTGTATTTACCCGTAAAAGTCGCAAAAACTGGGAAAGTAATTTTGCATTTTTTTTTTTTTTGTTGGCATTTTTCGGCTTTTATCGCAGAATTTGGTCCCTTAAATATTTTATTTTTATGATTTTTTTCCACACAAAAGCCGTTTCCAATTAAAAAAGGCCTATTTCCACCAAATGGCTTAGTTTTCGGCACCACCTTTTGGGCACTGCCGGAATCGGCAAAAATGTCGGCGTACGAAATTGTCGAGTGCGCATACTTCCAGAATTGGACATTGTGTCCACGACCATTGGACGACGACTCCATCAAATTTGTCAAATGTCGCACGGCCAACAATTGGCTTTCATTTGTTGGCATCGCACGAATCACTTTATAACTGAAAAGGAAAATAAATATTTAAAATAATTAAAAATTAACAATTCTTTTAAATGAATTTATATTTTCAATTTTCAGTGTTTGTGCTTATAAATATTAGGGCTGTGCGGGAAATGATTTTTACCGGGAACCGGGACGGGAAATGCACCCGGGAACCGGGACGGGAACCGGGATACGAAAAAACCGGGAAATTTCCCGAATCGGGAACCGGGAACCGAGAAATTTTTAATAAATTGTTCTAATTTTTAAACAAAGCATGTAATTCATTCATCAAAATTGAAATGACAAAAAATTTGTTGTTTTGAATGCTTTTCTGAAAATCGCAAATCGTGTGTGGCTCGCCAATTACGGATTTCTACAAATCCAATGTTATTTCAATCAGGGTTCCCATCGAATTCATTCTTCGCGAGTATTTGAAATAATGACCATTTATAGAAACATTCGAATTCTTTTTTTAAAAGTATGTTTGGTATGCTTTATCAAGCCTTATTGTTTTTGGGCTCGTTAAAATTAAAAAATTTTGAAAAATTTGGCCTGATTTGTTGACGGAATGTAACTTAAAATGACCATTTTTGAGGATTTTTTCATTGCTTTTTCTAAAAAAATCACAAGATCTTGACCTAAAGCCATCTTTAACAGTGTAAAAATATCCCGAAATCCGGGAAACAAAACCCGGGAACCGGGACGGGATACGAAAAACCCGGGAAATTTCCCGAGTCGGGAACCGGGAATCCCACACAGCTCTAATAAATATGAGTTAATGGCCTTAGGATATACATTTTTTCCATATAATTTTTTATTATTTTTATTTTTCAATTTTCGTTTAGATATTTTATATATATATATTATTATTTTTTCCATTTATTTACTATATTTTCTAAAATAATTAATTAAATTTGCTATTATTAGAAAAATAATTCAAACAGTATTACCCATCGTATTGACTATAAGCATTTGTTGTTTTTAGGTGGGTAAATAAAAATGTTGTAAAAACAAAAATAAATATATTTAAAATCATAGTAAATAGTTAATAAAAGGAAATACATTTTTTCTCCGTATAAATACACTTTTTTTCGTTGTTGGAGAAAGAGCCAAAATTCGCGCATTCAATGGCCATAATAAAAGGCAATACATTTGGACAAAAATAAAATAATGGACATAAAAAAGAATGAATCTATTCTTCTTGACCAAATCTTTACAAAAAAAAAAAAAAAGCATTCATTTGCTTTTCATGCGTATTTTATTATTGTGTAAATATATGAAAAATAGTAATAAAAAACATTTTTTAAATAAAAATGAATTTCAATAAATGTATGGAAAAAAGGTGTAATTATTGGCACAATCACAGAGTAAAAACCCAAACAAATAGAAAAAGAAAAATATGGAAGAATATACGGTACCGGTAAAATTTGTATGCTTTTACCGCGCCTTTTCTCGAAAGTGCGCAATAAACTGTATTTTTTAAATTAACGCACTAGTTACTGTATCTAACCCAAATTTCGAATTACTGTTTTTAAGTTGATGAATTTGTTTCAAAATATTAGCTACTTTGTATGAAAATTGAGGAAACAAATACCTAAAGCAGGAGATGAGAAAGATAAGTGACTTAGGAACCCCCATAAAAAATAATTGGGGGTTTTTAATTTTTGTTTATATGGTATTTTGACAGAGATTATATGACTTATCCCAAAAAAATTTCTTTAAATTCTTCGGAAAATTCATGATAGAGTGCAGTTTTTGAAGCGTCGTTCGTCGTTCTTAGATTTTTTGTCCATGGGTTGGGACCAGCAGCAGCAGGACATAGCTGTTTTATGAGACATTTTTATTTTATCATTTAAAAAAGAAAATAATTCTGAATTATCGAAAAATAAAAAAGAAAAACAAAAAAATTATAACATTAATTCCTTCTTTATTGTATAATAAAATTTAAAAAATATAATTTGAAACAATTGGAACAAGTAAGTAACACAAAATAATTTATGGCACAATTTGTAAAAAAAAAAAATTTGGCGACATAATTTTGGTCAGATAAGTGGAAGTATTTCATATACCACAGGGTATACAGTATACACATGCAGTTATATGCGGATAGATGATGTATATGCAGCGTATGGCATATATGTGTGACCCGAATATACGCGTATACAAAGAGAAAGAGAGAGAGAGAAAGGGAGTGCAGCACATGGAATGAATATGCATATATTATTATACATTGGTATGGGTATAAAAAATTGGGAAAATGTTATCTCCATGGGTTATAATAATATGTTATGTATGCAGAATAATATTTATGCTCATGGAGATAGTTTAAGTTAGGGTAGGTCGGTACTGGTACTGGTACCGGTTTTCCCAGCCAAAAAATACCGGGTTTTCAAGCTGAAAAATACCTAGTACCGGTTTTGACCGGTACCGGTCCGGTACCGGCACTAGTACCAGGGTTTCCCAGCCAAAAAGTACCGGTTTTTCAAACTGAAAAGTACCGGTACCGGGTTTTCCCAAAAGTACCGGTACCGACCTACCCTAGTTTAAGTGAATGTGTGCTATTCTGAAAGTATATTTTGCACACATTTTTTTGGGATTTGTATAGCCAAATATACAATGTTCGTATATTGTATATATCAGTAAAATTTGGTCCATTGACATATTATAAAAAATCAAACGGGCATAAAAATATACTCGAATATATGTGAATGATATGGAATGGAATGAAAAATTAAGTTTTGAAGTCCATGGGCATACGGAAAATGTAAAATGCATCACATAAAAACCTGACGACCGAATAACCAACGAAAGAAAATATACATATATATTTTAGAAAAAAAAACGCCATCAGATTTTTATTAAAAAAAAGATTAATAATGAAAAAGATCGTTGAATTCATAAATTAATTCATTAGGCAATAATTGGCAAGTCATTAATAAGAATTCATTAGTGGTCATTACGGTGTAACACAGTTCAAATAAGAGTCATATATTGTGTGCATCAAACTAAATGATATGCTGTTGTTGGGTTGGCGAATGTGCAAATTGGTGCTGCTGGTCTGGAAGATGTCCGTTGATAAAAGCTGAATTTTATTCAATGAAATGAAATTCATTTTTTCAAATTTGAATTAACAAAAAAAGCATGTTTTTTAAAAATCCTTTTTTTTCAAAAATACTTCGCTAAAATACGGAGCCCCCGCCTTATAGAAAATTTGTAGGGGCGGATTTGTATGCAAATGTATACGTTTTTTGCTAATATGCAATGGCCTAATAAGCACGAAAACGTATTTTTAACTTGGTTTGAAGCTTCTACGATGACTTTTCAGATGCATATTTTGGGATTTGTAGCAGGGATGTTCCAGTACGGAAAAAATGTCGGGTCGGGGCGGCCAAAAAAGTTCGGGTCGGGTTTCGGGCTTCGGGGCACCAAAAAAACCGGGTTTCGGGCTTCGGGTTTCGGGTCAATCTAAAAAATATAATTTTTTTATATTTTTTAAAGCGATTTCTTTAATATTTTTAAAACTTTCCCCGGCGAAGCCCACCGGCATAGCCGACCTTACGTTTTCAAAATTATAAATTTGATTTCTCTGATTATTTTTTATTTTTGATTATAAAATCTATTTTTTGATTTTAAAATTCAAATAACAGCCATCAATTAACAAATTATTCCAAGAGCAAAATATCAGTAAAAAGGATAAATTTGATAAAAGATTTTTACACAAAAATTAGTAACTTTTTAGATTTTTGAGATTTTTTTTTTGAGAAACCCTAAGCAAAAGTGTGTCCGGCGGTGCCAATAGGCGCCGCCGGGGAAAATTTTGAAAATCAAGATGTGATTTACAAACAGATTTTGACCCAAAGCAGATCAGTTATGGAGAATTTTTGTGATAAATTTTGAGAAAGTCTGAGGTAAACAGTGTCCGGCGGTGTCGATAGACGCCGCCGGGGAAATTTTTTTTTTATGTTTCAATGAATTTTCTAGAGAGAAATTTACAAAAAAGGTGTCTATTATAAAATTAGAGAAGTTTTTTGACTACTTTCTTTTAATAATTTTTGTATTCTCGAACTGATTTTTGGAAAAATAATAAATCAAAAAAGAGATTTGAATTCTTTCCACCATGTTAGGCTTCTGAACCCACGTAAAAGATTTGGCGACAACAGTACCTATACCACTAAACCGAATATCGTCGCGATAGATTCTTAAAAAAGTTTTATGTCTGTTAAATATTTCCTTCTAATTTTCATTTCTTTCTAATCTCCTTCTGATTTAATGCTCAAGCACCCATTCTTACCAGTGCTTATTTTTGCCCCGAAACCCGACCAAAAATACCGGGTCGGGTTTCGGGCTGAGAAAAATGTCGGGTTGGGTTTCGGGTTTCGGGCGAGAAAAAGACCGGGTTGGGTTTCGGGTCGGGGCGGCCAAAAAAGTTCGGGTCGGGTTTCGGGCGAGAAAAAGACCGGGTTTCGGGTTCGGGTCGGGGCGGCCAAAAAAGTTCGGGTCGGGTTTCGGGTTTCGGGCGAGAAAAAGACCGGGTTTCGGGTTCGGGTGACCCGGAACATACCTGATTTGTAGTGCAAAGTGGGTTGCATATTTAGCATTTTTTGGTGCATATTTAGCATTTTTTGCTAAAATTACAAAATTTACACCCCTAGTAATCAACTTAAGAAAAAAATGTCCCAAAAATGAAAAATTTTAATTTTTTGAGAAAATAAATATTTTCCAAAAATATTTTTATATATTGATGCATTCCCTGAAATGTTTTTGATTAGTCACTGGGTGAAAAAAATTGAGTTTTTAAATTTATTTGGATAAAAAATTTTGCTTAAAATTTCGTGCATATTTTGTCATTTTGGTGCATATTTTACGATTTTTATGCATATTTTTTTTTGCATATTTTAACATTTTTCGAGCATATTTTATGCGCATATTTTGCTTTTTTTTTGTGCATATAAATCCGTGCCCTACTCATAAAACATTGATTTGAGCCAGAAACTGCTGTGAAGGAGAGAGGGATATTCGCGTAAGCTTTTTTAAATTCAAAATTCATATTTATGATTATTTTGGCGTAATGTTTTATTTATCTTTAAATAAAAAATTTTCACGAATTTTAAAAATATGCGTCCTTACCGGCGCCACCGTTGTTTGGTGAGCATTGGCTGCTTACAGTGCTCATCATCATTACGGTAGTGCACGAGTCTACCGTGTCGGAATGGGTGGGCGAAAGTGAGGACGACACTGCCTTTGGCTGTTTCAGCATTTCACGAAACAAACTGATGATCAAATGGTGGAGCCAAAGCTTAG
The DNA here is from genome assembly GCA_039877585.1 of Heterodera filipjevi. Taxonomy (NCBI): domain Eukaryota; kingdom Metazoa; phylum Nematoda; class Chromadorea; order Rhabditida; family Heteroderidae; genus Heterodera; species Heterodera filipjevi. The sequence goes on along the minus strand of JBDPZO010000005.1, from coordinate 2,017,127 downwards.
ATTAAAAAAAAGGATAAAATTAAATAGGTCGTTTCACTTTCATTAATTAATGGGATTTAAGACCGAAATTTCGGTTTCCGTTTTTCGCGAAAACTAGGCATTGGATTCTGTTTCTCGAAAAAATTTTGAATACGATTTTTCATTTTTCCGAAAAAATAAGTTAAAAAAATAGGAATTGCAATGCCGGTCTCCGTTTTCAAAAAAATTAGGGCTCGGATTCGGTTTTCAAAAAATAAGGCAATGGAATTCCAATTTTGATTTTTTGGAAAATCAGACATTGGAATTTCAATTTTTCTTGCAGGGAAAACTAGACCTTGAATTTCCAATTTTCGTTTATTTGAAAAACGGAATTTTAGGACCGGAATCCGTTTCCCAAATAAAATTGTAAAAACAATATATTAAAAAAATAGATTTAAATTTATAAAAAATTCAATAAATCCACCTGGATGACAAAAAGGATCCCACAAAAAATGATGATCACCAGAACGATGGTGTTGAATTCGTCAACCGCAAAATTGCCTCTGATCGGTGACCGATTCTTCGCTGTATGAAGACCTAAAAATATTCATTTATATGTGTAAGAGTAATATATAAAACACATAAAATATATTGTTAGTATTTATGTTAAAACAATTTCATACCAAAATTATTTATAATTTATTAAATTTAATTGTTCATTATTTTATCAATATTTAATTTAACTATGATTTTTGCCTTTTTTTAAAATACCAAAATTTTTGAGCATTAAAAACCCAAAAGTTTTTTTTTATCCTATTAAGGACAATAGAAAAGTTTTAAAAAAATGTGTTAAAAAAACCAGTGGTGGTCACGGACACGAATTTTCATATCCGTGTCCGTCCAAAGTCCCAAAAATCGGTGCTGGTGCATTTTCTTGAATTCCGCCACCTATGCGCGTTTCTTAAATCCGCCATTTTTACTGAATTTTTGAATATATATAGTCATAACTTTACTCAAAAGCAACCAAATTAAACAATCTTGGTATTGTACGATAGCATTTGTATCAGGGATGTTCCGGGTGCCCCGAAACCCGAAGCCCGAAACCCGGTCTTTTTCTCGCCCCGAAGCCCGAAACCCGGTCTTTTTCTCGCCCCGAAGCCCGAAACCCGACCCGATATTTTTGGTCGGGTTTCGGGGCAAAAATAAGCACTGGTAAGAATGGGGGTCTGAGAACTAAAACCGAAGAAGAATTGTTTGAGAGAAAAAGGAAATTTAAGAAGAAAAAAATTATTATAAAAACTTTTAATAGTCATTCAAGTGATTTAATAAATATTGTGGTGGTAGAAATATTGTTTCTCCATGTCTCTTGCTTGGGTTCAAATCTTCTACACCGCGAGAAATTTTAACTTATTTTTTAAATTTATATTTTAAAAAAAGCTCGGAAAATTAAAAATTTATAAAAAAAAACGATCCCTTAATTTATAAATAGACCCTTTTTAACATTTTTTTTTCTTGGAAATTATCAGATTTTCAAAAAATTTCCCCGGGCGGCGTCTACCGGCACCGCCGGACACCCTTTCGTTTAGGGTTTCTGAAAACACATCTCAAAACCCTTAAAAATTCTTTCACCAAATGATCATTTAGTGACTTGGAATAATTTTTAGAAAATGATGAATTTTGACTCCTAATCCAGCAGGGATGGTATATAAAAAATTTAAAAATAAAAAATAGATTTTGCAGTATAAAAAAGAACATTATTAGAGACATTAAATTTTTAATTTTGAAAACAGAAGGGTCAGCGCCGCCGGGAAAATTTTAAACAATTATTAAATATTGCTTCAAAATTTTTTTTTATTTTTCTGGTTGCCCCGAAACCCGCCCGAAACCCGACATTTTTCTCAACCCGAAGCCCGAAACCCGACCCGAAATTTTTGGGCCGCCCCGACCCGACATTTTTCTCGCCCCGGAACAACCCTGATTTGTATTGCTTTATTAGCTTACTAAATTTCAAAAAATTTCGTTATGTTTTTCAAGAGTTATGGTAATTTTTCTCACTTTTTTACCTATAATGAAATTTTTTTAAATTTTAATAAGCTAATAGAGTAATCCAAGGGCTATCTTACAATACCAAGATTGTTTGGTTTGGTTGCTTCTGAAAAAAATTATGACATTATTTATACGGAAAATCATAAAAATGGCGGAATTTAAGAAATGCACCAGCACCACAAAAATCGTTGTCCGTATCCGTGACCACCCCTGAAAAAAACCCTTGTGCAAATTATTTTTAATAAAAAAAGGAAAATTTTTTGCCCCAATGAAATTTAATTGAAAAAATGATTTCCACTACTTTTAATAATAAAATAAAAACTGAAAAAGAGACAATTACCATTTAATTTGAATTTAAAATTACAAATATGCTTTGTCTAATTATCATAATTAATTAATTACCTAATTAGTTATTGTTATTATTAGTAATTTGGCCCTTCCTCTCTCACCCTGATAGCCTTTCTCCGAATTTTCGAACACAATGGCACTGATACGAATTCTGAAGCCGCCAAACCACCAGGAAAACAGATAGCCAATCAGCACCAGTGAAGCGATCATGAAGGCAAACTGATTATCAGAGGGAGGAGAAAAAAAAATGAAAATTAATGAATGAAAAACAAATTTTTTAAAATCAAAACAGCTAAAATCTTTTTTTTTTTGTAAATAGAAAATTTTAGGCATCTATCAAAAATTGAGTATTGCAAAATAATAATTATATTTTGAAAGTTAAGAATAAAAAATGCTTTTTTTTTTTTGTATTTAGTCAATAATAAAACCCAAAAACAATTTAAATCAAATTTAATATTAAGAGAACTTTTGTGAATAATTTATATAAAATAATTTTTTCAAATAAGAAAAATAAAAATCTTTCAATATTAATTTTCCTTTTTTTTTTTGTCTTGCAAAAAACACCTGCATCAAAATGTGTGGCACCAGCAAATATGGAGATCGAAATTTGACACCCGACACCAAAAGCATGGCAGCAGCGATGGCCAAAATCAGTGAAATAATTGTGAGCAAAATGGACAAGGTGGAAACAGATTTGGGCCCAAAATCGTCGGCAGTGCCAAAAAGGTCGACAAAGGAAACGATCAGCTGCAAAAACATGGAAGGGAAATGAGTGATCAAATTGGGTTTGATCAGACAGGGAAAATGTGATCAAATTAGGGGGACCAGAGGAAAATGTTGACTATGAAAAAAAAACAGAGAGAAAACAACAAATATAATGGTCATACGGAAAAAATGACCATCAAATTGGACATTAATTAGAAAGGGAAAATGATTAAATTGAAGTAATTAGTCGGAAATGATCAAATGGGAAGCGAGAGAGTGAAAATCAAAGATATGATCAAAGACAAAAGTAATCACCAATTTGACAATGATCAAAGACAAAAGTAATCACCAATTGGACAAGGGAAAGAAGACCAAACGGGATAATCAGGCAGATAAAAGGTGATCAAATTGGACTGATCAGAGACCAAAAAAGAACGAATAAATTGTCATAAAATTAATTAGACAAGCCAGAAGAGGAAAAGGAACAAATTTGTGTTAATCAGAAGGAGAAGAATGATCGAATTGCATGATGAATGGGAAAATGTATGAAAAGATCGTGCTGGCGCATTTCGTAAATCCGCCATTTTACTGAATTTTCAACTATATTAATTAATACTAAACCAAATGAAATAATCTTACAAATTATATCGTACGATAGTCCTTGAAGTGCTCTGTTAGTTTGCTAAACTTCAAAAAATTATCTTGAATTTTTCAAAAAGTTATGACAATTCTTTCCATTTTTTTGGCAACAATTTTTTCAAAACTTACTAAATTTTTATGAAATTTAGCAAGCCAATAGAGCAATTCAAGGTCTAGCAGACGATACGAAGATTAATTAATTTGATTGCTTCTAAGCAAAGTTATGACTTAATTTAGTCGAAAATTCAGTGAAAATTGCGGATTAACGAAACGCACCAGCATCTGAAAAAATGATCAGATTGAGAGAATTTATATGAAAAAAGGAATCATGCTGATTTCCGTTATATTTTTTTTGTCAATTATTTGTTTTGAAATCTCTCACCTGAGTAGAGAAAATGACAAATTCCAAGACACCAAGCACAATGGCGACATGCCTGATCTGTACCAGGCCACAACAGCAACGGGAATCCAACGTCTTTAAATCACTTTCACGCGTAATGACTCCTTTTTTGCGCGATGGCTTTAAACCACAAAATTATTTAAGAAAAAATATGGACTAAAATCACCTAAAATTAAATTTGGGCTTGTCATAATTAAGGTTCATAGTTTTTTTATTTTAATTTTTTTTTTTTTTCTGCGGCTTTGTATCGGTCAAAAAAGCATGAAAATTTTTAGCCCGAAAATTTTCATTTTAACGTCACTTTCGCCACTGAAAATGGTATTTGTAGAATTTTCGCATCTAAAATAGTTACGCACCTGTTTTTGCCATGATTTTTACTTTTTTTTTGAGAAAATTCTTAACAAAATTGTATAAAAAAGTGCATCTCTAAGGTCCAATTTTTGAAAATTTTCATTTTCAAAAATTAATTTTAAAAATTACAAAAAAAAAGCACAAATTTAACATAAAAGGCCATATATATATTCATTAAAAACGAGAAAATAATGTGCCAATACTTAATTATCAATTTATTTTTAATCAATTTAAATGACTACCATAACCCTTTTCTTCAATTATGCCCTTACCATAATCGTCGTCGCTGTCGTCCTGCCGTTGGTCTGCCGTTGCTGATCAGTCGGGCCAGGCATTGAGATCGCTGCTGCTGGTCGCCGACTGATCGATGCGGCGGCCCAATTTCCGTTCGTCCCATTGCCATTTGTACCGTTGGCATTGTGCCCATTTTGAATGCCATTATTGCCATTGTTGTTGATGTTGTGGTTGTGATTGTTATTATTGGTGTGCTGTTGTTGGTGATGACGATGAGCAATGATGGAAGGCGCTGTTGGCATTGAGCACTTAAATGGTAAAAAATAAATTTAATTTTATATACATATTTCATTTAAATTTAATTAAAAAATGAGGTTAATTTATGAATAAATTAAAAAAATTTGGAAAAAAGGAAATAACATTATTTGTTATAAATAAAAAAGGAAATAAATAAATTCGGTTACTTCAAAAAAATATGTAAATTGCATTCAAAATAATGATAATTTCTTTTGCGAAAAAAAAAAAAGACAAGAACAAATTTTAAATATATTTGATTTATAAAAGAATAAACGAAAATAAAATAAAAAATTTAAAAATTCATTTGTTAAAAGAAATTGAGAAAATAAAGAAAAAAAATTTTAGATTAAATATTTAAAGAAAAAAATATATTTTATTTAATGTAAAAACAGAAATTTAAAAAACTTAATCTAATGAAAATGTAAAAAAAGAAGATTTGGAGGTGTAAACGAATGAACGCGTTTTAATGTAAAACTTTTGCTCGGAGTCGGAGGCAAAAAAAAAACATAAATCAGACAAGAAAAAAGTTGTTGACGGAGAGATCGATAAATAAATAAATAAAATGGGATAAATGCAACGGATATATGAAATAAAATGGCGGGGGATTTGCTTTCATCGGTGCTTAATTTTTAGCTAAATTCCAAATTTTAAATATTAAAATTTAAATATTTTCAAGAACTGTTTGGCTTTAACTCAAAAATTAAAAGAATTATTTAAAAAAATAATTTAATTGTTGTCTTTTTAGTGATTTTATTTGTTTTTGGTAAAAACCAAACATAAAAATTCAAAATCTATTGTTATTTAAGGAAACTTTAGCAATTTTACTACCATTTTCTACCATTTTGATGGAATTTAAGCCCATTAGAAAAATATATGTCCCATAATTTCCATACCATGCCCAGCTTTATCCGTCACCCATTAAAAAAAGGGAAGCATTTACATCACCATCAAAAAAAAAATCTAAATATACACTTTAAACCATGCTTTTTTATCTCCCATATTCCCATTTATTGTGTCCCAAATTGGCTGCCACTTTTTCCGTTCATTTATTTGGTATAAATTTTTATCCGCTTTATCTCCCCCCTGGCCCCTCCTCCCCCACTTAATCCGCTTTATCCGCCCCACTTGAGGCCTCCCCGGGGCCCATCATTAATGAGTTTTCTTTTATATCAAAGGATTGCGCATTCATTCCCCCCCCCCTCCAAGGGAATATTTATGAATTTTTTGCGCGGTTTTTCTGCTAAGGGTGTGACGCTTAATTTGATTATGTTGTGTTGTTGATGATGTGCTATACTGCTGATGGATGTGCAAAGAAAGCAGGAGGAGGAGGAGGACCATGAAGAGATAATTTTTGGACAGAAAATCCACCCAAAAAAGCGAGTTTTATGGCCAAAATTACTGGTTTTTGCCTCCAACCCGTCGGGAATGTCGAACAGGACGGGTTCGACAATGTTCGGGGTAAGGTCCCTCACCAGGTGTCCTTATTTTGATGGTTTGTCTTTATTTCGATAGTTTGTCCATATTTTGAAAAGTTGTCACCATTTAAGGGATTTAAGGGATCATAAAAATGCTATCATTATTTGGTTTGAAAAATTTAAAATTTCAAAAAATATGAATTTTTACTTATTATAAAATTTTTAAAAATGCTCTCAAAATTTACAATAATTTTTAATCGATGCAATAGAAAGAAGGAAAAAGATGAACAATGAAGAACAAAAAAATGTGTTGGGACGGCGGGAGAAAGGTCAAATTTTGTAAAGATCAGCAGAAATAGATTATTTTAGGGGGCAAAAATAGTAAAATTTTGAAAAATTTTTTTTTCTATTTTTGTCACATTTTTTTAACGAAAATAACAAAAGGTAAAATTGAATGAATAAAAATATAAAGGGGTTTTTTTAAAATCTTTGAAACCAAATCCCCAAAATTTTGAACTTTGTTATTATATTTGAATAAAAGCTTTCGGATTTGTCTTCATCTTTTAATGGCAAAAAAAAAAAAGCAATGGCAGTCCATAAAAATTTGACCCTAAATTATTGGAATTTAAAAAATAAACCAGCAGATCTGCAGAAAACTGTCCTTTTATGTATCAAAAAAAGTTCTTAAAACCTTTGTTTCCAAGGGAAAGTTATTTCCAATTATTGCGGCATATAAAACCAATTGGCGCTATTTCTAAGGGACGGGGTCGGTTGGGCGCCGGCTTTTTTTAGCGCCGCCACTTTGAGAAGCCATAATTTTTTTCTAAGTCTGCCAATTTAAGCATAGCTGGTATCACTCGAAAGCCCTAAATGTTCTGCATTGTCTTGTCAAAAATCAAGAAAACTCATCCTGGCATAAAAAGTTAGGGCCTGTCGCGCCGAACCAGCAAGAAAAATTATTTTTTTGAGGGTTTATGGCCATAATTTTTTGTATATTTTCAAAATTTTTGAAATTTAGCATACTGATATACCCTGTCAAGCGTTTTGAATAATACCTAAATTGTTCGGTCCGCACCGAACTGGGCGGTCCCGATTCCGGGTAAATTTTAAATTTTTAAATTTTTTAAATTTATTGCTTATATTTATTATAAATTAATCAGTTTTTAGCAGATGGTCTTCCGCCACTATGGGCATTAGATTTTCCGAATATAATTTGAACAATTAGTTTTTAAGTTTTAAGAAAATGCGGGCAAAAAAAATAAAAATTTTTAACTTGGACGGCCAGCAGATGTTTCTTAAAACTTATGTAATAAAATTACGAAACACGCCCATAGTGGCGGAATTTACGAAACGACCCGGCAAGCATTGAATTAGTGCATCGTAATTATGATTTTACTGCTTAAACTGATTAATTATAATAAAATAAACATAAATAATTTTAAAAAAAGAAAAAAAAAATTCAAATTATGTATTTTAGGAATAGCGCCAATCGTAATTTTTGGTCTCTAAAATTAAAAAAATACTCAAAAAAAATTTCTACCTTAAAATTAAAAATTTGCCATCTGTAATAAAAGATAAAAAAATTTTGATAAAATTTTCGTTTTAAATATTTGCATGGATAATCGGCTGAGGGATAACAAACAAACAAAAGAAACAATTTTTTTTTTTTGTGGGTGGAAAATTGAAAAAGGAGAAAAAGAACCGGAACGGCACAAAACAGCAGAGCAGAATAATAAAAACGAACAACAGACAACAACCGCAGCAGCAGCAGAAGAACACAAAGAAATATGCACCACACAAAAAAAAGGCACACTTTAAAAAATTAGTTTTTATAAAATTTGAAATTTCTGAAGAAAAAATTTTAATCAAATTTTTGGGAAAAAAAATACTAAATTGAAGCAAGATTTTTGATGGAAAGTGAAAAACTTAAAGGAACAGAGGGGATAAGCCGATGTCCGAAAAATTCGGAAATAGAAACTTCGATACCTAACAATAAGGAACAAATCAAAATTACAGGGCTTTAGCGGAAAGCGGAATTCGGAGGCTTTAAAAAAAAATTCGGAATTCCAGGAGATCAAATAATTTCGGTAAGCCGGTAATCCCGAACTTCATTAATGTTATTCATAGTCAGAAAATGTAACACCAACAGCTGTTTTTTTCATACGTAAAATACTACGTGGCTAGTTTTTTCCTTAAAATTTTTTCCTATTTTTTCAACAAAACAAATTTTGTTTAAAAAAAAAAGAAAAGAAAATTAAAAAATTTCTTCGGCGAGAGGCCAAATGGAGTAGGGAGGGGCGGCGAGGGGGGTTGTGTGGTTATTTTATGGGGGGCGGGGACCCCCCGTGGCAGCATCAGCAGTAGGCGACCGACCCCCCAAAAAAGTCGGCAAATAAAAGGGGCCGGGGGGGGGGGGGGAGGGGGACAAAACATCAGCAGAGGACGACGATCCCTCCTCACTCCCTCTGCACACCATCCGCCGACATTCTTCTCCCATTTCTCTCAACAAAAAACCTAATGGAAAAAGAGGGAGGAGAAGGATGACAATAAAACAGAACAAACAAATTTATCACAGTGTGGCAAAAATGGAGAGGAAAAGGGTAGAAAAAAAGTGAGGAAATGGGAATAAAATTGGAAAAAATTGAAAATTTTTTAACAATTTTAATTTTATAATAAAAGGAGGAGCTCACTGAAGAATTTATCAGATTGTGCAAAAAAAAAAAACAGAGAAAATTCCTGAGGGGGTAGGAAAAAAATATGGAAAAATTATATTATTTTTTAACAAAATGGAGGTCATCAAAAAGAGGAAAATGACGAAACCACTTGAGGCGGTTATTTATTTTATTTTTTTAAATTTATTTTAATAGGATGTTGAAATAAATGGCTGAATTCTCTGTGACAATAAAAAATAAATAAAACTAGGACGTCTTTGAAACACAAGGAAAATGAAGAAAAAGTTTTAGGGATTGGGGGCGGGGTGGAAAAACGAATATAAATAATCTATTTAGGTATGTAAAAGAAATATATATATATATATATATATATATATTTTTAAACAGAAATAAGACCTATAAAACAAAAAATAAAAATAAAAAATGACAGAAAGCGGACAATAAAATTGAGGTCATGAAGGCTCTTTGCCAACCAAATGGTCACAAAATTTAGCCTGCTTTGCACCTAAGAGAAATTTACTTATAAATTTAAGCTAATTGCCTCATTTTTAAATGGGTAATAAAATAAAAGTAAAAAACAAAATTTAATTGCCTCTTTTTTAAATGAATAATAAAATAAAAGTAAAAAAAACAAAAATTTTAGAGCCAAATTTACTATAAAATTGTATTTCCGGAAAACAAAAACAATAACAAATTTTTTGCATTACTAAAAATGAAATGGGATGTGAGTCACCCATCACATATAACATTAATTTATGTGTACATAATAATCAAAAAAATATACATAAATGAATGTGAATGAAAATGTGATGCTTCTGATGATGGGGAAGATGGGTAAATGGATTGGAAATGGCTGAACAAATAAATGAATGAATGAGAATGAATGGTGTCACATTTTGTTGGACGGACTAAGGAAAGGGGGGGGGGGGCAGGGGCAGGGCGAAAGAATGACATTGGCACTTGACACCGTCCAAAAAAAGATGGCATAAAAAAAGACAAAAAAAAAAAAAAAAAAAAATTCGGGGGAAAGGGGGTGGACAGGGCGAAGGAATGCATGAAAAATAAATCCATATGAATTAATAATAAGCAGTAAAGGTTGCAAAACAAATTTTGCTTTTAAAATTGTAACCTTTTTTTGCTTCCATTTTAAATTCTTAATTATTTAAAAATTCCCGATTTTTATTTCCCATAAAACACATGTTTTAGCTTATTAGTAAAAGTTTTCATCTAAAAATTAATTGAGAAAAATAAGTAGTTTTTTATTGGAATGCTTTTTTGGTTTTTTTACGAATCTTTTTATGAAATTCTCTAAAATCGAATAAAAAGAAGTATTATGAAATTCAATAAAAAAAAGTGGGGGGTTAGGAAATTTTTAATCTATGCTGAACCTATCCAAAAAATTTTAAAATTTTCTGAAGGCAAATTGACTAAAGATGGATAAAAAAATTTTGAAAATCTGCCAAATATTATGTTAAAATTAAGTGAGTTACATTTTCGTTTTCGGAAATTGCAACTCGAAGCTTTTATAATTTCACTAAAATCTCAATTTTTCTCAAAATAATTTTTGTGTGCTTGTATTTCTGCTGCTGTTCGCATTCTTCTACCCCAACCCGGTAGTTAGTACAAACTGTCTTCAATTAATTAATTAATTTTTTTTTTCATTTTAAATTTGGCGTTGTGTCATCCCCTTTCAAATTTGACTCCCCGCCAGCTGCGCAATATGAATGTGCCCTGCTGCTGTTGCTGTTGTGCGGCGTATTGTGTGTGTGTGCTTTAGTGACCGTCCATCCGCGTCCCCCTTCCCCGCCCCGCGGCGCCTTCATTCTTCAAAATGCGCAATTGCCGCCCCCAGGCGCCACCACAAAATCCAATTCATCCAAAATTTGGGATGATGAAAATGATGATGACTAAGGAGGAAGGGATGAATGCGGTGGAAGAGGAAGAGGATGCGGAAGAAATGAAGGATATGGAATGCGTTTTGGAGGATAAAGATGACAAAGACACAATGCGCAATTGGTATTACGTTTGTTAGGGGGGGGGCATAAGGGATGAAGAAAGTTTATTGGCTATTTAAAATATTTTGGGTATAATGGAGTATGAAAGGTATTATTATTATATATGCTATATGTTAATAAGCTAATATATATATAAATATTTATATTTTTTATATATAAATATATAGCGGATTATGCAAAAAATTGTAAATTATACATGAAAAAGACAAAATATGCATAAGCATATGCACAAAAAACTAAAAATGTGCATAAAATTTTCGATTTTAAGCTAAATTTTTTTTCTGTCACAAAGGCAAGCAAAATAATTAGTAATTTTATAAGTTATAAAAGAAAATTAAAAATTTTGGAGATTCAAAAAGCTTGTAAAGAAAAATTAAAACTGCATAAAAGAAAATAGGTGAAAAGATATATTTCTGAAAGAGAAAAAGGATTAACCCCCCCCCAAAAAAAAATTGTCTGTCTCTATAGGAAAAGTAAAATATATAAAAAAAAATAATATAGGCTGAGAATAAATGTAAATGCAATACATATGAGTTTATTATTCGAGAAAATTCGCATAATTTAAGCCTAAAACTCGAACGTGAAAAAAAACAACAAATTTTCTTGGTTCCGAACTCGAACATATAAACCCAAGAAAATGGAATTTAGGAAAAATAAAAAATAAAAATTGTTTAAATTCTTCTACCTTCGCAGGTTGAGGCTGATGCCAAGTGAAGGAATGACTATCGATGACAAATAGGCAAGAAGTGTTCTTCTTCCTTTTCTTTACCAACATTTTCATTTTAAAAGTATATGTGTAATTTGTACAAAAATAAAAAATGTTTCTAAATAAAATAAAATTAAATAAAAAGAGGAAAATTGGGCGTCGAGGCGACTAAGCGCCAGTGATCAGGAAAAAATGACAATTCAAATTCTATGCAATTTGAAGGAGAATTGGGCGCCGCTGATCAGTTTCATTTAATCAATACAATTAGATGATGATAATCTTAGGGTAACAAAGTGATTTGTATGATTTGTAAAGGGTATTGAATACAAAAGCACCTTGATCAGATTATTTTGAATAAAGGTTGCAGGGATCGGGACCGGAACGGTAATTGTTAATTTTAGGTACCAAAAATAACAAAAATTTCTATACCGTTTTTTGTTGAATTTTAATGAAAATTATCATAGGAAAATCAGAACAGTAATTACCGAATATGTGCAATTCAGTGATTTGGTGAAAATTACATGTCAAGAGCAAACAACCATAATCACAAATTATTGAAAAATAAATGAAAGTGAAAGACAATTTAATGAAAGAGACGAGTCATGAATTTTTAATAGAAATAGGCAAATTTTTTGAGAAATTTTCGCAGTCAAATTTCATTAAAGGTTTCAATATTGCCCAGTGTAACGGATAGTCATCATTGTACACCAATTTAAATTTACCAAATTTTTTCTCAAAATTGAATAAATTAATAATTGAAAAAGATTACGTCGCATTGGACCATTCCCAATTTTTTGTTGATGGAAAAGAGCCTAATATTAATGAAAAATTGTTGGTCCCGATTACAATCAACAGAAATTACTCTTTGCCAATTAAATAATATTGTTTTTGATTGATGAGCCGTTCGTCGAACCCCTTTTTAATGAGACTTTTGGCAAAAACAAACTCTACCAAAAAATTTCTCTTTGGCCTGCGTAAGCAAATTTTTCTGTTTGGTGACGTATATGAATTTTTATGAGTTTTGATGATTAAAAAAAAATTTCTAAACATCGAAAATCAATTAAAAAACTGAAGAATATAATTTGTCCGGCTCAAGCAATCCTTTGTTATGTGCTAGCTAGCTAGTCAATTCTCTTACTTTCCCACCATCTCTTTAATTTATTTGAATTTACGAGAATTTTGTTAGCCTTATAAGCAAACATTTTCAAAAAAAAAAAAAAATCTTTGCCAACATTTTTTTTGTGTCCATGCAAATAAAAGCAAGCAAAAGTTATAAGGAGAAAGGAGGAACAGTTTTCCCGCAAATTTTGTATCTCACAACAGAAACATCAACAGCAGCTGCAGAAAATGACAAAATGGTGAATGAATGAATAATGATGATGATTATGACGAAGACCGACCGACGGAGAAGGGAGGACCAACCGACGGACGACCTGACCCAGGAAATTAGTAGAAATTTTTCTCAGCCTCCCCCCCCCCCCCTCTGCCCAAAAAATCCATCCCATCGACGAAAGCGATGTTCGGTTGGATGAGCGCAAAGTGTGGTGATGGGATGAACAGCAACAGCAGCAGTGCTACTACTACTGCCTGTTGTTGCTGCTGTTGATGGTCGAAGAACGACGGACGAACGAACACATTTTTTATGGGATTGGGAAAAGTGGGGCAAAGAAAAAAAAAAAAAATTGGTTAGAGAAAATTGGGTTTGCTAAGTTTTTTTTTGCGAGAAAAATTTTATGTGGTAAGCAGGCCGATTACGGTGATGAACAGGAAATGGGTATTGTAATTTGTTGTGGAAAAGGAAAATTTTGGGCGAAGCAAAAATGGGTCGGTGAAAAGGGTTTCCATTTTTAGAAAAAAGAATTTTATGGGATTGGGCGATTTACGGTCATGAATAGGCATGGTAAGAAGATGGAATTTACAAATTTGGGCGGATAAAATAATAGGTTTCCCAATTTGGGATAAGAGATTACGGTAAAACGGAACATATTTTACAATGGTGTCCTGATAATATAATTAGTTTTATTTTTTATGAAATTCAGTCGTCATGACTACAATTTTTTAAAAATCTGAAAAATTCGATGACATATTCTCAAAAATTCTATTTCCAATTAACAAAAAAAATTATATTTTTTCCAAAGAACTCTGTGCCAAAAAATTGTAAATTAGAAAATTCAAATAAAAATATGAACAAAAAAATTGCCTAAATGCAGCAGCATCAGCAGCACCAACAAAAAATATTTTCGCTCTAAATTTATGTTTTTGTTGTACAATAAATTGGGAGACCAAAAATCGACAAAAAGAAAGAAGAAAGAACGCGCCGGCAGCGCGACCTCCAAACAGTGACAGATGGGGACAGAACGCCAAAAATGGGAGGTTGTACAAAAAGAGCGCAATTTAATTGGATTTAATTATTTCGCAATATTTCAATTAGAGTAGAGCGAGACTGAGAATTTCGGGGAAAAACCGGAACCGGAAGAACCGGAACTAGAAAATCTGGAACAGAAAAACTGTATAAAAAATCCAGAACCGGAAATAGAAAATCCGGAGCCAGAGAATCCGGACCAGAAGATTGAATAAAAATCCAGACCAGAAAAACCGGAAATAGAAAATTCGGAACCAGAAGAACCAGAATTAGAAAACCCGGGATCAGAAGAACCGGAAATAGAAAACCCAGAATCAGAAGAACCAGAATTAGAAAATCCGGAGCCAGAGAATCCGGACCAGAAGATTGAATAAAAATCCAGACCAGAAAAACCGGAAATAGAAAATTCGGAATCAGAAGAACAAGAATTTAAAAACCGGGACAAGAAGTAACAATGCCGGTGCTGTTGCGTTAGTTAAATTGCGTCACCATTGCCATTTTTACTGAATTTCGACTAAATATAGTCATAATATTTCTCAGAATATCATCTTTTGTCTTTAAATTTTTTTTTTAATTTTAAAGAAATTTATATCAATTGTTTTCAGCTGAAAAAACAATTAAGTACAATTTTTTTCAAATAAAAATTTTTTTAATGGTAAAAAGGCAAAAAAAAACAAAAACTCGAACCATCAAATTCCATGAAATTTTTTTGGGCAAAAAGGAGTGCGACTTTTTGCTCAAGCTGACTCCAACCGGATGCAACCGCAACACGAGTGCCATTGTCATGGCACTTAGCCCTTCTCAGGCCTTTCTCCGGAGCCTTACTGCATAATCGAGCAGACCCGGGCGGCCATAAGGCCTTTTTGGCTTGCCACTCTAATGGCATGCCCCTGTGCCATTGCGCTTAGCAATCAATGGACACAGCGCCGTGCTCGCCTTAAGGTGGCAACGGGGGTTGTTCGGTCGCTCCGGTATATGCGGAGCCAAGGCGATGGCACAGCGATTAATCGCTATAATGTCGCAACCGAAAATTGGGGGCGAGCGGGAAACGGCGTCAGCGAGCATCGCACTTGCGCTGGACAGCGAGCGTTTATATTTATAGTAGGAAAAAAGCAAAATATTTATTTGATAGGGGCAAAAAGGAAGAAGGAAGTTGGAAAAACAGATGCACTATTTGCACAATGCACTCGTTTCTTTTCCGACAAAAATGTCGTACTATTTCTCCCTTTTTCATTAAGGTCATAAATTTGTAAAGACAAATTTATGAAAATAATTTATGTAATTAGTCAAAAATTATTGGGAGAGAATATTTTTTTGGGGAGTTTTTGGAGCTGTTTGAAAATAAGGCCAGAAAATATTATGCACCTAGGAAAAAATAGAAATTATTTTAAATCTCCTCTTTTTTTACACGAGAAAAGGTGAGGAGACCTTGTCAAGTACAAAACCGTATTTCGAACAACAAAAAAAAGAAGAAATAAAATACGCAAAAAAGTTTTCAACCATGAAAGTTCAATGAAATTTGAACGCTTGCCACCACGACCACTCCCCCATTCATGATGTTGTTGCTGTTGTTGCAGTTTTTCCCTTCTTACTATATACGATTTGAAAAATTTTCTACAAAATTACTAATTTTTTTTTTTTGACCAAAAACACTATTTGCACAATGCACTCGTTTCTTTTCCAGCAAAAGATGACTTACTATTTCTCCTTTTTTTTCATTAAGATCATAAATTTGTGGAGATAACATTTAAAAAAAATAATATATGTATTTAGTCAAAAATTATTGGGAGGAAATTCTTAGGAATATTTAAATTGGAAATTTTTGGGTAGGGGACTTGGGAATAAGGCTTATACTATGTGAAAAAACATAAAAGACAACGTCAACTCCAGTAAAACTATTAAAATGAAAGAAAATAAAAAAATTTAGAAAATGAACAAAGTACGGAATCATTATTAATTAATTTTTCAAATAAAATTTAATTAAAATATTTCCCCATCCCCACCTCCTCAATTAGTGGTGCTTTTGCTTCGGCCTCAGAGTTCTGGTCAAATGTCAGGCTGATTTCCTCGTCAATGTATCGTTGCGGCTGCTCGTGCAATGGACAATTTTGTTGGCCAATTTGATCGGAGGCGCAATTGGACATGAAAAAACTAAAAAAGCATTAAAATAAAATAAGAAATTTGAAAAATTTATTTTTTGATCAGCATTGTT
This sequence comes from Heterodera filipjevi, assembly GCA_039877585.1. Lineage (NCBI taxonomy): Eukaryota > Metazoa > Nematoda > Chromadorea > Rhabditida > Heteroderidae > Heterodera > Heterodera filipjevi. The sequence goes on along the minus strand of JBDPZO010000005.1, from coordinate 2,000,767 downwards.
CACTTTAAAATCGGAAAAATAGGCAGCCTCCTCCCCCCCCCCCCCCCCTCATAAAGAAGCAATTTTTTTTAGATATATCTCATCTTATTTTTACTTTTGTGACCAGTAAGAACATAAAAAAATCGAGGTTATTCCTTTGCAAAACCTTTTGCCGTGGGATGGCATGATTTCTGACTATGGTACGGAATTTTTGAGATCACTGTTTTAAATGCCGAAAAACTAAAAAAAAACTTTCGCACCATTCAATAGCTCCATTCTTATTCGCATAAAATTGTTTTTATCAAAAATTCGTTCGCTTGGCAATAAAAAAAAAATTATGCTCTGAACCATTTTGTTTGCTGACAAGAGGTTTTTGATTTTTGCGCCAAACTCAAAGGTACTGGTCCGTCCTCCAACGTTCATTGTCCGGTCTGGCTACGTTTTTTCGACTGTCAACCACAAAGACTTGGCAAATTTACAAAACAGTGACCTGCTGTGATTACTGCGTCGGCCTACGGTACTGCGTTTGTCCGATTCAGATCAGCAACAGATGATGTGTCTAAAATGGTTAATTATTTCCAAAAAAAAAAAGTGGTTTTCTTTCTCTCTGACCGCTTTGATTTTGCTAAATATGAAAATAATAAAAATTAAATTCAAATTAAATGTTCATTGGTATTTGAAAATGTAATAAGTGATCACACTCTCCAAATTGGTTTTTTGCTATTCCTTAATTAGTTGATTGAAAATTATAATCACTGGTAAATAGTTTGACCAACCAATTGAAAAAACTTTTGGTTTTTTGAAATATTAAGGACTTCAAAATAAAACAAAAAAATTTAGTGACGGTTTTTGAAAACCATAGGGGGGATCCTATTGATTTTTTCTTGGATTTTTTTAATTTTAAAATTGGCCAAAATAAATGTCACTCTCATGATCAGCAATATCAAAAACATTTTGAAACACCTTTTAATACAAAAAACGGACAAAAAAAATTAGTAAAAAAATGAAAAAGTGTCCCCCCTTTGATATTTTTTTTTTTCCAAAATGTGCCACTTTCCAATTAGCGCCAAACTTTTTCTAATTGTGAAACTAAAAAATAAGTACTGTTCCATGAATTGTATCTATCACCTTTTGAATCACATCGAATTTCTGATCAGTTAAAAATGGCAAAAATGAAAGGAAGAACGGAAATAAAAAAGGAAATTCAATTCATTTGTTCGACATTGAACAGCAAAGAGTGATGAATAACGACAAGAAAAAAAAATGGTTGAATGAATAAAATGAATGAAAATGTTGACTAATCGTTGTTGGGAAATTCGTTTTTGGCCGGAACAATTTTAATTAAATTATTTTCAAATTGTTTAACAATTGAAAATGGGGTTTTCTTGTTAAAATTTTGAAAAATTTGATGAGAAACTTTCAATTAGAACATGAAAAATTGCTGACCAATAATCAATGAATGATCAATTAGTCAGTAAAATTGTAAAAATTATGAGAATTATGGGAGGAATTTATGTAATTTGAAAGAAAATATTTAAAAATAGCTACTGGATAAACATATTATTTTACAATCAAATTCAATTTTAATAAAAAAAAAAAAATTAAAAAATCACAAAAAACACAAAAAACACAAAAATCACAAAAATAATAACCATTTGTATATGAAATAGCTAGCTATTAATGTGAAAATTTATTTATTTATGAATTTAAATATTTAACAGACAGAACAACATATTATTTATTAATTGCAATTTTGAAAGTTTTTGAGCGACTTTTTCATAGCATACGGTAGTAAAAATGCAGGTAATTTAATAGGGAAAAATGAATGCAAATACCTACTACTTCTATGTAATGTATTGGTCAATTTCTGCACCATTTTGCAGTGGGTGCGCTCATTAATTGATCATTATCACAATTTATCTGATCAATTTGTCATCAATCAATCAATCAAGTAGCGTAATAGCAAAGGTGGAAACAAACAATACATATAAAAGGGTGACCATCTGTTTTTCTCACAATGGTGTGAAATCATTCACTTTTTTTTTTGGATACTGTTGGCGTAAAAATGACACATATTTTTCAAATTGAAATAGCGAACAAAATACCCAATAAATATTGGATCAGTTGACAAAAAAGCCAACTTTTTTGATCAGAAAATTGAGCAATTTGATAAATTCATGGAATTTAATTGGGCTGAACAATTCCATAAGTCAAATAATAATCATGCGTGATCAGAGAGCAGTACAATAATCTTTGATCAATTCCCAAAATTAAAATGCCTTGCTTTTTTTTTTTTGAAATTGCATCCCTTTGGCCCCAAAAAACTTGCGACGATTGATCAGTTTTTGGGCAAATTTTCAAAATAGAAAATTGCATCTCATTTTGGTGTAATCACAACAAAATGACACCAAATATTAATGGAAAGATCAATTCTCATTCTGCTGAATTTAAACCGTTTTAAAAAAAGATGCTATCTTTTGTTTTGTGCCGGAAATGTCATTGTGACGATTAAAAGAGCAACAACATTACACCCGCTTCCCCTCGGCCCTCGTCCAATTGAGTACCGAGCAAATTGACCATTTTATTCGTCGACGGGAATTGATCAACCACCAATCACAAATCACCGTTTTCGCTATGACATTGTTGGATTTTATGTGTTTATGTGCTGCATCAGCACACCACACAATTTAACCCAGAAAATGGTTTCCATTCATTCCATCAGTCACCACGTTTTAATCATCGCTGCCGCCGCCGCCTTCGTTTCGTCGTCCTTTTCTCGTCAATTCACCGTCCGTCCGTCTTTCCATCCCCCGCCCCGCCCTCGTCCGCTTTAAACTGTTGGGGACTGATCACAATCTCCGCGCCACGCCGGCGGGGCGGTAGCGGCGGCAATGAAATGTTGTTGACGACGACGCTGGGGCGGGAGGTGATGCGATGATGAACGGTGAGCAAAACGGGCGTGTACGTATGTACACCCCTAACCCCCCCCAACAATGAAGACGAAGAAATTTACGATTTTCAAACTTTACCCACCCCGCCCTCTGCCCCGTTAGCCCGAGGAGGGGAGGGAGGCAGAGAAAGACAATTTCTGACGATGTATTTTTTTTATGGATGAATGGACGAAAAAGGGAATGAATGGATAGAGGAGGAGGAGGACAAATGCAATGGAGTGTTGAATAAATGATGAAGGAGAAAAAGGAAAAATTAAGAAAAAAAAAATTTGAAAAAACCCTTATTTAGGGCCTTGGGTAGCGCTGCAGAAAAATTTCTTTTCGTAATTTTTTTTTTTTGTTTTTTGGACAATCAATCTTAAAACGGAGATTTGTTTAGAAATTTTAGTATAGGTTATATTTTTTTTATGGATTTAGTATACAATTTTCATTCAAAAATGGGCAGGAGAAAAAAAGCTTTTTTCAAAAATTGTTCTTCTTGATAACTTTTACCCCCATTATTTAATTAATTTTAATAAAAATCCTACTTTTTAGCATAATTCAACTTTATTTTGGCCATATTTTTAATAAAACCGACAAAACCTAATTTAAATAACATTTATTTTCTTATGAAAATTCCAAAAACAAAAGGGAAAGTTTTTTTTTTTTTCCTTTTTTTTAAAAAAAGACTAGTAAAACCCAAATGAAAAATCATTTTATGGTTTGGATTGGTGTCGACTTAGAATTTTGGCACTCCATTCGGCCAAAGTATGTGCCAATTCATCATTGAATTGCCTTTGCATGGACATCTTTGCCATTTTGAACATAAATTTGTCATCACTGAGCACATTTTCCATACTGTATTTGGTCACATTGAATTCGGCACGGATTGCTGCCAGCGAAAAAAATAGCCAATTTTTAAGCCACAATTTTTCAGCGCTTTTGATGAAATTTTTTGGTTTGCCAAGCTCCTCAAGCAATGCCTGTAGGAAGGAAAAACTCAAATTTTTAAAATTTTATCCAATTTAAATAAAACACGACCATTTTTTCGTCATTATACAAATTGGGAAAATGCCAGGGATGTCGCGAGCCTGACATTTCACGATTACAATTATTGCCAAAATACGATACGATTAAATTTAAGATTAACGATTATGGGCCAAAACACGAGTACGATTACGATTCGCAACATCCCCTGGTAAATACGAAATTCAAAGGTTTCTGTGCTGTTTTCATAATTTTGCTTCCAAGGACAGGCCTTGGGATTCAAGAATTATGAGGAGGTATTTTCTTTCAAGGACGCCCTTGCCATTTTTTAAGGACAAGAGCGTACCATATTTATTCCCATTTTTAACACCCACTTAAATTAAACACAAAAATGAAATTCTGAAAAAGAGGTCCAAAGCCATCATATTCTCAATTAATTTCAATTTTTTACAAAAATAAATCAATAAATTCTTAGTTTTCAAATGATATTTAGGTGGTTATACGACTTTTGCACCCAAGACATTTGCGGCCCAGACATTTGCGGCCCAGACATTTGCGACCAAGACTTTTGCGCCTATGTCTATAATTGGTTTCAAATTGAATTGCCTTAATTCCAAATGCCCTAAAACGATTAATAATGAAGAAAGCATCATTTTTGGCTCTTTAGGTAATCCATTGGGGAGTTTTTATAAATTTTGATTTTTTTTTTTCAAAAATCTCCAATAACGCAATTATCGGACAAAATTCATGTAATAGCCTCTATTAAAGCCTTTTAAGGCCTTTTAAGGAATATGGGATTAATTCAACATAAATTTGAAACCAGTTTTGGGCATAGCCGCAAAAGTCGGGCCGCAAATGTCTGGGCCGCAAATGTCTGGGCCGCAAATGTCGGGACACCATTTCAGTAAGAAGAACAAGCACAGCCCATTACTTGGTACAGTAGTCCATAGTAAAGTAGGGCGGCCAGTTGTCGGATTACGGTCGTTTCGTGGTTCACATTTGTGCTAACTTTGGTACTTTTGGGATGTTTAAGTGCCATTTTCAAGTGCTGATAGTGCATTAAATCACTCATCATTTTAGCGAATTCAATTTTTTTAGTAAATTTTTTGAAAAATTCTTGGCATGATGGTGACATGTCCGCAATTTCCCTCATTAGTTTGTCATCCACCAAACTGTAGAAGCCCAATTCAGCAATAAAACGTGCCAATAGTTCAGCATTTGCCGACAATTTTGCCGAATCACTTAGGTATTTTTATAATATAATAGAAAATTATTTATTAAAGGATTTCATTTTTATTAAAATTTATAAAATTATTTCTTCTCTGTGCTTTTTCCCAAAAAGTGTAATTTTAAATGACTTTTTAGGATTTTTAAATTAAATAAATTGAAAATTGGAAATAAAAATGAAAATGAAAAACTATATTTAAAAAAAAGTTAAATGCATACTGATTTTTGAATGCAGTTACAACGGCGAACAGTTTGTCACTTTTCGGCGCCTTCTTTTCCAGCTAATATTAAAAATCATATTTTATTATTTTAATTTATGCTTAAAATAATTAGCTAATCACATAATTAACTAATTGATTGATTAGTTGATATTTTTCAATTTTCATTACCCATTTTGGGAGAAGGCTGATTAGAATAAATTTCTTTACAGTGTGAACAGTTGTTGTTTTTTTGTTACTCGCAATTGAAGTTGGTGGACTAATAAAGGCAAATGATTGCGAAATGAAAAATGCTTAAATTTAATGAAAAATGAAAATGACTTTATTTTTAAATAAAAGTTATAAAATAAAATATGAAATTTAAATACTTTTAGAGTAAAGACTTTTAGAAATTTTTTTGGCATAAAAAAAAAATTAATTCGAAAATATTTTGGTATTCCAAAATAATAAATGAATTAGAAAATTAAAAATATGCTTTTGAATTAATTTAAAGATTTACCTTGTAAGACGGAGAAGGAAAATATACGCAAAAGCATTGTGATTAAAAAAACAGAAACCTAAATAAATAGAAAAAATGTATTAATATATATTATTTATAATTTTAATAAATTATCCAATGTCGTCTCTATGATTGTCTCAATTGTCACCACCACATTTATGGAAAATCAGATTTAGACCATGGGTTAAAAGATAGGTATTAAATTGAAAAAAAAAATCAATCTTCAATTTTTATTACTTAAAAAGCCAAAACAAAATTTGATTTATACAAAAGAAATATTTGTAATAAAAAATTTCGTCACTATCATTAGAATTACTTTTTGTTGCAATAAAAATTTCATTTTAAATGTCAAAGAAAAATTGATTTATACAAAAGAAATATTAGTAATAAAAATCGGTGATGCGACATATATTATTCTTGGTGTCATTAAAAGCCCAGGAATATGCTCTATATTATACCAAAAAACCAAAACAATTGGTTAAGTTTCGGAAAAGTTATGCCCTGAAATGTACGAAATTTTGGAAATATCGGGTTTTTGCCTATCTTTTATCATAAATTTCCGAAACTTATCCATTTTTTTTTGGCTTTTTGATATAATATAGAGCATATTTAGGGGGCTTTTAATGACACCAACAATAATAAATACAGTTCATTCTGCGATTTTTTCTTGGTCCCGCGCCGCAAATGTCGGCCAATCATAAAAATCGTCATTATTTATTATTTTTAGCTTAACAAATTTTATCATTTAAAATGCCAAAAAAGACATTTATTCAAATAATATTTATAATAAAAAAAATTTCGTCACTATCATTCAATGAATTTTTTCTGCTAGGAAACAAGCGGCGGAAGTAGCAACACCCAACAAGCCTTAATAAGCTGACAACACTACAAAATTAACAACTAAATTAGACCAGCAGGGCTCCCATTTGTCCTTATTTATAAGGATCGTCCTTATTTGAGCCTAGGATCCTTATTTTGTCCTTATTTCTTACTCTTAGGTAAAAACTAAGAAAATTTTACTGTTTTTTACAATTTTTTAAGTTACTTCTAGAAAATTTTTCCTGACAGCGCCTTTGATACAGCCGGACATTCAAATCCATTGAAAATTTTAAAAGGATTCAAAAAACCAAAATTTTTATGGAAAAAAGGTGGGGGGGGGGGGACTCCCATTTATCGAAAAAAAAATTTATTGTCTCATTTAAACCCAATAGCATTAAAAGATTGACGTAGATAAAAAATATGCTGCAAACAGATGATTTTATTGAATAAAAATGTCATTTAAAGCTGGGACCACATTTTAAAAACTGTCATTATTTTGGACCCATCGAAATTTTAATTTTTCATATTTTCGAAGATAATGAGTCTTTAGTTTGAGCGAATTTTTTTATTTGTAGAAAATAGTGAATACATTTCTCATCCCTGATCTCCCATCGAACAGTATTGCGAAATTCATAAAAAAAAATGAATTGAATAATCAATGGTAAAATAAAATCTCAAAATTTTTTAAGTATTTTCATATATAAGGAGACGAAAAGTATTAGCCAAACAATGATAAAAATAAAATAATAAATTAGGCTTTGTTGAATTGAAGAGTTTTGGAGAGAATACTGTTTTTGAATTTTTGCTGCTTTTTAGCACATATTTCAGCATTTTTTACCAAATATTTTATTATGTATTTCTGGATTTTTAGCACATAATTATTAGGGATGTTTGGTACCAGAAATTTCCCGATACCCGGGAGTCGGGACCGGTACTCGACCTGGGTGCTCGGTATTTGACCCCGGTACTCAGTATCGGTACTACCGAACATCCCTAATAATTATCCTAACTTTAGTCATATATTTGGAGTTAGCTAAAAAAATCTTTTTTTTCTTTTGCTAATTTTTATAAATTTTTTTCAAAAAAAATTTATTCCATTTTTTAAACCATCATTTTGTTCTCTCAATTTCTTTATTCAAAATATTAAAAAATATAAATAAACCTTATTCAATTATTTGTTAATTATTTAAATAAATAATTGTTCACATTGATTTTTTGTAACAGTTTATCAGCTTTTCTTCTTGTCAAACAGGTAGAGTAAAATAAAAGCTATATAAAGGAGTGTAGCAACAACAAATAAGACTCGAAAGTTGGCAAAGAAACAAAAAATGGTGAAAAAGTCACATTGGTTTTTTTTTTTGCAAAATAATTGAGGTAACAAACACGAACTACCGTAATGAATAAGTTTTGTTTTTCAAATTTCAGACACACCTTGAAAAAGTTTAAATAAACATGACTGAAAGTTAAAAACCAATTTAAGAGGTTCGCTTTTTTTTTTGTTGTTTAATTTGAAACTTTCCAGTATGCCTATTTCATCTTTTTCAAGGTTCAAATTTGCTTTCTTTTTTTCTGTTTGGGGTTCGGGGAGTTCGTGAAAAATTTATCCCTTCCCTAATCTCGCTCCGATCATGATCATAAACTTCAAATCACATCATGGCTATTTGCTCTATAAAATGCCGCCATCTCCGCTTTTCATCGTTTTCCACGTTGTATATCCTGTCAAGGTACACTTCTGTGTGGAGGTGGCGTGGGACAAAGTGGTGGCCCAACTGAAAAAGGCCATATTGAAAGTTATTTTTCAAAAAATCCAAAAATCATGAAAAACTGGGCTCGCCGATGTAATAATTGGATGATTTTGAGGACTGATGATTTTTGAAATATTGCTTTGATATTTTGTTATTTTAAAAAAATCTTCAAAAATTGTCATATTAAAGTTAACAAGAAACCTTTCTCAGAAGCAAACAAATTAAATTAATTTTCGTGCCGTTCGATAGCCAATTAAATTTGCTTTATTAGCTTACTAAATTTCAAAAAATTACATTGTTTAAAAAAAAAATTGAGCCAAAAAAGTTGAAAAAAGTGCCATAATTTATGATAAGTAATTTTTAATAGAGCACTTCAAGTGCTATCTTACAATATCAAGTTTGTTTAATAGGATTGCTTTTGCAAACGTTATGACAAAGATTTAGTCGAAAAAAAAAGTGGCAATAGTGGCGCATTTAACTAACTAAAAAGGTGGCGCAATTTAATTAATGCGCCAGCACCTTAAAAAATAAATCGATGCCGAACAATCAGTCTTATTAAATATTTGTTGTTTTTCGTGTTTTAAATTAAAAACAAAAAAAGATTTGACCAAAGTGATTTAAAACCCTTTTTAAAAGTAAAAAGAAAATTCATAAATTATTATTATGTAAATATAATATAATCTTTACATAGAAATGGTATTTTAATTTTTAATTTATTCTTTTTTTTTACCTGGGTTAGGCAAATTGTTCGGCATTCCACGTTGCTGCATGTTCTCTTGGAGTATTCTATGGAGCCTAAATTGATCAGTTGATGCTGAGTTGGCATGCACATTGTTCCATGGTCCTGACGCTGAAGGGAAGAGCCAAAATAAATTAGGGAAAAGAAATTATTGATCAAGGGGAAGCGTGCGAAGCAGAAAAGTTGCCAAAAAAAGAAATTGGAAATTTTACGCTAAAATTGCAAATTTCCTTCTAGATAAACTATTTTTTTTTTTTTTTTTGGTAATTCCTTTCAATAACTTTTTTTTTTAAAAATTTTAATGGTATTTATGGCATAATTTAAGTTACCAAATATTAATGTATATTATTTCTTGAGGCATTTTTATAAAAGAGAACTTATTAATTGATCATTGTATAAAATAACACATATAATCTTTACAAAATTTTGATTTTTTTTACTTTGATTTTGCCAATCATAAGGCTGCCCCCCAGACGGCGGTTGTTGTTGTTGTTGTTGCGCTTGGTCTGCTGGTTGGGACGGTCGCACCTCCCAAATGTCGGTAGCAATATTGCGGCCCATCTTTGACCAACAACTACACCCCTCTTGATCCTCCCCGTAGTTTTTCGGCAGAAGCTTATCATCAGCGAAAAGTTTAAAGAGTTTGGTAGGCGGTTCCTTAAGCAAATTTCCCACAACTTTTTTCACATAGCATAACAAAAAATTAGGCACAGGGGAAGGAAGTACATATGTGCCCCAAAAACCTTTATTTTTTTCAGTTTTTCTATTTTTTAAATAGTATTTTTGAGCTTTTTCAAAGACAATTTCTTAAGTAAAAAAATGGAGAAACAAACAAAAACCACCGTTTCGGTTCCTTCGTTTCGACCCCGCGCGTTTTGGTCCCCGCGTTTCGGCCCAAGGGGCGTTTCGGTCCCGGGGCCGTTTCAGCCCCACGCCAAAAAAAAGGCAAAAACAAAATAAAACTGTCCAAAAAAAATTTTCTATTGAAAATTTCTCTTATATTTGAAAATCGAACCCCTTTTTTAAATTGGGTTATGTTTTCAAAAAAAAATTCAGCAGGTTTTCAAAAAGAGTTCAAAAATACTAGTGATAAAAAAATGTCAAAGTTCAAAAATTTTCAAGTTCAGAAATTTTCTCAAAGTTTTGAACTTTTTTGAACGTAACTTTTATATCATAAATAAAAAATTTGGTAGCTTTGGAGCAAAGTTATATCCAACGACGCTAAAATGGCCACGCCAAAGTGGCCACGGCAAAATGGCCACGCCAAAATGATCCAGACCGGTTTTTGGGGTCATTTTTTAAACCAAATCCGGAACTAATTAGACCCAGCGACGGTTTGAAGGAGGACGGACACCTTGCAGCAGAAGAACATTTTTGATATGGGCCTTGTCTTGTCAGAAGCCAAAAAGCACGTGCCAGCAAAGGCACACAAAATGAAGCCTACGCCTTGCGCCGCTAAGTAGCCAATTGTCTTACCGGCTCGCCAAAAAACTTAAATTCACAAATTCATATAATATTAAAAAAATATTAAAACAGGCAAGTTTTTTTCAAGAAAAAAAGTAAAAAAAAGTCAAATAAAAAAAAAAATCTTATTTTAGGACCATAATTTTATGCGTGCAATTTCTTTTTGTAAATTCCGCCACCCATTAGCATTCCGTTAAATCCGCCATTTTTTTTTTGTTGCATTTCCTGACCAAATGAAATTTCTTGAAATTTAATTGTTTAATAGATCCAATCAATAGCTATCGGACAACACCAAAATTGTAAAACATAATTGAATTGCTAATGAGTAGGGCTCGGATTTTGTGGCATTTGCCTTTTTTTTCTGCGCACTAGTTTCGTTATATTATGCATAAATAACGCATTTTCCACTTGGTTTGAAGCTTCTACGTTGACTTTTATTATGCCCTTTTTTTTTTTTTTGCCTTTTTCGGGATTTTCGTGCCTTAAATGCCTTTTTTGGCAACTTCGTGTTTTCATGCCTTTTTTGGCGTTTTTGCGTGGAAATTTTGAAAAATTTCTTAAGAAAAAAGGCAAAAAAAAAAAAAGAAAAATAGACCTCTTAATTGAACTTTCAAATTTTGTAAAAATAAAGCCCCTAAGAATGGAAAAATTTTCAAAAAATTGCCTCTAAAATTCTATTTTATCCAAAATTTTGATTCTCAAAAAATTTTTTTGCTTAATTTATAAAATATTAAATTTATTTCGCTTGTCTTCGGTGATAGGGAAAAGAATGTTTTTCTTTATCATTTTGACTAAAAAATTGCTTTGAAAATTTTTTGGCTTTAAAACACCAAGAACAAATGTGCGAAAAAAAAATTTGAAGTGCCTATTTTCATGCCTTTTTCAGGATTTTTGTGCCTTTTACATGACTTTTTTGCATTTTTTGGTGCCTATTATAGTGCCTTTTTCGCGATTTTTGGTGCCTTTTTTTTCGACCCCTACTAATGAGTAGGGTAGTGAATTATATTTACGAAAAATCCCAGAATATTTAAATAAATATTTACAAAAAAGGTTAAAAGTGACCATAATACTGAAAAAGCCCAAAATAATGACGAACTATTTATTTTTTTGCAGTGCAAAAAATCGAAATCGCGTTTTTATTAATAAAATAAGCAATAAATTGGTAAGCAAATTTTTAAAATTTTTCCAAAGTTGATTCTTAGGGGTGTATTTTTCGCGAAATTTTAGAATTTTTACAAAAAAAAAATCGAAAAATGCCAAAATATTTTCAAAAATAATGACAAACCCTCAAAATATTGATATAAATATTTTTTCTAAGAAAACCCCCAAAATATTTTTTTTATTGATGAATATTGATGTCCAAATGAAAAATCAGTGGATAATTCGTCAGTGGTTAATCCGTCAATGGACAATCCGTCAGTGGAAAATCAGCCAGTGGATAATCCGTCAATGGACAATCCATCAGTGGATAATCCGTCAGAGGAAGGACAATCCATCAAGCAAAAATCCATCAGTGAAGAACATTGCCTCTGACGGATTATCCACCGACGGATTTCCACTGACTGATTGATTGTCCGGAAGCCGTTTTCTCGTGTGGGACAATAAAAAAAGTTTGTCATATTTTTTGGATTTTAAGAAAAAATCCATCATACTTTTTCTTGAAACAACCTATTCCCACAATCTTGTCAAATAATAGCATAATTTTGCGGATAGTTTTCGCGCACAAAATGGCACACTCAAAAACATTAACCTTTCCACAAAAAGGCGAAAAACTTGAAAAAGCCACGAAAGACTGCGCCATAATCCACGCCACAACAGGTGCAACAATTCGCACATCGCTTTCGGCGGCGCCGAAGGTTAGTGCCGGCAGCAGCAGCAGCAGCCGGTGCTGACACTGCTCCAACTTGTTGGTGGTGGTGCTGCTCATTGCCAGCATGGGTGGCTTCACATTTTTGCGCTGGCATTAATATGTCCGCCACTTTTTCATAGATCAACATGCATTCGTAGGATAACTGAAAATTTTGGAAAATTGTAGAAGTGTCTATTGGGCTTTATTTGCCATAAATTAAATTTTTCGGCAACCAGAATTCCGACGACTCCCAATTTCAGAGTTTTTGTGGCTTCGTAATTTTGGCAAATCACATAGCAAATTTTTGTACGTGCTTTCATTCAGTTTTTCAGGAGATATGGCAGTTTTTAAAGCTTGTTTGGCTCCAATTTTTTTAAAGCTTCATGAATTTTTTTGAAATTTAACAAAGCAATTCAAGAGCTATCTTACAACACCACGATTGTTTAATTTGGTTGGTTCTGAGAAAAGTTATGAAGATTTACTTGAAAATTAAGTTAAATTGGCAGTTTTTAAAAAACGACCTAGCACCAATTTTTGTAAGAAAAAAAATACCGCACTAAAATGACGCAATTAAAAAAAATAAATGCCAAAAATGGCTTTTTATAGTACCTTTAAATTTTCTAACTCTTCATCGGCTTTCAATTTTTTTCCCTTCAATAATTTGGTATTAAAATTTTGTTTTGTTTCCAAATTTTTTTTCAATTTTTCATCCAATTTTTTCATCACACCACCATCATTTTGTTGTTCCGTTTGTTCACCAACACCATTGGCCAATTGGTCAACAAAATGTTCAATGTCTTCCCGTTCTTCTGGTGACAATTTGTTCTTAATTTGTTGCTTCGTTTTGGCAAAATGTCCCTCAATAAGTGTCGTCAGTTTGTCAATGTGCTCGTTGATCAGTTGTCCATTTTTCTCATCCTTTTGTTGTAGGTGAAAAATGATAGACTGAGAATAAGCCATGATTTGGTGCATAAATTCACAGATTTCTATGCTTTCCGCATCATTTGGTTCCTTTAAAATGAAATTTTAAGGTACGTAAAATGTAGTAAAAAAAGTCGCAATGAGCCGGTTGTTCTTTTTTTTCCGAACATTAGAAATTTCCAATTATACCACTTATAGTAGATAACAGGGATGTCAGCCAATCCAAAAAAAAAATTTTTTTGGTAATCTAAAAACGGAATTCCTGGCGAAGTACGAAAAGTGCAAGTTGGGGATTTCGGAAGGAGTGCCGTTTCAGTACGGAAAATGCAAATAATAAAAAATTCAAAATTATATGTACCGATTTGATTAATAAAAACATTATAATATTCTTATTAAAATATTTAATGAAGAACAGCAATTTATAAAAAATTATTTTATTTAAAAACATTTTTTATTAGAGACCGGAATTTTGAAAAAAACGGGGCCGGGGACGGGGACCGACGATGACCGGGGAACGGGGACTCGGGGCAAACATCCCCGTTTTGCCGGGGCCCCGGCAAAACGGGGACGGGGATTTTTCAAATTTCAAAATTTTCAAACCGAGCCTTTCATTACTAAAAAACAATTACAGAAAATAAAACCATAACACTAAAAAATAAGTACTTAAAGCAGGGTTGCCATTCGTACTTTATTTCAAAGTACGTACTTTATTTTAGGCCTTCATGCTTTGGAAATTTGAAGGCGTACTTTATTCTAAAGATGTACTTTGAAAACGGCTTTTTGCCCAAAAATGTTCATTTTTACGCCAAAAATCCATGTGCAGATCAGACCTAAATTTTCAAAAATTTCCCCGGCGGCGCCTATCGGCACCACTGTTCTCAAAATTTACTCCAATTCAACTATTTTTTATGCTAAATCTGTTACTAAAACAACCCAAATTTTCAAAAATATCCCCGGCGGCGCCTATCGGCACCGCCTCCGCACCCCCCCCCCCCCCCCGCTTGGTGAAAAATGCAGTAAATTTAACGATTTTTTATTGCAAATGAAAATTTTTGGAGTGTACTTTGAAGTTACAAATTTTCTCCGTTATGTACTTTGAATTAGAGCTCAGGAGATGGCAACCCTGACTTAAAGTTAAAAATTTTTAATAAAAAACTTTTAACTTAGAACATTTCGCCAATAATTATTTGTTTTTTTCAAAAAGTAGGGTGCAGGGTGCATCAATGGGAAAGTTTAACCCCGTTTTACCGGCCGTTTTCCCCGGCTAAATGGGCCGGGGCCGGGGACGGGGACCGACGATGACCGGGGGACGGGGCCCCCAGGAAATCCCCGTCGGGGCCCCGTCCCCGCCGGTCTTTATTTTTTATTACTTGCATTTTCCGTACTCAAACGGCCCTCCCTTCCGAAATCTCCAACTTGCACTTTTCGTACTTCGTCCTAGCACCAAAATCAACAATGGTAGGTAGGATGGCAAATGAAATGATTCCAAAAATTCATTTGGAAATCGGAATCCCGACCCCCAAAACGTCGGAATTGGGAAATCAGGATTCTTTGACATCCCTGGTACATAGAATGGTCGCAGGGGGAAGTTTGGGCACCGGGAAGTTTGGGCACCAGGAAGTTCCAGAAAACTCAGGATAGTTCATATAAAGAGTAGTACACTATCGAGACTTAAAATTTTCGAGTCGAGACTGAGACATAGTTATAAAATTAAAAGCAAATATATTTTAATTTTTTTCGCTAATTAAAATTTTTGGCAAATTTACAGTTAAATATATTGTGGCATTTTTTGGATTGTTACGGCACGTTTGAGCATAGAAACTATATATATTTAATTTTTACGGCTTTTTATTTTTTTAAATTGGCTGTATGGTGCCCAAACTTCATGTCGCCAGAATGGTCCGGTATACATCACTTGAGTGCCGCACGTTTCAGTGCCAGCCAAAGTTTTTGTCCACAACTTTTTATACATTGTAAATTTTTGATATCATTTGAAAGCTATCTGCGATTAGAAGCAATTCGTAAGCAGAAGCTAAGAGATTAAATAATGCTCGAAAAAGTTTTAGGATAAAGTTTAAAAAGTCCCGTTTTTTGCAAAAAATTTAAATTGTAACTTTTTCCAGAATTGTTTCATCGCTTAGCTTCTGCTTATTCATAGGTTCTAAATACATAAAGCTTTCGAAAGACATCTAATTTATGTGATTTGGTTATCAACAAAAAAAAATTATAGCCCAACAACATCAGCTGGCACTGAAACATGCGGCACTCAAGTGATCTGCTCCGCAATGGTCCCAAGTTTAGCCCATGTCTGGTCATTTCGACACTACGTTTTCGGCAGTGGGTAATTTCGACACTGAACTATTTTCAAAACTTTTACTGGTTTAGTACACTACATTAGACCATTTCGACACTGAGTAAATTCGACAAGAAAGAGTATTTTTTAAAAATAATGCCAATTTCAAAATTAATTGGGATTTTTCTCAAGTGTTCATTTCTCGGGCAAAATGCAAATGATTTGATGCATTTCCAACTCCAAGGCGAGATAAGAATCCCTATACAAAAAAAGATAAAACAGAATGCACATAGAAAACGATTTTCGGTTTATCATATCTTTATGGGTTGAAAAACAATGCCATTATCTAAGCCAATTCTTCGAGTGTGACCCCCGATAAAGTTCAGTGTCGAATTTACTCAGCGTCGAAAAAGTACATTATGTCGAAAATGTAGTAAAACAGTGAAAGTTATGAAAATAGTTCAGTGTCGAAATTACTCAGTGTACGCCCGGTTCCAAGCCGGACTGGCTGACGCCCAGGCATACCGGTGCCATCCACCGCGTGCTGGCGCATTTTATAAATCCGCAAATTTTACTGATTTTTCAAAGAAAAACTTGCCCCAACAATAAATGATTAAACAACCTCGGTATCGTGCAGCACCTAGTTCTTAATTGGCTCTATTGACGAGAGAAATTCAAAAATTATATGTAATTTTTAAAGTGTTATGTTAACTTTTTGTACTTTTTATGGGCTTTACACATTTTCTGAACATAATTCGGCATAACTTTGCTTCAGAGCAACCAAATTTTACAATCATCGTTTCATCCGATTGCTTTTGTTAGGCTTTGTTAACGACCAAAATTTGAAAAAGTTTCTTTAAGGCAGGCTTAAGCAAAAGGTGCTGGTGCATTTCTTAAATTCCGCCATTTTTACTGATTTTTCGTATAAATCATGTCATAACTTTACTCAGAAGCAACCAAATTAAACAATCTTGGTATTGTAAGATAGCCATTGGATTACTCAATTAGCATGATTAATTTCAAAAGATTTCATTCACTTTCCTAAAAGATATTGGTAAAAAAGTGAGAAAAATTACCATAACTCTTGAAAAACTTAACGAAATTTTTTGAAATTTAGTAAGCTAATAAAGCAATACAAATTCTATCGTACAATACCAAAATTGTTTGATTTGGTTGCTTCTGAGAAAACTTATGACATGATTTATACGAAAAATCAGTAAAAATGGCGGTTTTTAAGAAACGTCCCAGCACCAAGCAAAATAAGCACAAAAAATTACAGTTTATTTTTCACTTTGACGGCCACAACTTTCTTAAAAACTAATTAATCTTTCTGGAATTAGGAAGGCTAATAAAGCTAATCGATATCGGAAGATACTTAAATTATTTAATTAGTTACTTTTTGGCCAAGATATAATAAATTACGTTCGAAAAATCTGTAAAAAATGGCGGATTTACGAAACGACCCAGCACGAGTTAGACTGGAGCCAGGTAACCAACCCAGTGTCAAATGAGAGGTGCTGGTGCATTTCTTAAATTCCGCCACCTATGCGTGTTTCTTAAATCCACCATTTTTACTAAATTTTTGAATATATATAGTCATAATTTTACTCAGAAGCTACCAAATTAAACAATCTTGTTATTATAAGATAGCCCTTAAATTGCTCTATGTGTTTGTTGAATTTCAAAAAATTTCATTAAGTTTTAAAAAATTGTACCTAAAAAATGACCATAACTCTTGATAAACTTAACGAAATTTTTTGAAATTTAGTAAGCTAATAAAGCAATACAAATGCTATCGTATAAGACCAAGATTGTTTAATTTGGTTGCTTCTGAGTAAAGTTATGACTAGATATATTCAAAAATTTAGTAAAAATGGCGGAATTTAAGAAATGCACCAGCACCAAATGAGATATCCGTCCCCTCGTCAGAGGAGAAAGTCAGACTGGCGCCTTAAACATATCCTAAAAATTAATACAATACTCATTCGTGAGAATAGACATAAATTTATAATTATAGCATTAAAAAAAACCTTATCGACACAAATTTGATCATACAATTTGTGTATGATTTGGTTGTTGAACTTTTGAATTGTGTCAATAACTACACATTGGCCTTCAATTGCTGAGTAGACGCTTTCAAAAAGGACTAAAAAATTTAATAAAAATTTAAAAATTAAAAAAAAATCTCACCCAAAAAAGTCAAAAAGATGAACATGTGCAAAAATGAAAGTGTGAATAGGTTCAGGCCTTTCATTCTGAATTCATACGTTATATGCATAATTAAATCTTTTTTTTTTTTAATTAAATATTTAATTTTATTATATTTTTATTTGACTTAAAAAATAAATTATTTTAATTTGACTAAAACTGGAAAAAAAAATATGCTTTATCAGCAACCAAGCGAATATCAATATTAATCAATATATGCTTACAAAAATATAATATTGTGGAATTACATTATTCGATAAGGTTAACTGAAATTGACAGAGAATTAATTTTAAAGTGAAAAAAGTAATAAATTTTTCATTAAAACATAATAGAATTCAAAATAATTTAAAAGAGCAAGTTTAATAAATGTAAGTTTATTCTAATTATCTTATTTAAAAAATTAAAATAAGTAGAATTTTTGTGAGTTTTTAAACCAACAAAAAAATTTTAAATAATTTATAGTGATTAGAAATTAATTTTTATGCCAAATTGCAAAAAAAGAATTTGTTTTTACAAAAATTCCAGTTTTGGATGGAATTTTTTTTTTTTATCCGTGCCATCATTTTTTCACGTGTTTTTTGGCAAAATTATGCCAAAAATAATAAAATGGTAAGCCAACAACACTTTTTGCTAAATATTGCAAAGACTGACGTAGGAAATCGGTTCAGCATATTTTTAAAACATATTCTTTTTGAATATATATAAAAAAAGATTTTATTTTTTATTTTTTCACAAATTTTTTATTACGCTCGGCATAAGTTTTTTTTAATATTATTTTTATTATGAAAAGTGAATTATTAATTTTATTATACAAAATGATTTATTTGAGTAAGTTTTTAAAAAAATAACTATTCAATTTAATACTATTAAAAAGCTTCTTCGCAGTTATCACGAATAAAAAAAACTTAAAAAAAAAAAATTGAATTTTCAACAAATCTAAACAACCAGTGTTTCCGAAAAAGCATAAAAATGTAAATCTTCAAAAAAATTTTTGAATTTAGTGTTTCTAAGGTAACTTTCTTAATAGAAAATCCAGGTCTTTGAGAATTTAAATTTTATTTTTCTATCTGTGAGGGTAGGAGATTTATTAAAAATATAATGACAAAAAAAATAAAAATAAATCAAATCTTCCAAAAAAATTTTCAATTTAGTGATGGAAGTAAAAATAGCAAATGGCAATGACAAAAACAAGGAACAGGTTCAAGTCAGAAGTCCAGAAAAAATCTTTGATTTTGTTGAACGGGCAATTGCATTAAGCCTGGAAGTGGACTCACTATTGGGCATTGGGTTAAGGTAAAATAAGAAAAAAAAATAAAAATAAATAGAAAAATACAAATTTAAAATTAAAAAAGTAAAATTTATAATGAAAAAAGAAAGTTAAATTATGTAAAAAAAGCGCTAAATACAACAAATAAATGGTATATAATTTATAATTTAAGAGTAATTTGAACCTGCTAGTTTTAGCTAACTCAAATTCGACCTTTGAGACATAACATATATAAATTTTCATAATATAAAATAGGGTTGCAACCCCGACGTCGGGGTTGGGAAAAGTCGGGGTCGGGGTCGGGGTTTGTCGGGGTCAGCAAGGTCGGGGTCGGGGTCGGGGTAAGCAAAATCAGTCGGGGTCGGGGTCGGAGGTCGGGGTTTTCAATTTTTCGCTTTGCTACTGACAGTCAAAAAAATTCATGCCAATTTTATACAACCCAAAAATATACAGCATATTTGTTACTTACGGCCTTTTTTTTTAGCTGTTCGGCTTTGTAAATGAGATATTAACTTTTTTTTATTTCGAAAAGGGAGGGTCGGCGGTGCCGATAGGCGCCGCCGGGAAAATTTTTGAAATTTTAATCAAATTTGTTAACAGATTTTCCCCAAAAATGGTCAACTTTGGGGCTTAAAATAGGAATTTTTTCTATTTTCTTTTCTTATTTTCTACGTCAGAGTAAGAAATAAACCAAGGGTGTTAGATATTCTGATTTATCAGATTTGTTCAGATTTCTTACTTTGGGGTAAAAAATGAGAAAATCTTACTAATTTTTACAGTTTTTTTTAAACGATTCATTAAAATTTCTTAAAAAAATTTTCCCGGCGGCGCCTGTCGGCACCGCCGGACCCCTTTTACCGTAGGGTTTCTCAAAATTACGACATTTTTAGGTAAAAATTTGTTACCACAAAATACCCTAATTTCAAAATTTTCCCGGCGGCGTCAATCGTCACCATTCAAAATTAGATTTTATGTCTCTTTTCAAAGCCGAACAGCTAAAAGTCCAGTCCCAAATTGCTCAAAATGGTTATTGGTAATGAAAAATATAATATTTGAACTCATTTACTCTGATAAATTGAAGAACAATTGCTGCGCAATCATTTTGCAAAATGTTCTGATGTTGGACCCCAAAATCTGATTCTTATTGACAAATTTCTAGGCGGTTCTTAGGGGTGTATTTTTTGTTTTTATTTTATCTTAGTTAAGGAATTTTGAGCCAAAAATCAAAATTTCCCCAAAAATTTCTCAAACTATGGCTTTTATGTTCGAAAGAATTCGAAATATATAAAATTAATTAATTATTTTTATGAAAAGTGCCATTCTTAGGGGTGTATAAAAACCCCGACCCCGAGTCGGGGTTGAGGGTCGGGGTCGGGGTTTGTCGGGGTTGGAAGCGTCGGGGTCGGGGTCGGGGAAAACCCCGAAAAATGGCCTAAAATGTCGGGGTCGGGGTCGGGGGCGGGGTCGGGGTTGCAACCCTAATATAAAATGTCCAAAAAAAATATTTTTTAGGTAATTATGGGAAAATAAAAAATTTATATTAAAAATAAAAGAATAAAAGGCCGCCATATATGAAAACCATGCAATAAAATTTTATTTAAATAATAATCAAAACTTTTTTTCTTTTTTTTGAGACATCTTAACATTGCTCGGTCGATCTTTTTAGAATATTAAATGTTTTTATTATATTAAACAATAATAAAATTTTGTACCATTTTCTCTTCCCCGAAAAGACGGCACCCATTGGAGGCATTCAATGAGCAGAAAAGCCAAATGGAAGTGTACTTGAGCATGAATCGACTGTTCTTTTGGGTTGTTGACGCCCAGAATTACATTAACGGCGGATGGATTTATGGCGGTATCATTCGAGACATTGAGTACCATGTTCGAGAACGAAGTCGAATCATGAAATTGTTTTACGGGCCTTCATCATCAACATCGTCGGGCTCATCATCATCAGAATCATCAGGATCGGATTCGGATGAGAATTTTATAGAAAAAATGAAAAATGAAATTTTTGGCAAACATGAAAAAGTGCCAAAAACGAAGCAACAACAACAGCAGCAGCATGACCAAGTTGTGTTTGACGCTCAAGAAAGGAAATTGATGCGTACAATTTTGGCAGAATTTAAGGTGATCAAATGTCACTAAAAATTCAGCACCGAAACCCAACGATCGGCACTACTGTCCATCCATATTCCCGATCAGTTTAGGACCATCATTCCCATTCCCAATCAGTATTACCCCCCCCCCCCCCCCACAATGGGAAAAACACGCCGATCCGATCAGATATAAACTAGGGTTCAATACCCGCACGGTACGGGTTTTGCGTGTTTTTTATGGAAAAAATCAGAAAGAAGGGGAAAAAACCCGCATGCGGGTAAACCCGCACTCGGTTTTTTTTTTTTGGAATTCAGTTATAGAAAGCGGTACCCGCCCGCAATTTTTAAAAAACCCGTTACCCGCATAGAGCACTACCCGCATGCGGGTTTTGAACCCTAATATAAACAAACAAACAAAAAGAAAACCGAATATTTTCCGACCACATTGATCAGTGTCACTAAAATTGTTCATAAATGAGATCTAACCTAAAATAGGTATTTTGAGTTTTAATTTTTCATGGACCTCCTCCGATCAAAAAATTAGCCAACGCATTTATTTTTCAGATAACTGCAACAAGAATTGCTGAACCATTTCGGGACCTGTTGTTTTACATGTATTTCAATCAAAAATTATTGCAAATTTTGAACAATAATGGGGATGTGCATAAATATTTGGACAAACTTTCGGATCAGCTGGGCCAAAAGGGTGCCAAAACTGGACAGAAAGTGCCAAGCCGTTTGCTGGATCGGCACGTTTACATTCACAAATGGCTTTGCTGGGTGACTGTTTATGCCGAAGCTTGGCTGACCAAGCTAATTTCGTTGGCAATTCGCATTGGCACGCTGAACATGGACAATTGCATGGAGCCATTTGCCAAATGCATTTGTCGCCATTTTG
Source organism: Heterodera filipjevi (assembly GCA_039877585.1). Lineage (NCBI taxonomy): Eukaryota > Metazoa > Nematoda > Chromadorea > Rhabditida > Heteroderidae > Heterodera > Heterodera filipjevi. Next base: position 1,978,622 of record JBDPZO010000005.1, on the reverse strand, counting down.
ACCGTATAAATGGGGGTCATTTTGATGAGAATTATACGGTAGAAAGTGGTAATTTCTTATGGGAGTATCGTAAGCAGAAGCAAATTGACCAAATGGAAACTGAAAATGAGCAAACTCAACAACAATTTTTGGGCAATATTGTCGCACAAAGTTTGGCATTGCGTAACCTTTTGATCCTTTTGGCGGATGAAGCATACGGAGACTTTTCGTGCGAATATTCAAACAACGGTATATGTTAGGTGCTATATTATTCTAATATTAAATATACAGTATGACAGTATGCATATTGATATATTATAAATGTCTATATTTATATATAATATTAAGTAGATTTTAACCAAATACCAATTATTTTATAAAAAAAATTAAACAACTAATTCAACAAAATATCAATTTGTATAATAAACCACTTTTAGAATACAAAAAAATGAAATTTCCACAAAAAAAAAATTAAATTTTCAAAATATGGTTAAGAGTTAACTAGAATAATTAAAAAATTGTTAATGGGGTTTGGTAGGAAAAAAAAGAAATTTCATGCAAACTTATTAACTGAATGTTTTATTTGCAATTATAGTTAGTTATACTGTACATCTAAAAAACAACTATTTAAAAATAATCATATTCAAGTAATATTTATTATGTCATATTTAAAAAAAAAATAATGGTATTAATTTTTTATTTCGTGCTGGGACGTTTGTTAAATCCGCTATATTTTACAGATTTTCCGAACATAATTCGGCATAACTTTGTTCAAAAACAAAAAAATTAAATACTCCTGGTATCATCCGATAGCTTTTTGTTTGCTCTATTAGCCTACAAAATTTCAAAAAATTTGATTAAGTTTTAAGAAAAATATGGACAAAACATTAATTTTTTTTTCACTTTCGCAGTCACAACTCATAAAACTTAATAAAATTTTTTGAAATTTTGTAGGCTAATAGAGCCAACAAAAAGCTACCGTCGTACGAAATTTTAATTTGCCTTGCTTTTGAGCTAAGTTATGACGAGTTACGTTCGGAAAAAATCTGTAATATATGGCGGATTTAACAAACGACCTAACAGCACCAGAAATTTTAGGGGATGACCCCAGTGGTTCCTCGTCCACCTCATCCTCCTATTTTACTACAATTTTCTCCAAAACATTGCATCCGTTGTCGATCAAAAATGTGCACAGCAAACACAATCCGATTGTCCAACATCTTACCATGCTTGTTTTGTTTTTCCAACGAATTTTTGAATTGGTCATTGTGCCACAAATTTGGTTGCTCAACAAATTCAATGTGGACAACGAGTTGAAGCAGCTGAAGCACATTTATGAGGCGACCATCAGAGCGCTGACGAATATTGAAAACAATTGGAACAAAGAGGGAGACCGCGATGAATGATGCCGATGGCATTGGCATTTGTGCTAATGATGCTTAATTGGTTGGGGCAGAAACTTAGGGATAAATGTGCACATTGATGAGACATACTATACGAAATTTAAGAGCAAATTTATAGACACAAAATTATAACGTTTGAAAATCTTACCGTAAATAACGGTCGATGTCAATTGGGCGCTCACGAATGGGCGCCCACGATTGGGCGCTCGCAATTTGGCGCCACACTATTGGGCGCCCACGATTGGGCGCCAAGCCAAAAATATGAAAATTCCTCTAAATTTTTTTTGAAACCCCAATTTTTTTGAAACACAATGTAACCCCCTAGTTTTAAAAATTTTCTTTTTTAAAAAACTAGGGGGTTGGGTTTTCAAAAAGATTTAGAGGATTTTTCATATTTTTGGCTTGGCGCGCCCAATCATGTGGCGCCCAATCGCGAGCGCCCAATGATTGCGTCCGTAATTAAATGTTATTAAGGCATATCCGAGTGTCGAATAGTACAAAATCAGTCTGAATGTCTAGCACTAAAAATGTCAAACTTTTTGGTTTCACATTTTTAAATTAATTAAGTATATAAGGCACTCAGCAAAATTAGGATTTTTAATTAACGCGGTCATTTTTTGTGTCCAATTTTAATTTTTTTTTTTTTTTTGTGCGTTCGACACTCGGACATTTTTCAACACGATGTCGCTCTATTCTAATACAAAAAATGAATTATTTCTTATCGCCATTCTCCTTTTAATTTAATCATTTCATTATTCTCATATCTGACAATTTTCAAAAATTCGCCCTCCCCCTCCTCTAATGGGCTCGTTGCGAAAAATTTTAAAATTTTTTCAATTTCAATAAATTTAATAAAAAAAATTAAATCGCCATTCCCTAATCACTTTGATCACCCCCTACCATCCATATTCATCATCATCCATCATTTCATTCACTTTGGACAGTTCAACCAATAGGCGTCCTTGCAAGCGTCGTTGCAGCTATCGCGAAGGCGTGGGCATACGTATATAAGTATAATCAAGCCGGGCATCGGATTTTTGGTTGCAACATCGATGCAGAGTTGGTTGTTGAGGCTACATTCATTGCAACATATTGTCCAAGCCCTAATTTGAAAAAAATAATTAATAATTCTTTAATTTTTTGTTAGTTTTTCAATTTTTCAAAATTCTAGTGTGGGTTTCAGACCTATTCGAATTTTTAATAACCAAATACACATTTATTAGGTATCGTGAACATCATCAAGGGTGTACTGTATAATGTCTTTTTACAAAAAAGGAAACCCTAAAAATGGGGGGATAAATTCTCGTTTTTATGGATGTGTTTTTTGAAAGATATGGCCACTTAAATTAATGGGTGTAAATTTGGCTAAATTATTTGTCTTCTTTAAATAGAGAATTAATGCAAAAAACGGACAGGATTTGTTAAGCTATGTAATTAAGTGAAAAGGAAATGAAATAATGCAGTGATTTTGTCAAGAATTAATTTGTTCAATTCTTTGACGAAAATCCAGCAGAAAGTGAATTTTTATATTTAATTTATTATTTTTTTTGTGATTTCTTTGAATATTATTATTTTTTTTGTGAATAAATAATAAAATCATATTTTATAATAGGGTTCAAAACCTGCATGCGGGTAGTGCTCTTATTGAAAATATAAAAAATTGGCAAATATTTTTTTTGAGAATTTGGATAAAAAAATTTAAATTTAAGGATGCAAATTTTTTAAGAAATTTTCCCATTCTTAGGGATATACTTTTTAAAATTTAAAAAGTCAATTTTAAGAAAGATGTATTTTTCAATTTTATTGCTTTTTTACTATGAAATTTTTGGGAAAAGGCGAAGATATTTTTTATGGGTTCAAATTGGTCTTTTCAAAATAAATTTTTGATTTTATTTTTTTTTGCCAAACACATCAGTCAAATGTCATCCTTTTTCAAGGATTTGATATGCTCCCCCCAATTGACGTTTGGGGTATACAATGTTAAAAAACCTAACAAAATGGTAATATCATTTAAGTGGCATAACTAATTAGGGGAGGAGGGGGGGGGGAGGAGGGAATAATTAAGAAAATAAATTAGCAAATGATCAACAAAGTTTTGCTCCTTTTTCAACACAAATATATAGTGTGGGTATGCGAATCGAAGTATAACAACAATAACAGTGGATAGAGGATATATGGGAATATAGTAGCAATAATGAATTCCCATCGCACTGATTGATCACTTGTTGATGGGGAAGGGCATTAAAAACAAATAAATAAATGAATAGAAACCCATTGGATCCGTTTGATCACTCTTTCACTTAGCCTGATCACACCATATAGCCTCTTTACTCGTCAGCATTCTCTGTTTAGGCACGCGTATTCGAACCTCCTTGCAAAGAAGATCCCTCTTTTGAAGTGGTCCCTGGTTTGCTTACCCGCTTAGCACGACTAAGAGCAGCGTCACTTTGGCTAACCTGTGTTGTTCAGGTATTATGAGAAAACTCGTACAACAAAAAACAAAAAAACTTGGTACCCAAGCAACTCGTACCAAAAGCAAATACCGACATAAATTTGTACATAAACTTTTGTATTGATTCGTATGACCATGGATTTATTAGAGATCGGAACAGGACCGATTTCTGCCAGCAACAAAGATCTTTTTTAAGAATTTTTTCATGAAGAAAAAAAGTCTATGAATACCAAATTTTCAATTTTTTTTTTTACCGTTAGTGATAAATTTAAGCTCTTTATGTCTTATAAAATTTGAAAAAGTCTTAAAAATAACAGGTCCGTTGGTGCCAATAGGCACCGCCGTGGGTAAATTTGAAAATTTGAGTATATTTTAGATAAGATATAGCATAACAAAATAACTAAAAAAAAAAAAAAAAATGGGATTTGGACCATTTGTTCCCCCATTCTCACACTGAATAATTTTTACCTTTTCCTTGCGCGTTGCCGACTTCGAGGAGGAAGATGCTGTTTCTTGTTTTTGTTGCTCCAATTGCACCTGGAAACCACGGTAATTGTACATTAGAATATTATGTGCCAAGGGGTTTTCAAGGTGCTGGGACGTTTCTTAAATTCGCCAATCGTCTGATAGCTATTGGTTAGCTCTTTTATCTCTCCAATTAAAAAAATAATAATTAAATAAAGGCAAATTTTGGTGCCAAATATTTTTGAGCAGTCGGCCAATGGCAGAAAAACGCGAAAAAAGTTTAAAAAAAAAGCTTCGAATAATCATTTTTTGATCGTCGGAATTCCGATTTCCGTTTTCCGAAAAAAAAAATTTTGGAGGTCGGTTTCCATCCTTGATCAACACCATCATTCCCATCCATCACCTGCTGCATCTGTGATTTTCTTTTTTCAATCAGTTGTTGCAACTCTTGAATTGGATACTCTTTGATGCTGTTGTTTTTTATCATTTCCTTATACGCTTTTTCAATTTCTTTATCCACTTTTTTTTTAATTTTATCAATGTGTTTGTTATGCCATTCTTGGTCTTTAATGTTTTCAATAAGGTATTCCTTCAATTTTTCCTTCAATTTTTTCTTCTCCTCCGGACTGAGCTCGGCAACTGTCGTCTTTTGTTGCACCTTCGGTTTTCGAGGGCTAGCAGCGCTCGTTTTAAGTTGGTTATCTTCCTCAAGCGTCCTTGCTATTAGGGTCTTGAGAACTTTATCTCCTTCAATATTTTCTGTTGGCATAGTCTCAAGCTTTCCATTCACTTCCTTTTGAATTCTATCCGAAACTTTTTTCTCATACGCTTTTCTCTCTTCTTCGTTCATGTTTAACAGGTCCACCATGTTCGATTTATCAGTCATACCTTCCCTAAGCGTGTCATACACTAATTTAGCAGAGTTCACGATCAACTGTACTTCTTCTTTTTGCTGAAAGAGTATAAAAATAGTAAAGCTATTTTTTATCTGTGAAGCTTTTTTGGAACTTTTAAAATTTCATAAAAATATGTGTCCGGCATTTTTCCTGGTTCGCTGATCACGAATGTGTATGCTTTCGACCAACAGACCATGGTGGGCCATTTTTTTTACCTTTCGCTTTTTGAGAAAAAGGCGAAAGTTTTATTTAAAAAAATTTTTTTTGAAACAACTTTTATTGGAAATGTAAGTCTCAGATTTATCGTATTCATTTCTAAGAAATATTTTATTTCAGCCTTTTGTTCTTATTGGGTTCGAATTTCGTACTCTGTGGAAAAAAAAGAAAATACTCTATTTGAACGCCCCCGAAGGAATTTCGAAAATTGAAAAATTGTTCAAACGCACCTCTTTCGGCGCCTGTTTCGAATGAAATAGATGGCGCTTTTCTTTTTCTAACTTTTTCCCGTCAATTTCCGGACTAACACCAAAATATGTGCCCAAATACACAATTTTACTCCAATTCTGCATAACTGGTAAAAATGTCTCCGCGTCGCATTTACTATATTTTCCTAACGTCGACAATACATTCAATTCCTGTAAAAATTATCATTATATATATATAGGGCCACCCACGTTTCGGCGCCAAGCCAAAAAAAAAGCAAAAACAAAATAAAGCTATCAAAAAAATTTTTGGTTTTAAAATCGGGGCCCCCTAAACCCGGTAGGGGTCACTTTAGTCGTGCCATTTTAGTCGGGCCACTTTAGTCGGAGGGGTCATTTTAGTCGGAGAGTCGTTTCGTACCAAAGGTCATGTAGACATTAAAATTTTTTTTGAAAACCCAACCCTAGTTTGGTAAAACCGAACCCCCTACTTTTTTTAATGCTCAACTCAAATATTTTATTTAAAAAACAACCCCCTAGTTTTTGAAAAACTAACCCCTTAGCTTTTTGAAACGTAACCATAACCTTGAAAACCTAGCCCCAATTTTTAAAAATTTTTATTTTCAAAAAAAAAACTGGGACAAGTTTTAAAAAAAACCAGGGGGTTAGTTTTTCAAAAAACAAGGGGGTTAAGTTTTCAAAAAAATTGGATAGGATTTTTTCTATTTTTGGCTTGGCGCCGAAAAGTGGGCGCCGAAACGTGAGCGCCGAAACGTGTCCAGCGCCGAAACGTCGGCGCCGAAACGTGAGCGCCGAAACGTGTCCAGCGCCGAAACGTCGGCGCTGAAACGTGAGCGCCGAAACAACATGGACCCATATACATATATATATATTTTTTTTTTTGCTGTTGAGCAGCGGGTCCGGAGTATCGGTGCTTTTACTGTCGGGGTCGGAGCGTGCTGAGACGAACCGAAAAAAGTATCAGTGGGGCGAACCGTCGTAAAAAAAAAATATCAGTGTGGTCAAACGGAAAAAAGTAGTGTCAGTTTCAATAGAAAATAATTACATCTATTTATATGATTCAATGACTTTCAATAACATTAAAATAATAAAAAAAAAGACGGTCTGGGTAATTTTGGCGTGGCCGTTTTGGCGTGGCCATTTTGGCGTGGCCATTTTGGCGTCGTTGGTCATAACTTTGTCCAAAAGAAAGCTAATTGAATATTATTACTACCATTCGATAGCTCTTGGTAAGTTCTATAAGCCTGCATAATTTCAAAAAATTTGGTAGACCCAATAAAAAGTTGTATTCAAAAACGTTCAAAAATTCAAGAAAATTTCCGAAATTTGAAATTTTTTGAACTTTTTTAAACATAACTTTTTATTGGGTGGACCAAATTTTTTTTAAATTATGTAGGCTTATAGAGGACACTTAGGGCTATCGAATGATACCAAAAATATTTAATTTGGTTTCCTCTGAGACAAGATATCTAACAACGCCAAAATGGCCCACGCCAAAACGGCCATGCCAAAACGGCCACGCCAAAATGGCCACGCCAAAATGCCCGGTTCCGAAAAAAGAGGATTATATGTAAAAAGATTCCCCAATTACGTTCGTAAGTTTTTCGCACAAATATCTTTTGGCATTTCAATGGAATGCCCAGCAATATTTATGTGACATAATGAAAGAAAATAAATATGGAATGGCTTGAGATTTTAGGACCAAATATTGCTGAATGTATTGGCCTAAATGCAGAAAATTGTACGCTTAAAATAAAAAAAAATCACACACTAACTATTTTTTTGCTAACTCATATAATTAGATGTAATTATTTTTCTTGAAACTGTTACTATTTTTTCGGTTCGCCCCACCGATACTTTTTTCGGTTAGACCTAGCACCTAGGCTCGTAGACATAATTTCGAGAATTATGGAACAGACATCTCAGGGCTAGGGTTCGGTGTATTGCCCAAAAAGTAAGGAAAATTCGGTTCCGCACAGGGGTGTGCGAAGATCATAAAAAAAATTTTGTGTACTAAAACGAAACGAAAAAGAGCACTCGGAACGAAAACGAAACACGAAACGAAAAAATTTGACGGATGAAAACGAAATACGAAAACAAAAAAATACCAGTTTTCGTACGAAACGAAACGAAAAAAAACAAAATTTTTCAGAAGCAAAATTTTTTCATAATTAAATTGTGTAACAGTTAATAATGTTTTTTTTAGCCTGCGGTGACAATCTTTTTTAGCCTGGGTCCATTTTGAAAAGCAAAGAGGGGAATTTTTGATTTTTTTAGCAAATTTCTTTTTCCAGAGTTAACTTAAATTTCATATTCGTTATTAGTGACCTCAATAACCCTTGGAAAAATCTTTCTAGTACTTTTAAACAAAAACAAAAAATCGATCAAAAAAAACAAAAAGCTCTCCCTTTGGTTTTTAAATGGCAACCTAGGCTAAAAAGCTTGATACCTTAGGCTAACAAAATGCCTAATTTTTTTTTAAGGAAGGGCCGGCGGTGCCGATAGGCTTTTAAATATAAAGAACAATAAAAAAGATTCTTGAGTATATTTAGATGTATTTTGCTCCAAAATTTCTTTTTCTCTCCTATTTCTCTACTATTTTTATCCTCTGAATCCCAATTCTTAACAGTGCTTTTTCGTCAAAGAGACAAAAAGAAATACGGAACGAAAATCAAAATTTAAAAACCCGAAAACGAAACGAAAAAACTAAATTTTAAAAACCGAAAACGAAATGAAAAAAATTTCGCGGACGAAAACCCGAAACGAAACTGAAAAGGTGCCGAAAATGTAGGACGAAACAAAATGAAACGAAATTTCATCCATCCCTGGTGCCGCACCATATAAAATCAATGAAATGCTTCCTAAGTTCAGCTAATCATAAAATTAAAATTGACTAAATCCCTTAGCGAGATCTCGAGATATACATATTTTGGCTTGCAATAAACATAAAAATTTCTGTAATTTCTCACCGAAAATAAAAATATTAAAAATTTGACACTAGGAATTTTTAATTTCATTATTGATCTTTGATCGGCTCGGTCCTTTTTTTCGGCTTTTTGCCGAACAAACCGAAAAATACCCAGGTTTCTAAACATTACCTGCGTTTCATGAAAAAGCTTTTGTTTTCGGATGACTTGTAACAGACTTTGTTGGGTTTCAGTGAAGGCGTTTACAAAAGGCTAAATTACAAAAACAAAACAAAATTAAAAGCAAATAACGACCTTGTTACATATTATGATTAAATTACAATTTAACAGCAGCTTCTATGCCAAATATTTGAAAATGAGATTTATAAAAATGATTATTCATTAAATTATTATTTCTTGCTTGAATTTTATCAATTTAAATTCCATTTTAATTTAATTAATGAAATTTATACTTTTTATTTAATTTATTGCTTTGTTGTACAACTTGGCATTTCATAATTATGTTTTAGCTTATATATATTAATTTGTTTCTTTATTTTTATAGTAATTTATTTTCTTTATTTATTGTTACTTGCAGGACGCCCAACTTTTCATCCTCTTGCTTTTGTTCTTCCTCTTTCCTCTTGTCAGGATCGTTTGCTTCTTTAATTTTATGCAAATTCATTTCCACCATTTTCTTAGATTCCTCCATGGCTTGAACTAGCTTCTATTAAATATAAAGAAACGATTAAATAACGGGAACAGAATCAGTGGTCCACTATTTTCGGTTCCACATCAACCCATAGCCCAACGGGTTATGGTCTCAAAAAGGGCCTAATATTGTGGTACAAAAGAAAGGAAGCAAACCGAGAATAGCAGGCATTTTCGGCACCTAAAAAAATAAGTCGACAAGAGGACCGGAACCGCTTAAGTTTTTTGTTTGTTTGTTTGCTTGTTCCAGTGCTTAATCCGTTGAAGAAAGGAAAGAGCAGTACTCCGATACGATTTCCTGCCCGAGTCAAGTTCACGCCAATCTCGAGCCAGGTCCAAGATGTTTGGGGCCCAGAAAAATTGAAGTGTTATAACTTTTTTCTTAAGCAAACCAAATCTTATAAACTTGGGTCAGAAAGCTATTTGCATATAATTTCTGTTTCTATAAATTAAGAGCTTTTCGAAAAAAATGTAGCCTAAATCCGTGAAAAATGTGTTTTTTGCATTTTTAGTTTATATCTTTTGGGTGAATTATTATTCATTTGATTACCAGTTGCTTATTTATTTCTTCTTGCCAGTGTTACCAAATTCAAAAGATTTGATTAACAAGTAAAAGAGTTATGGAGTTTTAAGTGAGCCTGAGGCCCAAATGTGGGGGTCCAAGCGACCCCGACCCCTCGAGCCATACCTTCAATGTTTCCCATGTAGCGTGCGCTTCGTTCAGTTTTATCGTTGCAAATCCCAAATGGTTATTAGCCTGCGTGCTCGCTTTCTGTGCCTCCTCCCTGGTTTGTTCCGCTTTTTGTACTTCAAATTCAGCTTTTTTCGATAGTGCCTCAGAATCTTGCACTTTTTTGTCTGCAATGCGCAAGATTTCATCGTACTGATCCGACCTATTCAAAAGCACACAGTCAGGAAAAGTGAATACCCGGCCCGAAACCGGACTCGGTTTTTGGCAAATCAAATACCCGGAAAGCACGGGTCAATAAGCACTGGTAAGAATGGGGGTCAGAGCAAGAAATTGGTGAGAAAAATTGGGAAAAGAAAATTTAGGAGGAAAAATTCGTTACACCTAAACACATTTTTCATTTCAAAGCCGGAATTGCTCAAAAGAATGTAGGATAGAATTTTGCAAATACTTGTTTTAGTTCCTACCCATTTTTAGATTGTCTGATCGTTGTGAAACTCATTCCTCCTGATTTTATTTGAATTTAATAATTGCATAAATTATGATTGTCCTACTCAATTGGTTTGTTCCATCCAACATTCGTCGTAATATATTCGTTTGCTTTCTCTATTTCTTTTTCTTTATCTTTGTTTTTTTTAGTATATTTATTTTCCAAATTTTCGTCTTGAATCTTAATTGTCTTATTTGCTTTTTTAAAGGCCTCGCATTCAATTTTCAATAAGTTTTCTATTTCCATTGGCATGTTTTCACTTATCGGAATTGGTGCTTGTGGTGCTGTTAAAAAAGAAAAATTTTAAATGTAATTTTGTAAAGCGATATCTTGAATTTATTTGAGAAAACCAGGAACTGTAAAATAAGATCTTTTCGCTTAGACTGAGGGGTGAATCGACGATAAACCGGGAACGGGTAACCAGGGGCAAAAAACCCCCTTTTCCCGGGGCCCCTGTTTCCGCTCCAAAACTGCAACTCGGCCGGAACGAGGGTTTTTTCAAAATTTAATGCAGACATAATTTGGCGTGGTTTTAAATTGTCTATTGCTGGGTTTTCATTAGTCAAACTCGGTTTCAAAGGACCGATACGGTGATTTCAAAGGACATAAGGGGGATAATTTGCAAAATTTTAAGATGATATCAAAATTAATTACTTTTGTAAATTAATCTATTTTTTACCATTCTTTCCGGCATTTGAATGACGAATGACTACACTCAAACATGCTGCAAAAGCAGTTAGAATATAAGCAATTTTTGAATAGCCTTTAAATGGGCCCATTTGAAAATTACCTAAAAAATAAATTATTTATTGGCATAGTGTAATTTGTTTTTAGAAATAGTTTTTTTTAATTAAATAGTAAATAATAATTATAGTCAGGAAGAAAATATGAAATTTTATTGCGAATTTCTGAGTACTTGGGTATGAGAAAGATTTTGATATGATGACTATGTGCTTTCATAGGAGATTTTTGAAATTTTGATGATTTGATTTAAAAGGATATTCTTAAAAACTAAAAGTTTTTATTTTTGAGAAATTCGAGAATTAAGAACTATAATAAGCACAGTATGAAAATTTTGCAAATAAGAATGAGATTTTTTAACGAATTGGTCCCCTTTTATAAAGCTTTTTCGCACAACTCATTCGTAAAAAAAGTGCATTCACATGAATATTCGCAAATATAAAAATATATTCATAAAATGAACAAAGAAAATTATAGATTTTAACAGATCATTTTATTGAAAGCCTAGTCATTCGTAAAAAGTGCATTAAATGAATATGCTCAAATATCATAAAATTTAACTAAGAAAATTATAGATTTTATAAATAATTTTATTCAAAACATCGTTATTCGTAACAAAGTGCATTTACATGAATATGCGCAAATCTAAAAATATATTCATAAATTGAACAAAGAAAATTATAGATTTTAACAGATCATTTTATTGAAAGCCTAGTCATTCGTAAAAAGTGCATTAATTGAATATGCTCAAATATCATAAAATTTAACTAAGAAAATTATAGAATTTTATAAATAATTTTATTGAAACCCTAGTCATTCGTAAAAAGTGCATTAAATGAATATGCTTAAATATCATAAAATTTAACTAAGAAAATTATAGATTTTATAAATAATTTTATTCAAAACATCGTTATTCGTAACAAAGTGCATTTACATGAATATGCGCAAATCTAAAAATATATTCATAAATTTAACTAAGAAAATTATAGATTTTATAAATAATTTTATTCAAAACATCGTTATTCGTAACAAAGTGCATTTACATGAATATGCGCAAATCTAAAAATATATTCATAAATTGAACAAAGAAAATTATAGATTTTAACAGATCATTTTATTGAAAGCCTAGTCATTCGTAAAAAGTGCATTAAATGAATATGCTCAAATATCATAAAATTAAACTAAGAAAAGTATAGATTTTATAAATAATTTTATTCAAAACATCGTTATTCGTAACAAAGTGCATTTACATGAATATGCGCAAATCTAAAAATATATTCATAAATTGAACAAAGAAAATTATAGATTTTAACAGATCATTTTATTGAAAGCCTAGTCATTCGTAAAAAGTGCATTAATTGAATATGCTCAAATATCATAAAATTTAACTAAGAAAATTATAGAATTTTATAAATAATTTTATTGAAACCCTAGTCATTCGTAAAAAGTGCATTAAATGAATATGCTTAAATATCATAAAATTTAACTAAGAAAATTATAGATTTTATAAATAATTTTATTCAAAACATCGTTATTCGTAACAAAGTGCATTTACATGAATATGCGCAAATCTAAAAATATATTCATAAATTTAACTAAGAAAATTATAGATTTTATAAATAATTTTATTCAAAACATCGTTATTCGTAACAAAGTGCATTTACATGAATATGCGCAAATCTAAAAATATATTCATAAATTGAACAAAGAAAATTATAGATTTTAACAGATCATTTTATTGAAAGCCTAGTCATTCGTAAAAAGTGCATTAAATGAATATGCTCAAATATCATAAAATTAAACTAAGAAAAGTATAGATTTTATAAATAATTTTATTCAAAACATCGTTATTCGTAACAAAGTGCATTTACATGAATATGCGCAAATCTAAAAATATATTCATAAATTGAACAAAGAAAATTATAGATTTTTATAAATAATTTTATTGAAACCCTAGTCATTCGTAAAAAGTGCATTAAATGAATATGCTCAAATATCATAAAATTAAACTAAGAAAAGTATAGATTTTATAAATAATTTTATTCAAAACATCGTTATTCTTAACAAAGTGCATTCACATGAATATGCGCAAATCTAAAAATATATTCATAAATTGAACAAAGAAAATTAAAGATTTTAACAAATCATTTTATTGAAAGCCTAGTCATTCGTAAAAAGTGCATTAAATGAATAGCTCAAATATCATAAAATTTAACTAAGAAAATTATAGAATTTTATAAATAATTTTATTCAAAACATCGTTATTCTTAACAAAGTGCATTCACATGAATATGCGCAAATCTAAAAAAATATTCATAAACTGAACAAAGAAAATTAAAGATTTTAACAGATCATTTTATTGAAAGCCTAGTCATTCGTAAAAAGTGCGTTAATTGAATATGCTCAAATATCATAAAATTTAACTAAGAAAATTATAGAATTTTATAAATAATTTTATTCAAAACATCCTTATTCGTAACAAAGTGCATTTACATGAATATGCGCAAATCTAAAAATATATTCATAAATTGAACAAAGAAAATTATAGATTTTTATAAATAATTTTATTGAAATCCTAGTCATTCGTAAAAAGTGCATTAAATGAATATGCTCAAATATCATAAAATTTAACTAAGAAAATTATAGAATTTTCTCGTCATTCGTAACAAAGTGCATTCACATGACTATGCGCAAATCTAAAAATATATTCATAAATTGAACAAAGAAAATTAAAGATTTTAACAGATCATTTTATTGAAAGCCTAGTCATTCGTAAAAAGTGCGTTAATTGAATATGCTCAAATATCATAAAATTTAAGTAAGAAAATTATAGAATTTTATAAATAATTTTATTGAAAGCCTCGTCATTCTTAGCAAAGTGCATTCACATGAACATGCGCAAATCTAAAATATATTCATAAATTGAACAAAGAAAATTATAGATTTTTATAAATAATTTTATTGAAAGCCTAGTCATTCGTAAAAAGTGCATTAAATGAATATGCTCAAATATCATAAAATTTAACTAAGAAAATTATAGATTTTATAAATAATTTTATTGAAAGCCTCGTCATTCTTAGCAAAGTGCATTCACATGAACATGCGCAAATCTAAAAATATATTCATAAATTGAACAAAGAAAACTATAGATTTTTATAAATAATTTTACTGAAATCCTAGTCATTCGTAAAAAGTGCATTAAATGAATATGCTCAAATATCATAAAATTTAACTAAGAAAATTATAGAATTTTATAAATAATTTTATTGAAAGCCTCGTCATTCGTAACAAAGTGCATTCACATGACTATGCGCAAATCTAAAAATATATTCATAAATTGAACAAAGAAAATTAAAGATTTTAACAGATCATTTTATTGAAAGCCTAGTCATTGTTAACAAAGTGCATTCACATGAATATGCGCAAATCTACAAATATATTCATAAATTGAACAAAGAAAATTATAGATTTTATAAATAATTTTATTGAAAGCCTAGTCATTCGTAAAAAATGCATTAAATGAATATGCTCAAATATCATAAAATTTAACTAAGAAAATTATAGAATTTTATAAATAATTTTATTGAAAGCCTCGTCATTCGTAACAAAGAGCATTCACATGACTATGCGCAAATCTAAAAATATATTCATAAATTGAACAAAGAAAATTATAGATTTTTATAAATAATTTTATTGAAACCCTAGTCATTCGTAAAAAGTGCATTAAATGAATATGCTCAAATATCATAAAATTAAACTAAGAAAAGTATAGATTTTATAAATAATTTTATTCAAAACATCGTTATTCTTAACAAAGTGCATTCACATGAATATGCGCAAATCTAAAAATATATTCATAAATTGAACAAAGAAAATTAAAGATTTTAACAAATCATTTTATTGAAAGCCTAGTCATTCGTAAAAAGTGCATTAAATGAATATGCTCAAATATCATAAAATTTAACTAAGAAAATTATAGAATTTTATAAATAATTTTATTGAAAGCCTCGTCATTCGTAACAAAGAGCATTCACATGACTATGCGCAAATCTAAAAATATATTCATAAATTGAACAAAGAAAATTATAGATTTTTATAAATAATTTTATTGAAATCCTAGTCATTCGTAAAAAGTGCATTAAATGAATATGCTCAAATATCATAAAATTTAACTAAGAAAATTATAAAATTTTATAAATAATTTTATTGAAAGCCTCGTCATTCTTAGCAAAGTGCATTCACATGAACATGCGCAAATCTAAAATATATTCATAAATTGAACAAAGAAAATTATAGATTTTTATAAATAATTTTATTGAAAGCCTAGTCATTCGTAAAAAGTGCATTAAATGAATATGCTCAAATATCATAAAATTTAACTAAGAAAATTATAGAATTTTATAAATAATTTTATTGAAAGCCTCGTCATTCGTAACAAAGTGCATTCACATGACTATGCGCAAATCTAAAAATATATTCATAAATTGAACAAAGAAAATTATAGATTTTTATAAATAATTTTATTGAAATCCTAGTCATTCGTAAAAAGCGCATTAAATGAATATGCTCAAATATCATAAAATTTAACTAAGAAAATTATAGAATTTTATAAATAATTTTATTGAAAGCCTCGTCATTCGTAACAAAGTGCATTCACATGACTATGCGCAAATCTAAAAATATATTCATAAATTGAACAAAGAAAATTAAAGATTTTAACAGATCATTTTATTGAAAGCCTAGTCATTGTTAACAAAGTGCATTCACATGAATATGCGCAAATCTACAAATATATTCATAAATTGAACAAAGAAAATTATAGATTTTTATAAATAATTTTATTGAAAGCCTAGTCATTCGTAAAAAGTGCATTAAATGAATATGCTCAAATATCATAAAATTTAACTAAGAAAATTATAGAATTTTATAAATAATTTTATTGAAAGCCTCGTCATTCGTAACAAAGAGCATTCACATGACTATGCGCAAATCTAAAAATATATTCATAAATTGAACAAAGAAAATTATAGATTTTTATAAATAATTTTATTGAAATCCTAGTCATTCGTAAAAAGTGCATTAAATGAATATGCTCAAATATCATAAAATTTAACTAAGAAAATTATAAAATTTTATAAATAATTTTATTGAAAGCCTCGTCATTCTTAGCAAAGTGCATTCACATGAACATGCGCAAATCTAAAATATATTCATAAATTGAACAAAGAAAATTATAGATTTTTATAAATAATTTTATTGAAAGCCTAGTCATTCGTAAAAAGTGCATTAAATGAATATGCTCAAATATCATAAAATTTAACTAAGAAAATTATAAAATTTTATAAATAATTTTATTGAAAGCCTCGTCATTCTTAGCAAAGTGCATTCACATGAACATGCGCAAATCTAAAATATATTCATAAATTGAACAAAGAAAATTATAGATTTTTATAAATAATTTTATTGAAATCCTAGTCATTCGTAAAAAGTGCATTAAATGAATATGCTCAAATATCATAAAACTTAACTAAGAAAATTATAGAATTTTATAAATAATTTTATTGAAAGCCTCGTCATTCGTAACAAAGTGCATTCACATGACTATGCGCAAATCTAAAAATATATTCATAAATTGAACAAAGAAAATTATAGATTTTTATAAATAATTTTATTGAAAGCCTAGTCATTCGTAAAAAGTGCATTAAATGAATATGCTCAAATATCATAAAATTTAACTAAGAAAAGTATAGATTTTATAAATAATTTTATTGAAAGCCTCGTCATTCTTAGCAAAGTGCATTTACATGAAAATGCGCAAATCTAAAAATATATTCATAAATTGAACAAAGAAAATTATAGATTTTATAAATAATTTTATTGAAAGCCTCGTCATTCTTAGCAAAGTGCATTCACATGAACATGCGCAAATCTAAAATATATTCATAAATTGAACAAAGAAAATTATAGATTTTAACAGATCATTTTATTGAAAGCCTAGTCATTCGTAAAAAGTGCATTAAATGAATATGCTCAAATATCATAAAATTTAACTAAGAAAATTATAGAATTTTATAAATAATTTTATTGAAACCCTAGTCATTCGTAAAAAGTGCATTAAATGAATATGCTCAAATATCATAAAATTAAACTAAGAAAAGTATAGATTTTATAAATAATTTTATTCAAAACATCGTCATTCTTAGCAAAGTGCATTTACATGAAAATGCGCAAATCTAAAAATATATTCATAAATTGAACAAAGAAAATTATAGATTTTTATAAATAATTTTATTGAAATCCTAGTCATTCGTAAAAAGTGCATTAAATGAATATGCTCAAATATCATAAAATTTAACTAAGAAAATTATAAAATTTTATAAATAATTTTATTGAAAGCCTCGTCATTCTTAGCAAAGTGCATTCACATGAACATGCGCAAATCTAAAATATATTCATAAATTGAACAAAGAAAATTATAGATTTTTATAAATAATTTTATTGAAAGCCTAGTCATTCGTAAAAAGTGCATTAAATGAATATGCTCAAATATCATAAAATTTAACTAAGAAAATTATAAAATTTTATAAATAATTTTATTGAAAGCCTCGTCATTCTTAGCAAAGTGCATTCACATGAACATGCGCAAATCTAAAATATATTCATAAATTGAACAAAGAAAATTATAGATTTTTATAAATAATTTTATTGAAATCCTAGTCATTCGTAAAAAGTGCATTAAATGAATATGCTCAAATATCATAAAACTTAACTAAGAAAATTATAGAATTTTATAAATAATTTTATTGAAAGCCTCGTTATTCGTAACAAAGTGCATTCACATGACTATGCGCAAATCTAAAAATATATTCATAAATTGAACAAAGAAAATTATAGATTTTTATAATTTTATTGAAAGCCTAGTCATTCGTAAAAAGTGCATTAAATGAATATGCTCAAATATCATAAAATTTAACTAAGAAAAGTATAGATTTTATAAATAATTTTATTGAAAGCCTCGTCATTCTTAGCAAAGTGCATTCACATGAACATGCGCAAATCTAAAATATATTCATAAATTGAACAAAGAAAATTATAGATTTTAACAGATCATTTTATTGAAAGCCTAGTCATTCGTAAAAAGTGCATTAAATGAATATGCTCAAATATCATAAAATTTAACTAAGAAAATTATAGAATTTTATAAATAATTTTATTGAAACCCTAGTCATTCGTAAAAAGTGCATTAAATGAATATGCTCAAATATCATAAAATTAAACTAAGAAAAGTATAGATTTTATAAATAATTTTATTCAAAACATCGTCATTCTTAGCAAAGTGCATTTACATGAAAATGCGCAAATCTAAAAATATATTCATAAATTGAACAAAGAAAATTAAAGATTTTAACAGATCATTTTATTGAAAGCCTAGTCATTGTTAACAAAGTGCATTCACATGAATATGCGCAAATCTAAAAATATATTCATAAATTGAACAAAGAAAATTATAGATTTTTATAAATAATTTTATTGAAAGCCTAGTCATTCGTAAAAAGTGCATTAAATGAATATGCTCAAATATCATAAAATTTAACTAAGAAAAGTATAGATTTTATAAATAATTTTATTGAAAGCCTCGTCATTCTTAGCAAAGTGCATTTACATGAAAATGCGCAAATCTAAAAATATATTCATAAATTGAACAAACAAAATTATAGATTTTATAAATAATTTTATTGAAAGCCTCGTCATTCTTAGCAAAGTGCATTCACATGAACATGCGCAAATCTAAAAATATATTCATAAATTGAACAAAGAAAATTAAAGATTTTAACAGATCATTTTATTGAAAGCCTAGTCATTGTTAACAAAGTGCATTCACATGAATATGCGCAAATCTACAAATATATTCATAAATTGAACAAAGAAAATTATAGATTTTTATAAATAATTTTATTGAAAGCCTCGTCATTCTTAGCAAAGTGCATTTACATGAAAATGCGCAAATCTAAAAATATATTCATAAATTGAACAAAGAAAATTATAGATTTTATAAATAATTTTATTGTAAGCCTCGTCATTCTTAGCAAAGTGCATTTACATGAAAATGCGCAAATCTAAAAATATATTCATAAATTGAACAAAGAAAATTAAAGATTTTAACAGATCATTTTATTGAAAGCCTAGTCATTGTTAACAAAGTGCATTCACATGAATATGCGCAAATCTAAAAATATATTCATAAATTGAACAAAGAAAATTATAGATTTTATAAATAATTTTATTGAAAGCCTAGTCATTCGTAAAAAGTGCATTAAATGAATATGCTCAAATATCATAAAATTTAACTAAGAAAAGTATAGATTTTATAAATAATTTTATTGAAAGCCTCGTCATTCTTAGCAAAGTGCATTTACATGAAAATGCGCAAATCTAAAAATATATTCATAAATTGAACAAAGAAAATTATAGATTTTATAAATAATTTTATTGAAAGCCTCGTCATTCTTAGCAAAGTGCATTCACATGAACATGCGCAAATCTAAAAATATATTCATAAATTGAACAAAGAAAATTAAAGATTTTAACAGATCATTTTATTGAAAGCTAGTCATTCGTAAAAAGTGCATTCACATGAATATGCGTAAATCTAAAAATATATTCATAAATTGAACAAAGAAAATTATAGATTTTTATAAATAATTTTATTGAAAGCCTCGTCATTCTTAGCAAAGTGCATTTACATGAAAATGCGCAAATCTAAAAATATATTCATAAATTGAACAAACAAAATTATAGATTTTATAAATAATTTTATTGAAAGCCTCGTCATTCTTAGCAAAGTGCATTCACATGAACATGCGCAAATCTAAAAATATATTCATAAATTGAACAAAGAAAATTAAAGATTTTAACAGATCATTTTATTGAAAGCCTAGTCATTCGTAAAAAGTGCATTCACATGAATATGCGCAAATCTAAAAATATATTCATAAATTGAACAAAGAAAATTATAGATTTTTATAAATAATTTTATTGAAAGCCTCGTCATTCTTAGCAAAGTGCATTTACATGAAAATGCGCAAATCTAAAAATATATTCATAAATTGAACAAAGAAAATTATAGATTTTATAAATAATTTTATTGAAAGCCTCGTCATTCTTAGCAAAGTGCATTTACATGAAAATGCGCAAATCTAAAAATATATTCATAAATTGAACAAAGAAAATTAAAGAATTTAACAGATCATTTTATTGAAAGCCTAGTCATTGTTAACAAAGTGCATTCACATGAATATGCGCAAATCTAAAAATATATTCATAAATTGAACAAAGAAAATTATAGATTTTTATAAATAATTTTATTGAAACCCTAGTCATTCGTAAAAAGTGCATTAAATGAATATGCTCAAATATCATAAAATTTAACTAAGAAAATTATAGATTTTATAAATAATTTTATTGAAAGCCTCGTCATTCGTAACAAAGTGCATTTACATGAATATGCGCAAATCTAAAAATATATTCATAAATTGAACAAAGAAAATTATAGATTTTTATAAATAATTTTATTGAAACCCTAGTCATTCGTAAAAAGTGCATTAAATGAATATGCTCAAATATCATAAAATTTAACTAAGAAAAGTATAGATTTTATAAATAATTTTATTGAAAGCCTCGTCATTCTTAGCAAAGTGCATTTACATGAAAATGCGCAAATCTAAAAATATATTCATAAATTGAACAAAGAAAATTATAGATTTTATAAATAATTTTATTGAAAGCCTCGTCATTCTTAGCAAAGTGCATTCACATGAACATGCGCAAATCTAAAAATATATTCATAAATTGAACAAAGAAAATTAAAGATTTTAACAGATCATTTTATTGAAAGCTAGTCATTCGTAAAAAGTGCATTCACATGAATATGCGTAAATCTAAAAATATATTCATAAATTGAACAAAGAAAATTATAGATTTTTATAAATAATTTTATTGAAAGCCTCGTCATTCTTAGCAAAGTGCATTTACATGAAAATGCGCAAATCTAAAATATATTCATAAATTGAACAAAGAAAATTATAGATTTTATAAATAATTTTATTGAAAGCCTCGTCATTCTTAGCAAAGTGCATTTACATGAAAATGCGCAAATCTAAAAATATATTCATAAATTGAACAAAGAAAATTAAAGAATTTAACAGATCATTTTATTGAAAGCCTAGTCATTGTTAACAAAGTGCATTCACATGAATATGCGCAAATCTAAAAATATATTCATAAATTGAACAAAGTAAATTATAGATTTTTATAAATAATTTTATTGAAACCCTAGTCATTCGTAAAAAGTGCATTAAATGAATATGCTCAAATATCATAAAATTTAACTAAGAAAATTATAGATTTTATAAATAATTTTATTGAAAGCCTCGTCATTCGTAACAAAGTGCATTTACATGAATATGCGCAAATCTAAAAATATATTCATAAATTGAACAAAGAAAATTATAGATTTTTATAAATAATTTTATTGAAACCCTAGTCATTCGTAAAAAGTGCATTAAATGAATATGCTCAAATATCATAAAATTTAACTAAGAAAATTATAGATTTTATAAATAATTTTATTGAAAGCCTCGTCATTCGTAACAAAGTGCATTTACATGAATATGCGCAAATCTAAAAATATATTCATAAATTGAACAAAGAAAATTATAGATTTTTATAAATAATTTTACTGAAATCCTAGTCATTCGTAAAAAGTGCATTAAATGAATATGCTCAAATATCATAAAATTTAACTAAGAAAATTATAGATTTTATAAATAATTTTATTGAAAGCCTCGTCATTCTTAGCAAAGTGCATTCACATGAACATGCGCAAATCTAAAAATATATTCATAAATTGAACAAAGAAAACTATAGATTTTTATAAATAATTTTACTGAAATCCTAGTCATTCGTAAAAAGTGCATTAAATGAATATGCTCAAATATCATAAAATTTAACTAAGAAAATTATAGATTTTATAAATAATTTTATTGAACGCCTCGTCATTCGTAACAAAGTGCATTTACATGAATATGCGCAAATCTAAAAATATATTCATAAATTGAACAAAGAAAATTATAGATTTTAACAGATCATTTTATTGAAAGCCTAGTCATTGTTAACAAAGTGCATTCACATGAATATGCGCAAATCTAAAAATATATTCATAAATTGAACAAAGAAAATTATAGATTTTTATAAATAATTTTACTGAAATCCTAGTCATTCGTAAAAAGTGCATTAAATGAATATGCTCAAATATCATAAAATTTAACTAAGAAAATTAAAGATTTTATAAATAATTTTATTGAAAGCCTCGTCATTCTTAACAAAGTGCATTCACATGAATATGCGCAAATCTAAAAATATATTCCTAAAATGAACAAAGAAAATTATAGATTTTAACAGATCATTTTATTGAAAGCCTAGTCATTGTTAACAAAGTGCATTAAATGAATATGCGCAAATCTAAAAATATATTCATAAATTGAACAAAGAAAATTATAGATTTTAACAGATCATTTTATTGAAAGCCTAGTCATTGTTAACAAAGTGCATTAAATGAATATGCGCAAATCTAAAATATATTCATAAATTGAACAAAGAAAATTATAGATTTTTATAAATAATTTTATTGAAACCCTAGTCATTCGTAAAAAGTGCATTAAATGAATATGCTCAAATATCATAAAATTTAACTAAGAAAATTATAGATTTTATAAATAATTTTATTGAAAGCCTCGTCATTCGTAACAAAGTGCATTCACATGAACATGCGCAAATCTAAAATGTATTCATAAATTGAACAAAGAAAAGTATAGATTTTTATAAATAATTTTATTGAAACCCTAGTCATTCGTAAAAAGTGCATTAAATGAATATGCTCAAATATCATAAAATTTAACTAAGAAAATTATAGATTTTATAAATAATTTTATTGAAAGCCTCGTCATTCGTAACAAAGTGCATTTACATGAATATGCGCAAATCTAAAAATATATTCATAAAATGAACAAAGAAAATTATAGATTTTAACAGATCATTTTATTGAAAGCCTAGTCATTGTTAACAAAGTGCATTCACATGAATATGCGCAAATCTAAAAATATATTCATAAATTGAACAAAGAAAATTATAGATTTTAACAGATCATTTTATTGAAAGCCTAGTCATTCGTAAAAAGTGCATTAAATGAATATGCGCAAATCTAAAAATATATTCATAAATTGAACAAAGAAAATTATAGATTTTAACAGATTATTTTATTGAAAGCCTAGTCATTGTTAACAAAGTGCATTCACATGAATATGCGCAAATATCATAAAATTTAACTAAGAAAATTATAGATTTTATAAATAATTTTATTGAAAGCCTCGTCATTCGTAACAAAGTGCATTTACATGAATATGCGCAAATCTAAAAATATATTCATAAAATGAACAAAGAAAATTATAGATTTTAACAGATCATTTTATTGAAAGCCTAGTCATTGTTAACAAAGTGCATTCACATGAATATGCGCAAATCTAAAAATATATTCATAAATTGAACAAAGAAAATTATAGATTTTAACAGATCATTTTATTGAAACCCAAGTCATTCGTAAAAAGTGCATTAAATGAATATGCTCAAATATCATAAAATTTAACTAAGAAAATTATAGATTTTATAAATAATTTTATTGAAAGCCTCGTCATTCGTAACAAAGTGCATTAAATGAATATGCGCAAATCTAAAAATATATTCATAAATTGAACAAAGAAAATTATAGATTTTAACAGATCATTTTATTGAAAGCCTAGTCATTCGTAAAAAGTGCATTAAATGAATATGCGCAAATCTAAAAATATATTCATAAATTGAACAAAGAAAATTATAGATTTTAACAGATCATTTTATTGAAAGCCTAGTCATTGTTAACAAAGTGCATTCACATGAATATGCGCAAATCTAAAAATATATTCATAAAATGAACAAAGAAAATTATAGATTTTAACAGATCATTTTATTGAAAGCCTAGTCATTGTTAACAAAGTGCATTCACATGAATATGCGCAAATCTAAAAATATATTCATAAATTTGAACAAAGAAAATTATAGATTTTAACAGATCATTTTATTGAAACCCAAGTCATTCGTAAAAAGTGCATTAAATGAATATGCTCAAATATCATAAAATTTAACTAAGAAAATTATAGATTTTATAAATAATTTTATTGAAAGCCTCGTCATTCGTAACAAAGTGCATTTACATGAATATGCGCAAATCTAAAAATATATTCATAAATTGAATAAAGAAAATTATAGATTTTAACAGATCATTTTATTGAAAGCCTAGTCATTCGTAAAAAGTGCATTAAATGAATATGCGCAAATCTAAAAATATATTCATAAATTGAACAAAGAAAATTATAGATTTTAACAGATCATTTTATTGAAAGCCTAGTCATTGTTAACAAAGTGCATTCACATGAATATGCGCAAATCTAAAAATATATTCATAAATTGAACAAAGAAAATTATAGATTTTATAAATAATTTTATTGAAACCCAAGTCATTCGTAAAAAGAGCATTAAATGAATATGCTCAAATATCATAAAATTTAACTAAGAAAATTATAGATTTTATTGCCTCATCATTCGTAACAAAGTGCATTTACATGAATATGCGCAAATCTAAAAATATATTCATAAATTGAACAAAGAAAATTATAGATTTTTATAAATAATTTTATTGAAAGCCTCGTCATTCTTAGCAAAGTGCATTCACATGAACATGCGCAAATCTAAAATATATTCATATGAACAAAGAAAATTATAGATTTTAACAGATCATTTTATTGAAAGCCTAGTCATTCGTAAAAAGTGCATTAAATGAATATGCTCAAATATATCATAAAATTTAAATAAGAAAATTATAGAATTTTATAAATAATTTTATTCAAAACATCGTTATTCGTAACTAAGTGCATTTACATGAATATGCGCAAATATAAAAATACATTCATATGAACAAAGAAAATTATAGATTTTAACAGATCATTTTATTGAAAGCCTAGTCATTCGTAAAAAGTGCATTCATATGAATATGCGCAAATCTAAAACCGGTCGTATCCTAACCATATGAATAGAGAGCATAAATTTACTTTTACTCAACAGAAAGTTTATCCGTGTATAAAAGCATAACAACAGTGGATATATGAAGTATCACTTGTTGAATGGGGATAAAAATGAAAAACGCGATCAGACCCGTGGATTTCTTTGATCACTTTTGCACCCTTGATCAGCCCTTCAGTTCACCGCTTTTCCTATTGCTTCGAACTGAACTGGCCGATTTCCAAAGCTTGGCCTTCTGATTGTCCCCTTGGTGCAGTTCCTTGTTGTCGTCTTCACTGATTAGTCCTTCTTTGCTGATCACTGTGTCATTGTTGTCGGCCTCTGTTGATCGCTGCTGCTGTACGTTGTCGGACTGATCAACACCATCTCTACCGCTAACATCAGCAGTTTCATCTCCGTTGACGCCATGCTGCTGATAGAATTCCATGTAAATCGTGACAATTGAAAATTCGTACAAAGCTTGTTTAAACTTGAAAACTCGAAAACGAAAAATACAGTAACAAACTTGTCACACTAACGCTTTATCGTTGCGTAGAATGATCAATGGTATGTGGGTTGACAAAAAAATTATTCCCGCTACGAGACAAAGCCATACAGTACCCAGAATACCGAAATTCTAGTTGTACGATTTGCCACCGTACAAATAATCATTTACGGACTTGATCCTCAGACTTGAATATCGACAATAAGTCTTGTAAGGTGCTTCGTCTTTGTAATTGACCGCTTCCTTTAGAACGGTTTTCGCTGCTGGCCGTTTCAGTCTCGTTTTGTTCAATCTCAGTGATCTCATTTTCGGCTGGAGTGATCTGAAAAAAATACAAAATAAACTTCGTTACTTAGAGAAAAAAGGTAAAATAAACCAATTGTGAGATGGGTGCATGGGTTCGATGCCACTAGGGAACGATGAAACGACTTTTTTAATGAAAAAAAGGTCGCTATAATTATGAACGACGAAAAAGTCGATTATTAATTTTAACGATATTCAAAACGCCAAAACGA
Organism: Heterodera filipjevi; assembly: GCA_039877585.1. Taxonomy (NCBI): domain Eukaryota; kingdom Metazoa; phylum Nematoda; class Chromadorea; order Rhabditida; family Heteroderidae; genus Heterodera; species Heterodera filipjevi. Next base: position 1,952,280 of record JBDPZO010000005.1, on the reverse strand, counting down.
TGTTTTAACGACTTTTTTTTTAAAATTATAAAATCACTGTTATATTTTGCGATTATGCCCGCATTTCAATATTTTGACATTATTTCTATGTTTTAGGCCCTTAATTTGGCATTTTCAATCTTGTTAATACCATTTGAAGACCATTTATTTAAAAAATACAAAAAGGTGATTTATAAATTTTATAATAAGTATGACTTATTAAGCAGCTATTAATTTATATACTTATTTAAAAAAAGGTCTTTAAAAATTCGTTGGCGTTCTGAAAAACGTTAAAATTAATAAAACTATGTTACATCGTTTGTTTTTTTAAAACGACGTAAAAGTCGTTTTGTCGTCCCCTAGATGCCACCCTCCAACTCCAATATTTACCCCTCAATTATTGCAGGTGCAAAGAAATCTTACCTCTCCCAATGCTTGCTGTTCAAAACTAGTTTCATTGACAACAGAAATATCTTTCACTGCAGAAGATGAAGATGCTTCTGCAAATCGCTCTTGGTCCAACAACACCTGGAACCCCGGAAATAGGACGTTAACAAACGGTTGCAAGAATTTACGAATAAGGCGTTGCAAAAATATGGCAACCAAATTTATAAAAAACAAAAAATAGGCAACATAAAAAGTGTATCACATAATTTTCAAAAAGCTTTGGATCTTAAGAAAGAATCAAAATTGTTAAATTTAGTTGCTTTAGGAGGGTTGCACTTGAAAAGTTTCCGAAAATAGACAATAGTAGGTCAAAAATAAGATTTGGGGACACAAATAAGACAGTTTTTGAAAACGTTGTTTAACAGTTTGAAATTGCATTTTATTCATCAAATCAAGCATTAACAGCATATTTATCTTGCGCCATCATTTTTTTCGGCAATTCCGGTTTGATTCGAGGAATTAAGTTTTAATTTTGAAAAAGTAAGGGTCGGTGGTGCCGATAGGCGTCACCCGGGAAAATTTTGAAAATTTATGGCAGCTTTCTTAAGTTTTTTGTGAAAAATAATAAACTCTGTTTTATTTTGAAAACTTCGAAACGGATTGAGTATCCGGCGGAGCCGATAGGCGCCGCCGGGAAAATTTTTAAAAAATATTATCGCTTCAAAAAATTGTCAAAAATAGTAATATTTACTTCATTTTTTCCTCAGAGTAAGAAATAAGACAAAAGAGCTGAATAAGACAATTTTACAAATAAGACATTTTTAAAAATTTATAAAATTTGGGCCTCCAAAATATGACAAAATTTTGCTGGTCAAATAGATGGAAAAAGAAAACTTAAATGGTTTCAAAAAATTATTTGAAAATTTCCAGCCGTACCCCCATCACCACCACCATTCTCCTTCACCTGCTTCAACTTCTGTCCTTGTTGTTGATGTTGTTGCTGCAGCTGCTGCTGCACCTGATCAGTCGGATACTCTTTGATCCCTTTTTCTTCGATCAGATAATTCCATCTTCGCTTAATTTCTTCCTCAACTTCTTTACCAATACTTTCAAGGTAAGTTAAATTGCCATTCTCATCTTTGTTCATTTGCATTGTTTCCATTTCTTTCTTCGTCTCCACACTCAATTGTGCCGCAATTTCATTATACACATCCAGAGCATCTGTTACGATTTTCTGCATCTCATTTGGCAGGTTCTGATTCACATAAAATTATTAATTATTGGCAATAGATAAGTTAAAGGGGGTGATTAAATTACAGATAACCATAAGGGCACCTAATAGCAAAAATGCAGTTATTAAAGCAGGGGTGATAGATGTACTGATTTATCTGATTTGTCCTGATTTGGAGGGTCCAAATCTGACAAAACAAAAAATTCCTAATTTGCCAGATTTGTCCGGATCTCAGCTCAATGTTCTTATTTTGTCCTAATAAAGGGTAAGATTTTTTACTCTGCAAAATATTTTTGTTTAGATCAAAAATTTGTCTAAAAAATCAGCCTATCAGATTACAGGCTAACCAGTTTATTAGCTGAGTTTTTCTTGAAACAAGAAAATCTTTAAGAACTAAAATAAGTTCAGAGAATTTGCAAGTTGACAGGCCTGTTTCTAAGATAATTTCATGCAAAATATATACGACAATTTGGGAACTTTTGACCGAGTTACAAAAGACCATCTAAACTATTGCCCAAAAAAGATCTAGCCCTCGGCTACTAATGTGTTATTTTTGGATTATAGATGCCTACCGAATATTTATATACCTGCCCATCTATCTATTATATTAGTTAACATTAGTGCTAGGAACCGGATTGGGACCCGGACGGATTTTTCCGGATCCCAATCCGGAATCCTGGTTTTTTGGGCCTCACCGGATTTTTCCGGATTCCGGATTTTTCCGGATTATCCGGGAAAATCCCACCGGTAAATTTTTGAAAATGAAAATCCGGATCCGGCGTTTTCAAAACCGGATTCCCGGATTTTTCCTGATCCGGCTAACGATGGTAATTTGAAGAAAGATGCTGAGATAAGAATTTTAGTGGGAAATTGCACCAAAATAAATTAATTTTTTGAATTATTTATGGATTATGTGTGGCTTAGTTCTTTAGTTGGTTGACTCCTGTCCAAAAAACAAAAAAATTTGATTTGGTTCGATACCACCAGAAAGCAATTCAATTCAAAACTTTAATAATTTTTGTTTGCGAACCAAATCACATACACTTGGTATTATTCCAAAGATCTTGTCAATAAGCCTTTTTCTAAACAAAATTTAAACAAATGGATTCGTCTGGGAAAAGTTATGACTACTCGAAATTTTGTATTCCAAATAACTTAAACCTTGACCAGTTTTGGCGAAAATCTGTTAACTAATGGGCTATTAATTTTCAAAAATTTCCCCCGGTGGCGCCTATCGGCACCACCAGTGGTGATGTTCGAGAGTCTCGGTCTCGAGTCTCGACTCGAGAAAAGTCTCGGGGTTTTTCTGGTCTCGGTCTCGGTCTCGGTCTCGAGTTTTTAGTCTCGAAAAACGAGACTATCTTACACCCCTAAAGATTGGCTTTTCGTTAGCTAGCAAAACATTAAATTAGGTTGAATTTTAAATTTGAATAAATAAAAGACATAATGCTAATTTTATTTAAATTTTCATTTATTTTTTCTTCAAAAAGTGTTCCAAGTTTCAAAAATTTTCCCGGCGGTGCCTATCGGCACCGCCGGGGGCAGGGGTGTCCTTGGCAAACCCAAAAACCGGGCGTGCAAGTTCGAAAATAGGGCAAAAACCGGGCTAAAATTTTCAAAATAAGGCAAAAAATTGGTAATTTTTTAAGCCAATTCTTCCGCTGCCGTGCGATTCATCCGGAAGACGATTCGTCCGCCCGGCTAAAAAGTGCCAAAAACATAAAACTTTTTCAATTTTTTAACATCTGACATAGTTAATAAGAGAACTTATAAAAAATGCCAAAAGAAAAACTACAAAAATTTAAAGTGATTTTATGTTTTTGGCACTTTTTTGGATGGGCGGACGAATCGTTGCCGGACGAATCGTCATGTTGCCAATTCTTCAGTGTGAAAAACGTGAAAACCATTTAAATAACTTATTCATCACTACTTTTCACCTGTTTTTATCAATAGGCGTGCGCAAAAATTGTTGAATCCAAAGAAGCCCAATTTTTGTGGAATTTTTGGATACATTTTTAGAAAACATAAGCAAAAAGGGATCCGGTGGTGCCGATAGGCGCCACAAGAAAAATTTTGAAATTATTCACCGCAGACCTTTATATGATTTAAGTTTTTTTTTAATTTTTTTAAGTGCGTAAGAAAAATTTTTGAAAAAAAGTCTCGGTCTCGGTCTCGACTCGAGAAAAGTCTCGGGTTTTTTTCTGGTATCGGTCTCGGTATCGAGTCTCGGGGTCAAGTCTCGGTCTCGGCCTCGAGTCTCGGGATCAAGTCTCGGTCTCGGTCTCGAGTCTCGAGTCTCGGGAAAATTTCGGTCTCGAACATCACTAACCACCACCCTCCCATTCACGTAGATTTTTTTATCTTAAAGTTCCTTAAAATTGGTTATTTTAAGTGCAAAGATTTTCACGAAAAAACACTAAGATTTTCGAAATCTTTTCCGGCGACGACTATCAACATTAAAAATCTCCTAAATTGACCAGCTTTTGGTCAAAATCTGTTACTAAAGCACACCCAGATTTAAAAAAAGTTTCCCGGCGGCGCCTATCGGCACCGCCGTAACCCATTTGCTTTATTTATTAGATTTTTCTTAAAATCGGTCACAAAAAATTAGGCATTTTTTGCGCAAATTTTCTATCAAATTGGTCATTTTTGCTGATTTTTGCTCTTCAAATAATTTTTTTTTATGAATTAAGTGAAATTTTTTAAAAATCCGGAACCGGATCCGGATCCGGATCCGGCTTTTTGAAAACCGGACTCCGGAAAATTTTTCAAAAAAACGTAACCGGAAAAATCCCACCGGTAAATTTTGAAAAATGAAAATCTGGTTCCGGATCCGACGAAAAAATTTTGCATTTTGAAAATCCGGTTCCGGATCCGGGAAATCAAATTTTCCTAGCCCTGGTTAACATTCATTTATATATATATATTATATATATATATATATTATATATATATATCTATAATATATATATATATACTTTGTTCTTTGTATAATAATATCTAGTTATTTATATAAAACATATATATATATATATAAACCTCTTTGTTCTTTGTCAATCTTTTTTTAAATGATGGCATTCCTTTAAAACTGCTCGATTTGCTTATTTTCTTATCCTCCGACGATTGACAATTTTTCTCAGTTTGAATTTGTTCATTAGCAAAATATTTTTTGTTCACATGCGAAACTTTGTCCTTACATTTCGCAAGTTGATAAAATTTGGACCCGTTGATGCGACGTTTATAATATCCTTTTTTCTTCTCATTTATCACTTCCTATAAATATTATACAATTGTAATAAACTATTATTATTTTTTTGGTGTCCGTTTTGTTAACTTTTTCGACTTTTTCCAAAAAATCCGACCCAATCTCAGGGTCAGTTTTAAATAATTATTACCTCCGATAGTTCAATTACATATTGTTGTTGGATTAAATGTAATAGTTTTTTGCGTATTTCAATGGCCCTCTTTGTAGGAGACTAAATAGCAAAAAAAAAATTTATATATTCATTAACCCATTTTATTCCTGTTTTTGACTTTTATTTTATCAAAATTATTTGTTAAAACTATTAAAAGATCAAAAGAACTTTTTCTTTTCATTGACCTTTTATTTTTATTTTTTTAAATTTAATTTTCCACACATTATTTTCAATTTCATAACTTGGCTATTTTTTTTAATATTTTTTAGTGTACATTCATCTTAATTTTGTGTTTTATGCAAATAATTTATTTTTTATTTTTTACATCCATTTGCTCCAATTTGCCTGTCTCCTGTTCGTATTTTTGCTTACAGCGGTCCATCGATTTTTTTGCATCGTCAATACATTTGAAGTGCTCTTCGGCTTGTTTATGTTTCTCCTTAATAAAGTCAGGATGGTGCAATGTCACAGGCCAAAAATTCAAAAATGATATTTCTTTAGGAATCTTAGGCAGATACAGTCATGGTCATATGTTTAACACACCCCAAAAAAATTTACCAAAATTTTAAAAGATGACCCATATAATGTCTCAACAAAAAGCAAATGATAAGTGCATTACACCATTCGATAGCTTATTAAATGGGCTTTCTAACGATACCAAAAAAATAGTAGGAATTTTCTCGGATTTTTTGATTCACGAAATATTGATTTATTTGTTATAAAAATAAACCGTGTTAAACATATGACCACCCAAAAATAAGGGTATGGTGCAGTTTGCCTGATCGGATATCCGTTTAAGTAAATGAATTTACACTTTATTTTTTGGTATCGTTAGAAAGCCCATTTAATAAGCTATCGAATGGTGTAATGCACTTATCATTTGCTTTTTGTTGAGACATTATATGGGTCATTTTGGTAAATTTTATTGGGTGTGTTAAACATATGACATGACCATGACTGTATATGTAAATAAATAAGTAATCTATTTTTTTTTACTAAAGTCTATTAACTTTTTTTTATGAAAAATTGCGCAATTATTTAAAAATGCCTATTTTTGTCAAAGACAGTAACAAAGCCAGGGGGTTTCTAACAAGAATGGTAACCTACAGGTATTCCTAATTCTAAAAGTTAACGATATGGGCGGGGTCGTTTCTTAAATCCGCCATTTTTACAGATTTTCCTTCGAAAATTCGTCAGATTTTTCTCAATAAACAATCTTGGTATTTGATTGGCTCTATTATATAACCAAATATCAAAAATTTTGTCGTTTTTAAGAAGTTGTGGCCAGAAAAAAAAAAGCTAAAAAAGTCGGCACCTTTTTCTTAAAACATAAGTAACCAACTAACTTCCAAGAGTAGCTTTTTCTGTTCCTCAATGTCGCGTGCCTCCTTTGTCTCGTTGAACTTTAATTGAGCCGCTTGCAGCGCTTTATTTGCTTCGTTGTTCGCTTCCTCTGCTTCTCGAAAACTCTTAATTGCTTCTTCTTTGTCGGCATACGCATGGTCTAATTGGTTTTTTGCTTCTGCCACAATTTGTTCATGCTGATCCAACCTATTCAGAAGCAGAAGAGGGGAAGAGTTGTAAAATGGAATTGCTTTATTTTAAAAATAACAATTTTAAATTGTTAACAAAATCCCTCAGCAAATTATTAGGCATGGTCTATCGCCTTTTGGGCATCCGTTTCCTTAGGGCTTTACAATTGTTTGCCAAGATGCCTGAGAAATGGGCTGTTTTGAGTTCAAATCTTTATGAATTAAGTTAAAATTGCCCAAAAAAAGATTTCTTGCGGCGCCGGTTGACTCGGCGGGACACGAATTTACCTTCAAAAATTCAAACGAAAAAATGACCACTGGAGCGGAATGATCCAAATTCCTGATTGAAATCCCTGACCCTCCCCCCACCCCTCGACAATTTACAGACTTTCCCAACCCAATCATTAGGTTATTTTTCCTAAATCCCAAGTTTCCCTACTCAATTGGTGATTTAGAGTTCATATCTTTCTGCATTTCCTTCCAATGGTCTACTATTATTGTGTCTTGGTTCTTCGTTTCATTCTCAACCTCTGTTTTCCACATTTCTTCCGCTTTGAAAATCTGCGCATGCGCATCTTTGTATTCTTTTGATTCGCTTTCAATTTGTTTTTCTATGCCCGTCGCTTTCGTTACTATTTTGGCTAAATATATAAGAAAATTTTTTTCTTTTGTAAATTCAGCAAAATAAAAATTTGTCAGAAGCATTTTTAATTTATTATTTTTGTTGTAACTGGGATGTAGAACCACGGTGATGCGACATTTGCGGCGCCGATATTTGCGCGCGGGACCCAGAAAAAATTGTAGAGTGAACTAAATCTATTATTCTTAGTCTCACTCGAATCCCCTAAATATGCTCTACATCATACCAAAAAATCAAAAGAATTGACTAAGTTTCGGAAAAGTTATGACCTAAAATGTTCGTTAATTTGGGAATGTCTGTTTTTGGTTATCTTTTTATCATAACTTTTCCGAAACTTAGTCAATTCTTTTGATTTTTGGTATAATGTAGAGCATATTTAGGGGATTCGAGTGACACTAACAATAATAGATTTAGTTCATCCTACAATTTTTTCTTGGTCACGCGCCGCAAATGTCGGCCAATCTAGAACCACATGGCCAAGTGGGCTCACCCCAGTCACAACAATTTTGGATTTGCATTTTTGAAATATTTAATTGTTCTTATATTTGTTTTTTTCTTATATTTTAATTTGATTTACTATTCAAAATTTTAATTCTCACATTCTTTACCACAGGCACAAGCATGATGGATGATTACATTCATACACAATGCTGTTGCTAATACTGCAAAAAAAGAAGCAATTTTTGAAAGAGCTTGAAATGAATTCATTTGAAAAATCACCTTAATAAAAAGTTGAAATTGGAAGCATTTTTATTATTAAATATAAAAAAAGAAATCCCATTGCCTTAGTGAATGAAAAAAAATATTAATGGAAAAATTATAATATAATGGCATTGTTGGGAATCGCCAAAGGCTTTTTATTGTAAATGTTGGTGTATTCTATTCACGTCATTAACATTCGCTAAGGATGACAGGTAATATAAAAAAATCGTAAAAATGAAATTTTATAATACCAAATAAAAGAGGAAAATATCCAAAATGTGGGAAATCGTAAACGCTTTATTATAATTTCGGCAATTTTACGGCATAATCATTCAATAATTAGAAAAAATTAAATAAATGATTTATAAAAATCTATAATTTTCTTTGTTCAATTTTATGAATATATTTTTATATTTGCGCATATTCATGTGAATGCACTTTTTACAAATGAATAAGATTTGAATGGTTTATAAAAATCCATAATTTTCTTTATTTAATTTTATGAATAAATTTTTAAGATAAACTTTAGATTCGGCCCTGCTAAAAAATCGCCTAAAAATGGTTCAATTTGTTGTCTTATGACCTCTAATCGCCATACAAAATATTCCCGAGGTGCGGAAATGTCCAAAAACAGGGGGTTTTGAACCAGTCTTAAATGCCAAAGTTTGATGCAAATATAGGCAAAAACCGGTTATAAATTAAATTTTTATTAGCAAATGTGGTATCAATCGAAAGCTCTAAAAAAGACAAAGCGAACTAGAGGGTGGAAAAAACGGTCGGGGTCATTTTGGTGCGGCCGTTTTGGTTCCGCCGTTTTGGTGCGGCCATTTTGGTGCGAGCGCGTAAACATTAAAAACAATTCAGCACACACATACGCAGGGATTCTGGGGGGTAATTGGAGAATTGGTGTCTCAGTGGAAAATAAATTTAAAAATTATCTTTACATTTTTTTTAGTGTTTCAACACAATTTGTTTGTTTAATATTTTATTTAGAAAGATTCTAAGGTTTAACTTAACGACTGCAAATAAATAAACTATTTTTATTCTGCTACTGTGCTTTAATCTAGGGTAGCACGGGACCGGGGCTTTTGGCAAAAACCGGGACCGGGACTTTTCAGGTTGAAAAAACCGGGGCTTTTTGGCTGGGAAACCCGGGAAAAACCCGGGGCGGGACCGGGACCCGGTCAAAACCGGGGCACTGGTACTCATTTGTACGTTTTTTTCAGTACCAGTCCCGGTCCCGTGCTACCCTACTTTAATCAATTAATCGTACCCTTTAATCTAAATATATTAAAAAAATAAAAATCAATTTGTTGATTAAAATCATAGACAAAAACAATATTTGCCAAAATCTAAATTCCGATTCTGGCACTTTAACGGGGTCTTAACAAAAAACTGAATTGAGATTCGTGATCAGCGACCAGATAAGCCCAAAAATTATTTTGTTGATATTTTTCATGAAATTTTTTATGAAAAATACTTAGGGGACGGGACCTAGCTAAATATTGTTTTTTAATTAAAATTATTTTTATTTACTTATTTTTAAACACTCGCACCAAAATGACCCCCGCACCAAAATGGCCGCACCAAAATGACCCGGTCCAAAAACAATCAAATGTCATTTGAGGACCAGACATCTGAGTCCCTATGAAAATGGCCATTTCGATGCCGTGACTCAAAACTAAAGAACTGATTACGGCGGCCAGTATTTTTATTTTTATTTATTTATTGTCAATAAAGAAAGGTCCACAAAAGGGAAAAAATTCACTTACTCTGTGGACATCACATAATAAATGCTCCAAAGTAACGGATAATACAAGGGAAATAAGATCACCGCAAAAATAAAAATAAAAGAATGAGGTCAATACATAAAATAGACACCAAATCACTTATAGAAAAAAGCAAATGTTATATAGATAATTGTCCAGTCTTTCCGGCTAATATTCCCCTAAAGGGTTTTATTTTTGAGTTTGGTTTTGAATTGTTTCAATGAATTTATTTTAATAAGTTCTTTATCAAGTTGATTCCACAATTTTGTTGCCCCCCCCCCCGCAAAGGGAATAAATTTTTTGCCAAATTTATATTTTGTATTAAATCTGTAAAAGGGAATGTTAAAGCGTTCGATTGTAATTTTTCATCAATAAATCCCTAATTTTGTCCACAGCATAATTGTATTTCCATCCATACAGTATGTCTTTAGGGTTTTAAGCCCCAAATAAATAAAAATGTTTTTTGAATCGAAACTTTTATTTGCCATTTATTGCCTTGCATAATTTCAGTATCTGCTCTTGTTTTATAACATATATACATTTTAACATCATCAGCATATAATTTGATATTCACCCCTGATGGCATAGCATCATGGAGATCATTAATGTAAATCAAAACAGTAGGGGACCCAAAACAGAGCCATGGGCGAACGCCAGAGCCAACTTTTTTAATAGAGGAGAAAGAATCCCCTATTTTAACACGAAAAGTCCTATTGCTTAGAAAAGCACTAATCCATTTTAAGAGTTTGCCTCTTATACCAATTTTTTCCATTTTCTGAATAAATAAATTATGAGGCACAGAAACAAAAGCTTTTTGAAAATCAATGTAAATACAGTCTACTTTTTTCCCATTAATAGTTGCTTCAAACCAATCTTCCACAACTGTTATTAGTTGATTTGTTGTAGACCTATTTCTTACAAAACCAAATTGGGACTCTGAAATTTTATTGTATTTTAGAAGGAAATTGTAAAATTTCTGCTACGAATTCTTTCCATAACCCTGCAATTATATCTGAAATAACGCATTGATTATTCTGATGGCTATTGGCTAAACTTAATTGGCCAGTGCCATCTTAGATTACTAAACGAATCTGCAAATAAAGTGGCAAACAATTCATATTTTCCTGCATTGTCATGATAGCATTTGTTTTCATAAACTAAATTCGGTATTTCAAAGGGATTACCATAAAATTTTTGAACGTATTTGAAAATAGAGTGTCTCCCTTTTGAAATAGTCTTTTTTTCTATTTGAGAATGAAATTTATTTGTTTGAATTTTAATGTGTAAATAAATACTATGTATCATACAGCGTTTTTTTCGTTGGATCAGTTTTGCAAAGCCTATATAGTCTTGCTTTTTCTTTAATGGATGTCAACAAATGCTGAGGATATTTTGGGACCAAGTCTCTTTTCGTAAACTTTTTTATTGGAATACACTCGTCTAAGGTCCTTAACAATGTACTATTAAAGGCACTAAACTTTTCGTTAACACTAAAATGTTCACAAGACAAAGAACAAATTCTAGAAGAAATAATTGCATTGAAAATGAAAACGGAGTGAACCGTCGAAAGTTAATATTTTTTTTTTTTTGTGTTTTTGGAACAGTCAATGTGAAGAACTGAGCTAAATGATCTGATGAAAAAAGACCTCCTTCCATAGTACATTGCGTGACAATTTGATCATTAGCGGGTAAAATCAGGTCTAACCACGAATCCTCTCGAGAGGGTTCATTCGTGGCTACAAAAAATGAAAATTTGTTAAAAAAAGTCACAGAAATTTCACCAAATTTACTCAAGGGATTAGGACATTAATGTGAAAATTTTCTAAAAATTTGAATAAATTTTTGTTTGGTAAAATGTTGTTTTTGGAGGCCTATACACTAAAAAATCTAAGTGACTGCAAATTTTGAAGCTGAAAAACGAAAATTTCACAATTGAATTTTGAGTCAGAAAAATTAGTAAAAAAACCTATTTCTTTTTTGATTAAAATCCCACAACCGCCACCACGGTTAACAGTGTTGGACTTCCTATGGGTAAACATAAAATTGTAATTTTTATTAATCCATGGATTTAGGGATGGTGTATCCCTCGTCCATGTTTTATTTAATAAAATCAAATCAATTTTTTGGTTTTCTAAAATTAGTGAAATTTCATCCGTTTTGTTCATAATTGACCTAATGTTTATTAAACAGCATTAAACATTCGCTTGTTTAAACTTATTGGGGTTAAAATTATTAAGACCGGAACGACCATTATTATACAATTTTTTATAAGGTGAAAGTGATTTGGTTAAATTTGGTAGTCATTTATTATTCTTTTTGAATGCGCTAATGTCCGACCTCAACATCACACGTTCGGCATAGAACCCACTGTCCACCATCTTCCTGTCTCTTCTTGGTGCATTCTTCTTGCAACAGTCGGCGTGCGTCAAGCTCTTCCCGGCTGAGTGACGGTCTTATTTTGAGGTAGTTCTATCTGGTTTTTTCTTTGATCGTGTCGCGCAATTTGGCCCATTGTTCCAGTGCTTGCCTTTGATATTTTGTGCACGGGAAGACAACTTTCATTAAGCGAGGACGATCTGATTTGGCTTGGACATGGGACACCATTCTGTAAATAGTAACAGGGCCTCGGTGCCAAGCTCATCAAGAACACATGAAATTGCGGTGTAGTCCGCGGCGACACGCTCAGATGGTCTCTCTTTCGGCGACTCGGGTAGGCCCAGAACGACCACGCTCCGACGGCGCTCATGCTCTTGGATGGCCTCATCAACAATTTGCCGTTGTTTGAGACGAACCAGTTCGTCGTTTTGTTGGTGGACACATTGCAATAGGGACACACACATTTGAAAGAGTTGCTTCATCAGCACTGCGTTGTTGTCGTCGCCACTGATGTTGTCCATTTGTTGTCCGATGGCCATCAGTTGGTCACTGACTGCGGGAATGGGAAGGTCAGCGGGCGTATGTCGTTTTCCTCCGTTGTCACTGAGAGAAGAAAAATGGGACGCTGTGCGCTTATCGATTGGCATTTGTGATCATGAAGCTAAACTGGGTCGTTTCCACTCGCTATTGGCGGGCCGCTTCGCGGCCTCTGTAGCTCCTTTTAATTGCAGTTAGTCCTCGGTTCTTTAGTTTTGAGTCACGGGACTGAAATGGCCACTTTCATAGGGACTAAGATGTCTGGTCCTCAAATTGCATCTGATCGCTTTTTCCACCCTCTAGTTCGCTTTGTCTTACCTAGAGTTTTCCGATTGATACCACAGGGTTTGCCTATATTTGCATCAACCTTTGGCATTTAGGACTGGTTCAAAACACTATTTTTTTGGCATTTCCGCACCTCGGGAATATTTTTTATGGTGATTAGAGGTCATAAGAAAACGAATGGAATGAATGAGCAGCCTTGCTTCATGTATGAATGTGGCGATATCATAATGCAAAAATAATTTATCAAATGCCTTTTCACCAGATCAATTATATCAAATTAGCAACTTAAATAAAAGCAATCTCGACCAGTAAGTTAAAAATCGAGAAAAAACTGGTCGAGTTTTCCAATAAAATATTATTGGTTGTGTGACGCAAAAAAAAACGGAACTTCTCTGATCGGGGTCAGTGCTTGTTTCTCGTTTACAAATAAATCACTTCTTGGTTTATGCATCATCTCCTTTATCATCAGTATTATTGCCCGTATTTCCTTCCTCTCCTTCCCTCTCATTTTGTTGGCTTTTACGGCGAATTTCGTCTGTGGTTGGGGAATGCGATCGAGTTGGTTGATGGATTAGTTCAGCTGCCGGATGGTACTGAATCTGCGGCGGCGGTGACCGCTTCTTGCTCGTTGCATTGGTCGGCGATTTATCAGACATTTTAATTTTTATGTTATGCTGCTGATCAGCTGTTTTTTGTTCCTGATCACTGATCACCGGCACATTGATTGAATGCTGCTGATCAGCTGTTTTTTGTTTCTGATCACTGATCACCGGAGCATTGATTGCCTGCGGCTGATCAGGTCCCTGTTGTTTCTGATCACTGGTCTCATCCCAATCACATTCACCTCTGTTCAGTTCCAAGCTAAACATCTGATCCGAATCCTCTGCGTCCGATTGCGCGTGCAGTTCACTGCTGCTTTCAATGATGGTCTCCAAGGGTGAGTTCCAGAACATCTCTTGTAGTGATGATCTTCTGTGTATTTTAATTTCTTTTCCATTGTCACTGTTCTGAAGTGTGTTGAGATTTTCTTGAAGCTGCTGTTCAAGAGTCAATGTTTCACTAATCTAAAAGTGAAAAAATAACGTTCTTATTTAAAAAAAAATGTGCTTTTGGTGCTTTTACCATCAAAAGTATCCGCAAAAAAAAAAGTAGGAAAACCCCTAAGAATCCGGGCCCTATTTATCAGTTGATTCCACAAAATATGATTTCTTAACCAATTACTTTATTTGGTGCGAAATGCCATTTCACCAAGGGTGGCCTTTTTACCACCTTTTGGTGGCATTTGCCACCAATTTTGGAATTTGTTAATTATTTAAATTTTTTTAACAAAAGACCAAATTTATGGTTTTATTCTTCGTTTTTTTCAATTTTCTAACTAAAAAATGTCAAAAATTGATCTTTTTTAAACATAATTTTCTCTATAAATTTTATTCACTTTCTCAAAAATTTCCCCGGCGGCGCCTATCGGTACCGCCGGCTCACCTAAGCATAATTTTTAGCTTTTTTTTTATCACGCTAAAAAAAATAGGGCAAGATACAACTCTTTTTTTTATTCTTCCGGTGCTTATGATTTTTATTTTATTTCCAACCCTGATTTGCTCCAACTTGTGAGACGCAGTGAAAAATATAACATTTGAAAATTTATATGCATTTTGGAACGATTTTGACGCTAAAAATTACGTGCCACCTTTTTGCCATCATTTTTCAAAATTTTGCCGCTTTTTTGCCACCATTTTTAATCCAGGCGCCACTAGTTTGGACTTTCGCGATTGTCACCCTGATTTCACCCTCAAATAATATTATTTAGGCCTTTTTTTTATTTTAAGGCTTAACTCTCACTATGCCTATGCGCATAAATTAGAATCATAATGGCCAAATGTGTCCATTTTCCTAATTTCCGGACCAATGAGGCAGGCTACATTTTCTTCACTATTTCGCCCGAAAATTTCTCAGAAAGGGTCCGTGAAGAACAATTTAGCGTTGCGTATTTTTTGCGATTGGACGCGCGCTTTGCTGATTTTAAAAAAAAATTGGATACCTCATCCATACACAGTTCATCACCAGTGCCATAAGCGGCATGATGATGCTTCGCACCTGACGAGGACGCTTCGCCCTGCTCCAACAACAGCAAAGGCCCTTTTTGCTTCTCTGTCGGCATGCCGACAATGGCCAACTGTTGGTGCTGCTGCTGTTGCTGCAGCTGATCCGTCGGATATTCATTGATCCGCTGATCACTGATCAGTGCCCTCACTTGTCTCGCAACTTGAGCGTCCAATTTTTGTCCGACCAGCTCCAGGTTCTTTTGGCCTGTCTTTGCTTCTTCCGATGCCATCATGAGCTGTAAGCGTTGCTTCTCCTCCGCCGTCATGTGGTCGCTAACAGTGGTGTACAGGCACAGTGCCCGTGCCACGTACAGTGTCAGATCGTTGGGCTTCTGTTCAATATTTTTAATCAAAATTTTACGTTATACATTTTGCTTTATGCTTTTTCTGTCCGTTCTATTCTTTTTGCTCTAAAAATTTTCTCGACTCTCGGAATTTTTCCCGAATTAATCCCGGTTTTAAGCCATTTTCGAGTTTTCAAAATTCTAGGAAAGAGTTAACTGATGGAGTTGGTGTAGTTATCGTCTTAGATCAGCATCAAAAGTGTCACTAACATGAAATTTTTGGTTAAAAAATATACTGATTTAATTTGTGTGATTTTAAAATTTATGGGGAGCTAAGCTATGCCTTTAATACATAGAAGCTATTATTGTAGTCGTTTTTTCTTGTTTCGGTGAGTTATAAAAATAATTTAATGAAAAAAACAACGAAAAAAATGTTTGGGACAGAGTTGGCACGGGACAAAAATTTTTATGCATATCTTTTAAGTCTTCTTTTTGTTATTTGCTTATAAAAGAAGGGACTTTTATTTGCATTTTTTGAGTTTTTTGTGCATATTTCATGCATAGTTTGCCATTTTTGGTAAATATTTTCAATTTAATGCCTTTTTAGGTTTTTTTCAAAAAAGTATACCTTAAGAATGGAAATTTCTCAAAAAATTTGTTTTGCTACATAAAATTTAAATTTTTTGTCCAACGTTTAATTCTCAAAAAAATGTTTTCTTACTTTTATATCTTTTCTATGTGATTTTGACTAAAAAAAAAGCTCAAAGAGTGCAAATTTTTCTGGTGATAAATTATAGGAATAAATTTTTTAAAATAAATTTGCACCATAATTTTCAATATTTTTAGTGCATATTTTACGTTTTTATGCATATGTCACTGTTTTTATTTGCATGTTTATGCGCATACCGCTCAAATTAAAAAAACCCAGTTACCCGCATAAGCACTACCTGCATGCGGGTTTTGAACCCCAGTTTAACCCGAGCGGCACCCGATTCGTACTGGGCCAATTCGTACTGCCCCGATTCGTACTGTTGACGTGTTATAAGTATAAGGGCTGTCTAACCTCCGCTGTCTGCGCTCCCACGCAAAACAGTTCGAATCGGGGCATTACGAATTGGCCCCGTACGAAGAACCCGTCTTTTTACCGTTCAACCCAACCAAGCAATGAACAATCTTGGTCCGTTACCCCGGTCTGCCGCTGTTGATGCTTGTTGTTTCTTGGCACCAATGCTAATTCGTGTTGTCTGCTGCGCATGTCAGGTAGTCGGCCGCTATTGTTCAGATGTTGCAGTATTCTGAGCATGGGTTGTTGTTGTTGTTGCGGTGGTGAATGCGTGTCGTCAAAGAATTTTTGGCACTCAGCCTCAATTTGGTCAAGGTCCAGTCCAAAATGTTTGGTGCTCAAATACACAATTTTGTCCCGAATGTCCACCAATGGTCGAATGGTGACTGCATCAACTTCCTTGTTGTACTTGTTCAAGTCCTTGACTTTTACCAACTCCTAAATTTTAAAGACAAATTGCATAAATTTAGAAAGATACAAGATTTTCTTTCGACCATATTTTCTTATAAATGGTACACAGAATAATATATTCTGAGTATTTTTTTTTGGCACTTGTGTAGCCTAGGGTGCCCGCTTTGAAACGTTTTTTGTCAAAAACTGATTATACCTTTGCTCAAACGCAACAAATTTAATAATCTTGGTGTCATCCGGTAGCTATTAGTTAGATATATTAGCCTACCAAATTTCAAATAATTTGATCCAGATTTAAGAAAGTTATAGCCATAAAAGTGCAAAAGCTCTATATTGCCAAGAAATTGAAATTTTGCATTTTATGAGGTAACTTTTTTGAAAATTTTCTAAAGTTGATTAATAGGGGTGTATTTTTCGTTCTTTATAGCATTTTTTATGATATTTTTTTAAAAAAAAAAAATTATTTGTAGCAAATTAAGTTTTTTCGATAAGTAGCTATGTAATTTACCTCAATCTCACGGTCAAGCAACAGCTTACGCTTAGATTTGTACAAATTTGCGTAATGATGATTAGCTTCTTGGACAAATGGCTGAAAAAATATATTAATTTATATATATTTTTAAATTATATAATTATATATTATTGAACTTTTTATCACTATTTTGGCATTTTTTCACAACTATTTAGTTTTAACTATTTTGAGATTTTTCGTCACTAAAAGTCTTTTCCCTACTCATGACGTTTTAACTTAGAAAAGTCAGATCATAAAAATCTTCAATTTTCATATATCCGAAATTGGGTTAATTGGAATAGTCCAAGCAGGCTAAAAGATTAATATTTTAAAAGATTGTTATTTAAGTATTAAGTAATTTAAACTTCTGTTTTTAAATGTATATTGCATTTTTTACTTCCAATGCTTCGCGATGGCCTGTCTTCCTCGCAATGTTCTCACAATGATTGTTTTTCGATATTTTAGCTGATTCAATCTTCGCCAACTGAGCGTTCACACTTTTCTCGAGTTTTTGCTGATTTTCCAAATTATCCTAATTGAAAGAAAAGTGAATAGTCAGGGGTGCCAGATGAAAATTTTGAAAAGCCTCATTTGGCTGGCAAAAAAAAGGGCCTCATTTAGGGCCAAAAGACCTCATTTTGAAAAATTCTATTCAAAAAGCAAAGAAAACTTAGTAAAAAGCATCAAAAACCATTTTTTCTAGCCTTTTGCAAAATTGGGAACCTGAATTTGCCTAAGCTCATAATGCCTGCTCTCCCTGGCTTTTCCCCGCCCGAACCCCAACCCGGCCCGACTTGGGCCGTATATAGTGCTCTGTATGCGGTCCACGTCGCGCTGCTTGCTACGCTTTGCCGTTCTTTGGCCAATTGAAGTGCCGCTTCCGCTGCCATAAGTTCGGCTTCCGCACCGCGCATTTGTCGCTGTGCCGCTGCAATGCCAGCCACTGCTTGTTCACTATTTTGCTGAATGGTCCGCAGCTTTTCAGCAATATCTGTCATTATTTGACGCGGCTGTTCAACAGTTCTGCGGGAATCGAGAACGGGAGGTTTTTGTCGTAATTACGGATGGTGCTAAATCGTTTATCAAATTACGCCATTATGGCGCTGTTTTGTTAAATCCACAAATGACTCAACATGATTACGAATTACCATGAATCATGAGTTTTTGAACCAAATAATGACAGAATATAGACTGCCCCAATTTCATTGAATTAGTCATAACTTTTTACAGAAGCAATTAAATTAGACATTCTTGGTATGGTAAGATAGCTTGAAAAAGATTATATAATTTTTTGAAATTTAGCAAGCTAATAGAGCTAATCAGGTGCTATCGTATGATACAAAGATTGTTTAATTTCGTTGCTTCTGAGAAAAGTTATGACTAAATTTAGGGCGAAAATTCAGTGAAATTGGCAGTTTTAAGAAACGCGCATGGCTGGCAGTTTATAGAAACAAACCAGCACCCTTTGGCACTAGTCCTACCCTCTTGCAAAATTACACAAAAATTTTTTGGCGTAAATTTTTTTTACAAAAAATCAGCGTGTTACAATTTGATATGTACTTCATGTCTAAACCGAGTTAGAAATCATTATTTTTTTTTTAAATATATTTTAATCCCATATTTTTGGCAGCCCTAATTATTAGTTTTTTTATTATTTATTATTGTTATTCGTCGACGGCGCGCTGTCAATTCGCCGATGCGTCGATTTGCCGACGCGTCGATTCGCCGACTAGGCCAAAAAAGGTCGATT
The DNA here is from genome assembly GCA_039877585.1 of Heterodera filipjevi. Taxonomy (NCBI): domain Eukaryota; kingdom Metazoa; phylum Nematoda; class Chromadorea; order Rhabditida; family Heteroderidae; genus Heterodera; species Heterodera filipjevi. The sequence goes on along the minus strand of JBDPZO010000005.1, from coordinate 1,933,305 downwards.
CGCCGACAAAATTTTTAAAATTTGTGTAAAACATCGTTCCAGGGGTTATCGGGGTGGCTGATCACGAATATGACATCCATTTCGACCAATTCCGAACCCCGGACTCAAATTCGAACAAAGTCAAAATTCAATTTTTTCGAAATTTTGTTCGAATTTGGGTCCGGGGTTCGGAATTGGTCAAAATGGATGTCATATTCGTGATCAGCGACCCCGATACCCCTGGAACGATGTTTTAAACAAATTTTAAAAATTTTGTCGGCGAATCGACCTTTTTTGGCCTAGTCGGCGAATCGACGCGTTGGCGAATCGACGCTCGGCAAATTGACGGGCAGCGTTCGTCGACCTTATAACAACAGTATAAATTCGAGAAAATGTTGTGTTACCGAAATTCTTTATGTGCTTTTAAAAAACGGATTGCCAGTGAGTTTTCATTTGGTGGATTTTTATAGTCAAAAAAAGCTAAATTTACAAAAAGAGATTTATACGCGCTGTTTATGGCTTTTTGGGGGATTTTCCTCAAAATAGTCATTTTTAGGCAGAATTTACAAATTTTTAAACCTAACCTTAACGGCTCTTTCTCAGTTGCCATTTCTTTACAAATGGAGTTGTATGCTTCACGAATGTCGGCATTATTCTGTCGAATTTTTTCTGTATATGAGTGTTCCCATGCCGTCTCTGCCTCGAAAATTTTCTCATGCGCTTTTCGATAGGCGTTTAATTCTTTGCTGATTTGTTCATCCGTTTGCGACAAAATTGTTTTAGTGTTAATTCGGGCTAAACAAAAAATATTAATATAAGAATTTCAAATTTCAAAAATAAATTTTTTACGTTTATTAATTCAGAGAAAACTTTATTTATTATTCGAATTCAGGATTTGAAAGCAAGCCCTTTTTACTAATAAGTAGGGCAGTAACGTTTAGTGACGAAAAATCTCAAAATAGTTAACTAAATAGTTGTGAAAAAATGCCAAAATAGTTACAAAATAGTGAGAAAAAGTTCAAAATAGTGACGAAATAGTGAAAAATTTTATGCCACTATATATAAAAAAAATTTTTTATTCCAATTGTTGGTTGCAATTACAAATAAAGTACATTTCAAAATTCTCGGGCAAAAATTCGATGCATTTCAAAATTTTGGGTCTTTAAGAAATTTTCTTCTTGATAAATTTTGGCCAAAATTTTTGGCTTTGGAAAGTCTATTCTTAGGAGTGTAAATTTTGAAATTTTTTAGACCGATCCTTAGGGGGTGTGTTTTTCTTTTTTATTGTGTTTTCCTTAAGAAATTTCCCCAAAACCCTAAAATTGTGAGTAAAATAGACAAAAACGCCAAAATAGTGATTTCTAGTGACAAATAGTGACGTTCAAACGAAGAATTTTGCGCTAAAAATGTGTTTTTCGTGCGTTTCTCATCGAAACAAAGCTGCAGAAAAAATAGTTAAATCACTAAAAGTTACTGCCCTACTAATAAGTTTGATCGTAATCAGATTATTAAGTTTTGTTAAAACAAATGAAAAATCGCACACTTACAAACGAATAAAATCATATAAAATAATGTTTCTTATATTTCAAACTGACCTTTCTGTTGTGATACTCCACCGGCGGAAGTAGCATGGATTATTAAATTTAGAAAAGTAATAGAAATAAATAAATCTTTCATTTATAAATTTTTATTTTCTTCGATATTTGCTGATTAAAAAAAAAATTTATTTAGTCAATTAAAATGACATTTTTGGCATTTCCGTTTGTTTTTATACCCGACATTGTTTACATAGGTCATTGCTATTTTTTTTAGCATACATATACATTTTTTCAATTGATGTAATTAAACTTGTTTTTATGGGTGCTGGCGCGTTTCTTAAAAACTGCCAATTTCACTGATTTTTCGACTAAATCTTATCATAACTTTTCTCATGCTGGTATGCACAATGCTAAGGATATTTATCCGTAGCTATGGATATGCGGATAGGGTAGCTGCAGATAAAAAAATCTGCAGATAAAATCCACATGCACAATGCTACGGATTTTTATCTGCAGCTAGAGATTTTTTTATCTGTAGCTACCTAGCTCCAGATAGCTCTCTCACCAGTATCTTTTTTTCTTTTTCTATTTTCAGCTATAACAGAGCAGAAGACTAACTTCGGCTAATTCCTGCCTTTAAAAAAATGGAGTTAGGTAAAACACTCGGGGGTTTCAGGGTCGCGTTATCTCAGATTTTATATCCATTTCGACAATTCCTATTCCATTAAAAATGTTTTCTTTTATAAATTACAATTTTTTAAGGATGATTTCATGGGCCACAACTTATCTTCATAATTAATTTTCCTACATTCTTGGTATCATTCGAAAGCTTAAAATTAGCGTTGTACGGACTGGGGCCGGAAATCTCCGGGGTTTTAGATCACGTCCATTGGCCCTGGTCTCGGTTTTTAAAGCCCGGTCCCGAAATTTGGGTCTCAACGTATGGAAAGCTAGGGAGAAAAATTCGTTATTTTATTTTCTTTTTAATATCAATCCAATAGAAAATTGTTTTTTGTTGATAGATGTATTGTTTTTTGCTGATTTTTTTCTCTTGGAATTAATTTTTTCTAAAATCTTCAAAAAAAAAATTGTAAACATTTGAAAGCAGGCTTCAAAATGAATTTTCTTAATTGGAAAAGAAATAAAATTAAGGGTAAAGGGAGAGATAAGGTTCTTTTAAATTAAGCGAATTTCTTAAATTGATGAATAACGTGATGATAAAATTCTTGATAAAGTCCTATTACTTTTAAAAAAAAAGTTATTTCAAAAAGCCCACTGGCCCGGCCTGGTTTTATCTCTTTTTCTTTAAATATGCAAATTAACAATAATTTGTTTGAGCTATTTGGTTAAAAATTTTGTTTAGAAATAAACTCCCTACGTAATTATTTTTTTTTTGTCATTTCATTTCATTACATTATTTATATAATGTAAACTCAAATTTGTACTAATTTTAAATAATTTTCTAATTAATATTTTAGTTAAAATAAATAATTTTTTCGCAAATATCCTCATCTAGATGAGGCTAGCGATTTTAATCTGCAGCTAGGTAGTCGCTACCCTATCCCTAGCATTGTGCATACGAAGCCTAGCTGCGGCTGATGCTAGAGATTTTTTGGAAAAGAAAACAACATTGTGCATGCGGATTTTAATCCTTAGCATTGTGCATATGGATTTATCTGCAGATAGCGATTTATCTGCAGATAGTTAGCATTGTGCATACCAGCATCAGAAGCAACTAAATTAAATAATCTTAGTATTGTAAGATAGCCCTTGAATGCTCTATTAGCTTGCTAAATTTCAAAAAATTTCATTAATTTTTAAAAAAATTGGAGTTAAAAAACTGGAAAAAATTACCATAACTCTTGAAAAAATTAATGAAATTTTTTGAAATTTAGCAAGCTAATAGAACAACTCATTGGCTATCTTTCAATACTAAGATTATTAAATTTAGTTGTTTCTGAGAAAAGTTATGATAAGATTATCTCGAAAAATCAGTGAAATTGGCAGTTTTTAAGAAACGCGCCAGCACCGTTTTTATGTAAGCGATTAATTTTCAACCCTTTTTGGCAATAATAATTCAGATTTTTTTCGATAAAAAAAATCTTTATCAACTTTGAAGGTAAATTATGAAATAAATAAATATTTATTATATCAAAAGCAAGCGACGACATGGATGAATAAACAAACAAAAAAATTATTAAGAAAATGCATTTTTAACATTCCACTTTCAATTTACGCACACGTCACCCAATTCGCAGATATTGATTCTAGTCTTATTTCATATTGATACAGGTACGGTGCAGGATTACTAAAAAAATGGTAAAATAAATTTCCCAGCAAAAAAATATGTGCCCCGGGATGATACTTTTTATTGTTTAAAAAACGCGTAAAAAACAAATCCTGCTTAAAATAGCAAACAATATAAAGTTCATTTAGCAGAGACCATTCCTTTTTTTTCGAAATTTTAGCACTGCAAAAAGACGGTGCCGATCCAAAAGTTTGCCCAGTCGCTATAAACTTTCGTGCGGGGAATTTCTGCAAAACATTTCACTTGTACTTCGGCATAAATGTCAATTGGTTAGCTCCTTGCATGTTTTAATAATCCTCTGTAAAAAGATGGGTTTGAAAATAGGAATGAGAAGTCTTTTTTTTTGCCATACTATTTCCCTGTGTACTCTTTTTTCTCTCATTTCTTTACCTGTCCATCAGGGGTGGGATTTGTACTCGTTACTCGTGATTACTCGTGATTTTTGACTACTCGTTACTCGTATTTTGCCACGAGTAACGAGTAATTTTATGCACTGGTAAGAATGGGGTTCTGAATAAAAAAATTCTAAGAAAAATTTCGGAGGAAAAATTCGTTATAAATATATTTTTATCAACAAATATCCCAATGATAATTCGGTGTGGTGGTAGGAATATTGCCTTTCCATTTCTTTTGCTTGGGTTCAAATCCCTCTCATGCAGGAAACTTAAAATTTTTTTCCAAATATCAATAAGGGTTAAATTTAAAAAGACAATGTGTTTGACAATTTCTTTATAAAATTTGATTTCTGTTTAAAAAATTTTCCGGCGGCGTCTATTGAGACCGCCTGACATCTTTTAGCTTCTTAGTTTTCTTGAAAGGAATTCAAAAAACTTTTCTCGGAAACAAAACCGAAAAGAAAAGTACAACTTTTAGAACCCAAAAGGGAAACCAAAAAATGTAGGAAAACCCGAAAAGACGAAAACAAACTTCGTGCAGCCCTGATTGCAGGGAATAAAAACCACGGCATTAAATGGCAAGATTTAATGTATGAATAAAATTTTTTCAATAAAAATTACTCGTTACTCGTACTCGTATTACTCGTGTTACTCGTGACTTTTAGGCATTACTCGTTACTCGTTTTACTCGTACTCATGATTTTCGGGACTCGTCCCACCCCTGCTGTCCATACACAAACAACGTTATATATATTATTGCTTCATCCATCGGCTGCCTCAATTATTTTAACAAGAATATTTATGTGCCAAATCGCTTTTAATTTATTTAAAAAAAAACAAATAAAAATGTTAAGTTGTACTTATTTGCCAACCTCAGTCGGCTTTTGGTGGGCACCTTTTTTGATCCCCAAATACCCAAAAATAAATTGGAATAATAGCTACAAAGCTCCAAACCATAAAAATAAATAAATTTAGCCCCATGATCAAATATTACTGGGATCCGAGCTTAGTTAATTTGATTTTTGGGCATTGTTTTAAATTATCAGTTTTATTTTATTTTTATTTTTTTGGTAATTAATTTTAAAATATTATTATTTTACCAAATAAATTCAAACGGCTTGGTTTTGTTGACTACAGAGCTGCCACATGTGATGGTTTATCATTAGGGCTGTCATTTTTAGGTAAGAAAAATCGCAGAATAGGTACTTAAAAAAGTTTAAAAAATCTCAAAATAGGCATCAAATAGGTATAAAAATTCCAAAATAGGTACAAAAATATGTAAATAAATTTTTTTTTATTAACGATTTCTGAGCACAAAAAATGGTCATTTCTCTTTATTGGTGTTACAAATCAGAAATTTTTCGAGATTTTCGGCGTAAAACTCATTCAAATGGAAGGGGGAAAGATTTAAAAAAAGTTCCATATTTGCCAAAAAAAAAAAGATTCGCTTTTGAGGTTATTTTTTTAAGAAAAAGTTCTGGTTTTTAGGGGTATACTTTTTTAAAAGTTTAAAAGCCTATCTTAGGGGGTCTATTTTCATTTTTTATGGCATTTTCCTTATGAAATTACTGAAAATCCTGAAAAAGTCACCAAAAATGCCGAAATAGGTATCAAATTAGGTAACTAGGTAATAGGTAGAAAAATCCCGAAATAGGTAAAAATAGATGTTATAAAAGTGGGTGTAGAAGCTCCAAACCAAGCTAAAAACTCGTTTTTCGCGCCTATCGCCGCGTATTAAGTGTGCAAAAATTTTAGTTATTTACCTAAAAATGACAGCCCTATTTATCATCATTTGTGGCTTTTGAAAGAGTCAAAAATTTTTTTTTTTTTTTGAAATGATGATTTGTTGATTTTCTGAATTTCCCGAAAAATTTTTTTTAATGGCTATGCAAAAACGGTGGCGCCTATCGGCACCACCGGCTTCCGCCCCTTTGAATGCAAATAAATTGGTGCTTTTTATTGATTTTTCTTGTATATGCACCATAACGTTCTTCTTCACTAATCAATCCCTAATTAAGTTGGTTTTTTAATAATGTTTTATTTTATCGGTTTCATAATATTCTAAATGGATTGCTTAAGCTGCTATAGTCGTTAAGCATTCGAATGATACCAATAGGGCAGGGGTTGATTTTATTAAGAAGAAAGTTATGTTAGGGATGCAAAAAATCTGGATATAATCGCGAAATATGGGCATAAAATATGGTTTAAAATAGCAAAATATGGACATAAATATGGAAAAATGCCAAAATCTGGATAAATATGGATGAGAAAATGTGGGCAAAAAATTACCGAAATATGACTTAAAAATCCAAAAAATTAACAAAAACAAAGAAAAGGAAAGGAAAAAAATAAAATACAAAAAAATGTAATTAACTATGTTAAACAAAGGCACAAAAAGTTTTTCAATTCTTTAAAGGAAATTGTTCAATTATTTACACGAATCTTTCAGCACCACCAAAAGGCGGGGCTCTATGAAAATCCGACACTGGAAAATCCGACTCAAGCGGAAAATCCGACACCGCCGGAAAACCGACACAGGCGGATTATCCGACACTGGAAAATCCGACACTAATTAAAATTTTTAAAATAATTTATGCATTTTAAAAGAATATTGATACCCTTAAAATAGGGAAACTAAATCAATTTAATCCGAGCTTAATTTAAAATAAATTTTTTTATATTGTTTTCTGCCATCCGGTAGAATATTGCCCGCAAATATTGAAGATTGTGCCGATTGTTCCTAGTTGCACAAATCTCGGTGAGATTCATGTCTTGATTTTAGCATATTTTTACTAAGTGATGAAACGAATACAAACATTTTTTTACACTTAAAGTAACTTATTTTGAAATTAAAAGTTTTTTTTTAAATTTTAAGGATATCAAATTAATTAAATATTAATCTAAAATTCAAAATTTTTAAAAATTTAAAGTAGGGTCGGATTTTCCAGTGTCGGATTTTCCGGCTCCCAAAGGCGGTGCATTTCCAAAAATTCGTCTGCAAAAAAAAAAACTGCAGTCTTGTACCTCAAACAATTAAAGGTCAAGAAAGTAAGCTGTCTTCATTTTAAATGTTTTTTTTGATATTTAAAAGATGAGTTGGAAAAGGAAAAGGGAATTAATAATTCGCCACACTATTTCCTTGTTTCTTAGTTTACTCTCTTTTCTTTACCTGACATACACACACATCTTTATTATATTTATATATTCTTCTTCATCCATCGGCTACTTGTTTGCACTAATATGAATAAATGTTGTTAAGGTTATGCATCGTTTGCGCCCCTACATTTACGCCCCGAAACTTTGTAACATTTATGATTCAGTACTTGCAGATACAGATATTGGAAGAACAAATAGTTGGAATGAAAAGTTTCGGTGCTTGTCGAAGTGAAAAAAGTATCGATGTATAGGTTTTAGAGGAAGGCGTCATTTCAGTACGGAGAAAATGATTATTAATTATATTTAATCATTTTAATCCAATTAATTAAATGTAATATTTATAATTTTAAATATATATTATTATTATTCGTTAAAAACAATTCTTTAAAGAAATATATCCATAACTAAATAATTTTTTGATGTATCTATAGAAACAACATCTATAAAAAATACGTGCTGGGACGTTTCTTAAAAACCGCCACTATGGGCGTTTCTTAAATCCGCCATTTTTACTAAATTTTTGAATAAATCAAGTCATAACTTTTCTCAGAAGCAACCAAATTAAATAATCTTAGTATTGTAAGATAGCTCTTAGTTGGCTTTATCACATATACAAATTTGAAAAAATTTCGTTAAGTTTTTCAAAAGTTATGGAAATTTTTTCCAGTTTTTTAACTCCAATTTTTTTAAAACTTAATGAAATTTTTTGAAATTTAGCAGGCTAATAGAGCAATTTAAGGGCTATCTTACAATACCAAGATTGTTAATTTAGTTGCTTCTGAGAAAAGTTATGACTTGATTTAGTCGAAAATTCAGTAAAAGTGGCGGATTTAAGAAACGCCCATAGTGGCGGTTTTTAAGAAACGACCTAGCACCTAAAAAATATACTATTAGTGTTAATATAATTTAATTATTATCTTTAAATTAATTGATTAAATAACAAATTTATTTATTAAAGTCTTTTTAAAATGATTAAATATAATTAATAAAATCATTTTCTCCGTACTGAAATGACCCCCTTCCTCGAAAACCGATACATCGATACTATTTTTACTTCGCCCACATCAATACTTTTTTCACTTCGGCTCACCACGAAAAGTTTCCATACAAAAGGAAGTGACAATTGGATTTACTAATGACTGATATTTTTAGATACTCTTCCGTTAGCTCTTGGGAAAGACATTTATTTGAAAAATTTTTATTAAATAATGAGCGCCAAGTACGGGGCGTAAATGTGCGGGGCGCAAATGTAAGTCGCAAATGATCAGCCCACTGTTTTTAAAAATTATTTTTTCTTTTTTATTCTAAAACATATAGAAATCCTCCAGTTTTCACACGGTTTGCGGACTTAACCGCTGTAAATTGAATTTCCAAAAAAAAACAATTTTTTTTAATTTTATTTTTATTTTGGTATTTTATAGGTGAGAACTAAACTTTCTCACGATTAATAAGCACAACATTGCTCCTTGACAACATATCATTTGTCACGACTCCGAAAGACAATTAAATTGCTAGGATCAGAGGTATTGATGAAATCAAAAAAAGCATAAATTATTTTTTTAATTTCATGCCAAAATTTCCCCACAATTACTCTCTCCTTTTTTTATAGTATCAAAATAATTTTTTGAAAAAATTCAACAATTGTTAAGTGTCTAAATTAGAATGCTCGAGACCCAAAATTTCGCGACGAGACCGAGATGGAAAAATGCCAAAATCTGGATAAATATGGATGAGAAATGTGGGCAAAAAATTACCGAAATATGAGCAAAAAATGCATTATACAAATGATGGTATTAAGTATTTTGCCAATAAATTTTCAATTCTTTAAAGGAATTTGTTCAATTATTACACAAATCTTTCAGCACCACCAAAAGGCGGTGCATTTCCAAAAATTCGTCTGCAAAAAACATTGCAGTCTTGTACCTCGTACAAAAATTGTCAATCAACGTAATTTGTATTCAGTTTATATGTTTTTTTTTGACATATAAAAAGATGAGTTGGGAAAGATAAAAAGAAGTAATATTCACCACACTATTTCCTTGTTTACTCGGTTTACTCTCTTTTCTTTACTTGGCATACACAATATCATCATTATATTATAATGTTGTTGTTTTTATCTAAAACATATAGAAATTCCAATTGTCAGGGTTTGCCGTCCTCGGTTGGCTTTTGGTTTCGGATTTTGACTGACTTCGGGTTTTTCCAAAAACGGAACACGGCTTAACAAAAAAACTCAACCAAAAATTGTTTTTTTTTATTCAAATTACTTAACCGCTGTAAATTGAATTTCCAAAAAAAAACAATTTTTTTTAATTTTATTTTTATTTTGGTATTTTATAGGTGAGAACTAAACTTTCTCACGATTAATAAGCACAACATTGCTCCTTGACAACATATCATTTGTCACGACTCCGAAAGACAATTAAATTGCTAGGATCAGAGGTATTGATGAAATCAAAAAAAGAAAACCATAAATTATTTTTTTAATTTCATGCCAAAATTGCCCCACAATTACTCTCTCCTTTTTTTATAGTATCAAAATAATTTTTTGAAAAAATAAATATCAACAATTGTTAAGTGTCTAAATTAGAATGCTCGAGACCCAAAATTTCCCGACGAGACCGAGATGGAAAAATGCCAAAATCTGGATAAATATGGATGAGAAAATGTGGGCAAAAAATTACCGAAATATGAGCTAAAAATCCAAAAAATGCATCATACAAAATGTTGGTATTAAGTATTTTGCCAATAAATTTTCAATTCTTTAAAGGAATTTGTTCAATTATTACACAAATCTTTCAGCACCACCAAAAGGCGGTGCATTTCCAAAAATTCGTCTGCAAAAAACATTGCAGTCTTGTACCTCGTACAAAAATTGTCAATCAACGTAATTTGTATTCAGTTTATATGTTTTTTTTTGACATATAAAAGATGAGTTGGGAAAGATAAAAAGAAGTAATATTCACCACACTATTTCCTTGTTTACTCGGTTTACTCTCTTTTCTTTACTTGGCATACACAATATCATCATTATATTATAATGTTGTTGTTTTTATCTAAAACATATAGAAATTCCAATTGTCAGGGTTTGCCGTCCTCGGTTGGCTTTTGGTTTCGGATTTTGACTGACTTCGGGTTTTTCCAAAAACGGAACACGGCTTAACAAAAAAACTCAACCAAAAATTGTTTTTTTTTATTCAAATTACTTAACCGCTGTAAATTGAATTTCCAAAAAAAAACAATTTTTTTTAATTTTATTTTTATTTTGGTATTTTATAGGTGAGAACTAAACTTTCTCACGATTAATAAGCACAACATTGCTCCTTGACAACATATCATTTGTCACGACTTCGAGAGACAATTAAATTGCTGGGATCAGAGGTTTTGATGAAAGGCCATAAATTATTTATTTAATTTTATGGTTAAATGGCCTTCAATTACTCTCTCTTTTTTTGTAGAATTGGTAATGGTAAATGATATAATTTATCAAATAAACACTAAAATATTTTTGAAAAAATAAACTCCAACAAATTGTCAAGTGTCTATAATATCAAATTTATTAAAGAAATGTTAAAATAAATTTTCCTAAAATCCATGCCCCGCGGGGCGATCGAGATAACCCACCCCGGGTCATGTACTTAATATTAAGCAACGAGATATTATTGACTGCTATATTCTCGGACCCCGGGTTTTTTGGTTTTTTTTTATCATAATCAAAATTGCCTTAAACTGCACATGTCACACAATTAAATTCTAATTAAATAAACAAATAAATAAAAAATAATATATAAAAAATAATAATAAACGAAATTTAAAATATCTTTGCCCAAAATTAAAGCCTTTTTCATGATGCATTTGTGTTGACCATATGACCAAGCACGCCATTTCAACTGCACATTTCTATCATCATCATCCAACAACCTGCGCAAATTGCTCAAAATTTTTTGACGTTCTTCTGATGTGGTCGCATTGTTTGGGCGAATAGATCAGCTAAAATTTGAGAATGAAAAAGGCTTCGGGGCGGTTTTTTTTTTATTAATCAGAGTTTTTTTTTGTTAAAAATTATTTAATAAATCTAATACAATATCAGAAAATACTAGGGTTGCACGGGACCGGGGCTTTTGGCGAAAACAGGGACCGGGACTTTTCAGGTTGAAAAACCCGGGACTTTTTGGCTGGGAAAACCGGTAAAAAACCGGGACTAGTCCCGGTCCCGGTCAAAACCCGGACTAGGTACTCATTTGTACGTGTTTTTTCAGTACCAGTCCCGGTCCCGTGCAACCCTAGAAAATACTCATTAAAGCGTTATCATGATTTATTGTTAGATATTTTCCAGCTTTCATTACTAAAACTATGGAAAAATTTTGGAAAAATTTCAACAAAAAAAAAAACCGATGGCCTAGTCGATCAAAACATAGAAAAATGCCGAATTGGTGAGTAAATACTATGTTAACGGAATTATGGCATTTAATTCAAAAATTCGATTTTTTTATTATTTTTTTTAAATTTATCATTTAATTAATTCATGGACAAAAAAAACAAATGATCAGAAATAATTAAAGGACAAATTATGACTGATGACTGACCTTTGGCTTGTAGATGAAGCTCAACATTTTGACAGTGATGAACAGGAGTATGATCCATTCAAACACAAAGCCGGAGAAGGACAAAATGGTCATTTTTTAATTGTTTAGAAAATATTTTTATGATTTTTAATTTTTTGTTGATCATTTCAAATGCTTTTATAGGGGATGGTTAAAGGCCAAATTTTTCATCCTTCTCGAACTTTTTGGGCAATAATTAAGCTGATTAGGAAGCAGCCAAAGTGCATTGTGCACTCTGATCAGTTGTGTCTGTGTGTTGTTTACATGTAAAAAATAAATCTGGGCAAATAAGCTGAGCAGGGCGCTCTTCACAAATGCGCGATTTGGTGGGGCCAAATAATTTCATTCCAAGGCATAATTAATCTTAAAAATAAACAACCACCCGAAAATTGGGCTAATTAGCCTACAAATTAACCCTCAGAAAATGTACAGCTTAAAAAAGAAGACTTTGGACCAAATAATACGGAAGAAAAATATTTATTTTGAACAAATTCCATCCCATTTTTATAGTCTATTTTCTGTCAAAACAACAAAAACAAAAAATATTTATTTTGGTGATATCATCATTTCTAATTAGGGCTCTTGTCAGTAAAGGCTAATTTTCAATGATAAATTTGAACTATTACTTAATTAATTCACGGTGCTTGAGTTTGAGACCGACTACCTATTTGGGTTTCGAGTAGGGTTAAGCCCCGACCCTTCGGGGACAAGAATGTCGGGAAACGGGGAGAGCCGGGGATTGAATGTCGGGGACCGGGTCGGGGACCGGGTCGGGGACGGTCAAAATTGTCGGGGAACGGGGACCCCGATCGGGGAATAAGAAATTTAAATTTTTTTTTCAAAAATCAATATGTTTTTTGATTCAAAGCATAGAATCGTTAATAAAAAATTCTTCGGTTTCTTCTTTCTCATCATGAGTCCAAATTTTTTAATAAACGAACAAAAAAAGAAAGCTTAAATACCAATGCATTTTCAGTTTGACACAAAATTTTTCATATTCACTGCCATGCTTTATTTTGAAATGGTCCCAGAGCCCTTTAAGATATCTAAGAACAAATGAACTAAATTTAGAGTTTTAACAGATTAACTCAATTTGCAAGAAAATTTGAATTATGTCTCAGGCTCAAAATGAAAAAAGAAACAACAAAATAAAAAAGGTGGAAGAGAGAAAAGGGAAATGGCGAAATGTTTAATAATTCAAATAATTCCCATTCCTCCATTTTTTCTCAACAATTTCTTGTTCAGACCCCCCATTCTTACCAGTGCTTATTTTTTGTCGGGGACGCGGGGATGACATGTCGGGGAACGGGGAACGCCGGGGATGGGATGTCGGGGATCGGGTCGGGGATGAGGCCCAAAAATGGCTTCGGCTCGGGTCGGGGACGTCGGGTCGGGGCTAAACCCTAGTTTCGAGTCATAAATCTCTGATATCAAGTTTTGACAAATCCCTTCAATTACGAATCGTAAATTCAGCCGCTATGGGCATTTTGTAAATCCGTCAATTTTTACGAATTTTCCGAAATATAATAGTCACAACTTTGCTCAAAAGCAACCAGGTTAATAATCTTGGTATCGTTGGATAGCATTTGATTGAGTCTATTAGTCTTCCAAATTTCAAATAATATTAATTTTTAAGAAAATTTTGGCCGTCAAAGTGAAAAAATATATATATTGCCCATGTTTTTCTTAAACCTAATAAATTTTTTGAAAATTTGAAGGCTAATTTAATTTGGTTGTTTGTGAGCAAGGTTATGACCAATTATGTTCGGAGAATCTATTAAAAACAGGGCTCGCAGATGAAAATTTTCAAAAGCCTCACTTGGAGTCAAAAAACCTCATTTTGAAAAACTTTATTTAAAGAGCAAAAAAAGAACAGTAAAAATGGGTCGGTGCTGCCGACAAGCGCCACCGGGAAAATTTTAGAAAAATTGGGGTTTTTTGATAACATATTTTGCACCAAAAAGGTCCTATTTTTGTGAGTATTGAGGGTTTTTGCCAGTTTTTTGGCTTTTCATCTCTGTTTTTTCGAAAAAAAAAACAAAAAGCCTCAGAAGATTACAAAAAACCTCAAAACCTCATTTTGAAAATTCAGCCTCATCGGCCTCACAAAAAACCACAAAATGAGGCTAAAGCCTCACATATGCAAGCCCTGATTAAAAATGGCGCAATTTACGAAACGCCTAGCACATTTTGTATATAACCTAAAAATACATACAAAAAATTTGCCGATCAAAAAAAAATTGCTGCCTTTTTTTATTCCATTTAAATATTAAAATTAAAAATATTATTCACTAGGCCATTATTTATGCGACATGGGATGGATACAAAAAGAGATCGTTTTGATTTTTGATGAATAATTAACGGAAATGATTATTTTGGCTTAACGTTTCCACACAGAAAAAAAAAATTGGTTTTTTTTTTTTTTTTGAATTTTGTGTTAACAACAGAACGGCTTCACTTCGTCATCATCGCAAGCCCGTTGCGTGCAGCAAATGTCCGTAATTTTGTTGAAGCCGGGTGCTTCTAAAAAACGCATTTTTATAAATATAAAATTTATTTTCCAATTTAATGGTTACGTTTTTTGGCGCGACTCCGAAACTCCATATGACTTTCACTCTCTCTTTTTCCCATTAATAGCGCTTCATCAGTCTCTGAATGAGAAAAAAAAAATTCTTATTTATTTGAAAAATAAATTTAATATATGCGCGCCTTTATAATTGCGAAAAACTTTTGATGGCACAAGAATTTTTAGAAATTTCTTGTTTTGCTTCAAAATTTTTTGAAAATCTATTTTTGATTGTTTTAGTTGTTTTTGAAACAAATTTTGGGTCGGGGTATAGGAATATGTCCGGTTCCGGGCTCAGGCTTAACCCGAAGAATTATATAATAAATAACACAACAATTACCGGACGGATTTGGGGAACGAAGACAGCCTCCGCAGACGGTCTGGATATGCTTCAACAACAGTGTGCCACATCGACGGACCGACTTCTTGCGTTTCGGCAAAAACGGCACTTGCGCACTGCGTTCAACCACAGAAGAGGAGGGCACTTAAAAATATCAAAAATATTTTAAATAAATAAAAAATTTAAATTAAAAATAATTTTTAAACAATTTAATTTCTTTTTTACAATTCTTTTCTTCCTCAGCAGATGAAGAGGATGGCAAATTCCTTGCCATTTCATAATTGGTAAGTGGCAAAAAATTGTTGTTGCTTTTGCCAAAGTTGGCGCCGGCCGGCTTTTGGTGCCCCTCTTCCTCACCAAGCAATTCGACGAACAGAATTGGTGCTGGTCTTTGGTCGTCTGAAATGATTATTTTTATATCGCTCTGAGCTTAAGGATGTCGCGAGAGAAATTTGACCATGTTGAACTCGACTCGAGAAAACAATTTGAACATTCTTGGCATAGGTGCCAGAATTATTCCAAGTTGGAGACCAACGAAAACGTTGCCGCGGGATTAATAAATAAATCCCCCAATTTCAGACAGAATCCCGGGGCATCCCCAGACACAGTACCCCGAAACGTGTGAGCAAGAAATAGTGATTCCGATACAGTTTATTGGCTACGATTCCCAAAGTAGGAAACCGGTCCAGCTTTGGCCCAAGTGCTCGAGACCATGTCTATTGTAAGACTTAACAAATCCCAAGTCGAGCAAAATCTCAAAAAGTTTCCCTTATTATTCATACCTTTCTCGTCATCCAACAATGCACTGTTGCTGCGGCCACCAATGACCATACCGTCGTCGTCCATTTGTTCGGTCTTTCTTTGATGTTTTTGCTCGTTGTGCTGATGGTGCTGGTGCTGGTGGTGGTGGTGTTGCCGTTGTTTCTGTTCCATGTTGGCACCTGCTGTTGCCGCCGCTGGTCTCATCATCATTTGCTTCTGCAGTTGGTACACTGGCGATTGCATCATGTTCATGGTGTTGTCATGGCCACCATCATCAGCCACCACGGAATGGTGGATGATGCCATTGTGGTTGAAGTTGAACATTTTGCTTGGCACAAGTTCAGCGCTCGCAATTGTGCCATCCGTTGACATCAATGCCACCAAACACAACATGGATGCCAAAAAGCACCACAACAACGGCACTTGCTTCATGCTTGTTGTACTGCTTTGGCTTCTACTCCCACTGCGTTTGCCACTGCTGCTGGTGATGCCAATGCTGGTGTACCACGCTTGGTACCAATGCCGTGGCGCAATGATGGCAAGAATTCTGCGGCTGCGTCTGCTACTGTAGCTGTTTCTGCTGCTGCTGCTGCTGTTGGTGTTGCGGCTGTCTTTTTCGCTGTTTTGATTCTTTTTGTTATTAGAGCTCATCGGCGCCGTACTCGTCGCCGTCGTCATCGTTGGCACTGTTGTCATTGTTGTTATTGTTGTTGTTGTTGGTGCCGTGCCAATGCCGTCCTTGTCGTTGCTGTTTTTGCCATTGTTTTTGCCATGCTGGCGGTTGTTGTTGTTTTTGTTATTTTCATTTTTGGCGCCACACATCATTATCCAATGGGTCCCAGTCGGTGCCAACATTTTTTTTTTTTTGATGAAAAAATAAAATTATTTTAATTGGACAAAATATTATGGTGATGATGATGATGATGATTGCTGTGTTGGTAGCCTAATATTCTTGTGTTTTTTTCACCTGCCAAAAAAAAACAAAAACACTTAGCTGTTGGTACATATTACAAAAAAAAAAAAAAGAAGCTTTTTGACACAAAAATAGAAATGAAAAAAAAGAAATGAAGCGGTGGGGGAGGGGGGGGGGGAGGTCGTTTTCATGAGAGACGTTTTTAAGACGTCAACAAAATTTTTTTTTTTTCTTAGCCATTCAAATAAAGCGAACTTAGTGTCATCTAAAAGGCTTTTTACAGACGGAACTCTATTTAGTGAGTGAAATATCAAAAATTAACTACATTAAAATAGAAATTTAAATAAAAATTTACAACATCATACTGTTTTTATTAAATGCTTAATCTAATCGCTTAACAAGGAATTTTTTCTCTATCTTATAAACGTAAAAGAAAGTTCGAATGATTCTAATTTCTTTTAATTTGGTTGGCTTTGAAGAAAAAAAAATTATGATGTATTAAACACGTTTCTCGCACGAAAACGGCCCGGTTCTGAGAAAAGAAAATGTATTCAAACAAAAATGTAGACAAATTTAAATGATATTCTGCAAAAATTGTTGCGCACGAATTTTTTGAATTGCGTGAAATGACGACAATAGAAACGAAAAGAATTTTTTTAGTAGCAAACTACGTAAATTGGCAAATTTTTTTGTTGCCAGAAATTTTAAATAAATTTTGAGAGTATAAATGACAAAAACAAGAATTCTCAGGTAAGAAGCGCTTACAATTTAATTTTTTTTTTAATTTTATAAAGTATTTACTGTAAAATATATAGTTCAATTATCCCGACCTTCCCCGTTGTTTGACGGAATTATAAAAAAAAAAAAATTGATAAAATAATTTTTTGGCTTCGTCGCTCTAAGTGCAGCAGCACCACAAATGGGCCTATAGCTCTACCATTCTAAAAATGTTCATTTGTGAGGTGTAGCATAATTGGGGTTCATATTACATGCCATGATCATAGGATGGCCTTTGGCATTTTCGAACAAAAGACAAATTAAATTGTATTTCCGAGACACCACGGCACCTTTTGAATGGCAATATTTTTTTAATTGTCATTATTTGTATTACCTATTTAATAGTGTAGGGGCAAACAATTTTAGAGTTACAAATTCCTTTGTTCTTTTTGCGTGGGCTAAATGGTGTGAATTTGGAAGCCCAAGTTCAAATTGAAAAAATTGAATTCAGAAAAAAAAGAAAAGAATTTAAGGGTAAAAGAATTTTATCTTTTCTCACCAATTTTTTAATGGCGGTAATTTGCCATTTAAAAAAAAACGAATTTCCAATTAAAATTGATTACTTGGATAAGCAAACAACTTATAGGCTTAGTTTTAATTAACAAAATAGCGTTTTACCTATATTAATGCAACAAAATAATGCTGTCCTTAAATTAATACTATTTTTATTTTAATTTACATAATTATTATATTGATAAAGCTATTTCATCAAATCGAAATTAAGAGGGTTTTCTACCAAAATTAGCCATTTCAAAAAGGCATTCATATTTTTGAATTTTATATTATTATATTATCGATTTAAAAATAGGGGGATAAATTAAAATTAGTAACAATTTTTAATTGTTGCATGAAAATTGAGATGAAGCAGCCAACCAGCCAAGCCAAGCCAAGTGGCGGCACCCAAAAAGGGGGAAGTGACTGAGTGAGAAAGGATGGACGACGGGGGCGCGGCGCAGACGGACGACGACGGGACGGCACAAAACGGTGATGAAAGGTGCATTAAAATGGTGAAAAACAAGCACCACCCCATCAGGCGACGGGTCATAAGCAACAACATCTTACACGAGCCCAGGCTTCCACCATCAATGGTCTTCCCCCCCCCCACGCCCTATCCATGGAGACGGAGCTTAAAAGTCGAAAATAGATTTCTCGGAGAAAAAATGGACCACTAGGCAAATTGACGCATTGTAGCGATTTGACAAATTTTCAGTTTGGCCAGGAAATAAACGGTTATCGGGTACATACAGTACAGCAGAGTCGGGGGGCTAGCCGGTTTTTTGCGGTTTGCATATTGCCTTTCGGGGGCGTGCTGTGTCGTTTTATAAAGACGCGCCATCATTGGCGTTTCATAAATCCCCCATTTTTATAAATTTTTCGAGAGATTTCTTCCTTTTTGATCAATCATCGCCGAACAAAATTTGTTGTTGATTATTTTTTATTTTTTTTTCGTAAAAAGGAGGAGTCGGCGGAGCTAAAAGGCACCGCCGAAATTTATGGGAGAAAAAAGTAGGGTTTGCCACAGAGGTTGCACACCAAAAAACCCATACAGCGCCCCCCCCCCCCCCACCTCACCGCCCTCCTTCCAAAATGTTGAAAATTTTATATGTCTGTGAACATTAGCCAACTACAAAAACAAATTTTGAGCCGATTTTTAATGAATTTGCTTAAAAAATTTTGGCTTCCTCAAACTGAGGGCAAATGGTGAGAGATAATAGACCTTCACAAAATGGGGAAAATGGCTCAAAAATTGGAGTCTGGGGGGGCGGCGGGAGAGGGGGGGGGGGGGTGGGGCGGAAGTGAACGGCGAAGGAATAATATAAAAATTGTGTTTTTCGTTTTCATTCGACGTACGTTTCATCGTCGTGTTTACGGCACAAATTATGGTACAAACACAACACACAAAAAAAGTAATAATAATATACAAATTTGATGGATGCGGAAGCTTTGCGCGGTTGGTATTGGTTAGTGGTGTTCCTCCTCTTCCTCCTTTTTATCCGCGCGTCGTTTACACAATTTTGAGGGATTTGTATGGTGAGGAGGAAGAGGAGGAGGAGCAGAAAGCAGGAAGTGCTTCTGCTTGTTGCGCACATTTATTTGACACCAAAATAAGTACAAAAATTGTTGAAACGGTTTACGGTAGTTGTTGTGGTGAGTGTTTATCTCTTTTTTAGGCGGATTTATTATTTTTGCTTACTGTTGTTGTGCAGGAGGGTTTAAAAGCAGCAAATTACTTGAGTCGGAGATTAAAAAAAAAGTTTTTAATTTCAAAAAAAAATTTTCAGGTAGCGATTTTCAAGAATTAAGTTTTTCTTGAAAATCGCTACCTAAAAATTTTTTTTGAAATTAAAAAAAAATTTTTAATCTCCGACTCAAATGGCTCCTACTCAAACGGCCCGACTCAAACGGCCCTACTCAAACGGCCCGACTCAAATGACCCGTTCCGGTAGCGACGAACGGGCAAAAAAAAAACCCCCCCAATTTTTTGAGGTATTTTTACCCGTAACTTTTCGGTATATTTTCAAATATTTTTTAAGTCTTTAGTATAATGACAGATCTCCTTCAAGCGCTTTTGAGTAAGACCTAACCTTAATAATTTGAATGAAAATGAAAAAGATTTATTGCCAGTTGTGCCGAAATGGTCTGCGCCGAAAAGGGCGGTTTATATTTTAAGCAATAAAACATATAAAAATATTTGACGAGTAAAATAAAAGTCTAAAGCGTGTCCAGACATTTGCGCCTCGTACATTTGCGCCTATGTCTAAAACCCTGTTCAAATTTTATTTTAAACAACCCAAAAACTCTCGAAGAATAAAATTTTTGGCCCTAATCAATTCATAACATCCATTTACATATGATCAAAAACTTTTGTGGGTTCATAAAGTTAAATTTAAACTGGATTTTAGGCGTAAATGTCTCGGGCGCAAATGTCCGAGGCGCAAATGTGGGGTAACCGTCTAAAGATAGGGGTTTCGAAATTTAAAAAAAAATTTTACCTTAAAAAAATTAACAAGTAAAAAATTTCCTAGTAATTTAAACTAAATACTTTTAGAAAAAAAAACCTATAATTTTGAAAAGACACCACCACTACACAGATGAAGTGAAAATATGTTTTCATCACCCACTGCTTTTATGGGGGACGCGTAAAAGTTCCGGCAAAAATATTTGTGCTTTTCTTTCCGCTTTCGCATACCATCGCCATCGTCACTCATCATCATCAGCAGGCAATCATCACCTGCTGCTGACAAAATGTGACCACCACCAAAAATATAGAATAAAAACAAAAATAAAAATTGCTTTCAAACAAACTTACACCTGTTCGCCAAAAAAGGACCCCTCCCCCCGCAACAAAAAAAGTTTTTCTGTTTTTGTTTTTACATAACAACCCCTCCGCCCACCCCCTCCCCCCCCCGCCCGCAAAAAAAAAAAGTTTTTCTGTTTTTGTTTTTACATAACAACCCTTCCGCCCACCCCCTCCCCCCCCCCCCCCCCAAAAAAAAGAAGTTTTTCTGTTTTTACAAATAACAAATCCTTCCCATATGCCCTCTCCGCTCACCCCCGCCCACCGTCCAAAAAAAAAAAGTTTTTCTGTTTTTGTTTTTACATAACAACCATCAAATTCATTGGTTTTCGGGTCTTATACATTCCTTAACCACCAGGCAGAGGAAAATGCCTTTGTAATCTCTCCATGGCTTTGTGTCCCCCCCCCCCGCAAAAAAAAAAAGTTTTTCTGTTTTTGTTTTTACATAACAACCCTTCCGCCCACCCCCTCCCCCCCCCCCCCAAAAAAAAGAAGTTTTTCTGTTTTTACAAATAACAAATCCTTCCCATATGCCCTCTCCGCTCACCCCCGCCCACCGTCCAAAAAAAAAAAGTTTTTCTGTTTTTGTTTTTACATAACAACCATCAAATTCATTGGTTTTCGGGTCTTATACATTCCTTAACCACCAGGCAGAGGAAAATGCCTTTGTAATCTCTCCATGGCTTTGTGAGAGCCGATTTTGTTGCCCGTAAGATACGACACTGTTTACATCCCAAAAGTTGAGATTAGACCACGCGATTCAGGAGGACAGACTGAGATTTTTAATCAAGACGCAAACTTCGAATTGGCCCATAGCCTTGACACCTAACCAAGAGTAAAAATTGGCCAAGAGTCCCAGAATCTTGTGCTTAACCTGGAATTAGAATTGGTTAAGAGTCATGGGATCTAACCTAGACTTAGACTTGGCCTAAAGCCTTGAGACTTAACCTGGGATTAGATTAGCCCAGAGCCTTGACACCGAACATAGACAGATTGGCCATGAGACGAAGATTTCAAACCCCCCTCCAAAAAAAGCGTGCTGGGTCGTTTCGTAAATCAGCCATTTTTCAAATTTTTGAAAAAAACTAATATAACTTTGCTCAAGAGCAACCAAACTTAACTATCGTGGTACCGTCCAATAGCTTTTGATGGCTCTATAAGTCATCCAATTTTGAAAAAATAATTTCAAATTTTAAGAAAAACATGCGCCAAAAGCTAATTTTTTTTAATTTAACAGCTATAACTTTCTTAAAGTTTAATGAAACTTTCTGAAATTTGAGAGGCTAATAGAGCCAATTAAAAGCTATCGGATGATACCAAGATTGTTTCGTTTGGTTTCTTTTGAGCAAAGTTATGACGCATTACGTTCAGAAAATTTATAAAAAATGGCGGATTTACGAAATGACCAAGCACCCCTTATAGAACTCAGTTTGATGCAGGTGATACTCTACTTTTACATGTGTTAAATGTCACTAATTTATTTATATAAATGCGTTCTTAAAAATTTCCTTCGCTACAGATGCTAGGGAAATGGGCTATTAAAATGGCGGGTCAAAAAAATTCACATTGCAAATTTGCAAAATTTGTAAATGAGCCCTAATTATTTTGTGAAATACATATGTCTGTTTAAATGCTATACTTCCCCTATATCATTAGCATTTCACAGAAATTCTTAATACAAAAATTTAAACAAAAAAATTGATTATATGGCAAAATGAATGTCAGCCATGTCAAAAGCGGGGAACCGCCCGGTTCGCCGCGGACAGTTCGCCGCGGGTTTTACGCCGCCGGTTTTTTCGCCGCCGATTTTTTCATTAAACTACCAAAGTGCCAAAATTTGCCAAAAAAACTTAAATAAAAACAGTTTGATGGACCCTCGAAACAACCAGAAACTAAATACTTAGAGTGATTTCAATAAAACATTATTTTATGGCGAGTTTAGGCATTTTCGACTAAAAAACGCTTGGCGCGGCGAAACATCCCGCGGCAAAAAAAAAGTCGGCGGCGAAAAAATCGGCGGCGAAAAACCGGAGGCGAACCGTACGCGGCAAACTGTCCGCGGCGAACCGACCCGGACCCGTCAAAAGTCCATCATTTATATGCAAAACAAAAAATTTGTTAAAAACGATAATGAATTGTTGTGGTATAAGAGAGAATGGGCGTGGGAGGCAAAGTTATGCAGAAAAAAAAAAATGTACTAAGAATTTACGGAAATTGAGCACTGATAATTAGTAGGGATGGGATTTATATGTAAGAAAAATCGCAAAATATGTAAATAAATATTTATTAAAAAATGCCGAAATATGTATAAAATATGTATAAAAATCCCCTAATATGTACGAAAATATGTAAATAAAAATGCCAAAATAGCATCAAATAGGACAAAAAAATTTTATTTACGATTTTTAAGCAGTAAAAATGGTCATTTCTTTTACAAAACAGAAATTTTTCAAGATTTCGTCCGTAAATCTCATTCAAATGGAATAGGGAAAGATTTAAATAAATTCCATATTTGTCAAAAAAAATTGAGTTTTAGGGGTGATTTTTTTTAAAGTTCCTGTTTTTAGGGGTATTTTTTTTAATTTTCAACGCCCATCTTAGGGGGGTCTATTTTTTATTTTTTATGGCATTTTCCTTATGAAATTTCTCAAAAACCTGAAAATATGTACCAAAAATGCCGAAATATGTATGAAAATATGTACATATTAGGGTGGGGCAAAATCGGTTTAAACCCGGCCCCCCCGGTTTTCGGTTAGGCCGGTTTTTGGACCCCCGGTAAAAGTCCCAACTTTTATAAGGAAATGCAAAAAAAGAAAGTGTTTTTCCTACTATTCAGAGCATGGAGAATCCAGGAAAAAAATATGTATTTACATATAAATCCCATCCCTAATAATTAGTACCAAAAAATTTGAGCAACAGAAAAAGACCCAAAATCCCAAGAAAATAAAGAAAAAAAAAATTACTGCACTTTTTGGGTTCAATTATTTTTCGAAACTTTTGGTGTTCTTTTTGGACCCTAATTTTCGCACATTTCCCAATTTTCCTGTTCCCATTAAGAAAGAAAACGCGGAATTTGTGTTAATCCACGATTTTGAATTTTCCAATACATTACGGTGCCAAATTTTTTCAAATTACAGTGCCTAATTTTAAAAAAAATGTCCAATATTTCGAAATAATTTTTAATTGTTTTCGTCAGCGAGGGGCGGAAGCGCGAGCTTAGAATGTTAGTCATATATAAATTAGTGTGTGTTTCCTATTGGTCGCTGCCGTCATATTGCTGGAAGGGGTCAATCATCATCATCACCACCTTAATTGACGCACGCCGCGCCCGCCCGTGCTGTTCGCGCCCCTCCGCCCCCTCCCCCCCCCCCCCCCCCGGGGTCTATTTGCTCCAAATCGACGCCGTCTCAAAAAACATTATTAGATTTTAATTAGCATCCATCGTCGGAGCAACACCCTCACAAAAAATATTGTGCTAATAATCCGTCTAATAATGATGATGATGATGGTGGCACTTTTGCTTGCGCCCGCCCGCCCCGGCGGATGCCGCTGGCCAACTAACTACAAAGTGATGGATGAAGGATGCCGCCGCTGATGATAAGTCGCTGGAGATGAACCCCCCCCCCCCCCCCCCGCCGCCCCGACCAGACGACGACGGCACGCAAATTGGGTGTCCGGCACGCCTGGCGGGCGGTCGGGTATCGTGTGGCCACCGCCCGCCGTCATTGTTGTCGTCTGTTGTTATGCTTAATGTGTCCGCCCCCGTGGCGCTCAAACGTTCCCGGGTTTGCCTTCCGTATACCACCACTGCAGCAGCAGCAATAATGTGTGATAGAGTTGAGCATTTGAGAAAAAAAAAAGCAGCAATAGCCCCGCTCCCCAGGGGGGGGGGGGAGGGGGAGGCGGGATGGATTACAACAATTTTTTAGAAAACTTTTTGTGCAGTGTGCGTGTAAATTTCGCGGTTTACAAATACGAACTGTTCAAAATACTCAGATAATAGCGCTCCCCGAACGACAATTTTAATTGGCATAATATTGGATTAAAAACATTTTTGAAAAATTTAAAGTCGGAGCATTTTGTCAACCACAGTCAAACCCGAAAAAAAACAGGTGTATACCAAAAAAAAAAAAGAAAAGATAATCCACAGCATCGAAATGTTGGGAGCCAAAGAACCGATCCAAAACATTCTGGGATTCTCCGAGATCGGAAATTGGGGATATGCCCAGAAAAGATTTCCAAAATGCCCGGGTTGACATGTCGTGAAGTGAACTCGGGAAAGCGGCCTACAAATGACGGGATTCCTTGGGGATAGGTGCTAGGTCGTTTGTTAAATGCCGCCACTATGGGCGTTTGTTAAATCCGCCAT
Organism: Heterodera filipjevi; assembly: GCA_039877585.1. Classification (NCBI taxonomy): domain Eukaryota; kingdom Metazoa; phylum Nematoda; class Chromadorea; order Rhabditida; family Heteroderidae; genus Heterodera; species Heterodera filipjevi. The sequence continues at coordinate 1,908,300 of JBDPZO010000005.1, read as the reverse complement.
TTTTTACAAATTTTCCGAACATAATCCGTCATAAGTTTGTTCAAGCGCAACTAAATTCAATAATCTTGGTATCATCCGATTGCTTTTGATTAGCACTATTAGCCATCCAAATTTCCACAAATATGATTAAGTTTTAAGAAAGTTGTGGCCGACAAAGTGAAAACAATTTATTTTTTTGACCATATTTTTCTCAAAACTTAATCAATTTTTTTGAAATTTATAAGATTACTATCGTACGAAATCACGATTGTTTAATTTGGTTAATTTTGGGCAAAGTTATGACAAATTATGTTCGAAAAATCTGTAAAAGATGGTGGATTTAACAAACGCCCATAGTGGCGGTTATTTAACAAACGTCCCAGCACGGGAGGGATATAGTCAGTCAGTCAAGTCAATCTTGTTTAGGAAATAAGAAAATTGTCCTAATGGACATTAGGGATTTTCCGATGGCATTTATTTGAGCTTTAAAAACCACAACAAACGCCTCCGTTCTTGCGTTCACACAAATGCGCGTGTTATTAGCTTAGCATTTGAGTGGGAATGAAAAAAAAAAAGCATCAGCAGCAGCAGCCCCCGGGGGTATTACGACAAGTTTTCATTGAAAAGGTTAAATGGTGTGTGTACGTATGTGTTGTGTGGTGTGCTGTGAAGAGAATGAAGTGCCAATCTACTACTGTTCAACCTCAAATGATACCCTTTACACTGAATGCAATTGACTGGCCAACCCATTTAATTGGCACCAAGAAAAATTATTGAAAAATTACTTTGTTAATTTTATGAATGGAATGGCTGGCCATCTAATTACGTGATGAGAATTGGGTGCATTTTCCTTTATGAAAAACGAAAAATCAAAAAAAAAAATTTATCCAAACTAAAAAATATGCCCAAATAAAGGCAATACAATGATAGGACCCAAGGTTTTTGGTACCAGAAAAAACAGACTTGACTTGATAAATTTAAATAATAGTGGAAAAATTTTGAGAAAATTCGGTAATTTTTGGTTTTGGGCCAGGATTTGAATTTTTTTAAAATATAACAAAGGGCGCGCAAAATTGCAATAATTATGCGCCAAATTTTTTCGCCTTTGGTTGATTGAAAAAAAAAAAAATTCAAATCCGAGCCACAAACCGAAAGGTAACGAAATTTCTTTCAAAATCTTATTAAATTAAAAAAAATTAATCAAAATTTTTCAAAACGATTGGCATGACAAAGTATGGCTTAATAGGGTGAGGGTCCTTTTAGCGTCCACGTTTCGGCGCCAGATTCGTTTAGGACTTTGTAACTTTTTTCTTTGTGAACCAAATTTTACAAATGCTTTAAGTGGTTAGAAATATAAATAAGCTATTCCTAAACGTTTGACCAACTCTTAAAAAAAAATTACAACCCTAAGAACTCAAAAAAGTCTGAATTTTTGTATATTTTAGTTCATAATTTTTTTGTAGATCGGCTAGTCTAATTGAGCTTTTGAGGAGCTTTCGAAAGACACTAAGTTTAAAGAATTTGGTTACCTATGAAAAAAATTATGGCGTCCTAAAGTTGGCTTTCGCCAAAACGTGGGCGCCGAAACGTTCGTGGCCCGGAATAAAAATAATAATAATGAATGAAGGAAATTTATGGAACAATGTTTTGTGAACCATCAATTGCCAAATTTAGTTGAAACAACAACAATTAAGCCAAAAAAGGTGCCCTCAATGGTTATGATGAAATTCCATGCCCATGGCAATCCATGGGAAAATAAAAATTCAAATAGTAATAATAATAATAATAAGACGACGGCGGGACGCCCATTTTTGGCACACAAATATTATGTTCATGCGAAGAGCACGCACAGAAAACTGAATGTGCACAAAGTATGGGTGAATATGTAGTCACTCACTAGTACAAGTTACTACTAATCTATCAATTATCACTAAAAGGTAAATTTAATTAAGAAAATTCAAAAAAAAAGAAAATAAATATGAGTATTTTTTTGGCTAGGAAATAGGGCTAGGAAAATTTGTTTTCCCGGATCCGGAACCGGATTTTCAAACTGCAAATTTTTTTCGTCGGATCCGGAACCGGATTTTCTAACTGCAAATTTTTTTCGTCGGATCCGGAACCGGATTTTCAAACTGCAAATTTTTTTCGTCGGATCCGGAACCGGATTTTCATTTTCAAAAATTTACCGGTGGGATTTTCCCGGATAATCCAGAAAAATCCGGAATCCGGAAAAATCCGGTGAGGCCCAAAAAACCAGGATTCCGGATTGGGATCCGGAAAAATCCGTCCGGATCCCAATCCGGTTCCTAGCACTACTAGGAAATATGGGCAAAAACTTAATTTATAAAATGCATAATGTTCTTGATAAATTTTTGGGCTGGTCAAAATATATGGTTTTTATTTAAGGATGATTCATTAAAAAAAAAAAGTTTTAAGAATTAATTAATTATTATAATTTATTTTTTATGAAAAAACCAGTGCAAATTGATTGATGGGCTGGGCTGGCCATCCGCCGGCAATATTTTTGTTTCCAAACCCAAAAAATATTTTGGAGTGTCTTCGGACTTTGATTGTTCTCGGTAGTTTAAGAAAAAAATTATGAGGTAAAATTGTTAAAAAGAATTTTAAATAGTCAACACATAAAATAAAAAAAGGGTTTAATTTTAAAGAAATAAATTTCCAATACATTATTAACTATTCATAAATCATAATAAGTAATATTTAAAAAAAAAGAGTCAAAAAACGAAAAGTTTGGCTCAGTAAAATTCATAAAAAAATAGAAAACTCAATACAAAAAAAAAAAAATGTATAAAACAGTTTTTTTTTTAAATTGTAACCAACAAAAAATTCTTATTCATTTTTTTTGTTATTTTTAATAAAAATAACAATATCCGTTGATATGTTTACCTTTTATAGAGAAAATGAAAATTAGGAAAATTCTCCTTGTCTTAAGCTGCCATGGCTTCACAATATCTATCCCCTACAAGTGTACGTGTTGAAAGCCAATCATATCCGGCACAGAAAGTAATTATTATTTTTTATTATCATTAAATAACAGCAAATTGCTGATGAAAAAGCACCCTAAAAAAGGTTAATTAATGCCATTTTTAACAGATTTTTTGGCATTTTGTTCCACCCGGAAAGGATTTTTACAGTTTGTTTATCCTCATTTACACCCTGGTGAATATTAATTAGTGTACATAAATGGAAGCACAACCTTTTAACACGTTTATGGTCTCTCTCTCTCTCTTTCGCTTCCTTTGTGGCGCAGCCATAACGCCAGTGTTGGCGCCGAATAGCTTAATTTTGGCGGTAAAAACAAAAATAAAAAAAAAAATGTTAAGGAAAAATTTTGGCAAAATGCATCAAACAGCAAAAAAAAGAAAAGAAAGATGACAACTTGAAAAAAAACAGAGAAAGAGGGAGAGAGAGAAATTGCCGAATTTATTTAAGTTGAAGGAGTTACTGATTATATAAGAGGTTTGAAAATTAAAAGGAATTATAATATACTTGCAAAATATATAAGTTACATTAAAATACATTCCAGTTTTCAAATGAAAAAACAAAACAAAATGCCAACATTCTGTCTTCCTTCCCTGGAATGTGATCAGGGGTCCTCCTAGGCTGCCTAGCCCTGGAATATGTTACGTCAGGGTCGTAGGCTCGACTTTTCAGTGGTTATTATGTCAGCGCACCTACCTACTTCCATGCCGTGGCGATTTTACAAATATTTATTCTAGAGGAAGAAAAATTCAAAATTGGCACTTCAAATTGGGAATTTTGCATTTGTTACAAAATGTTAAATAAATAATAATAATAAAAAAGGAGGACGATGGGATGATGGCAATGGTGGTTTTGTTTATTTACAACAAATTTTTTCATCCACTTTTTGCTGCTGAACATTATTCGCTGGTTCATCATTTTTATCATGAACATTAATCAGTGATTTTTTTTACGGAGGGGGGAGAAAAGAAAAATGTGTTGTTGCTTAACTCCTCCAACAAATTAAATTATTTTCATTAGAATTGTATGCTTTCTCAGAAAATGAACAATGAATGAATGCTTTAAATGCGCATAATTTTTGCACGTGAACCTATTTTGCTTAAAACACGTGTTTTGAAGAAAAAATAATTTTTTTTTTTTTTTGCATTTTAATTATTCCAATAAAAAAATCAGAAATTTTCTATTCGACATTACCAAAATTCTTCTGTCAAAGATTGAATAAAAAGTTTAAACAAAATTTTTTTTTTTTTTTTTGGTTTTTATGCGATAGCTTTACCCGAATATTCAAACAATTATGGTTGAATATATAGGATAATTAGTCTCATAACTTTCAATTGTAATTAGGTAAAAAAAAAAATGTGTAACGATATATTCTAAATATAAATAAAAGAAAATTAAAAAAAAAAAAGAAAAATTTACACTTTTAATTCAAAAAAGTAAAAGCGAAAAATGAGAGAGGAAAGCTGGCGCGCGGTTTCATAAAGGACAAAAATAGGTATTCACAGAAGTGAAACAGTCGACTTTGTGCGGCAATTCACGTGCCTCGCCAAGAGACGAACTACAACAACAACAACAACAACGTGTTGGCATTTTGTTTTTTTGACGACGACAAAATCCAAAATATTTTTCTTTCCCAAAAATAACACGGTAATAATTGGTATTGGCGCCGTGGACACGGCCTTTTTGTTGTCGTAAAGCGAACCCATTCTTGCCCCCGCTTGTCCTCCTCGGGCGCCGCGGCGCCGCCTGGTGCTAACGGGTCGCGCCCCCTCTTGGGACGGCATTCGGAGACGGGTGGGGGGCGGGGGCGGGAGGGAGGGAGAAGGAATAAATGGAAAACAAACAAAAAATATTTTTATTATTAATATTAAATAAATAGAAAATTTTCATTCCACAAAAATGCACCTGCTGCCCAAACTTTATGGCATTGGCATTTTGCCCTTTGGCACAGCAACGCAGGACCAGTGGGGGGGGGGGAATATGTACGGCACACTAACAATGGCACAAATGTTGCGTTGGTGCGCGGGAGGTGCCACCTATCGGCGCGGGCCTCGGCACAGCCTTTATGTTTTGTTAGCCAACAGGCGGAGGTGAAGGGGGGAGGGGAATCCCCGTGCCCAAAAAGTGCGCATGAAATAATACCCCAAAATGACGACACAAAACGGGTGCCGACATCGTCACGAATCATAATAATGAATCGGTGCCGCCAATTTGATGAGTTACGAGTTGAAATTGGTTTTGGCATTACACGCATTCAAAAAATGTTTATTGGTGGCAACAGGGAGAGGGGAGAGGGGCAAAGGTTTGACGTATTCTCATAAGAATAATAATACATCATTTTTTGCAGGTCTCAATTTCACAAAACAAAAAAGGCAGGGAAGGCGATGGGGACAATTAGGGCTGAGAAATTTTGGGAAAAACAATTTTTGCACTTTTTTTAGCGTTTCATTAATTAAGAGGTAGAAAATCTCTCAAAAATTGATCAATTTTAGGGAGATTTGGCACGTCCAACAATCGTCTTGATGGACAACCTTGCAATTTTGCAACTTTTTAGCGAGGGTATAAGAACAAGAAACCTTATTTTAGTTTAAAATACTTTTTCATGTTTTAATACCATAAGTATTTTAAAATAAAAATCCGGATAATATTTTTTATTTTAATTAAATAAATATCTTAAAATCTGAAATTCCAAAAAAATTTTAAAAATATTTAATTAAAAGTATAATTTCTCATAAATCTGTCAAAAAAAATTACAAAATCAATGTGTGAGAGTCAAAAGCTGCATCATAAAAAAAATTTGCTGCTACAAGCCAGCCGCAAATTAGGGGACGGACGGACGCCAATTTCGCACGGTTTGCCATTTCAAAAATTGACGAGACGGTCGGGCGACACCGACGCCACAGGAGAGGGGGCAATCTGAAAATTAGAAAATTTAAATAATAATTTTTTAATCGAGGCTTTGTTAGTTTTTGGTATTTTGTGAAATTTTTTTAGGAAAATGCTATTGTTTTTGTGGGTAAATTTTTAGTTCCTTTTTACAATTTTTTATTAACAATTTTTATATGCGTGAGAGGTTTTTTGAGAAATTTCTTAAGAAAAAGTCCATAAAAATAAAAAAAATAGACTCCTAAGAATTGGCTTTAAAATTAAAAAAATACACCCCCTAAGAATGGAAAATTTTCAAAAAGTTACCACTAAAATTAAGATTTTTTTATCCAAATTTTTCATGCCATTTTTGTGTCTTTTTTAGAATTTTAAGTGCCTTTTTTAGCCGCCTTTTTTGGCGATTTTTTATGCCCAAAAATGACATCCCTACTTACCAAAAAGAAAATAAGCTTTTTACGGGCTATATTAGTGAGAGAAAAACTAAAAAAAATTAACAACCTACAAAATGGAAAATATTTGGGCAGTAAAAAAGAAAATCAATCACGTTAAAAAAATGGAAAATGACGTAATTGGGATAACGAATCATTAAAAATTATAAAAATGGACAAAACTTGGCATCAAATCAAAGATAACTGAAAAATTGAAGAGCACACGAAAAAAGGTGGCATGAAAAAAAGAAATGAAAAAGTCAGTATTTAAATGAATCTTTTAATGAATAAAATCATTCCCATTTTATTTTTGAAATGAATTCTTTTATTTTAAAATGCTTTCTTTTATTTCTTTTGTTTTTCACTTTTCGCTTTTCAAGTGCCGATGACTCCATATCATCACCAAATGTAATATTTTTATTTTAATTATTTTTTTTTTTTTATTATTATTAGTTGGATAATGACGCATTTGTTGCCTTTGTGAGAGGACCTGCCGAATTCGAGCAATTTTGTGAGGAAAAAGGTGTCAAAACTAATCAAATCAAAAAACTTTTCGGACAAATTTATGGCACTCATCTTGGCATTCTGTTTTATATGAGTGAAAATTGGGATTGCGAAGAGATGCGTTTAGTAGGCAATTGTGACCGAGAAACATGCGAAAAATATCGCAAATATTTGCATATATTGTACGAATATTTGCTTCAAAAATACGCCCAATATCCCGTAAAGGAGAGACCAATTTTTCGTTACAAAGTTTTTGATAAATTCCATACAAAATTTGTTGGCGCGGTGGAAACACTTGCCTTAATTTTTGAAGCTTTGCACAATTCACCATTAATTTACCAACAACAAGTGCTTAATCATGTTAAATTTGAGCTGCAAAATGAAAGTAATTTCAATAATTTGAAGATACAGAGTCAAAAAAAAAATGGAGGATTTTAAAAAATTAATGCGGAAAATGTGGGAAAATGTAATGGAAAAGGAACAATTGGAAAAAATGACAAAAAATGATGGACAATTAGCAATGGAAAATTCATCAGCATCGGTCCCATCAAAAACAGCAGCACATGATGCCGTAAATGTGCATTATTTTGTTTGGACACTGCCAAAATATAAATTAAGTGATGTGGTGAGTTTTTGTAACAAAAAAAGGGGGACAGTTTTTAAATGTTAATCGCTCTTAAGAGTGATATTTAGCTAAGTAAATAATTTTTAAAGCAATTTTTAATAATAAAATAATAATAATAATACTAATAATAATTACAATAATAAATAAGTTCAACCTTACAGATAAAAGACGAAGCATTTTTTGCAACTATCAAACGAAAAGAATTCATTCATGTTTTGAAGCATAACAATGTGGACCAATACGAAATGAATCTTGGCCTTCTTTTTTTGATGAGAAAAGTTTGGCACTGTGACAAAATCGATACCAAACTTTTCAATCAGTGCCAAAGACTGCGACAATATTTGGACATTTTGCATGAATTTTTGTTCAGAATTTGTTATGGGATTTCAACTTTGAAACCATTATTTCAAAGAGAAATGCACATGCTTTCAGCCAAGAACTCATTATACCATTTTCAATTCAGTCCTTACATCAGTAATTTGTTTGATGTTCTGCAGCTTCTGAAACACTTTTCAATATGTTTTTTTGTTGATACACACAAAATGAATCTGTCATCTTTTGAGCAATTGGCAGCAGAGATTGAATTATTCAATGAGAACGAATTGAATTACAAACCAAACGCAAATAATGCTAATGGTTTAGTTTATCGTCAAAATGAAGCCAAAAAAATAAAAAATTTTCTCATTTAAAAGATATTATTAGAGACCGGAACTTTGAAAAACTCGGCAACGGGAACGTGGATTGACGATGAATTGGGAACGGGGAACCCGGTGCAAAAATCCCCGTTTTGCCGGGGCCTACGTTCCCGGTATTTTCCACAAAAATTCGGGAACGGGAGCGTGGATTGACGATGAATTGGGAACGGGGAACCTGGTGCAAAAATCCCCGTTTTGCCGGGGCCTACGTTCCCGGTATTTTCCACAAAAATTCGGGAACGGGAGCGTGGATTGACGATGAATTGGGAACGGGGAACCTGGTGCAAAAATCCCCGTTTTGCCGGGGCCTACGTTCCCGGTACTTTTCCACAAAAACTCGGGAACGGGAACGGGCCCCCAGGAAAACCCCGCCGGGGCCCCGTTCCCGTCCGGTCTCTTGATATTATATTATAAATTTTTAGGGAATCCAATGACATTCCAAGAAGGTGGTGTACAACTGAAGATAGAAGTAGCATCATCAACTGGTGAAACCAAAATAAATGCTGCCAGTTTTGAAGGTATTTTCAAACTGGTATTCCCTCTAAAAATTATCGACCTTTTTTCTCAAACTTTTGGTTGGGTACAATTTTATTGAAATCGGAGAACCGTGATCAGAAAATCTGGTTCCGGATTTATTAGGTCACCCGACCAAGTTGGGTACCTCACAGATCGGTACATATATTGCGTGCTGGGTCGTTTCATAAATTCCGCCATTTCGCAGATTTTTCGTCAAAAACTGGTCATAACTTTGCTCAATCACAACCAAATGAAATAATCTTGGTTAGGTTCAATAGCTATTTGTTAGCTCTATTAGCCAACCAAATTACAAAAATTTTGATTAAATTTTGAGGAAAATATATAGTTTTTTGCACTTTTTATGGCTACAACTTTATTAAATCTCGATCAAAATTTTTAAAATTTGGTAGGCTTATAGAGCTAACCAATAGCTATCGTGCCATACCACGAATGTACAATTTGGTTGAGTTTACGCAAAGATATGACATGTTTTTGACGAAAAATCTGCGAAATGGCGGTTTTTATGAAACGACCTAGCACCCATATATTGTACGATGCCAAGCATGAGCATACGGTAAGCCAAGAAACAAATTATCCCTTTATTAAAGTTTTATTTCGACGCGCATTTGACAAAGAATTGGAAGAAATGTTTGAAAAATGGACACAAATGGGATCAGAAGAAAAGCGCAAATTGGACGCATTGAAAGAAGAACAGGGAGAAGAGAGTGATTTGTATAAAAGAGCAAAGTCTGTTTATCGTAACAAATTTTATTTCTTGTTGGATTCTCCATTTTTTAAGCCATGATTTTTGGGACAATGCCACCGCATGGCGTGTTTTATAAATCCGCCATTTTTACAAATTTTCTAAGAAAAACTTGTCATAACTTTGCACAAACAATTTTGGTATCGTCCGATTGTTTTTGATTGGCTCGAGTAGCCCATTCAAATTACAAAAATTTGATTTATGTCGGCAAGAATGCCGACTTTTTGTTAAATAAAGTAGGGTTGCACGGGACCGGGACTGGTACTGAAAAAACACGTACAAATGAGTACCTAGTCCCGGTTTTTTACCGGTTTTCCCAGCCAAAAAGTCCCGGCTTTTTCAACCTGAAAAGTCCCGGTCCCGGTTTTTGCCAAAAGCCCCGGTCCCGTACAACCCTAAAATAAAGTCTCTTGATCATTGATGAATATTTTATTTATTTTATTTTAAGAAAATCATTGATCATTTTGTGCATTTCCTATGTTAGTCAACCTTTTTTTTTTTTTTTTATTTCCTCTTAATTTAAAATTGCTCCTCCCTCGCACTTCTATTGTACAACTGCTCCTCCCCCGTATTTCTGTCCATATAAATAAGCACACTTCTTTCACATTTCACTCTCCTTCACATTCATTTGCATGGAATAAAAGCTTTCTTTATTCATTGTTAGGGATGCCAAAAATATGGAGTAAAAATCGCAAAATATGGGCATAAAATATTATGGGCAAATTGCCAAAATATGGTCAAAATATGGAATATGGACATAAATCGCAAAATATGGAAAAACTAGCCCGAAAGCGCGCCTTCGGCGCGCAATCGGGCTAGTTATAAAAATAAAATTGTCTCAATAAAACTATTACGAAAAAAAAAATTCAAAATTTTATTTGATTTTGATTTTTGTTCAAAAGTCATGGTTTAAAATCTTCTAAAATAAAATAAATTTCAAATCACGATCCGCAAAATTTAAAACCTGTTTTACAATAGAAATTCTGGGCTCTAGTTCAAGTTAGTTTAATTTTGTTTTCGGGCTCACTCTCTTCCTCTCTCTTTTTCTCTTTTTTGTTTGTATTTCAATTTTAAATTGCTTTAGTTTTAGCTTCGTCATTAAGCTTACTAACGATACCCGCGTCTATCAAAGGGGGCTTCCGTGATTGTTAAAAGGCACAATTGCCTGCCCCACCACACGCTACACCACCCCCAATAATGTAGCGATTAACTTACTTGGTATATGATATAAATAGGATTCTTAGAACAATACAAAAAACAAATTGATCAAATATTAAAAAAATGTTTACCAAAAATTCAAGCTTAATTCACTAAAAAAGGATTTTTTGTGATTTAAGTATTTGCTAAGATTTCAGACATTGACTTCAATATATTCACATTTCATAGATTATTAACGTATAATTCTACTTTTCTTTTTGTTTAGCTTTTCAAATAATTTAGTTGGTTAAAATTTCTTTAAAACAAATATTTTTTACTTTATGATCTCTCTTTTTTTGGATGCAATCTAACTTTTAACCTATCCCATGATCTCGTTCTTGAAAAACCAAAGTATAACTATCCATGTTGAAATACATTATTTCGCAAATCTATGCCAATCTTATTAAATATTTGTCCCTGTGACTTGTTCATAGTTAAAGAAAACGCTAATTTTAACGGAAATTGGTGGCGTAATATTGAAAAAGGAAGTTTCATCATCTGTTAAAGTAATCCTTGGTAAAAGCACCTTAGTGCCAGCTTTGTCTCCTGTTAAAATCTCGCAGTGAAGAACTTTATCTAACATTTTTAAAATTCTAAGCCTAGTACCATTACAAAGATCTTCTTTAATATTTAAATTTCTAACTAACATAACAATGACATGGTTCTTCAATCTCAATTCATGCCTTGGCAAGCTGGTCGTATATAATGTATTAAGATATTCTGGTACACAATATGTAAAAGAGCTGTCATTTCCTGCAGTCATCAACATTCAAAGGAGACAAAATTGCTTTATCAGCCATTTGCTTTAAATTCTTGCCAACAGAAAGTTCCCCAAAAATTTCATCAACTAAATCAGTATAGCAAATTAAGTGACCAGCAGTTAACTCAACCATATCATTTTCGCCATTTAATTTTCCATCACCCATTTTTAGCAAAAAGCAAGAATTTTTTTTTCGCTTTCTAAAGCGCGTAAATTTTTTGATAAAATAAACTTTTGAAGATGTCTCCAAAAATGTGATTTTTTGATTGAAAGATTGATGAATTGAGATTTGGTTACAAATTTTTGAATTGGTAAGGTTTGACGAAAATCACCACCAAGTATTATAATTTTATTTCCAAAAAGTTCATTTATACCTGTCGTTTCTTTTAATTTTCCATTAATTTAATTTCAAATGATAAAAAACAACAAATTTAGTTAAAAATTATGGATTAATTGTCGCTAAATCGTTGGTTTAAAATAACAAATTTTAAACATTAAAATGTAAGGATACATTTGTCGCGTTGGGATGTAAAAGATAAAAATAAAAACAACTACATATTTCATCATAAAGTTAGCTATCGAACAGATTTACCTTTCTATGCTTCTCTCTCTTTGCCTCCTTTCCCTCTCACTCTCTCTCATTTTTCTCTTTTTATCACTCTCTTTATTTTCATTTTTCCCAAAAACAAAATTGGCATACCGTCTATAAGCGCAAATTCAAATGGTGTAAACATCACGACACACAGACACACAGAAATTGTCAAATTTATATATAGATATGGAAAATATGGACTTAGAAAACCATCCTAGAAGCTTCAAGCTAAGCTAAAAACACGTTTTTCGTGCGTTTCAGGCCGTTGCGAGTCCAGGAAAAAAATATGGATTTCATATAAATGGCATCCCTATTCATCCTCTCCGTGGCCAGCCGTTCCTACCAGGGATGCCGCCCATTTCCGATTTCCGATGTTTTTGGGGTCGGAATTCCGATTTTCCGATTTCCGAGAAAAATTTGGGGCATCGGAATTCCGATTTCCAATATTTTTGGGGAAAAATCGGAAAAAAATCGGAATTAGTTTTCTCAAAAATAAATAAAAATTTTCGAAAAATTAGTAGTTTTTGGTCAAAAAAAAATTTATAAAAAAGATTAGTAATTTTGTAGAAAAAAAATTTATAAAAAAGATTAGTAATTTTGTAGAAAAAAAAAATTTCCGATGATTTCTGGAACGGAATTCCGATTATTTTGGACATCGGAATTCCGGTTTTCCGATTTCCGAGAAAATTTTGGGCATCGGAATGCCGGTTTTCAGATTTTTCAAATCTGAGATCGGCGGCATCCCTGGTTCCTACCCGCCCCGCTTGGTGCCCTTCTGCCCGTCCTTTGCCCCCCTGTCCATTGCCTAACATTCGCCATTTTGGCATCGGTGTCAACAATTTAGTTAAAAAAAAAAAATGTTGCCAAAAAAGTGCAAAATAGTGACATCAAATTATGGCCAGTTATTCTTGGAAAATCTGTAAAAAGGGCGGATTATAAAACGCATAAGCACAAACAATTTATTACAACTGTTGTTTTTTCTCGTGCTGGGACGTTTGTTAAATAACCGCCATCTTTTACAGATAGTTCGAACATAATTTGTCATAACTTTTTTCAAAAGTAACCAAATTAAACATTCTTAGATTCATACGACTTGATTGGCTCTATTAATCTGCTAAATTTCAAAAAATTTGATCAAGTTTTAAGAAAAATATGGTAAAAAAGATCAAGTTTTTTTTCACTTTGACGGCCACAAAATCTCCTTTATCCATTCATTAACACCAAATGCGCGCACGACAAAACGAAAATTATTCATAATGGATATTGAAATGGGAAAAAAGAGTTACAGTTTGAAGAAATTGCAACAAAAAAATTGTGGCTTCTATTGATATACATAAGCAAGCATAAGCGAATGGGAAAAGATTTGTTCTTTTATATTAAATTCGTGCTTTTAACCAGTTTTAAATTTGGCATTTAAAATATTTAATTTTTTGTCGTCATTAAAAGGCTGCGCCGCAAATGTTGTTTTGACTGGACGCCGCAATGTTGATAAACCATTTTAAGTGAGTTGTTTGGTGACAAAAAAAAAAATGATTGTGAACGAACTTTTTTGAAATTGAAATTTTATATTTTACAAATAAAGGAGGAAAAAACTAAATTCAAAGATAAAATTTTTTTATTTTTTTAAAAGAATTTGTTATAAACTTTTGCCTAGTGTGCGGCACGATAAAAATTTACAACGGTAAAAATTGGTAAATTTACCGCGTAAATTTTTTTATGGTTTACCGGTTTCCAATTTTTTCGATGACATCGGTAAAAATCTGTAAAAATACACACTGTTAAGAATGGGGTCATAAGACAAAAATAAGAGAGGAATTTGAGAGAAAAGGAAAATTGGGAGAAAAATGCCTTATAATATACATATTTTATAATATTTCAACATACGAAGTTTGAAATTTGACTTTTTCTTTTACCTTTTTTTCTCTTAAATTTTATTCGTTTTTTCGAAAAGTTCCCCCGGCGGAGCCTATCGGCACCGCCGAACCCTTCCCTTTTTTACATTTTAAGTCCCTGGGAAAAATAAAAAAGAGCAATTTTTTAGATAAAATATGTTGGCAAATCTCACCAGTACATCGTCCAACAAATCACTCTCTTAGATCGGGTTTTTTTGACTGTTAGTAATTTTTTTTTTTCTCATCTTTTTTCCCTTTGGCTTTTTTGGGTTGATTCCTTTTAAAAAATTAATAAATATCAGCTAAAACTTAATTAAAAGACAATTTTTAGGATTAAAAAAATAACTTTGAATAATAATAATGATTTTTAAAATTATCGATTTTTAAAAATCTATGATTTTTTCCCGAAATTATCCCGATTCCAAGCCATTTTTGGGCTTTCAGAATTCTATGAAGGAGTGATCTGATTGATCTGGTATAGTTAACTTTTTGATCAGAACAAAAAGTTATATCAACCTGAATTCTTTCAGATTTTTATAAGGTCTCTAAAAGGGGTCCACTACTATTCAGTGTTGCCGATTCAGTGTCGCCGATTCAGTGTTGCCGATTCAGTGTCGCCGATTCAGTGTTGGTTCAATTCAGTGTCAAGGAATTTTTATAATTTTAAATTTGAAAAAATTACTAAGAAAAAACTGTTTTTTTCTCATGCCCTTAAGCGGTGCACTACAACTCGGCGCTCTCGACTCAGCGCTCCCAATTCGGCGCCAAGAGAATTTTTTTTTGAAAACCTACCCCCCTATTTTTTAAAAAAAAGAAGTGAAATAAAAAAAAATAAAGAGGTTTTCAACAAAGAAATTATATTGGCGCCGAATCATGAGCGCTGCGTCGAGAGGCCGAGTTGGTGAAAAATCTTTCTCAAAAAATCGACATCAGGGGCGTATCTAGGGGGGGGGGGGAAAGGGGGGGAATTCCCCCCCCCGAAATGAAAAAATTTTTTTTTTTCACCAGCAAGAGAAAGGAAAAAATAAAAAAGGGGAAACTTTTGGGCAATTTTCTTTTAAAAACAGTCATATTTTCTCTGAAAATTGACAAATTTAACACAAATATTGACTTAAATTTCTGTGAAAATTTCTGGGGCTGAAATGGGTAGGAAATTTCAGCGCGGCGCTCAAATGGCGCGCTGAAATGACCACTCCCCCCTCCGAAATTTTTTTCTAGATACGCCCCTGATCGACATAAATGAGCAGGATAAAGTTAATTTAAATTTTACGAATTACTTTCATTTATTTTGGTGATAGAAGACGAAATGTAAATGAACATGAAAATTCTTCATAAAATTTGATGATTTTGAAGAAAATTAAAAGACCTGGTTTAGATCCTGCCCCGATTTTTTGCAAAAGCACCGACCCGTACTACCATGCATACCAATAAGCAAGCAACAGAGGAAAATTTTTGAGAAATTTTTTCTTTTTTACAAAAATCGGTATAATATTTCGAACAATTTTCGGCGACAGTGAATTGAACCCACACTGAATCGGCGACACTGAATCGAGCGGGCCCCCTCTAAAAGAAGTTAAATGGGTTCTTATCCTTTTTGCCACCCCCCTCGAAACTTTCAAATAAAAAGTCGTTTCTAGTGTAATTTGGGGCGCTGATCACGAATATGACCTTAGTTTTCCAAATTTCAGACTCCCGGACCCGAATTCGAACAAAAAACCAACTTTCAGTTGGCGTACAAAACATATTTCTAGAGGTTTTGGGGGTCGCTGCTCACGATTCCGGCATCCATTTCGACCAATTTCGAACCCCGGATCCCGCACTCGAAGAATAAGTCGATAAATAAAATTTTGCCGCTATATGAAAAGTCACCATTTTTGAAACCAAAGGGGGGACCCTTTTGATTTTTTTGACAATTATTTTGTTTTTTAAAATTAGCCAAAAATAATGTCACTTTCGTGATCAGCAACCTCAAAACCATTTGGAAGCACTTTTTGTGCAAAAAAAAAACAAAACAAAAAAATAATTGTCAAAAAAAAATCAAAAGGCTCCCCCCTTTGGTTTCAAAAATGGTGACTTTTCATATAGCGGCAAAATTTTATTTATCGATTTATTCTCCGCGTGCAGGGTCCGGGATTCAAAATTGGTCGCAATGGATGCCGGAATCGTGAACAGCGACCCCAACAATCCCTAGAAATATGTTTTATACTCGAATTATGAGTGTCGGTTTTTTGTTCGAGTTCGGGTTCGGGAGTCGGAATTTTGGAAAACTAAGGTCATATTCGTGATCAGCGCCCCAAATTACCCTAGAAACGACTTTTTATTTGAAAGTTTCGAGGGGGGTGGCAAAAAGGATAAGAACCGTTAAATGGGTTTGAAATTTGATTGTATAATTTTGAGACAGACTGTACAGCAGGGATGTTGCAAGTTTCGCGTTTTCGCGTTTCGCCTTTTCGCATTTTCGCCTTTTTTGGGCATTTCGCTTTCGCTTTTCGCCTTTCGCTTTTTATTTTGGTTTCGCTTATTTCGCTTTTCGCCTTTCGCTTTTTGGCGCAAAAGCGAAATAAAAGTACACCCCTAAAGATAGAGTTTTTTTTGGAAGATACGTAGGAAAATCTCGGAGAAAAGAAAATTAATAAATTGTTGGTGTCATTGGTTGAGGGGTTCATATCTCTGTCCGTCTGTATCCGTCCCATTAAATTTCAAAAAAAATCCGGCGGCGTCTAACGATATCTCCGGACACCATTTAACTTTGATTTTCTTAAAAATTATCTCACTAATCTTCACAATGTACCAAAAATCATAAATTGTCCTTATTTGGAGGGTCGAATCGTAGAAAAAAGGCACCGCCGGACACTCTACCTTTTGAAATTTTTCAAAAAAGGACACAAAATTGACCACTTTTGAGAAAATCTGTTAACAAATGAGCCATAATTTTCAAAAATTTTCTCCGGTGGCGCCTATCGGCACCGCCGACTCTTACTTTTTCGAAATTAAAAATGAAAAGTCTTATTTCAAAGCCAAATAGCTAAAAAAAAAAAAACTGCCATAGTGAACAAATATGCTATAAACATTAATTCTTGCAAAAAAAAATGGGTTAAAACAGTTCATTATTTAAAAAAAAAAAAAAAAACATTTTTTTTTGCTGGATTTTGATTTTCAATAGTGGTTTTTTAAATTTATAAATTTTTCGAACAAATCTATTCAAAATTTTCTGTATTATTAAATATTTTGTTGTTTTTTTCGTGCACTTAAATAAAAAGAGTGGTCAAAATGATTTAGCAATTTAATTTATGTCTTAAGTTATAATTTTTGAAACTCCCGCCCGGGACTCCTGCAAAGCAACTGGATTAAGGGAGCGGGATAAAGGCGGGAACCCCGAACGTGAGTCCGGTCCCGTTTTTTTCAACTCCTGACTCCCGATTCCGCTCCCGTAAATTATTTTTAACCGGTCTCTAATTTTTACATTTCAAATGATGAAGATTTTGGCGCAAATTTTTAAAATTTTTGTTTCCCAAAAAAAAATTTCGCGTTTTCGCTTTTCGCCTTTTCGCTTTTTCGCCTTTTTTGGGCCTTTCGCTTTCGCTTTTCGCCTTTCGCTTTTTATTTTGGTTTCGCTTATTTCGCTTTTCGCCTTTCGCTTTTTATTTTTCCTTTTGCAACATCCCTGCTGTACAGTAAACAAACAAAAAAAAAAGAATTGGAAGAAATGTTTCAAAAATGGGTACAAATGGGATCAGAAATAATTCGCGAATTGGACGAATGGGGAAAAAAAGAGGGAGAAGAAGAACGAGAATTTTATCGGCAAAAGAAGCATATTTATTTTAACAAGTATTATTCCTTGTTGCATAAGACATTTTTTAAGCCATTATTTTGCGGATAACGCCCACATGAACAATTTGTGGCGCATTAAATAAATCCGCTATTTTTATTGCTTTTCTAAGAAAAACTGGCCATATTCATAAGTTTCATTTTTGTTTGAAAAAAAGTGTTGCCAAAAAGTGAGAAAAAACTGGCATAGCTCTTTAAAAATAATGGAATTTTTTGGAATTTTGTCTAGCTGATAGAGCGTATCATTCACTCATAATTAGGGCAGTAACTTTTAGTGACGAAAAATCTCAAAATAGTTAACTAAATAGTTGTGAAAAAAATGCCAAAATAGTTACAAAATAGTGAGAAAAAGTTCAAAATAGTGACGAAATAGTGAAAAATTTTATGCCACTATATATAAAAAAAATTTTTTATTCCAATTGTTGGTTGCAATTACAAATAAAGTACATTTCAAAATTCTCGGGCAAAAATTCGATGCATTTCTTCAAAATTTTGGGTCTTTAAGAAATTTTCTTCTTGATAAATTTTGGCCAAAATTTTTGGCTTTGAAAAGTCTATTCTTAGGAGTGTAAATTTTGAAATTTTTTAGACCGATCCTTAGGGGTGTGTTTTTCTTTTTTATTGTGTTTTCCTTAAGAAATTCCCCAAACACCTAAAATTGCGAATAAAATAGACAAAAACGCCAAAATAGTGTATTTTTAGTGACAAATAGTGACGTTCAAACGAAGAATTTTGCGATAACAATGTGGTTTTCGTGCGTTTCTCATCTAAACAAAGCTGCAGAAAAAATAGTTAAATCACTAAAAGTTATTGCCCTACTCATGATACGCTCTATCAGCTAGACAAAATGTGATACCAAGATTATTTAATTTGGTTGCGTTTTGATCAAAGTTATGACCTGGGTTTCTTCAAAATATAAAAACTAGCGGATTTATAAAACGCACTACATATGTATCATCAACAACCATTTGTTGCATCTGTTTCTATGGGTTGTTGATAAAGGCATTTGAATGGGGTGTCGTTTGTTGAGTGAGGGCACTGATCAGTGATCAGCGGATCAATGAATATTTTTGTAAAAGGAATGATTCAAAAGTTTTTGTACGCATTTTGTCGCAGGAAAATTTTTAAAAGAATTTGTTATAATGGTTTTCCCAAAAATGACACAACATCAAAGTTTTCTGTGCCCCACTAGGTTCGGTGTCACAGGAAATACATGAAAGTAGGTGAAGTTGATAAAAAAAAATTGGTAGAAAATGTTGTCCTATTTCTCTTTTTGGCAAAATGTTATTGAATAGTTTAATTTATAAAAAAAAATAAATAAAAAAACAAATTGTGAAAAAACACAGATAACAATGGCTAAATTTGCCCGGACAGGATTATTCAAAATCCATTAGATAAATAAAATTCGAAAGGTGGCTTTTTTGTTAATAATTATTATTTGTTGCGAAGATGGTGTCCAATATATTAGGGAGCAGGGATGTTCCGGGGCAAGAAAATTTCGGGTTGGAGCGACCGTAAAAAGTCCGGGTCGGGTTTCGGGCTTTGGGGCGAGAAAAATACCGGGTTTCGGGCTCCGGGTTCCGTAAGAAAGAGGGAGAGGGGTCGTTTTCGTGCGAGGTTGTGTTTAAGATGTCATAACTTCTTTCTTAGGCAAAAGCGGCGCTGGCGCGTTTCTTAAATCCGCCATTATTAAAATATATTAATAACTTTAAGTCTGCTAATTATTTAAAGATATATTTATAAATTAAATTTATTGTTTTCAACCGAATCGATTGAAATTTTTAAATTCATTGGCCAATTCATGTAAGTTGAGGTTGTCAGTTACAGGAAATTTAAATATTTTTTTAAGTTTTCCAAGTATCAGTATTAAAAATTGACACTTTTTAGAAATTTTTTCTAAAGTTGAATCTTAGGGGGTGTATTTTTCATTTTTTTCTTGCATTTTTCTGATGAAATTTTTTCAAAAATGCCAAATTAAATAAAAAAAAACACCTGCTAGATGCTTCAAACAAATTTAAAACTTTTTTCGTAGGTTTTAGGCCATCCCAAGTCAACAGAAAATAAAGTAATTTGACTTCAATTCCGAGCCCTAAAGATTAAACGTAGACAAAAAAAAATTAATTTGTGTAAATAAATGTGTTTTCATTTATTTTACTAAGGCATTTATTCTTTTGTTTTAATTTAATAAAAATTCGTGTGCAAAAATCAAGTGAAAAATCATATAAAAAGTCAGCAGAATGTTTTGATGGTTTTAGGTCATAGCACCGATATTTTCTAACAGTTTAAAATTCCTTGTGTCACTTCATTATTTGTTGTTAACGGAATTTAATTATGAAAAAAAAAATTGCCTCTGAAATTTTTCCTTGTTTCATTAAGGAAAAATCTTAAATGTCCTCAAAATTAGTAATATATATATTGGGTAATATTTTATTGAAAAAAAATGATACAAATAAATAAATTATAAATATATTAGAATCTTCAAATCAATCAATATATTGAAATGTGCATCAAAAAATCTTTACACAAAAATTCCATTCTATGTCAATAAATATAAAATAAAAATAATACAATTTTTTAAGTGAATTTATATGAATGGTTTTATTATTATTATTATTATTATATAAGCATATATAAATTAAAAACATTTCCAAAAACCAATTCATTTCCGCTGTTTTAAAAGAATAGACAAAAATATACAATAACAAATACATTCAAATAACACATTCGAATATATATGTATACACAAATTAATTTTCAATTATTAATACAATTTTTTATAGAATATATGGCGAAAGTCTTGAAAAATTATTGTTTATTAATTATATTATTTTTATTAAAAACTTTCAATGATGCCCATCCGTCATCAACCCGACCACCAAAAGGCAAAAATGTAAGAATTGATGCCGAACAAAAATTGGAGGCCCAACATTTTAAAGGTAACAAATGAAAATTGACAGCTCTTAAAATTTGCCATAACTTTGCTTGAAAGCGACCAAATTTATTTATATTTGGTATTATCCGGTAGGTTTTGGTTGGTTGGTTCTATTAGCTTCCAAAATTCAAAAAGTTTTATTAAGTTATAAGAAAAATAATGGTTTCTCACTTTGAGTGACTTAAATTTTTAAAACTTAATTAAATTTTTTGAAATTTGATTGGCTTATGGAGTCAACCGAAATCTACCGGACGACACCAAGATTATTAAATTTTGTTGCCTTTAAAGCAAAGTTATTTCGAATTATGTTAGCAAAATTGGTAAAAAATGGCGAAATTTATAAAGTGCCCTAAGTGGCGGGTTTTACGAAACGACCTAGCACCTTATTAATCCATTACTAAACGAATAAAAATATCTTAGTATGGCCTGGGATGAACGCTAGTCGGAACTCAGTGTAAGGCTTATTACAGGTTTGGGACGGTGCTAGGTCGTTTGTTAAATGCACCATTTTATATAAATTTTCCAGTCATAATCCGTCATAACTATGTTCAAAAACAAGCAAATTTAATAATCTTGGTATCATCCGATAGCATTGGATTAGCTCTATTAGCCATCCAAATGTCAAATAATACCATTAAGTTTTAAGAAAGTTGTGGCCGTAAAAGTGCAAAAAAATATTTGTTTTCAACACATTTTTCTTAAAATTTAATCAAATTTTTCCAAATTTGGATGATTAATAGAGCCAATCATCAAGAGCTATGGTACGATACTAAGATTGTTTAATTTAGTTAATTTTGGGCAAAGTTATGATGAATTATGTTCGAAAAATATGTAAAAGATGGCGAATTTAACAAACTTCCAGCACGGTTCGGGACTAGACAAGCCCCGGACTGCATGGGCCTTAACTACTTTCAGTGTTACCGGATAATAAACTAGAGGCTATTGGCCGGAAATATCGTGTGCACGAATGGGAGTCGTAGACGAGGAAAACTTGAAAATCCCAACGATTCGGGCTTGACGGGGCCAAGTAAAAAATCGACTCATATCGGGAAGGGGGGGGGCCTTAATTTGGGGGGAAAAATCGCGATTTAAGTAAGGTAAATAAATTTTTTTTTAAAAAACCCCATAAAAAATTGAACAGCAACAGCAGATGAGCATCATGGATGGTCGAATCGAAGTGATAACACAAAAATAATACGTGCAATGTTCCCAAAAGTGCCAAATGAAGCAAAGGAATTGGCATTTGTAGGCGAATACATACGAATTGATGGAAAAATTTACCCGGCCACAGGTACAGGGGTTTTGTGAGATATGGCAGAATAAATGCTCTTAATCCGCCAACATCTTGGAAAAAACATGTGCATAAAAAATTGAAAATTGGGCACCAAAAATTTTTTGTTTTTATTGGGAACTAAAAATGGTTCAGCAAAAATAAATTGGGAATTAAGTCATATTTAGATTTTTTTTTGTAGGTTTTTTTTCATATTTTTTGTGAAATTTGTGAAAAACCCGTCAAAATGAATCTTTTTTATTTATTTTTTTATTATTTATAGGCAAATTTTGACAATTTTGATTATGTCCTTTTTTAGATTTTCTTGAAGCATTTGATGATGCCGAGGACGATGGGCTGGAAATTAAATGGGACAAATTTCAAGAAATAGCTTCTGAAAACCCGGAATTGGTCGATTCGTTTATATGTAATTAACGGCCATTTTTTATTCGACAATAATTAAATTTATAAAATTAAAATTCAATTCTCACGAGAAATTATTTGTATTACCTTATTACACATATTTAGCAACAAGTTCTTCTTATGATGTGTCAGGCACCGCTCGGTAAAAATTTTTATTTTAGTGTGCAGAAACCCTCGATCCAAACAAACAAAAAAAAAATTTCGAAAAAACCCAAGAAACGACAAATCGGGCTGAAAATTCATGAAAGAAAATTTTTTGAGATGAATATTTTTTTAAGATTTTTAAATATTTTTTTTCAAAATTATTTTCTAGAGAATTTATTGAAAAAGAAAAATGTAGTGTTTTTTCAGAAATTTATATCTCCTTTAGAATTTTTATAAGATTTTTTCTTTTCGAAAATTTTTTTTTCTATTCCATGGTTTTAATTTTTCACTTAATTCTGTTGGTTTTAACAAAGCCAAGTTTTATCTGAGTAATTTCTTTTTTGAAAAAAAAAATTCACATCTTTTGATTTTATGCGATTTGCCCAATTGTGTTTCCCGTTGGAACATAACGACATGGGCAATGATGATGATGAAGAAGCCCAACTCAAACTGAATATGTCAAATAATGAAATGCTGGGTACAATATTTCTCAAAAATAAATATAATTTTTACCCAAATGGCTGTAAACCAGGGATGCCGCTCGTACTCGTTATTACTCGTTTTTTTTTTGACTACTCGTGTTACTCGTACTCGTGGTCTTAGGTACGAACGGCATCCCTGCTGTAAACCATGAATACAATATTCAACGACAACAACACAACAACAAAAAAAAAGCCTGGATCCGGCTCGGTATACCGGAAAAATGGAGGCGGAATTCCATTATATCTTAGGTGTCTTCTGCAAGGGTTTTTTAGAGGGAAAGAATAAATTTTATGGCGTGTGATTTGCACAATTTTTTTCTCTTTTTTTTGTTATTCATATATATTATAGATGATGATAAGTTGGATGGAAAATATATGCACATTAATAACAAACCGTATCGCTGTGAAGGTATGTTTTATATTGGAATATATATATATATATATATATATTTAATTATATTATATATATATTTAGATTTTGTCGAGATTTACTCGGACTGTAGTGAAGTGCCTGAAAGTAGCAAAACCGTCCAAAATGGTGACAGTCGCAACAAATCAATAGCAGCAAATAACGGTTGATTATTTTACATAGTTATCAAAAAATTGTATAAATATTTTTTGTTTATAAATTTTTTTTTTTTTTCAAAATAGAAGAGGACGCAGATGTGTATTCGAAACGAAGTGAAACCTCAATGATTGTTCGACGAGTTTTTCCAAAAATCCCTAAAAATGCCCAAAAAATTTTATTTGAGGGCAAATATATACAAATTGATGGCAAACGTTATCCCTCTGAAGGTCTCCCATAATTTTTTTATTTATTTTTTTATTTATAAAAAAATTATGTTTAAATAAAATTGAAAAAAATAACAAAAAAAAATAAAAGTTACATAATTTTTTGTTTATAAAATTAATAAAAATTTAGTTAATCTTCTATGTTTTTAATTGTTTTTAAGACTTTCTTGAAACCACTTCAACTGAATCAAAAGGAAGTCAGAAAATAAAATGCAAAAAAATAATGGAAATTGTTGAGAAAGAAAAAGGCAATTCTATTTCAAACAATATTTTAATTTTATTTGTCTTAATTTAAGTTAAAAAGCCAAAATCTTTTGGAAACAAATGCAGGTAATAAATACTTTAATTGTATAGCGATTTATTTTTGCCGGGGTATGCCAATTCGGCGCCAGACTTTTTAAGGCTTTGTAACTTTTTTTTCTTTGTTAACCAAATTTTACAAATTCAGTTCATTCGAAAGCTTTACGTGTTTAGAAGGTATCTATAAGATTCGAAAGACACTAAGATAACAAATTTGGTTGCTTAAGAAAAAGTTATGGCGGCCGAAACTTGGCTGACGCTGAATCGTGAGCGCCGAATTGGCATAGACCCATTTTCGCATATTACAAATTATGCATTAAATATAAAAAAAACAGGTTTAAATCAGGGTTGGAACCCCGACGTGGTGGTTGACAAATATCGGGGTCGGGATTTGTCGGGGTCAGCAAGGTCGGAGTCGGGGTTGAGCAAAATCAGTCGTGGTCTCGGGGTTCCGGGTTTTTCAATTTTTGCTTTATGTCCATTTTTATTTTCGTTCAATTGCATCTCAGAAAATTTTGGTTGTAAATCACATCCAGATTATTTCCATTAAAAGTGCCATTCTTAGTGGTGTCAGTTAACCCCGACCCGAGTCGGGGTTAAGCGTCGGAGTCGGAGTTGGGAGCGTCGGGGTTCCAATCCTAGTTTAAATGTAATTTTGGGAATAATTAGCATTGTCAGTTGTTCGCCCCCCTGGCAAAAAAGTTGGTACGACTGTAACTCAGCCCCAGTAAAAAAATTAAGAAATAATGATCAAAAGAGCCTTGTTATTGCATTATATTAACAAAAAAGTGTGAAAAAGTGATTAATAAGCGTTAAACCGGTTTTAGAACTAATTAAAAATCGAAAAAATGGACAAAATCGGACATTCCTGGCCTTTTTAATCGGTAGAATCCAGATAAATTTGGTATCATTTGAATTCTCTTCATGAGCTAAAGCCAAAGAACCGAAAATAAAGTCGACCCGACTCCATCTAAGCATTTGCCATTTGAGTCCCAATGAAAAAGGATACTTCAGTACCAAGTTTTTTCAGTTCATCTATCAGTTAAAATTTGGCCAGAACACCGCACACTCGACTACGGCGGCCAGTAGGTGGGGCGTCGCTCACTCGCTCCGGGTTGCTCGCGCCTGATGTCGGGCCTTCGGCCCGACATTAACCAGCCGCTCGCAACCCTCCGCTCGCTCGGGCGCCCCACTACTTGCTCCGTCTTCGCATGCTCGCTAAGGCAGGCGCTACGCGCCCCCAGGGAAGAACTGAAAAAACGGTACTGAAGTGTCCTTTTTCATTGGGACTCAAATGGCAAATGCTTAGATGGAGTCGGATCGACTTTATTTTCGGTTCTTTGGCTTTAGCTCATGAAGAGAATTCAAATGATACCAAATTTATCTGGATTCTACCGATTAAAAAGGCCAGGAATGATTTTAAAACATTTTTTCGAAATAATAAAAAAAAAGATTAAATTATTAAAAAATTAAATTTTTTTTTTGTAAATATTTAAAAATTTCGTTTTTCTATGGCAACAGGCATATCGCTAGCACAATTTTACGCTGTGTGCGCAATGGTGTACGCTTCATCGGGGGCGTGCATGTCTGGCAAGAACTTAAGCCAAGAAGTAATACCAATCGATGATTTTGTTTTTTTTCAAAAT
The DNA here is from genome assembly GCA_039877585.1 of Heterodera filipjevi. NCBI lineage: Eukaryota > Metazoa > Nematoda > Chromadorea > Rhabditida > Heteroderidae > Heterodera > Heterodera filipjevi. The sequence goes on along the minus strand of JBDPZO010000005.1, from coordinate 1,882,643 downwards.
TTGTTAAGGAAATTGATGTAAAATTAAAGATTCACTAAAAAACAGCTCGCTTAGAGCGTGTCCCGACATTTGAGGCACTTTCCTTCACAAATAAAAAAAAAACAAATTTAAAAATTTTTAATGACAAAAAATATGCTTCAAAAAATAAATAAAGTAGAATTATATAAAAATAAAAAAAAATGAGGAATCAAAAATATTGATGATCAATGAAATTACATCAAAGGCTTTTCTTGTGCTTTCCGGTCTTCAAATGCTTTGTCCAATCTGATGATTTATTTGTAAAATATTCACACTGAGGGCACTGAAATAAATTTTAAATTAAATATAAAATTTATTTATTGAAAATTTTATTTTGAGGATTTTTTAAAAAAAAATAACGAACATGGAAACGCTTAATGTTATTGTGTGTATGTCTGTGCGCCGAAAGTGACGAATGCTGACCAAAAGCGGCATGGCACACATCACACTGTTTAAATTGAAATAGAATTAAATTCCCTAATTAAAATTCAACAAAATGTCCCTTGATAAACTAATAAACATTCTTGTATGTTTTTATTTATATACTTTTAAAATTCAGTTACAAAATTCCATGAAAAATGCCAAATTTTGCTAAAACGGATTTTCTTGGTGCAGATTTCAGGGTGTGTTTTTCCCTGGTCTCATAATTTGCTCTTAAACCGGGTGGTTTCCTTCGGTGTACCCCAAAAACTCCGCCAGCCGAAACTCCGCTGAGAGACATAACTCTGCCGGAAAAAATGCCAAAAATCTCGTTCTCCAGAAAAAGTCCAAAGACTGTTTTTAAGAAAAATTCCGAAAAATACCTAAATTTTTTAAATTTTTAAAAAAAAATTCTAAAAATTTTTTGTTTTCAAAATTTTTGATATTTTTCGGAAATTTTTTTCAAAAAACAGCCTTTGGAGTTTTTCTGAAGAAATTCAAGGGTTTTCAATTTTTTTTCTGGCAGTTATGTCTCGGCGGAGTTTCGCTCCGGTTTTCCTTAGGTCAGATTTTCTTAGTCTGTCCGTCCGTGGTCCACCTGATATGGTCGTTCCCCGGTGTGTTTGCGCTTGTGCTTGTTCAGGTCACCTCCATAAGCAGTTGCATATGAGCAGCCAGGCCATTCGCAGTGATAACGCAACTCGCGCTTCATTTTCACAGGTCGTGACGAGCCCACCTTGGCGTCGTCGTCAGTTGCTGATTCAATGCCTACAGACACGGGGGGATGCGGAATTTAGGGAATGCGGCACTTCGTGACCCCGACATTTGGAGCATTTAATGAACTCGGCATTTGGTGAATTCGGCAATTAGTGAACCCGGCTTTTGAGACATTTGTTGTAAAAAGGCATTTGGGGAACCCGGCTTTCAGAAATTTAGTGAAAAAGGCATTTGGGGAATTCGGCATTTGGGGAACCCGGCTTTCAGGAATTTAGTGAAAAAGGCATTTGGGGAACCCGGCTTTCAGGAATTTAGTGAAAAAGGCATTTGGGGAACCCGGCATTTGGGGAACCTTGATTTTGAGACAATTATTGAAAAAGGCATTTGGGGAACCCGGCATTTGGGGAACCTTGATTTTGAGATAATTATTGAAAAAGGCATTTGGGAAATTCGGCACTCATTGAACCCTGCATTTTGGGGAAACAGGAATTTTGGGAGAGAATAACACGACGGAGGAATCTGTGTTTGGGGAGCCCGACAGTTTGTGGTTAAAAACTTAAATTCATTAGGAAAATTATGCGAAATATTTTTTTATTTGAAAAAAAAGAAGGTAAATTTCGAGTTTTTCGGTCAAACCTTCGCCATTGTGTTGCTGCTGCTGATGGTCGCCTGCTGTTGTTGCATTGTAACTGTTGTTGTTATTATTGGTACTGCTTCTACTAGTGTTGATACCACCAACCACAGCTTGCTAAAAAAGTTTTGAAACTTTTTTTATGGACTTTGGAAATTTACCGTATTTACTAAGGTAGCAACCCCGACCCAGCCCCGACCCCGACATTTTAGGCCATTTTTCGGGGTTTTCCCCGACCCCGACGCTTCCAACCCCGACTCCGACCCTCAACCCCGACTCGGGGTTTTTATACACCCCTAATTGTAAGAATGGCACTTTTAATGAAAATAATGAACAAATTTTTATATACTTTGGAATTCGTAGAAGATAATTTTGAATTTTTGGGTGAAATTTTGATTTTTGCCTCAAAAACCTTAACTAAAACACAATAAAAACAAAAAAATAACCCCATAAGAACCGACCAAAAAATTGTCAATAAGTTGAAAATTTAAGGCCAAAATTAGGCAGTGGAACAAATTAAAGAAAAGTCACCAAAATATTCAAAAAAAAAATTATCCTTTTTAATGCTCAAAATCGTTAACATTTAAGATAAAAATTTTCTAGACTCGGCACTGCCGAACACTACCTATTTTTTGACTGTATGATATAAAGCGAAAAATTGAAAATTTTAGGAAAATTCATGGACTGATTTTGTCGAATTTTTATTTTATCGGCGCGCCAAAAAATATTATAGGGCAAAATTCGGTTTAAGTGCAACAATTTTCCAAAATTTTAACATTGTTTTAAATTTGAACAAAATTGAACCCAAAATGACGGCATCAATGATGTTGGTGAAACAAAAGGATGGGCTGTTGACGATGCCAAAGGAATGCCATCGGGCGACGAGGATGACACATTATTCACCTGTGTGGCAAATGGGGAGGAAATGAGCAAAATATGATGAAAATATTGGACTTTTTAATTTTCTAAAAAAATCACCCCTATTTGGATAAAAACAAATTTGTTTTTTTTGAGGCGCTTGTTTTCTTGAGGTTATTTTAACTAGGGTTTGCCGGGACCGGAACTGGGTGTGATTTACTAACAGATTTTGACAAAGAACTGGCCAAACTTTAGTCCCGGAATCCCGGCTTTTCAAAAACACGCAACGGGACTGGAGTCAGAAAAAGCCGGGATCCCGGTCCCAGCAAACCCTAATTTCATGCACCAGAATTTCGATCGCGGCCCATTTCAAATCCTTGTCTTGGTCGCAACCCCGGTTCAAAAAAATTTTTGGCTCCAATAACAATTGATTACCTGTTGCTGAATGAGTCGTGCATTTTCAGCTCGCAGATGCTCGTTCATTGAGCAAACTTGGCTCATTTGAGATCTTAAATAATAAAGAAAATAATATACACAGAAAGCATTTAATGAAAATGTTTTTTTTAATACTTTCATTAAACTGTATACGGGTTTTTAAGATTTTCATTTTTTAGCCTAAGAAAAATAAAATCGTCAATTAACGTTTAAAAAATCATATTTTTTAAATTAATTAACAAAAAATTCACAAGCTTCACGAAATTTTCATTTGTGTTATGTAGTTCAGGGAATTTCAGTGACCGGAGACAAAAATTTCTGAACGGGAATGCCAGGTTTTCCCTTATCCCGTCCGTCGGCAAAGGAACCGGAATCCCGATGAGTTTTCTACCGCGTGTAAATTTTCTTGATTTTATTTTAAATTCTTTTTTTTTTTTAATTTATAATTGTTAACCAATTTTAATTGAACCTCAATGCCACATTTTTGTCTGTCTCTTTTTGGGCCATATTTTGCGCTTCGACAAGTGCCGTCTGCAAACTTTTAAGCCGGTTGTGCAGTTGACTGTTCTCCACCTACTGTGAAAAAGACAGCAATTAAGTGAGAAGTTTGGGCATGACAAATCAAGAGGTGTTGAGCCGAAACGGGCCAACTCCGTCCCAGCCAGCTTTAGAACATCATAGCATTTTTCTAACAATCAAATTCTGCTATCTTGGTATCATTCGAAAGTTTTCAAGAACTCTATTAGTCTTCTAATTAACCTCAAAAAAAAAAAATTCGGACTTTTTTGCAATTAATAACTTTTTGACGAACTAAAATCGCTTAACATTGCCTTAAGAAAGCTTTAAAACACGCCGAGTATTAGAATGGCACCATTATATAATTTGAAAGGCGACATGAAGTTTTTAAAAAGATAATTCCAGCTCAAATGTGCCGTCAAGATCCGAAAAATGCCAAACAAGACATAAATATTTACACAGTAAATCTGCCTAAAATTTTAATTAATAAAGAAATTAAATAAATATCTGGCTTTTACTTTTATAATTAAGCCTTGGTCTCGACTCGAGAAATTTTAAGAGTCTCGAGCAGTGTAATACTATTTATATGTCCTATTTTGAATTTCCTAGTGCCCAAACTTCCTGGGGCCATTTGAAAGCCTCTTTGAATATTTTATTCAAAAAAGCGAAAAAACAGTAAAAGGGGCCGGTGGTAAGCGACAGGCACCATCAGGGAAAATTTTAAAAATTTCGGCGTGCTTTGTTAAAAGATTTTGCACCAAAATTGTTTTTGAGGTTTTTTGCCAGTACTTGTATTTCTACTCCGTTTTTCGAAAAAACCCACAAAAACCTCAAAGCCTCATTTTGAAAGCCTCATCGGCCTCTCGAAAACACAAGGATAAAACCAGTGCTGAGTCGTTTCCTAAAAACAGTCAAATGGGCGTTTCCTAAAAACCGCCAAATAAGCGTTTTTTAAATTCCGCCATTTTACAGATCTTACAACAAAAACTTTTTATAACTTTGCTTAAACTGAACCAAATTGTACATTCTTGGTGTGGTCCGATAGCTATTGGATAGTTTAGCCCATCAAATTTCAAAAAGTTTGAAAGAACTTTAAGAAAGTTGTAGTCACAAAATTGAAAAAAAACTTATTTTGATTGTCATAAAAACAAGCAAATTTTTTGAAATTTGAAATGTTATTAGAGCTAACCAATAGCTACCGGACAATACTAAGATTCTTCATTTTGGTTGCGCTGAGCAAAGTTATGAAGTTTGTCGAAAAATCTGTAAAATGGCGGAATTTAGGAAACGCCCACCATGGTGGCGGTTTTTAGGAAACGCCCGTTTGGCGGTTTTTAGGTAACGCCTAGTGTTTTCTTTTGGCCGAAATTTTAAGAATTGTGGAAATCGAGTTAATATGCCATTTTCGTGTGAACTGGTTTAACAAAAGAGTGCCAACAATTTGCGGAAAGAATAAAGTTAATTAATTGCCTGTGTATACCGCAAAAAATTATGCCCTTCTGAATTTGTCGGCAATCAGCAATCCTCAATTTTTTGATACCAGACAGAATTCAGAGCCAAATTGTTTCAGGAAATATTTTTTTTGGATTCGGTTTCGTACCGAAAACTTATCAAATTTTCTGTTTGGGTTTATGCCTGATTTTTTTTTTTTTTTGGAATTTCGCTAGTCACTGATTGGCACTCGCACTAAACCGTTTTTAGCACTACGTAGGACAGAGAAGATACACCTGTAATTCGACCAGCATCCGATTGTCCATTGGTTTTGAAGAAATTTAATAAAAAAAGTTGTCAAAATATATGTAATTAACTTTTTCTTTTGGCTTGGGGAGGTAAAAAATGCAATTAATATAAATACGGACAAAATGGCGGCTAGTCAATGGGCGAAAGACAGACTCACAACACACATTGAAAATGGGAAAGAGAGAAGGGGGAAATAGTAAGAAGGCTATGTAGATATGAAAAGATAGAAAGAAAGACGAAAGAACATGGTGAGAGCATCACAAACAGATTAGACTAACATATAAATGAGAAAGAGAGATAACGAGAGAGAAAGAGAGGGAGAGGAGGGAGAGAAAGAGCGCTAAGAGGATTTATAGATAAGGAATGTATGGCAAGTGGTAGGGAGAGGAAAAGCGAGAAAAGGGAAAGGAGAGAGTGAAAAAAAGGGGATACAAAGAGAGAAATAAATGACAGAGAGAGATAGAGAGAGGAGGAAGAGATAGCCCGAAGAGGGAGAGAAGGGCAGCGAGAAGAGGGAGAGAAGGGGGCGAAGAGAAAGCGAGAAGAGGGAGAGAAGGGGGCGAAGAGAAAGCGAGGAGATGGAGAGAAGCGGGCGAAGAGAAAGCGAGGAGAAGGAGAGAAGCGGGCGAAGAGAAAGCGAGGAGATGGAGAGAAGCGGGCGAAGAGAAAGCGAGGAGAGGGAGAGAAGCGGGCAAAAGCGGGAGAGGAGGAAGCGAAGCGGGCGAGAAGCGAGCAAAAGGGCGAGGAGAAAGCGTAAAGAGGGAGAGAAGCGGGCGGGAAGCGAGGGAGATGGGAGAGGAGAGAAAGCGAGAAAGGGGGCGAGGAGGGAGCGACGAGAGGGAGAGAAGCGGCCAAAAGGGGGAGAGGAGGAAGCGAGAAGAGGGAGAGAAACGGGCGAAGAGCGAAGGAAAGGGAGAACAAGAAGAAAGCGAGAAAGGGGGCGAGGAGGGAGCGAGAAGAGAGGGAGAGAAGCGGGCAAAAGGGGGAGAGGAGGAAGCGAGAAGAGGGAGAGAAGCTTGGGAGCGAGCGAGGAAGAAGAGGGGAAAAACGCTGTTTCTCGACTAGGAACCGAGTCGCGTGTACCTTAATTAATGGCATCAATTAGCAATTAGTTTTTGTTGAATGCGTTATATTGGCAAAGTTCCCAAATAAAGATGCAGTGGCCGGCGGTGCCAATAGGCGACACCGAAAACAATTAAGTCGAGTTAAAGGATTATTGCTTAAAAATGGGCATTTTGAGAATTTGTCTAAAAACCATAAAAAAAGCCTCAAAAATCGAAAATCCACAAAAAAACCTCAAAGCCTCATTCTGAAAATTTAGCCTCATCGGCCTCTCAAAAAAAATAAAATGAGGCTAAGGCATCACATATGGCAGCCTTGATCATAATATTCATTTGACTTGAGCCTCGAGCCCCGCATTATTCTCCTTAATCCTCCTACTTCGATAATAGAACGAAGACGAGTACAAAATTTAAGGGTTCAATAGCTTCAAATTGTACCAAAAATTAATCATAGTACGAGCCAGGGACGGCGACGATTTCCGATGATTTTTGGACCGGAATTCCGATTTCCGGTTTCCGAAAAAAAATTAGGGCATCGGAATTCCGATTTCCGAAAAATTTGGGCATCGGAATTCCGGTTTACCGATTTTTCAAATTTGAGATCGTCGCCATCCCTGGTACGAGCCAAAAAACTTATTGCCAAATATTGATTGATTTGCTATGGTTGGTTTAGCGCCGGTGAATGTCGGAGAAATGAAATTTGCAGCACAATCCAACCAAAGGCAGAGGACAAATGCGAATGGATGGCCAATTGGTACTCGAAAAATTAGTGCCAAAAATGGAGATGTACGACAGCAAAAAGCACTTACTTTGAATGGAGCAAAAAAGAAGAAGAAAAGAAAAGTAAACGAATTCAATCCTATCAGTGACTGTCTTGCAAAATTTCCTAATTTCAAATTAAAAAAATAATAACTTTTTATTTAATCTTTTGAAAATTTCTCTATGTAAAGTTATAAAGTATATTTTTTCATCATTTATCTTTGTCTCAAAATATTCTAATTTTTATTGGTTTAAATATAAATAAAAAATATTTGAATATTATTTTGATTTTTTAATATTTTAAGTAACCTTTATAATTATTTCAGTCCTTTTCATGCACCTTTGATCATTTTTAAATGGCTTTTGGTTAAGGGAAATATGTCTTTTTTGCTTCGTTGTCATATACCATAAGGAGGCAGGCGCTTATTCAATCACCAATGTGTTAGCTTCAATTTTGAAATAATTTTCTCAACAAAAAAGCCAAAAACGTTTTTAATAAAAATTATTAGTAATAATAAATAGGGTAGAGAGTAAACGGTTAACCGAACCGATGCCAAAAACCGGCCTTTTTGGGGCAAAAGCCGAAACCGAAAATCGGTGCAGCAAAAGCGGCCTAACCGAAAACCCGGGGGGACCGGGTTTAAACCGATTATTCTCTACCCTAATAATTAATATTAAAGTTATGAGATAAACTATGTATATATTTTATAAATATTTAAAATTCTTATTTTGTATGCGAAAAGGGACAACTCCGTCACAGCCAAATAAAATTTTATAACTTTTTTGGAACTTAATCAACTTCTGCAAATTTTGCATCAATCAAATGTTCTACGTGTTTTGAAGCTTTCCTTAAGCTATAGTTAAGCAATTTATTAACTCGCAAAATGATAATATGAAATTTTCTAAAAAGTCCAAATTTTTTTTTGGGTTTTCATTTATAACTTAAGATACGTAAATTATTTTTATTTTTGAAAAACCTAATAGAGCTCTTGGAAATCTTAAGAATGATACCAAATAGGCAGAATTTTATTAAATTTGAAAAAAGTTATGAATTTCTAATTTGGCCTTGACGCAGTTGACCCCTACCGGTATACATAATCCAGCTTCCATTCCCAGTTTTGATAAAATTAATTCAAAATTTCTCTAAGAACCCTGCTAAATGGCTCTACTTTATATTCTGGCCATTTTTCTCGTCCAAATATTGTCACATTTGTTTGATCAATTAAATGCTAATGCCATTTCAAACATTGGACCAACCCAATTGCAATGTGTGATGGGCTCAACAAAAAAAGGGCAACAAATGTGGGACATTCAGAATTGTTCTGCAGGATATAATTGTGTGGCTTATGTTTGTGCCCGTGGTAAGAATGATTTGGTAATTTATATATAAAATATTTTTTTTTGTAATTTATATATAAAATATTTTTTTTAAGTATTTCATATTAGATGGTTCTACCTTTTTCGAATTTTTTTATTCAATTTTTTGCCCAAAACCCTGTCGAATCTTTTTTCCGGTCTCAGAATAACCAAGTTATTTCAAGCAAAAATAATTGCAAATTATTTAACCAAAGTAGGTTTTTTACAAACAAAAAAATCCTTCACTTGGCATTTAGTAGTGATGCTCGAGACACCCGAGGCTCGAGATACGAGACCGAGACTTGACCCCGAGACTCGAGACCGAGACCAGAAAAAACCCGAGACTTTTCTCGAGTCGAGACGCGAGACCGAGACTCTCGAGCATCACTAAAGATTATTGTAAAAAAAAATTTTAGGCAATGAAAATTTTGAAATTTTTCACAATCGTAGGGCTTCTAGCGAAGAATTTTTATGCAAAATTCAAGATATTCTGCAAATGAATTCGTCGTCGTAAAAGCAATTTTTGGGAAAATCAAATTTTTTCATCAATATAACATCTCCTCCTGGCTATAACAATAAAAATTCTTTAGGTACTGTTGCGGCTCCCCTCGTTGAGATCACCATGGGTTGCAGGCAAACCCATTTTTGTCGAATTGACGCGCCTTTCGAATGCCTGCACAGTGGTGCACGCATTCGAATGTGCGACGAATGCGCTGGTGAGCAGTTATGCAACGCAAAAGCGGGCGCCCGGCACATGCATAACTCGCCATCGATTTCAGCGTTTTTTCGTGATATTTTGCATAGAGTTGTTGCAGCGAAACAAGATCAGCCGCGCGTTTTTGCAAAACAACAACTTCACGTACCGACCAACAGTGCACAACATGCATCGTCAAACGCTGCAGCAGCAGGAGCATTTTTTCAACATCCTGCAGGCTCAGTACAGCAGTCGATGCAGCGTGCAGCTGGTTCAAAATCTATGCCGCAGCGTGCGCCGTCTGTTTCACGCCAAACAGTGCAGCATGCAAATGGTGCAAACGGCTTGCAACAAGTTGCACATGGTTCAAACGGTTTGCAGCATTCTGCAAGTGGTTCAAAGCATTTGGCGCCGCCTATAAATTGCTTTGTGGGGACTGAAGCAGACCAGCTCTTGTTTACATGCAACGAAGGCGAATTGTGCACGAGCAGTTTATGCGATACGAGTACAAAATTTATTAAGTTAATTATTCCAGAACTATTGAATTAGACGTAAAATTTAAAATAAATTCAACAAAATTAAAAAAATTTCGAAACCTTGCAAATATTTTAATTTTTTTCAAAATAGTGGTTATTTTTGTGCGAAAACTCAGAAAAAAATACAATATAACAGAGACAAGAACCCTTGTGAAATGGGATTTTATCTTTTTGAATAGAGGCGCAATTTTTTTTTTTTAAATTTGTCCATCTGCCAGATTTCATAGTGTTACGGTATTACCCTTTTTTACTGTGATTCAAATTCTGTGGCCACAAAATTAGTAGATGGCGAATTGACCGAGGTCAAGTACTGTACCAAGCCACAGTTTTGCTCCACGACAACAACAGCAGCTGCAACACCATTCGATCTGTGTAAGCATTTCAACCGTGGCATATCGCTGAACTGTTCCCAGTGCGACACCAATTCGTGCAACGAAAAAAGTGCGTTCGCATTCGCATTGGCCAACCACAGATTGCCGAAGGGCGTTGCCGCACAAATAAATGTTTTGTCTACGGGGGGCAATCAAACGAAAGTGCCAATAAAGACGATCAAAGAGGGCGACAACAATGCTACAAACAACAACGATGACACAATGCCGACGGTTTGTTTTTGTTGTTGTTCCATTTTGGCACTTTTGGTTTTGTCCCGCTTTTTCAAGATAGAGGGTTTTTAGTGCCTCAGAGCGTTTTTGAGCCTCAGTTTTGGTCCCAAAAATGTCTTGGGCCATTATTGGACCTAGATTTTTTGAAATTAAAAAAAAAATACAAACTTTAGAAAATCGAGGCGGAAGTAAAGAAAACGAAGAAAGAAGAAGATGGAAAATGGAAGGAAGAGATAAACAAGAAAATTGACGAAATAATGAACAGAGTAGAGGAAGAGATAAAGAAGACAGAGAAAGAGAGGAAGGCAAAAGAAGATGCGGAAAAGAAAGAAACAAATGAGGAGGAAGAAGAAAAGAATGAAGAGACAACGGCAGAAGACAAAAAGGAACCGAAGAAGGGGGGAGAAGCAAAGAAGGAAGAGAACCCGGGAGAGGAGGAGCAGGAAAAGAAAGAAGAGAAAAGAAAAAAGGTGGAGGAGAAAAGAGCAAAAATTAGCAATTCTATAATTGATTTGATAGTGAAAAAGGAAGAGGAAAAGGAAGAGACGAAGACAGAAAAGGAGCAAGATGAGGAGAGAAAGAAGAAGAAAGGGGAAGAAGGAGTGAAGAAGGAAGAGAAGAAGACAGAAAAGGAGGAAGATGAGGAGAGAAAGAAGAAGAAAGGGGAAGAAGGAGCGAAGAAGGGTGAGAAAAAGGAAACAGAGAAAAAGGTGGAGGAGAAAAGAGAAAAAGTCTACAACTCTATAATTGATTTGATAGTGAAGAAGGAAGAGGAAAAGGAAGAGACGAAGACAGAAAAGGAGGAAGAGAAAAAGACAGGGGACAAACAGGAAAAGGAAGAGAAGAAGAAGAAAACGGAGGAACAAGTGGAAGAAGGAGAGAAGAAAAAAGAGAAAAAGGAGGAAAATGAAAAGAAGGCAATTAATTTTTAAATTAAACATTAAAAATGGCTCTATATTTAATTAAGAAAACAGCTCCTGCCTGGAGGCCTTGTGTGCTGGGATACGGTAAAAGAATGCGCACTGTAACGTGCCCTATGGGAAGTAAATGCGGTGTGCTTGCTTGTGACGTTGGTACTGTATATGGAAAAAAAATAAGGCCTTCTTAATGTCCAAATACAAAATTCAATTATTTAATTCTGTTATTTTAATAAAAATAAAAATTTTCCCGTTATTTTATATTAATGACAAAGCTTTAAGGTTTTTAAGATTTTTTCGATTTTTTTGCAATAAATTTTGAGAAATTATTTTTATTTTCCAAAGATGGCATTGTGGAAACATTGCGAATTTGTGCACCGCGCACAGCATCGGATGCTTTTTATCAGCGAATTTGTGAGGATTTTGATGAAAATGCCAAGTTGGCAGGCCATAAATCATGCGAGGGCGATTTATGCAACGGAAATGGCCTGCTCCAAGAGGTGATGCAAACTAATGTTTGAAATTTTGAACGTGGCGCGCCAAACAATTAATTTTTTGATATAAAAAAGGAAATGGATGAAAATTTTTCCAAAAATTTAGCCCATAATTTATATTTGCGATCCTCTATATATATATTTTATTATTTTATAAAAATTTACATTGAAATTACGCTTAAATTTTTTATTCTCTTGAGAGCAGGGCTCGCAGATGAAAATTTTCAAAAGCCTCATTTGGCAGGCAAAAAAGCCTCATTTTGATTAACTTTATTTAAAAAAACAATAAAAGGGGGCCGGTGGTGCCGATAAGCGCCACCGGAGGAATTTTTGAAAATTTGAGTTTGATTTGCTAATGGATTTTTGCTTAAAATGGTCATTTTTGAGGATTTTTATCAAAAAATGCCGAAAATCATCATCAAATTTCCAAAAAAGCCAAAAAATCATCATTGACTTCTTCAAAAGTCACAAAATGATGATAAATCATCACATCTGCGAGCCCTGCTTTTGAGAGTTAAAAAAAATATCCCTAAAAATGTAAATATCTTTTATTTTCATTTAGACAATTCCCGAGGATGGAAAAGATGATATGAAATGCCTGATTGGTACAAACAAGGAGTTGTATAATCACACATGTAAAGCGGGATGTGCCACAATTAGATGCCGGGTGGGAGGAGGTCGTCGCTGAATTGAACCTTAAATAATAATTAATGCAAAATTTAATTATTTAATTTATTACTAATTTATATGAGTTAAAGTCATTTAAATGGCATAAATCTATTTATATTAAATAAATGAATAAATTTGTCTTTCGAATTTTAAAAATCACATTTTTTAATTTTATTAATAATTTGACTATTCAAAAAAAATTTATATTTTCAGAAGCAAAAGCGGGCAAAATTGTTGAGGTGAAAACGTGCGGTTTCCAGGACGTGTGCAATGTGTCGCAGAATATGAATATACTGTGCAAAAGCTTCAAGGATGGACAATTTGTGGATTGTAAACACTGCTTAGGCCATTATTGCAATGGCGGATTGCCAGGCGAGGAAAGAGGCATAGAAATGATTGGCATCGAATTAAAAGTTCCCACTGGGATTTGACGAAGGCGCCGAGTCGCTCTTAGTCGTACGCGCCAAGTTGACACGGAACCGGAATTGTCGAGTTTGGCATTAGATGAAAAAATTTATGGGCAAAAACTAGTATTAGGCAAATGAGATTTTTGTTATCGGTTATTTATTGGTATACCGCGGTATATACCGATTTTTATACCGATACCGCGGAATATACCGTATTCAAAATACCGATACCGTGCCTAACACTAGAAAAAACCATTGTTTTTGGAAATTGTCTGTCCAATTTGGGAGCTTTAGCAATCCCATAATAGAAGTAAATGTTGATTTTCACAAAACAATATATATGGCAAGACTGAAAGTTTAGGAGAAGAAAAGGGTGAGCTGAATTGTCTAGTTGGCGTTGGCGAAAAATGGACAAACCGTAGCTGCGACGCAGGGAATGGTGCCAATGCACGAAAATGTGCCACCTTCATTTGTGCACTTGCTGGTACATTGCATCGCTAAGGACGCTAAATCAAGGACATTTTTTTTATCCCGTCAAGAAATAAATTTACTTTAAAATGTCACAAAAATTTTTGGCAATAAAATGGGTATATTTCGTTAATTTTCTAGGAATTTATGCATTCTTGAAAATAAGGACAAAAAAAGAATCAAATGGAATATAGGAAAGGACCTTTAAGGACAGTCCTTGTCATTTATCAAGGACAAAGGTGTAATAAAAGAAATATTTTGACGCTTTTCATCCCTTCATGCTCGTTCAGAACAGAAGGAATTGGTGATCAAGGCATGTGCACCGGCTGATCCAAACAACGAATATTGGAAAGAGGGAGGAATGGCATCGCGTGAGTGTGCCAAATTCAACGGCACTCTGAGCGGCGAACGCGGCATCAACATGTGCAACGAGTCAATGTGCAACAACAGAGCGACAATGTCCACGATCAACGCTGTACTGCTTGAACATCTTGGGTTCAGCTTCTGCTGCACCATGATTTCCGGTAGTGCTTCGTCAATTGGATGATAAAACGTGCCATATATTTTAGCTATGTTCACGCGTATCTTAATCAACAATTAATTTCATTAACCGTTTTGAAGGAAATGAACGCGAATTCTTTGCGATATTTAAAAAAGAATAAATAAATATTTATTTGTTTTCAATTGCATAATTATTATTATTATTTTTGATAACTATTGAAAAATTTGTTGACTTCTGATCACTTTCCGCTGAAATATTTTGTATCAAATTCCAATAAAAATGGTTAAGAAGCAAAGGACCAAATAGATAAACTCGGAATTAAAGCTGCAGTTTTAAAGGACAGGTTAATCATTGTCTTATACTTACTGTACCAAAAATTCATTGGCTTCTATTATGGAATAGTGGGCGGCACAATTTTGGGGTACTGAGCAGGGGTGGGGCCGCGATGCGATCCGCGACGCGCGATCCGCGATTCGCGGCGTTTTTTGTTCCGCGATTCGCGACCGCGGCAAATTTCATCCGCGACCGCGATTCGCGGCATTTGTGTTAAAAAAAATTAATTTTGTAGCGTGTTTTTTGCTAAAAATCCGCGATTCGCAACCGCGATCCGCGATTCGCGGCGTTTTTTTTTCCGCGATTCGCGACCGCGGCAAATTTTATCCGCGATTCGCGATCCGCGGGATTTTTGGTCCGCGCCCCACCCCTGGTACTGAGGTTCTTAAAAAGGCCTATTTATTCAAAAAACAATGAATAAGCAATTCTTGGAGTAGTGGGCACATTTTGCTGTAAACACATTTTTAAAATTCAACGATGCCGATCAGGGCTGCACGAAAACCCAAAAAAAAATTTTTCGTAAACGAAACGAAACGAAAAAGTGCATTCGCTACGAAATCGAAAGACGAAACGAAAAAATAAATTTTCAAAAACGAAAGACGAAACGAAAAAATACGGACGAAACGAAAGACGAAAAAAAAACGATTTTCGTACGAAACGAAAATTTTCCAAAACAATTTTCATTCAGAGTCAAATCCATAAATCAATAAATTATGATGAAAAATTAGGGTAGCACGGGACCGGGGCTCTTAGTTTTCAACTGACAGAGACCGGGACTTTTTTAAAGCAAATTTTTTCTTGAAAAACGAAAAAATTATTCTTTGAATTCACATTTCGTTTTCAATCACTTTTAAATTATATCAAATTGTGCACAAAAAATTAAAAATTTTTTGAAATAGATTTTCAGAAACCCTAAGCGAATGGGAGTCGGCAGTGCCGATAGGCGCCGCCGGGAATTTTTTGAAAATCTGGGCGTGTTTAGTAACAGTTTTTGACCAAAAACTGGTAAATCTTGGAGATTTGTTTCGAGAAAATTAAGCTTAAAAATTAAAAAAGAACATAATGTCAATGAAAAAATCCATAATACGCAAAAGATATCATCTACCAACAGACGCCATTCTTACCAGTGCTTTTTCGTACTTTTTTCGTCAAAAATTTTCGTAAACGAAACGAAAAAGTGCATTCGCTACGAAATCGAAAGACGAAACGAAAAAAAATTTACGGACAAAACGAAAGACGAAACGCAAAAACAGATGAAAACACGAAAGTCACGAAAACGAAACAAAATTTCGTGCAGCCCTGGTGCCGATGGCAAAATTGGACCCAATGCCGCCAGCCGAATAAAAGCTAAATAATTTTCTATAAATGTTTTAAAAAAATATTTTCAACATTTTCTTCTACGGGAATAATGGGCTTTAAAAATTGTTTGACATTAACTCACTACCGTATACAAAAGTGGTTTACTAGTTTTAATTGGCATGCTTTTTGAAACCATTTTTCTCATCAAATTCAAATTCGTCACACAGCAGCAGCAGTTCATTTTGTGCCCACACGTTTGGGCCCATGGAACGTTTGTGCTTTCTTAACAAAACAAAAAAAGGAAAACGCAAAGAAAATCGGTTGAAAAGAAATGAGGGGGTTTTTTTCACGCTTGCCATCCCACCTAGGACAAATAGAAGTTGTTATCCTTTACTTTAGGGTAGCAACCCCGACATCGGGGTTGACATATGTCGGGGTCGGGGTCGGGGTCAGCATGGTCCGGCTCGGGGTCGCGGTTCGGGGGTTTTCAATTTTTTGCTTTATCTCATACAGTCACAAAAAAAAATTTTCCCCAAGTATGTATAGATGAAAAATAAATACTCAAATTAAATGCTCATCGCCATTTTTATTTTTATTCTCAAATGCACCATTTCTTTAATCAGAAATTTTTCGTTGTAAGGATGGTTATTTTTTTCAAAAATTTTTCCAGCTTTTTCCGCAAAATTATCTCAAAAATTGACCATTTTTCGTCAAAATCTGTACAAATAGCAGCCAGATTTTCTAAATTTTCAGAGGCAGCGTCTATCGGCAGCGCAGGACATCCATTCCCCCCAAAATATTAGGGGAGTTCACTGGCCTCAATTCGAACGAAGTCTAATCGGAGTGGTGGGAGGATGGCACCCAAAAATTCGGTGGCGCCGAGTTGGTGGCGCCAAGTTGAGTTGGCGCCGAGTTAGTGGCGCCGGGTTTGTGGCGCCGAGTTGGTGGCGCCGAGTTAGTGGCGCCGAGTTGAGTTGGCGCCGAGTTGGTGGCGCCGAGTTAGTGGCGCCGAGTTGAGTTGGCGCCGAGTTAGTGGCGCCGAGTTGGTGGCGTCGAGTTGACCCTCACCCCCTTATTTTTTTCTTATTTATAGGGCAACCGTTTTGAGGCAAATACCTTTTTTTTCTGCGCACTAGTTCCGATATATTAAGCATAAATAACGCATTTTCCACTTGGTTTGAGGCTTCTACGTTGACTTTTATTATGCCTTTTTTTGCCTTTTTCGTGATTTTCGTGCCTTAAATGCCTTTTTTTGACATTTTCGTGTTTTCATGCCTTTTTTGGCGTTTTTGGGTGCATTTGGAAAGAAAGAAACGTCTCATTAGCAATTGTTTATTTAACGAAAAATTCATTGGGTTTGAGATATGAAACTGAAAATTTTTCATGCAGAGTTATTTCGTAAATCCTCCACTTTGGTAAGTAAATTCTCAGAACTAACAAAAAAAACAATTAAATTGCCCCATAAAGCTTCTTCAACTCAATTTCTTGAAGAATACCAGAAAAAAGCTATCATAATGATTTCTATTCATATAAATGGGCAAACAGAAAATACCATTTATAAAAATTAAAAACTTTAATTTTTTGCAAATTTTTCATACAGCAACGTGGATGAAATGCCAGATACCGTAAACAAAGAAATGAGGGAAAGAAGAAATATTGGCCCATAAATATATTTCAATGAATTCTCCTGCTTACCGCTTTACCTAATAATTAGAAAGTTCAAAATTTAATTGGATTATTAATCTTTAATATTAATTTCTGAATATTTTAAATAATAAGCCAAAAAAGGAAAATATATTATCATATTTAAAGAAACTATGAATAGCTAAAAAAACATTAAATTACAAAAAGTCGACAATGTAATCAAGTGTTAAGCGCACCTTGTTTAAGTGTCAAACTTGTGGTAAGATGGTATAGAAATTTGTATGGGCAAATCAATATTATGACTACCATTTTTCGGTAAAAGTTTACAAAGCAGATACAATATTCAAAATATTTTTCCGGTGATGCTTATCAGTACCAACGGCCTCTACCTCCTTGAATTTTTTAAAAACAACAACCGAACAATGGGACAATGACATTACGGCTCTAATTGAGTCCAATAATTTTATGTTGCTTAATCACGCCAGTTTAAACAGATCACCGTTTATTCACTTATAATTTGTGTTAATACTGATTACTTCAAAAGGTTATTAGATTGATTGAGTGAAATGGTTACATTACATAGGCAAGCAGAATAAGAGGGTAAAGGTAAAGACCAACTACAATTACAAAATGATTGGGAATGTCAAAAAGCACAAAATAAGAAATGACAAGATGAGAAATTATGAAGAATAAAATGAAATAAAATGTCAATTTATAAATAAATCATGGACGAAATTTCGGTCGTGACATTCCGGGGGGTAATGTTTCTTGTCGTTGTGGGCTTTTGCTTCATCTTTTATACCATTAAAATTTGGGCGAGTTCCTCTCCGCCCATAGAATCCTCGTCCAGTTATCGGTGTTCCCATGCCGCGCTCTTCCTTTAACGCATTGCCGAGGAGTTGTCCTGCTATTGTGGCCAATTGTGAGATGAAGAGTGTGTTCGCTTGCATGAAACCATCAATCCCCGTTTTAATTGAGGGATTATTTTGTGTGCCACTCGTCGATGGTTGGCATTTCAACACGGTGACTGCGCCAAAATTTGCGTTTACCGTATTTTGACTCGTCAATCTCAACATGCCCATTTGGTCACAAATTAAATTCGTCATCAACTTCCTTTAGAAACAACAAAAATACACAAATTTAATACCATTAAATAGGATATCCACGAGCTTATAAGAGAACCAAATTTCAAAAATACATTTCCGTAACATTTTGCTCGAAGAAGGACAAACGTTAAATATTTCTGCCGAAAAATGTTAATTTACAGAAAATGAGTGACATTACTGTTCACAAAAGAGTTCCTTATCATCATCCACTTCAATAAATTTGCTCAGAAACAGCTCTTCATTTTGACTCCTCACGTTTGGGCCTTCTAAATTTCAAAAAAGAAGAAAATCCCATAGAAAATCCAGGATTGCCATGCCAAACCCCGAAATGTTTTGTTAAATCCGGCTTTTCGGTAAGAAAATAGAAAAATCAATATTATCATTAAAAAGAATACCCTATGGAGTTAACCTGGCTAACCATGACAAGTTGATTTTTTTTGCTAGGTCAATGACGACATTGTCACGTCGTCGGTTCATCCATTGAAATTTTTGGCAAATAATTTCACGCATTTTTGTCGATGCCCATAACAACAGCCTTGAGAACAAATTTAATTATATTACGCCATAAATGCAAATAAAAAAAATTGCGCCAAGTTAAACAACTTAATCGGACCGTCTTGCGCCCAAACAACCGACTGATGAAAACACAAAAGCGGTTTAAAAAAAAGGTAATTTTCATTCATGGATTTTAAATAGCAAGAGGTTAAACCTTTCTATTAATGCGCATTTATGTTATGCTTATTACCATGCCGGGATAACAATTGTGCCCATGTCGTTGATCCATGAAAACTGGTTAGAATTGGCCAAAAACATTGCCTGATTCTGTTGAGCACTGAGACCAAACAGCGCTTGGCCCAAGTAATAGGGACTATTGTTTTGGCTGTATAATTCAGTGCCAGTGATGTAGAGAATTATCTGCAACAAAAAAATAACCCAATTGCCAACCTATTCCAATAAAATAACTGAGTACCAAGGGGCAACAAAATACAACGCTGATCCAAGATAGCTCAGCTTTATATGAAGAAAATCAGGAGCAAACAAAATCTTAGATGATGTTTAACATTTGCATGCGGGGGTCCGATATTATTGTTCTGATTTCATCCCATTGTTCTTATTTTATTCTGATTTCTTACTTTGGGGTAAAAAGGAGAAAATATTAATTTTTACAAATTTTGAAGCGAATTCATTAATATTTTAAAAAATTTTCCCGGCGGCGCCTATCGGCACCGCCGGACACCCAACCCTTTGTAATTTTCCCAAATAATGCCCAAAAACTGACCCGTTTTGGCGAAAATATGTTACCAAACACTCCCAAATTGAAAAAAAACTTCCCTGGTGGTGCCTATCGGCACCACCGGACACCCATTTGCGTAGGTTTTCTTAAAAATTCCAAAAAATTCATCATTTTTTGTGCATGGGTTTGTGCCAAAAACACTCAAATTTTCAAAATTTCCCGTCGGCGCTTATCGGCACCGCCGGCTCTTCCTTTTCGTGACAAAATAATTAGGCCAATTAAAACTATGCAATTTTTTAAAACTCATTTACGTAATAAATTGCGTTACAACTGCTGCGCTACAATTTTTAAAAATGTTCTGTTGACCCCAAAATCTGATTTTTCGGACTGCATGTTCTGATTTTGAAATTTTTAATCATAAAAGCTAATCCTACCTCAAGCTAACTGAGGACCAAGGGTGAGATCATTCATTGTTACCCCATTTTAATTCGGAAATAACTATCATCATAACTGACAACTCTTCCTCTTTATAATTTCGGTTCTATTGCATTTATATGAGCCCAATTTTATTTTTATGAGTCCAATCAACTGATCATGTCTTGGTTTCGTAGACCATAATACTTTCTTTTTCAAGAATCAATCCTTGCATTCTTGGTATTATTCGAAATCTCTAATTCTCAGGAATATATTATTATTATTACATAAAATTTCGAAAAATTCCGTTATAAAGAAGTAAGGCGAAAAACAGAAACCGGGGTTTTTAATGATATTTCTTTTGTCGGCTTTTTTGTTCGAAATTGATTGTTTAAACTTCTAGAAGTTGTAAGCTTTCGAATGATACCAAGAATGAAGGGATTGATTAGCCAAGGAAAAAGTTATGGTCTATGAAACCAAGGATTGTCAGTTGATTGGGCTCATAAAGTGCAATAGAGTTATAATTTCAAAGTATCTTCGTAACTGTCAACTCTTCCGCCTTAGAAATAAGTACCAACACTGACCATATTTTCATCTTCCATTCTTATTTAGTACAAAAATACACGTAAAAAACAAAACGTAAATTTTGTTTCCCATTACCATGAAAATTGACATCAGAAATTGGCCAAAAAAGGTGGTAACCGTATAAATAGTCATTTTGCGTTCCAATTTTGCATTATATTCCATGTTCACCATGCCCTGTTGTTGGTGGACTTTTTGTTGATGCCCAAATTTGTAGGCAAAAAATGTTGCCAAATTCAGCAAAAAGCAAATGGTACCAAACAGAATGCCAGACACAGCGGCGATTTCAGAAATATTTATATCCTAAAATCGGCTTATTGAAAGCTAATACAATGAAGAAAAATTAAAAAATATATAATATAAATACATTTGACTTTGGATGATAGTCAAATATAAATGTGACATTGTCACTTTGAACATGAATGTATAAGTCCAAGTCGAAAATTGGAAGAGTAAGTGGCAATGGCAAAAGGAATGAGACAGCCAAAACCGGAACCAATGCAGAACGCCATAACTACAAATAAAAAAGGAAAATTCAAATTCTTTTTAATAAAAAATTTTATGATAATAATAATGATAATTGAATCAAGAAAAAACCTTTTCATATTTAAATGGAAGTAAAATTGCGGTGAACCGATTCAAAAGCAATGCTGTTGTCAGTAAATTGTCGACTTGAAAAGCATAACCAATTATAAAATACCAAAGTTTCAACACAATTTGTGGCAATTGAAGATAAATGGACAGAAATAAGCCAACTTTGCACAAATGATGAACCAAAAAAACAAATACATAATTGACCAAATTCTGAAAATAAATTTATTGAAATAAAAAAATATATTTGCACCAAAATTGCGCGGACATCAACAATGATAAAAAATGCTGAATTGAAATGTTTAAAATTGGTGAAGATAGCCAACAACTCCAAGCAGTACAGCAACGCAGACGGAATGCCAATGATTAAAGCAAATACAAACGGTGCCAAATAGGCATCAGCCAACACATTCAAAACGGAGGTGAACCAACCGCCGTTGTCAACCATCGACCAATTTCATATGGTATTTAAAAAGATACAAAAATGGTAATATAAATTTCGAGACAATAAACAGAAATGAGGAAATGTGGAATTATTTGCCTAAATTGAAATGAATGAATTTAAAATTCGAATGAAATTACATTTAATTGGGTCTATGAAACAGGAGGAGATATGTATGCGAAAATGTTTAAGCGTGTTAAATGGCGTGCCAAATTTCCCCTTTGCTAAGCCATTGACATTGACGCCTGCGGTCGACAATGTGATCAAATGTCTTGCGTAATTTTTATTGTATGAAAATGATGTACCGTATGGCAGGGAGGGATGTGTGCCGTCATCTGAATTTTTGTAATCGGGAAATCTAAATTTCAAAGAAAATTGATGAAATTTTTCTGGAATTATGAGATAATAGAGCTAACCAATAGCTATCAAAGACCCATACCAAGATATTGTTTAATATAATTTATTTTGAAAAAAGTTGTGACAAAAGCGTATTTTTCTCGAACAATTTATGAAAATAGCGGATTTATGACAAACCTTGGTATTTTCGTCTGGAAATTTGTAAGGCTTATGCCAACCATTTTTTTGTCCGGTAAACAAAAGAGTCAAAGCAATAGTCGACAGCACATTGATAACAAATGGCGTGCCAACCAACATTCATTTATTCTTTAAAATTGCAACCGAGAACAATGCGAGAATAAGGTAGCCAAATTATTTGAGACAAGTACAAAAAAAAAATGTGTTCTTTCTCGACCCTAGTCAGGGATGAACGAAATTTCGTTTTGAGTTTCAAAAAAACGGCTTTTTTGAGTTTAGATTTTGCGTTTTGAGTTTCGGGTAAACTACCAAAATTTTGAAAAAATAGACCTAAAAGAATTAGGCTTTTGTTCTTCAAAAATTAGCTACAATCTATTTTACAAATCATACATAATATACAAAGGAAAAATTTCAAGTGATTCCTTTCGGCACCACCGGGGACCGCCCCGCTTTTTATCAAAAACCCACAAAAATTGAAAGTCGAAAAATATAAAGGTCTAAAACTATCGTAAAAATTAAAAGAATTGATAATTTAAATCTTTCCAAGAAAAAAATATATAACTGTTAACTTATTTTCGCTGCATTGAAATTTAAGGCGGAAAATTTTTTGAAAAATTTTCTATAAAGATCAATTTTAAGGGGTGTATTTTCCTATTTTACAATTAGCACTCTCGGAAAGATAATTTAAAACAAATGGCTAAAAGCATTGCCCTAGTTTCAAAAATTTTGCGTTTTTAAAGTTTCGGGTTTTGGTACTCGAGTTTCAAAAAAAAATTAGATTTGGTTCGAATTTGTTTTATGTCTTTCGTTGTTTTCCGTCCGTCTCTGCCCAAGCGCGAGACACTGGAGGCTTTTCAGCGAGTTTTGGCCTTTTTGTTCCTCTATGTAAGTATAATGTTTTAATAACCATTTAATGTCGTATTTTCCATTGCCCAATTGTACCACAACCACTCTGGGATTGTCCACTGTCGGAACGTTTAATTACGGCTAGCATAATGATTGGGATATAAATTCCATTTATTACGGCTAGCATAATGATTTGGGATGTAATGCTCGAAGAAGGACAAATTGTTAATGTTTCATACTAAATTGTTAAGTTTACAGAAACTGATTGACAAATTCACGATCATAAAAGATAAGTCTTTTTCATCATCAGATTCGAATTTGTTAAACAGTAGCAGCGGCTCTTTTTGAACTCTCATATTTGGGTCCATTTGTCGTTTGGACCTTCTTAACACAAAAAAGAAATTGCATAGAAAATCTGTTAAAGCGAAGTGAAATATGTTTTCAGGGTTGTCATCCCGAACTCCCAAAATGTTTTATTCGAATTCGGCTTTTGAGTTATAAAATGGAAAATTCCTTCGCAGGTAAAATATCGGTCCTATCGTCCAGGGATGTTCCGGGTCACCCGAAGCCCGAAACCCGGTCTTTTTCATGCTCCGAAGCCCGAAATCCGACCTTCAAATTCTGTCTTGGGATATTTTAGAAAAAAAGGATGAAAAACAGCCCATTAAATATACAAAAATAGATAGAAAAATCGCTTTTCATAATATTGTGCCCATGTCGTTGACCCATGGAAACTGGTTAGAATTGGCCAGAAACATTGCCTGATTCTGATCAGCACTGAGACCAAACAGCGCTTGGCCCAAGTAATAGGGAATATTGTTTTGGCTGTATATTTCAGTGCCAGTGATGTAGACAATTATCTGCAATAACAAATAGGTATAAAAGCCAACTCTGCCCCAAGCTAACAGAGTTCCACGGTTGATCATTCATCTTTGACCCAGTCTAACCAGGGGTCGGATATTAAAATTTTCAAAATAAGAACATTTAGTTCAAAAAGTAAGATTTTGGGGTCAAAAATAAGAAAATTTTGAAAAATGATTGCGCAGCAATTGACATCAATTTATTCAATTAAACGAGTATCAAATACCATTTATTTCATTCCCCATAAAAATGCTTATTTCAAAGGACGTCCTTTGATTCTAAGGATGATTGACAGCCCTGACTAAACATATATCATAACAAAAAAATAAGATGCAAAAACAAATACATTCGGCATTTTTTGAAAGTCGATTGTGAATGTGACATTGTCACTTAATGAATATGCCCAAGTTGAAAATTGGGAGAGTGAATGGCAATGGCAAACGGAATGAGACAGCCAAAACGGGAACCAATGCAGAACGCCATAACTAACAACGCGATAAATGACCGGCGTCCAAATGCAACCAAATCAAAAGACCAGTCGAACGAAGTCCAAAACTTTTCGAGTCAAAAGGGAAAAAACCAAACAAATTATATTTATTTAATTGGAAATAAATTAAATCGAAGCGCACACAAATAATTTTAAGACAATTGCCAAAATTAATGAAACGGCACAATTCCAAAA
Organism: Heterodera filipjevi; assembly: GCA_039877585.1. Classification (NCBI taxonomy): domain Eukaryota; kingdom Metazoa; phylum Nematoda; class Chromadorea; order Rhabditida; family Heteroderidae; genus Heterodera; species Heterodera filipjevi. Next base: position 1,858,275 of record JBDPZO010000005.1, on the reverse strand, counting down.
CTAAAAAACTGAAGTCCAAGGGAAAAGACAACAAAAAAGAAAAATAATAATGAGAACAAAATGCCAAAAATAAATTTAAATAGAATATCAATCCTTATTTATCACATCCGGCCCCTAACAAAAAAGGCGTCCCTGCCGTCAAATTCCAATTCAACCGAAAGGAGATGTGTTCAGCTGAGGTCTCAGTGCCGTCCCGACGCGAAATTCGACCGACCATAACCACGACGACTCGAACTATGACCACGATGCACCGGCCACGTCGACGAACGGTCTCGAATATGGTAGGGGTGGGCGCGAACGTGTGAGCGATCTGTCAAGGGGTTCTCCTCACGATCCATCCCTAGTCGGCCATTTTCCTTCCCTTCGTTGTTACCCTGCGAACGGTCAAATCGTCCCAAATCAGGCCGTTCTGCCACCAATTCCGAACGCTTCGGACTCACACCAAGCTCTTTATTCCCTGGAAACCCGACGATCTGTGACTGAACCCAACTCGAAAGAGCCAAAACTCCGTCTCTCGTTTTTGCTAGGCGCTGAATGAACTGCTCGTAATCGACGTCGCGTTGCCGTACATAAGGCGGTGGAATCCAAAAGAAACGTGTCGTCGGAAAACGGCGGCACAATTGTTTTGTCCGATCACATTGTTCCGTCATCTGATCAATTGTTTCTCCCTTTGCTAAGGAGTCGCGCCCAACACAAATTAAGGCGGCATGTACTTCCTCCGAAAACACGCAGTCATTCAATGCCCTTATGCCTTCCGCGATTGTCCCACGTTCCACTCCGATGAAATGAGTTTGGCCGCCCATTTCTGACATCAGTTGATGGCCCGAAGAGTCGCCAATTATGACCCTGGGTGTTTCGACAAAGACAGAGGCGTTTTAGACGGACTTAGCGCGCACTTTTCCCAAAATTCGGCTGGTTTGGGCAAACAATTCTTGCCATCCCAGTTTTTCGGCCTCAACTAAATTCTCAATTGCCGGCGGTGCACAAATCTTAAGCCAATTTCGCTCTTTTTCCCTTTTTTGTCCTTCACCTTTCACCTGGATTTTGTTAAATCCGGAAGATTTCAAAAATCCATTGGCCACAACGCACTTTTTGAACCACACCGTCCAAGGAAATGCCCCACTGCGCACTTTGTCGTGTCTCGAGCCTTCATACATCACCAATTCCATGCTCTGTTCGGAACTAAGGATGAGTTGCGTCAAGTCGCGACCCGAAGACGCAGAAACCGCAGCATTTGACATTAGGAGAAAAATGGCCAACAGGGCCTGAAGTGGCGTGCGAATTGGAGTCGTCCCAAGAGTTGACGAAGAGTCCACGACGGGGTCAAGTTCACCACAAAATAATTTTTCGCATTTTTCATGTCCGGTGCCTCCACAACACATCTGCCACGTCAATTCACAAAAATCGTCGGTCTCCATCCCGCCATCTAAATTTTCAATTGTCCTCAATTGAAATAAGTTTTTTGCCGAAATTTGGCCTTTCTCATCTACAACTTCTTCCACTTGTCCATCGCCTTTTCCCAAATGATTTTGAGCACTCAAAATTTGACTTAACATATTTTTGTACTTATTTCTACCCTTGGGAAGTGTCGATACATTAGGAACTTCTTTTGGAACCTTCACCAATTTTTCTATTGGCACATTTATCGGTTCTGCAGATACTTTATCCACCGGTACTAATTTGGCGGACGATGAACTCATTTCAGTGATCAGATAAGGCCCATAGCTATTCCATAGCAGTTTTTTATGCGGTGATCGTGCATTTGCCCCCGGATACAAAACCATACACCTTTCACCAATTTTGTGCTTATCATTTTTGGTGACATTGGCTTTTTTGTCATAATAGTCTTTTGTTTTCTGCCTGTTCGTTTTTGAATTTTCTTGGGCCTGACATATGATTTCGAGTAAATTTTCTCGAAAAAGTTGAAGATAAGTTTTATCGTCAATCGTATAAAGCGGGTTTACTTTCCAATTTATGGCTCGGTCACCCGGAAACTTCGGCGGAGTTCCAAAAATTAACTGATGTGGCGAAAACCCTGTTACAGTGGATGGTGTTGAATTATATGAAAACACAACGAAAGGAACTCTTTCATCCCAACTCCAATTTGAAATCGTCGACTTTTTTAACATATTCAGAATTGTCTGGTTAACTCTTTCCGTAACTCCATTCGCTTGTGGGTCGTATCCGCTGGTAGTCGTTTTTTCAATTCCAAGCAGTAATGCTATAAATTCAGAGTTTCATTAACAAATTCTCCACCTTTGTCACTGTGGATCCGACATGGATTACCCAAAATGAAGACAAAATTCTTAACGAAGGCCTTAGCCACTGTTTCACGGTTTTTGTCGGGAATTGGTACTGCGACCAAGTATTTTGAAAAATGGTCTATCATAACAAGAAGATAACGATTTCCCGATTCTGACGGACCAATCGAAAGAATGTCAAGACACACTAACTCTAATGGCTCCGCGGTTTTAACTGTTTGCATCGGCGGTTCATTGCGCTTTTCGTGCATGGGCACAAATTCGACAACCCAAAGTAAATCGAATGCAGTCACCAAGCATGTTTGGCCAGAAATAATGCTCCGAAAGTTGACGATAAATTTTTTTCCCACTTAAATGGCCAGCACACTTTCCTTCATGGCGCGACGAAATTAATTCATTTCGAAACTTTTCTGGCACAAATAACCGTAGAGAATCAATTTTTGATTCACAATAATAAAGTAACCGATCAATAATGTTAAAATTATGAATTTTGTCCATTAAACTTTGGATTTCACGCTGACTTTGTGGAAGTAACTTTTCCGCCAAAAATTCATAAACCGACCGCATTTCACTATTTTTAACTTCTTCTATCCATTCTTCACGGCCTCCGAATTCCAAAAATTCAGCTTCCTTTGGACACTTCTCACAAGCATTAATTTTCTCAATCAAAACTGTTTCCTTTGGATTTTCCTCCAATTGCTTTTCTTCTAAAGATTCAGAGTTTGTCCATAGCGTGAAAGCAAATCCGCCACCACATTTGACTTTCCGGGCTGGTACTCAACTGATAATTGGTATCGAGAATTCAATTCCATCAACCAACGATCAACTCTTGCGTTACCCGTCTCTTTCTTGCTCCGAAACATGGGAACAAGTGCTTTGTGATCAGTGATTATTCTCGTCGGAATTCCAATTATAAATTGATTAAATTTTCGAGTTCCGAACCGGATGGCCAAAGCTTGGAGTTCAGTGGGACAGTAATTACTCTCGCATTTGGTGCACTGTCGTGATGCAAAGTAAATCGGGCGAAGACGTTTCCTTTCGTCGTTTTGACAGAGCACAGCCGAAACTCCTTGTTTACTCGCATCAGTTAAAATGATAAATCGTCTTTTTGGATCTTCTGTCGCCGCCGCAAAATCAGGGAAATACAGTACAGCATCTTTCATTATTTTTTCTTTCAATGCCGACATAATCTGTGTTTCTTTTTCGCCAATAACAAATGGTGTATTCTTTTTAAGAAGATGAAACAGTGGAGCAGCTAGTGTTCCAAAGCCATGAATAAATTTTCTATAATAGGTGACAAAACCTAAGAAAGACTGAAGCTGTTTTTTGGTAGCGGGGACAGGCAAATCAGAAATAGCTCTAATTTTATCAGCGTCCATTTTAATGCCTTCGTTTGTAAGAATATGTCCCAAAAAAGGTATTTTGTCTGCTGCAAAATGACATTTTCCGATTTTAAGTTTCAAACCAGCACTTCGAATTCGTTGAAAAACTTTTCTCAAATGCAGTAAATGCTGTTCCCAACTTTCAGAAGCGATCAGTAGATCGTCAATGTAGATAAATAAAAAATCATTTAGCATTCCAGCGAAAAGTTTGGTCATAAAGCGTTGAAAAGTAGCCACGGCGTTGCAAAGACCGAAAGGCAAAACAGTGAATTCATGGAGGCCGAACTCTGTAACAAATGCTGTTTTTTCAATGGATTTTGGCTCCATTTTAATTTGCCAGTACCCAGAGATAAAATCGAGTGTTGAAAATATTTTCTTTCCACCTAATGCAAGAAGAGTGTGGTCGATGTTTGGAAGGGGAAAAGCATCCTTCGTTGTTACCGAATTTAATCCTCTATAGTCGACACAAAAACGCAAACTTCCGTCACGTTTTGGAACGAGAACAATCGGACTTGCCCACGGTGAATTGGAAGGGCGAATGAGAACGTCCCAAATAATCCTGCAACATTCCAGCCACTTTCTGTCGGTACGCATACGGAATTGGACGTGTTCGACTTCTAATCGGATCTGCATCTTTCGTACAAATTGAATGTTCGACTAAACTCGTTTGAGTCAGTTCAAAATCTTGAATAGCGAAAATATCTTGAAATCCGATCAGCAGAGCATCAAATTTGTGCTTTTCAGATTCGGGCAGATTTTTCATTTTTTCCTTGCAAATTTGCCGAAATTCTCTTGTGTTTTCTTCGTATTGATTTCCTTCATCATTTGCTGTCTTTGTTCGAGTTCGATCACATTCGTTTGTCAAAGAAAATGAAACCGAATTTTTTACATCACAAGCCATTTCGAATTCTTCAAATTGGCCGACAATTGAATTTTCTTCTAATGTTATCGGAAGAGATGAAAAATTAGTGATAGGTGCGACAAATTTCCCGTTTACTGAATTAACCACAGATGGTTCAATTCTGATCACCTTCTGATCACCGTCAGTAGGAAAAATTGCCAAATCTTTTTCTTCCACAGTCGAACTTGACATGTCCACTAGTGTGGTGGCTAATGGCATCAAAATCGTTTTGAAAATTACGTGCACCGAATTTCCTTGGTTCTCTTTTGGTTTGAACTCGACCATGGTTTTTGATAATTCATCAAAAATTTTAAAACCTAATTCCGAAAGCGAATTCGTTCCAAAGAGCAGATCATAGCCAAAAGACGTTTGGGCAACGTGAAGACGAACTGACACAGCTCTTTCCTTCCTTTTTACAGGTAAGGAAACAATTCCATAACATTTCACTTCTTTTCCATTTATGTCAATCACACGTGCAACTTGTCGGTCGGGTTTTGAGGTCTCTTTGTCCAAAACCGAAAAACTCAAAATTTTGTTGAAAAATGGAGCCGAAATCAAAGAAATTTGTGCTCCGCCGTCTAGCATTGCATTGACTGTTGTCCGAGAATTGAAACAATACCAACGGCCGTGCCTTTCTCTTCCTTATTTCCAAGCTTTTTGTCATCTGACCATTCGTCAAACAATTTGGAGACTTCTTCACTCTCTGTATTTATACCACCAACCAAAACATTAGGACTGGGAATATTAAAGATTTTTCAGTTTGCTCAACCAGAAAATTTTGGCGTAGAAAATTTCTCGATTGCTGCGCAAAATTTTGTTGTGAATTTCGGAAATTTTGTTGCGAATTTTGTTGGAAATTTAGTTGCGAATTTCTGTTGTTGTCCACAATGGGGGTTTTGTTTGCGCCTGTTGCTGATGAATTGAACTGAGATTGGCCGAAACGTTTGTGCCATAACAATTTTCGGGTCGAATTGTAAGACGGGGTTATAATACCCGGTATTTTGCCTATGTTCGCCGTTCCTCTGAACATTCTTTCTGTTGTCAAAATCGGGGACATTCTGCAATGCCACATTATCGAGTCCCGCATAACTAAAACGACCAGGTATTTGCAGAAGACCAGGTTGTAAGGGTCGTGGATGGTTTGGATTTGGCATTTTTGCAGGGTCAATGCCATAAGCAAAATTTCGTTGATTTTCCGTCTGTTGTACGGGTTCAGCAATGGTGGCATGTTGTTTTTGTTGAAGAATTCGATGCATATTATTCGGGCTGAGAATCCTTTCTTCAGCACGTTTTGGCATAACCACTTTTATCGGAGGCATATTTTGTGGCTGTATTTGCGTTTGAACTCGAGATTCAATGGAATGGACGACGCACGGGTGAGTATAAACCGTTTTCACTTGCTGCTGAGACCTCGGTTGGGTGTACTGAGCCAAAGCTCCATTTGCAATATCAACGGCAGTACTTCCGGGATTCGGAAAACTCGGGGACAGTTGTTGCCCGCCATAATCTTCTCTAACCCCATTTAAACTTCCAACTCGAGTTGACTCGAACATTGGTGTGTTTGGAGGGTCGTCTCTGCCCATCCAATTTCCTTCAAAATTTTCGACATTTTGGAAAAGGCGACCGGACACAGGCAAAATATTTCTTACTCCATCCATCAAAAATCTTTCTCCTCCCTCATCTCTCCCAAAATTTTCAAAAACTTGTCGCGAACCTGCATTGACCATCGGCGCATTGAATGCCAACTGTTCGTCCATCCTTTCTTCGATTTGCGATGATCCGTATTCGCCAAATTCCCCAACGTCAATCTCCAAGAGTCGCGCTCGGATCTGCTGTTCGTCCAGTATACTTCCACTCTCTGAAATTTCGTTAGGATGGTTATTGGGCACCCCGATAATTTCCACTCGGTCCTGCTCTGTTATCGGAACCACCAAATTTTCGACAATTTGGGGTGCTTCATTATTCTGTTCTCGAATTAGAACCCCGTCGTTATTCAAAATAAACCCTTGCTGTCTCGTTCTCTGGCGAGTTTGATGTGGCGACCTCATTATAACCATTGCTTTTTAACCGTCTTGGTTCTGTAGAAAATTTCAAATATTTCGGTAACCGTCTTGGTTCTGCCGAAATTCGAATAAACAATAATTCGGTGAGTCGCTGATTAATTTTTTGTTTCTCAGTCTTTGAGCACAACAAATTATTTGTTTCCCCAGCCTTTGGGCTCAAACACTGGCGAATGCTTCGTTGCTCCCCAGTCTTTGGACAAAAGCAACGGCGAACCCGACTTCGAATTGAATCAAATAGGCCGACCCCTTACAAAATTCAAACCGGCAAAGAGCTTACTCAGCTGTAGACCAGGGATGCCGCCGATCTCAGATTTGAAAAATCGGAAATCGGAAAACCGGAATTCCGATGCCCAAATTCAAATATTTCGGTAACCGTCTTGGTTCTGCCGAAATTCGAATAAACAAAAATTCGGTGAGTCGCTGATTAATTTTTTGTTTCTCAGTCTTTGAGCACAACAAATTATTTGTTTCCCCAGCCTTTGGGCTCAAACACTGGCGAATGCTTCGTTGCTCCCCAGTCTTTGGACAAAAGCAACGGCGAACCCGACTTCGAATTGAATCAAATAGGCCGACTCGGAAATCGGAAAATCGGAATTCCGACCCCAAAAACATCGGAAATCGGAAAATCGGAAATCGGCGGCATCCCTGCTGTAGACCAGGAGCGCCACGCGATAAATGACCGGCGTCCAAATGCAACCAAATCAAAAGACCAGTCGAACGAAGTCCAAAACTTTTCGAGTCAAAAGGGAAAAAACCAAACAAATTATATTTATTTAATTGGAAATAAATTAAATCGAAGCGCACACAAATAATTTTAAGACAATTGCCAAAATTAATGAAACGGCACAATTCCAAAACTAAAAAACTGAAGTCCAAGGGAAAAGACAACAAAAAAGAAAAATAATAATAAGAACAAAATGCCAAAAATAAATTTAAATAGAATATCAATCCTTATTTATCACAACAACAAAAAAGGAAAAATTCAAATTACTTTTTATAAAACTTATAATTTAAATATTAATAATAATGAGAAATGAATAAAAACAAAAAACAAAACTTTTTCAAACTTAAATGGAAGCAAAATTGAGGTGCACCGATTGAAAAGCAATGCTGTTGGTCAGTAAATTCTCCTCTTGAAACGCATAAAAAACAATTAAACACCAAAAGTTGAACACAATTTGCGGCAGTTGATGATAAATGGACAGAAATAAGCCAATTTTGCCGAAACGAAACGATAAAAACTCAAATCCATAATTGAACAAGCTCTGAAATAAAACTATATTTCTTTATGAAAAGTGCAATAAAAAAAAGAAAAGAAAATTTCTCAAAAAATTAGCCAAGTTAAATTTAAATTTTTTTTCAAATTCTCAAAGCTAATTTTTTATAAATTTCAATATCTTTTCGAATTCTGCTTAAATAATTTTTTTTAAATTTTTAACACCTATTTCGCACCTATTTTGTGCATCAATTATTTGTCCAATACCGAAAATCCAAAACCCAGTAAACCCGATTGACTTTCGACCTATTTCACTTTTATGTTCAATTTCAAAAATTTTGGAAGAAAACATAGCACAAAAAATCACTAATTTTGTTGACTTAAATAATATACTTCCAAAATGTCAGCATGGGTTCAGAAAAAAACATTCAGTCACAACCCAACTTTTAGAAGTTATGGATGATCTTAGTTTGGCTTTGGAAAACAAAAAATCACGCATTTTTGTCGATGCCCAAAACAACAGCCTTGAGAACAAATTATGTCTGGTTAATAGTATGGATGAGAAAACGATTTTACAAAAACTCAAATAAAATGAAATTTTTGAAAATCGCGTTGTTCGATGCAGCCGTTCAGGCGCAGAAATTTTCGTAAATAATAAAGAGTAAAAATAAGAAAGGAAAAGAAACGAAACAAGGAATTGTTATTACCTAAATATGAGCAATTAATATTACGGAATAAGTTTCATAATTTTGGTTATTACCATGCCGGGATGACAATTGTGCCCAAGGCGTTGACCCATGGAAACTGGTTAAAATTGGCCAGAAACATTGCCTGATTCTCCTCAGCACTGAGACCAAAGAGGGCCTGGCCCAAGTAATAGGGAATATTGTTTTGGCTGTATAATTGAGTGCCAGTGATGTACACAATTATCTGCAATAGAAAAATAAACCCATTTGGCAACTTGTTCTGATAAAATAACTCAGTACCAAGGAGCAACAAAATACAACTCTGATCCAAGACAGCTTAGCTTTATATCAAGGAAATCAGGAACAAACAAAATCTTAGATGAATTTTCACGTTACAATTAAATTATCATCGGAAAAGGGCCATGTTAAATTCACGCTAGGAAGATTGGCCAAAAGACAATTTGCCAAGGGCAGCGATTAGGCTAAGTAACACGAGTGATCATTACTAAGGAGCATATTTTCAGTCTGTCTATTTGTTAAAATCCATGGGATGCTTGAAAGGGCCGCTCCGCGGCCTTAAGAGGATGCTTAAAAATTGGAGTTGAAATTTCTTACGTCTTAGGCCTTTAAATGGAATGATTATGAAACTGGTACTTTGCCATAAAGTTTTTTTTTTGGTTGGTTTTTCTGGTGATGCGACATTTGCGCCGCCGTCACTTGCGCCGCGTTATTTGCGCCGCATTTTGTGAGGCAAACACTTGCGCCGCCCAAGAAATTATTATTTTTTATTTGCAACAAATTATTAGATTTACGCTTCCAATCAAAATAAACCTTTTTAAAAGGTGGGTTTTTTAAAATCTAAAATTGACATCAAAAGTTGGCCCAAAACGGTTGCAATCGTATAAATAGTCATTTTGCGTTCCAATTTTGCATTATATTCCGTGTTCACCATGTCCCTGTTGTTGGTGGACTTTTTGTTGATGCCCAAATTTGTAGGCAAAAAATGTTGCCAAATTCAGCAAAAAGCAAATGGTACAAAACAGAATGGCAGACCAAGTGGCGATTTCACAACTATTTATATCCTGAAAATTGATAACAAAAAATTACAGTTAGCCTTCTCCGCCTTTAGCGTATCGCATCAAGAGGCCAAGGTCCGCCTTTGGATCAAGAATGAGTAGTTCGTTTTGACGGGCAAGACGAACAGGAGGCTACTTTTTTAAAACTCTATTGGAGGCGCAAATGTCGGGCAATAGGAAATGCTCTTCATCATGAGCCGAAAAAGATTTGAAATGGATTCTTTTAGGTCATGTTACAAGGGATGACGGACCATTCGTTTCGGGCCAATTCGTTTTTACCCCAACTCGTTTTTTACGTGTTATAAGTATAAGGACTGTCTAACCTACCGATGTCTGCGCTCCAACGCAAAATAGGATTAAAAAAACGAGGTGGGGTAAAAACGAATTGGCCCGAAACGAATGGGGTATTTACCGTTACAAAAAGGTTTCAAACTATTTTTTTTCTCTCGTTTAAGCATACTATTTCCATGTCGCTGGCATACTAAAAACCAATACCCATAAAATATTGCGAATTTTTCCCAAATTATTTTAAATTTACATAAATGAAACCTAATGCTATATTCATTTGTTTATCTTCCATTAAACAACATTGTTTTTTCTTTAAATGTATTGACGTATTGGGTTTTAGGCCAACGAATTATTGGCGGTTTTTTTCCCTTTTTATCATCCATGGCCGGGAATGAAATAATAATTTATTATATAAACTAATACGTTTGGCTTAATGTAATTGTCAAATGTGAATGTGACATTGTCACTTTGAACATGAATGTATAAGTCCAAGTCGAAAATTGGAAGAGTAAGTGGCAATGGCAAAAGGAATGAGACAGCCAAAACCGGAACCAATGCAGAACGCCATAACTACAAATAAAAAAGGAAAATTCAAATTCTTTTTATTAAAAAGTTTTTAATAAAAAATTTTATGATAATAATAATGATAATTGAATCAAGAAAAAACCTTTTCATATTTAAATGGAAGTAAAATTGCGGTGAACCGATTCAAAAGCAATGCTGTTGTCAGTAAATTGTCGACTTGAAAAGCATAACCAATTATAAAATACCAAAGTTTCAACACAATTTGTGGCAATTGAAGATAAATGGACAGAAATAAGCCAACTTTGCACAAATGATGAACCAAAAAAACAAATACATAATTGACCAAATTCTGAAAATAAATTTATTGAAATAAAAAAATAAATGAATATTTGCACCAAAATTCCACGGACAGCAACAATGATAAAAAATGCTGAATTAAAATGTTTAAAATTGGTGATGATGGCCACCAACTCCAAGCAGTACAGCAACGCAGACGGAATGCCAATGATTAAAGCAAATACAAATGGTGCCAAATAGGCATCAGCCAACACATTCAAAACGGAATTGAACCAACCGCTGCTGTTGTCATCTCCATCAACCATTTGAGAAGGGATTTGAAAAGCTACAAAATGCAACAATACAAAACGAATACGTGTTTCGAACCCATCGACTATTTGATAAAGTGCCAACCGCCACCAGTGGTGAAATCGTATGAAAATTTGTATGGGAAATATTCTGCCAACCATTTTTGGTAAACTAATGGGTCATAGCAATAGTCAACTGCTGTGTGCCAGCAACAGTGGCACTAAATCACGTGCCAACATTTTTAAGATTTTTAAAAAGTGGCAACTATACAATGGGACAATTAGACAGCCAAATTAATTGAGATGGGTACAAAAAAGTTGGATTTTCCTTTGTCCAATTGTACTACTGTCGAGTTCAATGATGGCTAGCATAATGATCATAAAGCCAGCTTCTAACACAATCCCCTGAAGAATAAACCACAAAAAACTAACACAGGGTGGCCGTTTCGAAAGTTCAAAATAGTGGCGCCATGTTTAAAAAATTGACAAAATTTTTTTAAATAATGGAAAAATGGCATGTTTTTTTTTTGGGTTTTCTTGGCGCACCCACTTTAAGGGTACAAAAAAAAATTAAACTTGTTCAAAAAGCACAAAATTTTTATCTAATATTGTATTTTTCTCCGTTTAATTTTTTTGCCCTATTATATAAAAAAAATTTTAAGATAAAATTTGAAAAATCTAAAAAGTAAATGCTGTCCGGCTGTGCGCCACCTGGGAAAATTTTGCGAAAGTGAATAAATTTATAGAAAAATTGTGTAACATATGTCCATTTTCTGCTCATTTTTTAGTCAAAATTAATCATTTAATTCTTAAATTTTATCAATTAAAAACATCAATAATTTAATGAGACAACCATATTATCAATTTTGATTATAAATTAGTCTGGAAAACGGTAAGTGATTCGAAACCAAGATCAGTGACAACTAATTTGAGTTTTGTGCAAAAAAAAAAAAAGAAAATTCAAAATAGGTGAGTTTGAACGAAAAACATCTATTTGTAAGTGTTAAATTATGAAAAATTTTCTTAATGACAAAATTGAGTTGAAAAATAGATAAAATATTTTTTCATGGCAAAATTAATTCCCATACATTACTTCTGGGTTTAAATTGAAATGAAAAGTAGACAATTTTTTAACAAACCCTCCTAATGTTTCATGGCAAAATTGTTAATTAATTGAAAGAAAATTTGCATACAGTTAAAAAGTTTATAGAACAATTGGAATGTACATAAAATTCGTTAAAAATATTCTCACGGATAACAAATAATGACAAAATCAAAAGGCTATAAAATGGAGTACATATTCTTTATCATTGGTTTTGAGGAGGACTAAGAAGACGTGAAATTTTCATATTAAATTTGTAATAATTTTCCTCAAAAGCAACAAAAATACACCAATTTATTACCATTCGATGGGCTATTGATTTGCTTATAAGCTTATAAGGGTACCACAAATTTGCAAAAATTCATTAGATTTTTAAAAAGTTTGCTTAAGTTGCAAATATTTCATAAAAGAAATGATGAAATTTACAGAAATTGATTGGCTGATTTCCGATCACAAAAGATTGTCCTTTTCATCATCCAATTCAAATTCAGTCAGAAGAGTCGTTCAGTTTGAGCCTTTATTATGGGCCCATGGTTTTATTTGGGCTTTCTAAACAAAAAAAAAAGGATGAAAATCGCATAAAAAATTTGTTAAAGCGAAGTGAAGTTTCTTTTGGAATTTGCCATTTCGAACCCCCAAAATATTTTGTTCGAACTCAACTTTTGGATATGAAAAATATACAGAATTTAAATCGTATTTTCATAAAAAAAAAAAAGAATAACGAAATTAACCATGTTAACCTTGACAAATTGGTTATCTTTTGTCAGCTTAATGACGTCATTGTCCCGTTGTCGGTTCATCCATTGAAATTTTTTGCAAATAATTTCACGCATTTTTGTCGAGGCCCATAACAACAGCCTTGAGAAGAAAATTTAAAAATAAATTTTTTTTTTATATAAAAACTTTTTTTTTCTTAAAACCGTTCCTTTTATATTATATTAAAAAAATTTTTCCACTATTTCAAACATAGAAATAAGAAAGACCAAAAAAATAATAAAGAAAAAGAAAACAAAAAAATACTATTATGCCCAAAATATGAGCAATTAATATTACGGAATAAATTTCACAATTTTGCTTATTACCATGCCGGGATGACAATTGTGCCAAAGTCGTTGACCCATGGATATTGGTTAAAATTGGCCAGAAACATTGCCTGATTCTGATCGGCACTGAGACCAAACAGCGCTTGGGCCAAGAAATAGGGACTATTGTTTTGGCTGTATATCTCAGTGCCAGTTATGTAGAGAATTATCTGTAAAAAAGGAATTAATTGAATCAATTGCTAATTTGACCCATGCTAGCTCAGTACCAGGAGAGGTAATAACGGCTCCGCTAACTAATTCCGACTTCGAAAGGGCAACCAAAATTGCCAACTCTGTCCCAAGCTAACTCACTCAATACCAAGAGTATTAAAACAAAAATAGTTTCTTTTGTCCTATGGTCTCAGTATTGCCAATCTGCTCCATTCTAACTTAGTTGTCAATTTTGCCCATTTTAATTTTTATGAAAAAGTAATCATAAATGTAAGTCTGACCTATTTGGGCCCATTACCAAGACAACAATATTTTTATATTACCGAAAAAATTGACATCAGAAATTGGCCAAAAAAGGTTGCAATCGTATAAATAGTCATTTTGCGTTCCAATTTTGCATTATATTCCGTGTTCACCATGCCCTGTTGTTGGTTGACTTTTTGTTGATGCCCAAATTTGTAGGCAAAAAATGTTGCCAAATTCAGCAAAAAGCAAATAATGCCAAACAGAATGGCAGCCCATGCAGCGATTTCACAAGTATTTATATCCTGAAAATTGATAATAGTTAGATAATAGTGGGGTTCAGCCCCGACCCGACGTCCCCGATCCGACCCGAAGCCCTTTTTGGGACTCATCCCCGACCCGGTCCCCGACATCCCATCCCCGGCGTTCCCCGTTCCCCGTTCCCCGACATGTGATCCCCGCGTCCCCGACAAAAAATAAGCACTGGTAAGAATGGGGGTCTGGCAAGAAATTGTTGAAAAAATGGGGAAAAAGGCAATTTAGGAAGAAAATTTTTTATAAATATATTATTTCAAGCTTTGTCGCAGTGATTATTCGGTGTAGTGGTAGAAGTACTGTTTCTCCATAACTTTTGCTTTGGTTCAAATCCTCCTCATGCAGGAAATTTAAATGTTTTTATGAAATTGATTTTTACCCTAATTTAGTCCGGTTAAATTCAAAAATAATCAAAACAAAATGATTTTTTTTAATATTTTTCGGCGACGCCTATCGGCACCTCTGAAGCCCATTCACTTAAGGTTTCTGAAAATCTCTCAAATCCAGAAAATGTCATTTCTACCAGACAAACTACCGACACAACATTCTATGGTTGGGAATTTGATCATCAATATTTTCCATTGGTCTGATCCCTTTATTATACAAATAATACCCATAAATGGACTAATTTTAAATATATATTTAAATATAAATTATACAGTATATAAATACATTTGTCTTTGGGTGATAGTCAAGTGTGAATGTAACATTGTCACTTTGAACATGAACGTAAATGTCCAAGTTGAATTCTGGAAGAGTTATTGGTAATGGCAAAAGGAATGAGACAGCCAAAACTGGAACCAATGCAGAACGCCATAACTACAAAAAAATAGGAAAAATTCAAATTGTTTTGTACAAAAAAAAAGGTTCAAAATATGAATCTATTAATAATGAGAAATGAATAAAAACAAAAAAACAAAACCTTTTCATATTTAAATGAAAGCAAAATTGAGGTGAAACGATTGAAAAGCAATGCTGTTGTTAAAAAATTCTCCACATGAAAAGCATATCCAAGCATAAAATACAGAAATTTCAACCCAAATTGTGGCAATTGAAGATAAATGGACAGAAATAAGCCAATTTTGCCGAAACGATGCGATAAATATTCAAAAACATAATTGACCAAATTCTGAAATTTCGTAAATAAAATAATAATAATAATATTTTACGACGGTGTCATAAAAATGGAACATTTATATTTTTGTAAAATGAAAATGTGTTACTGAAATTGCGCGAGCAGTAGTGATTATAAAAAATGCTGAATTGAAATGTTTAAAATTGGTGATGATGGCCACCAACTCCAAGCAGTACAGCAACGCAGACGGAATGCCAATGATTAAAGCAAATACAAACGGTGCCAAATAGGCATCAGCCAACACATTCAAAATGTAGGTGAACCAACCGCCGGTGTCAGTTCCATCGACCATTTGAGAAGAGATTTAAAAAGCTGTAAAATTTTTTAGATTAAAATGGCCCACGGCGGTTCGACTAGTCCATGGCCAGTACCAAAAGTGGTAAGGATCAATTAGAGAAAATGTGTTTGATTAGGACACGATGAATTCCACTGTTAATTGCCGATAATATGGTTAAGAATTATATAAAAACAAAATACGAAGAATGGCACAAAATCAAAAGCATTTTTTTGCCTTTGTAATAATTTTTTTTGTTATTACTTCATGTAATGACTGGAAAATTAACCATTTATGCAATAATAATAATTAATTTGTTTGGGTTTATTATCATTCTGAGTATTAAAATCGACAAGCTTCCGTTACCCAAATTAGCATTTTAAGCAGGTACCAAACGGTGATGGGTCGTTTCGTAAATTCCGCCACTATGGGCGTTTCGTAAATTCCGCCATTACGCAGATTTTTCGTCAAAAACTGGTCATAACTTTGCGTAAACTCAAGCAAATTGTGCATTCTTGGTATGGTCCGATAGCTATTGGTTAACTCTATAAGCCTACAAAATTTCAAAAAATTAAGTAAGTTTTAAGAAAATTAAGACTGTGAGAATGAAAAATAATATTTTTGGCTATATTATTCTTAAAACTTAAACAAATTTTTTGAAATTTGGTAGGTTAATAGAGCTAACCAATAGCTATAGGGCCTTACCAAGATTGTTTCATTTTGTTGTCTTTGAGAAAAGTTATGACCCGTTTTTGACGAAAAATATACGAAATGGCGGAATTTACGAAACTCCCATAGTGGCGGAATTTACGAAACGACCCAGCACGGTACCAAACCACCAATTACCTGCAGATAGGTCTGAAAAATAATTATATTATCACGAAATTATAATTAAAAATATTTTTCAAATGTCAAAAAATACTAGGAAATTGAAACATACATTAAAAATTACTTTTTTGTATAAAAAACAAAATCGTTTAAAAATATAAATAAATTCAAATCTTTATAGAGTTTTTCTTAATTTTAAAATACTAAAACATTAGTTTAAAATATACAAAGGAATCTTCCACAAGTGTCCGGTAATGCAAATCGGCGTCACCAGGAAATTATTATTTTTTATATTATTATAATTTGATTAGGAATTATAAAATTATTAACATTTGTTCATTGGAAACGGCTTAATATAAAGAAAACGAGAACGAAACTTGGGTTATTTTTTGGGCCCCTTTTTAATCTAAAGTATTTTTTGTGTGCCTATTTTGGTCCATGAGTGTGTTTTTGTTTAAGCAATTGGCATTACACCATTCGTTCATTTATTCTAAGGCTAATCACGCCCATTAACACCTGTTTGATGCAAAAACAAAAACAAAATAAATTTGTCGTAATTAATGTTTTACCTTTTTTTTTGTTTTTGTTTGGTCATCAAATTGAATAGTGTTAATTGAGTGTAAAATTGGAGATTTTTTTCTTTTTGAAATTCTCAATGAAATTTGATGGGAAAAACTAAGGTGCAATAAACCGACAAAAAATGTAGTTTCCTACAATGCGGCAGAGAAATCAAATAAGAACTAGGTAAATGTAGGTATATTGTAGGGCTGTGCGGGATTCCCGGTTCCCGACTCGGGAAATTTCACGGGTTTTTCATATCCCGTCCCGGTTGCCGGGTTTTGTTTCCCGGATTTCGGGAAATTTTTACACTGCTAAAGATGGCTTTAGGTCAAGATCTTGTGATTCTTTTAGAAAAAGCAATGAAAAATCCTCAAAAATGGTCATTTTAAGTTACATTCCGTCAACAAACTTTTTAAGTGCCCAAAAACAAATAAGGCTTGATAAAGCATACCAAACATATTTTTAAAAAAAGAATTCGAGTGTTTGTATAAATGGTCATTATTTCAAAAACTCGCGAAGAATGAAATTCTTGGCCACAATCTATTCGTAACATCCATTTAAATCAGGGTTCCCATTTGTCCTTATTTGGAGGGGTCGAATCATAGAAAAATGGCACCGCCGGACACTCTACCTTTTGAAATTTTTCAAAAAAGGAAACAAAATTGACCACTTTTTGAGCTTATTTTTAACCTGCCATGTCCTTATTTTGCAAAATTTTCGATGGGAACCCTGATTCAAATAACTTTGGATTTCTAGAAATCCGTATTGGCGAGCCACACACGATTTGCGATTTTCAGAAAAGCATTCAAAACAACAAATTTTTTGTCATTTCAATTTTGATGAATGAATTACATGCTTTGTTTAAAAATTTGGAACAATTTGTTGAAAATTTCCCGATTCCCGGTCCCCGGTAAAAATCATTTCCCGCACAGCCCTAGTAAATTGTAGGTCAAAAGGAAGGTAGTTTCCTAAAAAAACATGCTTAACTTATACCAAGGCAAAAAAAAAATAAAAAAATTTCTTTTTTGGCATTTTTTTAATCAATAATTTTTGGGTGCTTATTTTCGTCCATGAACAACTGCACTAAAACGTTATTGTGTGTTCGATTTTTAAGCAACTGGCATTATTTCATCATTCTCTCATTTATTTCCCCCCCCCCCCAAATCTAATCATTTCCCTCAAAAAAAAAATCACAAAAATTCAGGTAAAAATGAGTTTTTCATTGAGTTCAAAAGACATCAAATGTCCGATGTGCGCTTGTTGCGAAAAGGAAGTGCCATTTAGTGACAAATTTGTTATCGATCGCCTGACGAGTAAGAAATTTGGTTTTATGTATTTATACTATCATTAATTATTGGAAAATTTTTATTTAAACAAAAAATTTTATTAATAAAAATTTGTCAGAAAAAGGCTCGTTCTCTTCATTAATTATTTATGATTTCAGTTCACAAATCCTGCTTCAAATGTGCTATTTGTGACAAACCATTAGTGGTCGGCTCCTGTTCTCTTGAGCGTGGCCTGTCTCGCTATGGACCATTGTGGTTTTGTTGGGAACACATGTAAAATTTTACTTTAAGTAAACAAAATATTAAACAAAAATTCTAATTTGAAATTTCAAGGATCTAAAATGAATTTTAAAATGAAAATGATGTTCATTTGATTTTTTTTTTTACAAAATTTTGTTAAAATTTTTATTTTTGAATTACAAGAATAGATTTTTTTTTTTTTTACTATAAGTACAAAATAATAATTTTTTAACTTAATATTTAAGGCTTACCCCTCCTGGTGAAAAAGAGCAGCTCATTGTGAAGAAGGGATACAAAATTAAATTTGGAGCAAAAAAATAATCGTTAAACCAAATATTAAAAAATAAATATGCAATTTTTGTAAAGGATTTGTTAGCATAATTTGTTTATTCTTATTCTACTTTAAATTTATTTAATGCATTTTCACTTTACAACAAAAATAAAATAATTCATTGTTTATTTGCCATAATTAAGGAGCGGATTTATATGGACGAAAAATTCCAAAATATGGACTTAATTTTTCCAAATTGAGGGTAAAATTTCTCAAAATTTTTTTCAGATTTATTCAAAACTTTTAAAACATCATGGTAAATTGGCGAGATAAGCAAGGGCTAATTTTTTTTTAATTTATATAAGAATTAAATTTTGGAAGATTATTTTTGATTTTCAAAAATTTTCCAAGAAATTAAAATTTTTTATTTTTATGGGGTATTTTTTTGAAAATTTTTTTAAACTTGTTTTTAGAAGTGTATTTTTCATTGTATTTTTCTAATGCAATTTTTTCAAAAATGCCGAAATATGGACATAAATATGGACAAAACCCCGAAATATGGAAATGTATGGAAAATATGGAATAAAATTGCATCCTTGAAGCTTCAAACCAAGCTAGATGCATCCTTTAGCAGTATTATTAGCCCAAACCAAATATTAAAAAAATAAATATGCAATTTTTGTAAATGATTAGTTAGCATGTTGTTTATTCTTATTCTACTTTAAATTTATTTAATGCATTTTCACTTTACAAAATAAAAAATAATAATTCATTGTATTTGTGCCATAATACTTTTATTCTATACAATGTATATAAATTTAAATTTAATGTAATTCTATTTAAAAAACCACCACCGTATATTCATCAAAGCTTTGTTTGATCATCATTTCTGGTCAAATTTTTCTGTTCGTTGATGGATGGATCACTTCTTCTTGCTTTTTACTTGGTACCCTTTCTTAACGATCTGCTCTTCCTTCTCGCCTGGTGCAATTAGACTAAAAAAAAAAATTAAAGAAAACAATATATAAATAAGCTTTTAATAAAAAATGCATATTTTTAATATATATTATTCGTCAATCAACATCAATAATGACAAGCTAAATATGCAATTATTTCAAATTTGAAATTATTGACACCAAAATAATTTATATAAAACTTTTTATATGTGCTTAATCACTGGTGAGCCCAAATCTCATTTCAAAACTGTAGCTAATAAAGTCGCAAAGAAATTGTTAATTTTTTTTTCATTGGTCTAACCCGTAATTTCTTATGCCTCTTTATCAATTGTTATCACTGATATAATGAAAATCATGATGATACTTTCATATTATCAGTCACTTATCACTCAAATGGATTATTAAAGAATTACTGATAAATTAATTAGGACATTTGCATTTGCACTTGTTTAACCTGTGTTCACGGCAAAGCCAAAAGGTGCCATAACGGGCCAACCCTCGCTCCAAATTGCATGAGCCCTGCTGCAACGGTTTGTCACAAATGGCACATTTGAAACATGATTTGTGAACTACGATTAAAAAAATAGGAAATATTTTTAAATAAATTTTTTTAATTACTTGTCAATCTGTCAACGACAATTTTGTCGGTTGGCGGCACATCCTTTTCACAGATTTGACACAGGGGGGCTTTGAAGTCCCGAGAACTTAGACAAAAACTCATTTTTTTTTGTTGTTTTTGCTATATAGAAATAAATTTTTTAATTTTTATTAAAAGTTGATAATTAAATAGTTTTTTTTTTTATAAAAATGAAAATCGAAAACTTCGTTTAAGCAAAATCGCGTTCAATTGACTGATGAAGCAGTGAGTATTGCTTTTGCCGATCATTCAAGCCATAATGTGTGCCAGCTGTTTGAATAAAGTGAACACATTGCTTTACGTAGTAATTTTTGTTTTTCGTTTTTTAAAGTTTTCTGATCAATAAAAATAAAATAAAATTAAAAATGTTAAAAAATAAAAACTAAAAAAATTTTGAAGTAAGAATTTGTTAATTATTTGAGAATGGTTTTAAATTTTTATTTCAACCAATATAAAATTTAAATAATAATAAAAAAAAAATGAATATATTAAAAAAATGAAGTTCGGAAATGAAGTGCTTCAAAAAGGAAAGATTAAATTTAAAAATTATTTCCGATTTAAATGAGAGAACCAAATATTTATTTAAAGAAATATATTATTATGTTAAAGGAAATTTTCAATTTTTTCGAAGTTTTTTTTTTTAGCTTTTTAAGTATAACACATAATACCCAGAAGGTAATCCAGTTTTACAAAAAAATAAAAATAAAAGTGCCTCTACACAAAATAACAAAAAATAATTTCTTTGGAAATAGCAATTAAAAAATTGTTTTTTATGGCCTTTGGCTGCCCATGAAAGGCAGACACATTTTGCCTTAGGGTCAGGAAAAAATTGGCATTTTCTTGCTCCCATTGGCAATTTATTTTGACAGAAAAATTATGGCATTTTTCAAGAGAGCCCCGCCCCCCCCCCCCCCCCCCCAAGAGAGTTCATTCACGAAAATGAATAATTGAAAATTAAAAGTAATGCCAATTTTTTGGGCCAGTCATTAGGCCCGAAAAATACTTTAAAAAATTACTAAAAGTAATAATTTTTTGCCAAAAAATGGTAAATTTGTTCGTGCTCAGCGTGTTACTGATTTTTACTGTAGCCAAATGTTCTCCAACAAATCGGATGTTGGATGATGGTAAGTCGTAGTTAGATATATCCTTACTTTCGAAAAAAATTAAATTTTCATGTAAAAAACAATGGCATGAAAATTTTTTTTTATTTTGGATGAAATTTCGGAAAATAAGAAAAAAAAAGTTTTCAATTTTTTTTATTCAATTGATTATTAGAATTCATAACTTACTTCTTAAAAAACAGGAAAAGCGTAGATTAATATATCCACTGTTATAAATTTCATCATTATATCCATCTATTAGTATTTTAGCAATTTGGCAGTGAAAATAAATTTTTTTCAAAATAAAACTTTCAAAAAAAATTGAAAAATATAAGGAAAACAGGGCTCGGGCAATGCGAATATTTGCCGTGGAGAAAATTTTTCGAAATTTTACGACCAGAGCGCATATTCTTTTAAAGCAAAACTAAATATTTAAGCAACAATTGATGTCGACATATTCTCTGACTTGTTGCTGAAGCGTGCCAATGCCATTGACCCGAATGCCATCGATTACATTGGTTTTGGAAAGCGTGCCCCCGAGAATTATCCGAGTCCGTCAAACATCGCATACATCGGTTTTGGTTGAAAACGCGCATTTGACGATGCCACTGATGGTCTGAAATTCTTTCCTTACAATTTTCAAGCGCATGGTGCACTAAATGATTGATGCAAACAAAAAATGCCATCATTTGAGGTCCTAATTTCAATTTTCTTTTTATATGGCCATAAATAAAAAAATTTTTTTTTTTTTTTTTGGGTTCATGCCGATGACCGTAATATTTTATTAAATTTGCATAAAATAATTGAATGCATGCCTCGTAATTGCTGGTCGGATATAGTTGGGCGCAGGATTTATGTTTCGGTGCAGCCTAATTTAATGAGCCATAATTTTTTACTTAGACAAAATTGAGATTTTTTCAACAAAATTTTTTTGGCACATGATCGAATTTTTGGAAATTGTATATTTCGAAGCAACCCAAAGTTAAGAATGGATATTATGCTATTGGTGATAAATAGAATGATTGCAACAAGCGTTTATAGCTTGTAATTGTCTTTTAGCTTGTTAAAAAATTTTATAAGTTTATAAGTTGTTGTGGCATAGAAACCCCAAAGATTAATGTGTTAAGCCATGTTTTTTAAAAGTTTAATTTTTTTTTTAAATATTTTGAAAATTTGAATTCATTAGTTACTGGGTGATACCAATTTTATTCATTTTGGAGAAAATTAGACGGTTTTTAGTCGTAAAACCATGTAAAAAATGCGCATTTGCAAAGGTCCATGGAGGCGGAATTTACGGAAAGTCCACAGCACGAACGTTGTCGAAATATTTTGATTTAAATTTTCTTACACTAATATTTAGAGCCTTTAGTTTTTTTTTGGAATTGTACACCAAAATGTATGGATCTTTACTGATCAAGAGAAAAATTATGATGGTATATGAAACAATAAAATTTTCAACAATTTATCTACATTTAATTTATGGATGCATTCATTCATTAATAGTCCTTCGAAATTTTGCCTAATTGCGAGGCCATTGTGATGTATGAATAGTCATTATCATCAATGTTCATGTTGCTGAACAAATTTTGGTCATTCTTCAAATAATTCTCCAATTGGTTGCCGTCCATTTTGCCTTCGAGCAGTGCCTTAGGATATATTATAGTCACCAAATTTTTTTGTTTTAGTGCCACTTTTTAATTAAAAAAACCCAAAAAGGCGCCGCAGAATTTGTTAAAAATGTAATTTTTTTTTGCGTCAAAATATTTGAAAGCGTGAAGCTGATAAATTTGAAAAATCTTGGCGAAAGTTTTGTAATTCTAAGCGCCCTCTGTTGATTAAAAATCAAAAACATTAATATAATATTTAAATTAAAAAAAATAAGGTAACTATTATATGAGCAAAGGGATTTAAAAAAGTAAGAGAGATACCCGTGTAAATAATTTAAATGTTCTTATTTTATAAATGGGACCGCAAGTAACGCGTGAATTTTTGAAAATGCAATTAACAATTAGTGCCAAAAATTTTAGCCAAAAGCAACTACAAATCTTATTAACTAAATTTTACAATTATGTTGACCTTATTTCCAAATTTTGTGCTTTAGCAGTGAAATTTTTCGAATATTGATGCCAATCCTTGGTAGTGGGCGGCACGGTATCGGTATTCGGCATTTTTAATACCGAAATTTCGGTATATACTGCGGTATCGGTATAAAAATCGGTATATACCGCGGTATATACCAAAAATACCGCGGTATTTCGGTATATACCGATACCAAATACCGAAAATCTCATTTGCCGCACACTAATCCTTTGGCGTGGGGAGTGAATTTTGAGGCCTTAAAAAATTTCTATAAAATTCGTTGTCATGGGTATTATAATCAATAACACAGACCGGCATCGGCAAAATTTCCAAAAATCTGGGATGAATCAATGACCCACTCTAATTAAATTATAAGCAAATTTTAAATGATCATTTAATGGACCTTTGCAAGCAAAATGAGTGCCGGCGCATCTTTGCCGAAGGCAATAAAGGCCCGATCAATCATATGGTAATGGGTCAGTGGAGTGCTGATGAACACGCACTGTTCATCCATAGCATCATGATACCGTACCAGACAAAGATGTTGTGACCGTAACAAATGCAATTTGTGTGCCATTTCAATACGCTTTTCCTCCTCCTCCTCCTCCTCCATCGTCGTCATCATGTTTCTGTTTTGATGCGACGGCATTTCTGCTGTTGCATCTGCAGCGTCATTGTGTTGCTGTTCAAGCTGTTCAAGCAGTAGCTGGTCATGAACATATTCATCAAAAAGCTGCTTTTCACCCAAATGCTTGGCAAAATGAGTGTTGCCATCAACTCGATCCTGTTTACAAAAAGATAAACTTCGAGGAGACAAAAAAAAAAAAAAAAAATGCCGCAACAAATTTTCTTTGTAAATTGGGGAACAACCGTCCAGTTCGTCGCCTCATCACGGGGGACATAGCTTTTTACTTTATTGACCAAAAAAATAAATAAATGTGTGTTGATTCGAAAGTATGTTCTATTAGCTTGCAACATTTTTAAATTTTTTGTTAAAGTACAAAAAAATATTTTTGAATTATTTGATTAAAAAAAAATATATATGGCACTGCAAAGTGGGCGGTGACAAAACGTACGGTGACGAAGGGACCCGCGAACCCGGCTAATTGAGTTTTATTTCGAATTCACATTAACATGACCATCAGGTTTAATTAATATTGATAATATTAATTAAGTATTATAACATAATTCTCTTATAATCCTATAGTATAATCAATTTATATCGAAATTACCTCCAATTTCTTTGTCATTTCATTGACCATTTCGCCAATTGCCAACACATCCGAAGGGTCAATGTTTGGTGTGAGTTTTGCAAAAAATACTAATTTTTCATTGACAAAATCCAAAATTGGGTTTTGGCGAAAAATAAAATGCCAAAGGATTAGTCCAATGAATCGCATTTGTTCATTTTTCAATTTAATCAGCAACCCATTCACATATTTATGAGGAATCTTGAAAAAAAAATGAAGGATTTATTAAAAAAAATGACTATATTGGTGATTTTTTTGGCGATTTAATCTATTTTTTTTTTTGAATATTTAATAGATTTTAATATTTTTTTTATATAAAAAATCATTTATATTTACTAGTATTTTTAATTCTTTATAATATTAATTAATTCATAAAACCCAATAATTTTCACAAATTGTGTTTAAATCTAAAAACACCTTCGCTGGTTCTTCTAAATATTTTATTGACTCCAGCAATGATAGAACAATACTCATCACATGTTCACATTCTGTATGTTGACTTGCATATGACTTTTCATCATTTTTTTTTTCATTATCCAATGCATCTTTTAACGCGAAAACATTGTATGACAATGTCTAAAATATGTCAATAAATATATGTATAACAATTTTATATTTATTTTAATAATAAATGCGAAAAATATTGATGAAATAGATGAAATAGTCATTTGTTCAAATATAGAATTATTTTCAAAATTGAGTTATTTTGTTGTTAAATATATTTATGACAACGAAATAAACAAATAAAAATATTAAATTTATTTAATTAGTAAAAATTCAATAGCAATATTTTATTTTATTTTTTACTTACTTTGTTCACATTATGATCGTTGCAATGTGAGCAAAGTTTTTGTTGCATTCCCTCCATTTTTCTCTGATGGGCCAACATTATTTTGAGTTGTCTTTCATAATTAAAAGTACAATTTTTTGGTAATTCATTTGGATGAGAGAATAATGTAGCTTTGATTTTGGTTGGGTTTTTAATGACATTTTTACATTCTGTAAAATTGTATCCTTTAAATTTAGATTTAAAAAAACAAAAAAACAATTGTTCATATTTTGTTTATACTTTTATTAAATACAAAATTTTATTTATATGAGATGAATTTGGACAAAATCTAAGGTAAACGATGTCAGGCAATGTCGATAGGTGCCGCCAGGGAATTTTAAGAAAGCCAAATGATAACTAGAAAAGTCCAAAAATGACAATTTTCGAATTTTTACCGAATAGTTTTTTTTTTTTTTAATATTTTACTTATTAACGAAATATAAAGCGATTTTTTCCCCCCTAAATTTTTATTTTAATCTTATCATAGAGCTTAATTTTAAAGGCATAATCCATTTTCCAAAAAACGAATAATTGTTTAAATCCTTTTAAAATTATGCATACACCTGTATATCCCAGGCTACCTTTTTCATGTTTTATTTAAATATATTACTCGGAATTTTGAAAATTTAACAAGAAAAATGAAAAATAGACGCCTAAGGACCGGCTTTTAATTCTTGAAAAGTACACCCCCAAAATTCGTATAAATTTCTAAAAAAAATCAACTCCTAAGATTCAATTTCTTTGCCAGATTTCAACAAATTTTAAATTTCTAAATTTTTTCTGGTGGCTGTAAAATTTTCATTTGTAACTGCAACAGCGAAAAATGATCATTTATTGTCTCTTGAAAATCGATATAGAAATTTTTTGTTTCATTTTCCCTAATTTTTTGTACCTTTTCTGCCATTTGGGCTCTTTTCTTGCCTTTTTTGGAATTTTTAGTGCCTTTTCGCTTTTTTGGCGATATTTTATGCCTAAAACTGACAGCACTAAAACTCACTTCCCACCAAAAAATGCTTATGCTTTCTTGTCATTACGCATTCAAAGTTAAGTGATGTTTTGCGTTGACTTGTGGCTTCATGTTCTAAAATTGTTGCAAATTAAAAATCCCTTTTTTATTATTAAAAATATTACCAATTTTTTGAAAATCATTTTTTGCTCGCGTCGGAGACAAAACGCTGTTAAATGCCTTCAAATTGAGCATCCCTTGGGAAGAAAATATGGAATAAAAAATTGAAAAAATAAAAATTTTTTGCATTTTTTCCTTTAATATTTGCTAAAAAATAGCGATTTGTATGCTGCTATATAAAGAGAATGCATTATGTAAATTTATATATTTTTATCATTTAACAGGAAGTAATCAAGCATTGATTTTAAATGCAAAAATATGTGTAAAATTTATTTTATAAGTTGGCAGCGGGGGCGAGGGAATGGAAGTCCCCACAGACAGGAGGGATTTCCCGGAAAAATGAAAATCACGGGGACCCTATCCCTGGGGATGAAGGAGCAGGATATGGCGGGCTGGCACAGGGATCCAATCGGGCTGTAGGCGAGAGGGGGGGGGGAGGGTAGACGTCCCCACAGACGGGAGGGATTTCCAGGAAAAATAAAATCACAGGGACCTGTGTAGGCAGGAGGTGCGAGGCGAGGGGGTAGAGACTGTGGGACGAAAGACGAGGAGACGATAAAAGAATGCTATGCCCACAACTCTCGTAATGTTTCATACAGCCATTCGACGAGAGTCTGCCACCAAAGGCACGACCACTGCATAAATTATATATATATATATTAATATATTATTATAAAAAAATTAAAATTGTTATTCATGATTTATTGGTTAGAATAGAATAGCTTTTACGTGACAATTAAATCTTTCTTCGTCACAGTTAATTGATGCTTTGATTTTTAAATAGTAAAATATTTTTACTTTAATTTATTAAAATGTATAAGTAACTAATTAAATATTTTAAGGAATTTGAATATTAAATTATAAAGATGAAAATGTCAAATTTATAATTAAATGACTTGAATATCTTCAAAGCGAAAAATGATCTGAAACCCAACAAATTCAAAATTTTATCATCAAAGCCAAAATTCAAAAATACAATGAATTAAAAATTTAAAAATTTCTTAATTTTCGTTAATCAGTTAAGCCTTAGGGGCTCATTTGGCTGATTGCTAAAACTGAACACCAAAATTTGCTGTAGTGCTCATGACTAAATTTAACAAGCCTTTGAGACAGAATACAAAATAACCGGAACTTTTTTTCTTATGAGAGATTCTCTTGCACGCATTATTATTTAAAATATGCAATTCCAAATAATATTATTAAATAACTTAATAAATAAATAATTAAAAAAGACTTTTTCGTTGATTTTTTTTTACTATCGTATTTTTAATAATTATTTGCGTGACCATGAGCAAAAATTAATGACAAAAAAAGAAAGAAAATGAGACTGAAAAAAAGGAAAATGAGGAAGTTAAAATTTTATAATTTGTCTTAAAAATTCATCTAAAAGATTTAAACCAAAAAAGAAATTAATGTTGCCAATTTATTTCATTTTCGATAAATGTTTATGGCAAATTGCATGTCAATTTATTTGCAAAAAAAAAAAATTGACTTTTGATGGTCCTTGGGTCAGTTCAACCGTGCTGGGTCGTTTCGTAAAAAGTGCCAAAATGTGCGTTTCGTAAAAGTGCCAGGGCGTTTCGTAAAAAGGCCAATTTGGGCGTTTCGTAAAAGTGCCACTATGGGCGTTTCGTAAAAGTGACAAATCGCCGATGGTCAGTTCATATTTTTGGTGAAAATTTCAAAGAAAAGTGAGATGGATTATATTGGATTCTTACAAAGTTGTATTTAACGATAAAAATTCTATTATATGTATATGTTATGAAATACATAATTGCCTTAGCATTTACTCTAGAACATATTTCTTATAATGGCCTTTTTACGAAACGCCCTGGCACTTTTACGAAACCCCCAAAATGGCCTTTTTACGAAACGCCCTGGCACTTTTACGAAACTACAAAAATGGCCCTTTTACGAAACGCCCTGGCACTTTTACGAAACGCCCAAAGTGGCACTTTTTACGAAACGACCTAGCACCAGTTCAACTAGTGTAATTTTGATTTGTCCTTTCCGATATGTTAACTCAGATTCCTTTGGTTAGCTGATTTTTAGTATTTTACATTCGAGGCCCTTGAGGCCCAGATATTTATGTAATCGAGGGTCCGATACTTGAGGACCGTATATTTGAGGATTTTACATCGAGGGGCCCACACTCGATCATCTTTGAGCATTTCACTATTGAAACAAAAGATAAATAAAAATGCCGTTCCAAGGGCCAACAAATCAATGGTTCACTATTTATCATGGGCATTCAAAAAAACAAAAAAATATCTTGCATATTTGCGGGTCAGTTAGGTTGGTTGTTCACATAAAAAATATACAAAATTAAATTTTTTAGCTAATTATTTTTTGCCAATATATTAACGAATAAAAATGAACTCAAACATTTACGGCACCAAAATGCTCATTTTTTAAAGCATCAAAAAATAATGTTACAAGAATGCTTACTTTTGTTACTTCTGCGAAAAGTAATGACGAATTGTCCGAAAAATAAGTAAAAATGGCGGATTTAAGAAACGCTCAAAGTTGGGGGATTTAACAAATGTTTTTTTAGCCTCTTGGCTTTGGAATGAGACATTAAATTCTATTTCTTAGGGGTCTAGTTTTTCGAAATTTCACCGCTTTACTCAAAACTCAAAATCCAAAACGCAAAAACCCTAAATTTTCGAAATGCGAAACGACGTAATGCCGAGCCCTGTCCTCGACCTTTTCCAACTCCTAATTAGCTGGTAATCCTAATGAAATTTCACATTATTTTCATAATATTCGCAATCACCAAGTTCACATATTCAAGAATTATTAAAATGCATCAATAATTTACAAATTATAATTATAACTTTTTTTTTTGTTGATAAAATATCAATTTTTAATTACAAAATAGCTGAATTTATGGGTTATATTTGGCAGAGGCAGCTGCTAAAGTTGGCACTAAATGCTGCTGGGGTAGCGTCCGATTTGCATGCATAAATCGTCTGAAGAGAAATGGAAACTCCGTTTGGAATGCCTGGCGATATTCTGTACTAAAAAAATAAAGAAATTTTTAATTCATATAAAGGATCATGACTAAAAGTTAACAAGCCTTTGAGACAGATTACCAAATAACCGGTACTTTTCTTCTCATGAGAGATTCTCCGGCATACTTTATTATTTAAAGTATGCAATTTCAAATTTATTAAATAATTTAATTAATAGAAACTAAAAAAAACTTTAATTCACCTCGTGAAAAATAAAATTGGGCCATTTGACGCTGCACCAATGTTCAACGGAATTGCGGTGAGCAATTGAACGAAAAAAGCAGTGATCGGAGATGAAATGTGGGGTTTGATCAGAAGCAAATTAAAAGAAGCAATGAAATAGCCACCGATGTTCACGAATATAATGCAACAAAGTGATCGAAATGTACGCGAATTTATTGAGTCAGCGGACGGCAAACCTAATTAGTCGCTAATTAGATAATTAATTAAAGAATTTAAATAATAATTAGTAGAATAAATTTTCACCCGATGATTTGATCCTTATCATAAGCCCAAGAAACAAATAAATAATGCAAGTCATTAAAATGAAGAACAGCCATATGAATGTGTGATGGGAAACACCCTTAAAAAAAAATTCGGGGCTAAAAATTACGACCAAAAAAAAACCTTGAAAAAATCTGTGAAACTTCCAGTGACCATTTGATTTGCGTACAAACCAATATTTTGGTACAATGTATTGCACAATTCTAATGAGAAAACTGTGCAAATGATTGTTACCGTAGCCAAATACAGTCGAATTTTGTTTTTGTTTCGCCTGTAAAAGGTGAATTAATTGAAAATTGAATTTTCACTTTTTACATTTCAACAAAAACCACTTCAAGCATTCGGTCGAGGCCAGTGAAAAACATTGTCGGATAAATGCCACCCAAAAACAAATTGAAAAAATATTTTTAATTACTCGAAATTAATAAAATTTTAAAATTACCAAGTCCAAATGCCGAAAGCATTTTCATTTTTACTGCCAAATGATACTCAATGAAATTCTGTCCAGAAAATGCGGTATACACAAACACATAATTGCCCGATTGATGGAGCAATTCATAGAAGGAGTAAAGTGCCAAAAGGTAATTGATGGTGCCATGGAGAACCCTTTCAATTGGAATTTGCATTATTTGGTATTTTCCAAAGTTTTCGAGTAACATCAACTATGTATTTTTTACCTTGATATTGTTATTTATCACCTAATTAAGTGCTAAATTGCTGGCATAAAAAATGCCCTACTGTTGTTTCAAAATTATTCAAGAAATCCCCAAATTTTACGTAGCAAACACATTTAAAAAGAAAAGAAAAGCTTAGTCCAATTTTCACAATTAGACGATTTGTCAACTATTGTCTCACTTTGTCCGAATTGTCACATAAACCACAGAAAAATTGAAAATAATTCCAAATGTTGATAGGATTGCCAATGGAAGAGCACATCCAATTAGAGACCAGCTTGGATGCACATCGTTTAATGCCAAATATAACTGAAAAATATATATATTAATTAAAACAGTTGGTACAGTAAACAATGTCTTACCGTATTGTAATTGTTGTTTAAGTCGCTCATTATTAGGAGGTAAAATTAAATAGTATTGCTGAGTTTAAGTGCTGCCAAATGTGTCAAAAATGAACAATTTTAAACTAGAATCCCGTGAACAATCTGACTCATATTTTCGAAATTTCCATAGGTGGCACCTATCGGCACCACCTAACCCCCCCCCCCCCCCCCCCCCCCCAATTTATTTTGGTTTCCTCAAAATCCTTCTCAAATACGAAAATTGGCCTTTTTTTTGTGCAAAATCTATTATCAATACACTCAGATTTTCTAAATTTTTCCGGCGGCGGCTATCGTTACCAAAATAGGCTTTTTTTTTTTTTTGCCAACTAAATGAATTTAGCAGCCCTAGATTTTTTTTTGGGGATGGTAAGAATCTGACCAAAAAAAAGTATAAAACTGAAAATAAACATAAGAAATGCTTATTTGTTTTAAAGTATATTGTTTTGCCAATCATTTATTATTACTTTTTTAATTAGTTTTTAATGCTAAAGGCAAGCACAAGAGAAAATACTACCCAAATATTTACTTACACACCCACTAACAACCAAAATTCACCTGCTCACTTATTCAGTTCAATAATGATTATTTTGGGTCAAAATTGTTTTCATAAAATAAAATTGTATTATTAAAGAATTTATAAAGATTTTTTAAATTTTTGTTTAATTGAATATACAAAGAATAAGTAAAAACATTTCAAAACCAATAACCAGGTGTAATTCCAATTCAATGAAATTGTCTTCCTCTTCAATATCCAATTTCGGGCCGAAAAAAGTCAAGAAATCATCATTATATCATGGGGTGGATGGATATGCATGTTCCATGATCAATGATGTCAAAAACATTTATTTATTAAGAAAATAAAATATTCAGGGGTTCATTTTTAATGTGATTCAAATGAACAAATGATGATTGTCACAATCATCAATGATATTACTTCAATACACGTGAGTTTATAATTAAGATTCATTTTAGCCTTTAGTTATAATTCAGTTAATCGCGCCTAATCAGGCGCCGAAAGATTAATTAAAAATAAATGCATTTTTTTTGATCGATTCAATAAGAACTGAGGGGAGGTTAATGTTAATATAGGGTTTAGATTGCGCCTAATTTTTACCCAAATTATTATACATATGTTTTATATAATTGACCATTGTTTCTATAAACTATATTTTTGTATTCAATTTTGTACAGGATCTTCTGCACAGCAACAAGTTAACGCTCTTTCCCCTTTTTAATTTTTCATTTATTTCTTTTCAGTTACACTCACGTTTACGCGTGTGACGAGACCTCAGTATGGCTGGACCCTTCCGGAGGAACGTGCGTGGCTGAGAAAGGGTCAAAGATGGTCACAGTGCTCAACACGGGCCACGAAAAGGCGCGTGTCACCGTCCTTCTCACTGGACGGTCCGACGGAGCAAAAATGAAGCCGTTTGTCCTTCTGCCGAAAAAACGACCCGTACCAGACATCGTCAAACGTTTCGAGAACAAGCTAGTTTTGTCCTGGTGTGGCAGAACATGGATGGACAATGAACTGACGACCGAGTATTTGGAAAAGGTGCGTAGAAGGAAATTCCAATAAATTTGTAAAGTTTAGGTGTTCGGCAATTTCTTTTTCGGCAGACGTCTTCTGATTTGGGACAGTTTTCGGTGCCATATCAGTCAAAACACAAAGCAAACACTCCGCCGTTTGGAAATTCATTCTGCTGTTGTCCCAGGTGGAACGACAAAATACATTCAGGTTGACTCGGAACAAATCAATCGAAAATAGTGTTTTCAGGCGCCGGATGTTTGCTGGAATGCCCCGTTCAAGAATTTAATTCGGGAATTGTATAATGATTGGATGGTCCATGGAGAAAAGACAACGACTCCGGCAGGAAATCTAAAGGCCCCACCGATGGGGTTATATTTGGACTGGATTGTATCAGCATGGGATTCAATTTCGAAAGCCTTAATCGCAGATTCGTTTCTGACGTGTGGAATAACCAAGGAAACTGACGGCCGCCATGACGAAAAAATACACGTTTTCAAGGTGCTCCCTAATTTTTTAAAATTTTGCAGGGTTTTTTTTAGACGGACGGTGCAATTCCCAACGGGCTCGCTCTCTTGCAGTTGCGCAGACACGAAGCGGAAGTTGTGAGAGGAGTGGAAGAAATTGATTTGGGCGAGGATGGAAGTGATGTTTCAATTGGTATTTAAAAATGACCATTTTTACTTCTTTTTTTTTGTGTGTTGTTGATAAATGCATGCATATTTCAAACGGATTTGTTTCCTACAGAACCCATAAAATAAGGCCTTTTACAATTTTTACCAAAAATATGAGAAAAAATTCGATTTTTCACAGAGGGGTCTTATAATGGAAGGGGGTCTTCTAATAGAACGGGGTCTTCTATTGTTCAACACCTATCGAAAGGGGTCTTATAATGGAAGGGGGTCTTCTAATAGAACGGGGTCTTCTATTAGAAGAAATACGGTAAGTCAACCAGAAACATACTCAGAAAAAATATAACCAAAGCAGAAACAAAACCAGAACAGAATCAAGTAGTAACAAATCAGAACGGAAACACCTATGTAACATAACTACAAGAGGAGATAACTCAACCAGAAATATAACTAGGAGAGGAGATAACCCAACCAGAAACATACCCAGAATAGGTATAACCAAAGCAGAAACAAAACCAGAACAGGATCAAGTAGTAACGAATCAGAACGGAATAAGTCAACCAGAAACATACTCAGAAAAAATATAACCAAAGCAGAAACAAAACCAGAACAGAATCAAGTAGTAACAAATCAGAACGGAAACACCTATGTAACATAACTACAAGAGGAGATAACTCAACCAGAAATATAACTAGGAGAGGAGATAACCCAACCAGAAACATACCCAGAATAGGTATAACCAAACCAGAAACAAAACCAGAACAGAATCAAGTAGTAACAAATCAGAACAGAAACACCTATGTAACATAACTACAAGAGGAGATAACTCAACCAGAAATATAACTAGGAGAGGAGATAACCCAACCAGAAACATACTCAGAAAAAATATAACCAAAGCAGAAACAAAACTAGAACAGAATCAAGTAGTAACAAATCAGAACGGAAACACCTATGTAACATAACTACAAGAGGAGATAACTCAACCAGAAATATAACTAGGAGAGGAGATAACCCAACCAGAAACATACCCAGAATAGGTATAACCAAAGCAGAAACAAAACCAGAACAGGATCAAGTAGTAACGAATCAGAACGGAATAAGTCAACCAGAAACATACTCAGAAAAAATCTAACCAAAGCAGAAACAAAACCAGAACAGAATCAAGTAGTAACAAATCAGAACGGAAACACCTATGTAACATAACTACAAGAGGAGATAACTCAACCAGAAATATAACTAGGAGAGGAGATAACCCAACCAGAAACATACTCAGAAAAATATAACCAAAGCAGAAACAAAACTAGAACAGAATCAAGTAGTAACAAATCAGAACGGAATAAGTCAACCAGAAACATACTCAGAAAAAATCTAACCAAAGCAGAAACAAAACCAGAACAGAATCAAGTAGTAACATAACCAGAATGGAATAAGTCAACCAGAAACATACTCAAAAAAAATATAACCAAAGCAGAAACAAAACCAGAACAGAATCAAGTAGTAACGAATCAGAACGGAATAAGTCAACCAGAAACATACTCAGAAAAAATATAACCAAAGCAGAAACAAAACCAGAACAGAATCATCTAGTAACAAATCAGAACGGAAACACCTATGTAACATAACTACAAGAGGAGATAACTCAACCAGAAATATAACTAGGAGAGGAGATAACCCAACCAGAAACATACCCAGAATAGGTATAACCAAACCAGAAACAAAACCAGAACAGAATCAAGTAGTAACAAATCAGAACGGAAACACCTATGTAACATAACTACAAGAGGAGATAACTCAACCAGAAATATAACTAGGAGAGGAGATAACCCAACCAGAAACATACCCAGAATAGGTATAACCAAAGCAGAAACAAAACCAGAACAGAATCAAGTAGTAACAAATCAGAACAGAAACACCTATGTAACATAACTACAAGAGGAGATAACTCAACCAGAAATATAACTAGGAGAGGAGATAACCCAACCAGAAACATACCCAGAATAGGTATAACCAAAGCAGAAACAAAACCAGAACAGGATCAAGTAGTAACGAATCAGAACGGAATAAGTCAACCAGAAACATACTCAGAAAAAATATAACCAAAGCAGAAACAAAACCAGAACAGAATCAAGTAGTAACAAATCAGAACGGAAACACCTATGTAACATAACTACAAGAGGAGATAACTCAACCAGAAATATAACTAGGAGAGGAGATAACCCAACCAGAAACATACCCAGAATAGGTATAACCAAAGCAGAAACAAAACCAGAACAGAATCAAGTAGTAACAAATCAGACCAGAAACACCTATGTAACATAACTACAAGAGGAGATAACTCAACCAGAAATATAACTAGGAGAGGAGATAACCCAACCAGAAACATACTCAGAAAAAATATAACCAAAGCAGAAACAAAACTAGAACAGAATCAAGTAGTAACAAATCAGAACGGAAACACCTATGTAACATAACTACAAGAGGAGATAACTCAACCAGAAATATAACTAGGAGAGGAGATAACCCAACCAGAAACATACCCAGAATAGGTATAACCAAAGCAGAAACAAAACCAGAACAGGATCAAGTAGTAACGAATCAGAACGGAATAAGTCAACCAGAAACATAATCAGAAAAAATCTAACCAAAGCAGAAACAAAACCAGAACAGAATCAAGTAGTAACAAATCAGAACGGAAACACCTATGTAACATAACTACAAGAGGAGATAACTCAACCAGAAATATAACTAGGAGAGGAGATAACCCAACCAGAAACATACTCAGAAAAAATATAACCAAAGCAGAAACAAAACTAGAACAGAATCAAGTAGTAACAAATCAGAACGGAATAAGTCAACCAGAAACATACTCAGAAAAAATCTAACCAAAGCAGAAACAAAACCAGAACAGAATCAAGTAGTAACATAACCAGAATGGAATAAGTCAACCAGAAACATACTCAAAAAAATATAACCAAAGCAGAAACAAAACCAGAACAGAATCAAGTAGTAACGAATCAGAACGGAATAAGTCAACCAGAAACATACTCAGAAAAAATATAACCAAAGCAGAAACAAAACCAGAACAGAATCATCTAGTAACAAATCAGAACAGAATCATCTACATAACCATAAACAAAACCAAAAGATGCGATAACCCAACCAAAAGCATAACCAGATTATGAGATAACCAAACCAGAAACAAGGCCTGACAAGGCCGCTTTTAAAACGGGAGACATTCTGTGCCAAATTAAGTGGACTTTTTTAAAACCAAAAACCAGGCGTAATTCCAATTGAAGGATTCCACTCAAATTTTTTGAAAATTTAATGAATTTTCTAAGTTGAAAAGCCTGCTTCTACAGTCATGGGTTGAAATCGGGAAAATTTTCGAAAAAAATTCCTAGGGGGTTGCAAAAATTTTTCTGCAAAATGCAACTAGGCTCACTCGAAAGAGCATAAAATGTTATGCATAATTGCTTTTGGGTTAGGGGGTCTACGAGTTGTATCTGCTGAGATTCGGGTTGATCTGTTTTGGGTTTGAACCTTTCCGGTGTAAATAAAAAAATAAAAATTTCAGGGCGGCACGCAGACAATTATTGGGCAATCAGTTTGGTCTACATTTACAAATTTAAAAACAAAAGAAAAGTCAACAACCCATCATATTGCGTTTTTTGCAGTCCTCGCGCCAAAGGAACAATTAGTAGGAGTCAAGCTTGTAAGCTGCCAACGTACTGGCGCGTTTCCGTGCTGGCGCGTTTCCTAAAAACCGCTACTCATGCGCGTTTCCTAAAGCCGCCATTTCTGCTGAATTTTTGAATAAATCTAGTCATAACTTTTTAAATAATCATGGTATCATGCGATAGCTCTTAATTACTTCTGTAAGCTTGTTAAATTTTAGAAAATTTCATAAAGTTTTGAAAAAGTTATGGCGAAAAAAGTGGAAAAAATTGCTATAACTTTTTCAAAACATAACGAAATTTTTTGAAATTTAGTATGCTAATAAAGCAATTCAAATGCTATCGTATAATATCATTGTTTAATTTGGTTGCTTCTGAGTAAAGTTATGACTCGATTTATACGAAAATTCAGTAAAAATGGCGGATTTAGGAAACGCGCATGTTTCAAACAAAAAAAAAGAAGAATTAAAGTTATGTCAATTTTTCGCTTTGGACAACAACTTTTTTCAAAATTAACGATTTATTTTTTGGAATTTGTATGGCTACAGAGCCTATCAAAAGCTATCGGACGAGCCCAAGATTATTTAATTTAGTTCTTTCTGAGCAAAAGACCAGTTTTTCTTAGAAAATCTGTGCAAATTCGGATTTATAAACGCGTATAAGTGGCGGAATTTATAAAACTCACTTTATTTATTTTTTAGGATTCGACACAGTCACATCGATACAAAATTGTGTGTGCTTTTAACTCTCTATTCGATACTGAATTGGGGGGTTTTTAATGCAAACATTGGGCTGAAGTTTCTCATTATTTTTGTAAAAATTATGATACCAATATTTTAAATAATTAGCCATTATTCTTATAAAATTATATTTTCTTTGTTCAACCTTACAACCTTACCCATATATTTTTATCCATATTACTATGATAAATTCTGATTATAATGACGCATAAAATGCATCTTAAATCATAAAAAAGTCATCTGCCTTTCCCCAAAATGCCATTATATTCTCTTTTTTTATTCTTTTATTTTATTCTTCATTCGATTGATCAATAAATCTGAATGAATAAATTTTATTCTCTGAATAAAAGAAAAATTGCATTTAACTTAATAAAGTTTTATAATTTTAATAAAATCTTCTTTCCAGAGAAATTTCCACCAAAAAAAATATGCTTGGCATAAAAATGTTCATTTTACATTGCATTATCATCTTAACTATTAAAGCAATGTTTTGGCATTATGTGAAGTGTGATACTGATGATGATAATGATGATGAGCGTGTAATTAATCTCACTTTATCATACAACCAAATTGGCAAATTTATTGAAGCGATTCGTGTTCGATCCTTAAAAAATATTCTCAATAAAGAACAGCCGGAAACAGCAGCAGCAAATGGAAATGAACAAAATCAGCAGATGGTGGTGAACAATAACAACACCATCAACAAGCAATGGACAAATGTTAATGAGAAATTAAGAGATATTGGTACCAAAACTGGCACATTAGCACTAATTGGCCCAATTATTGCAAAGATTGATAAGTGTGGGCCAACAATTGATGAAAAAGTGCACCAAAAATATTGTGTTGTAAATGGGGAGGAGGAAAAACTGAATCAAGAAAAGTGCCAAGAAATGCAGCTAGAAACAAGGGCACGGCTCAAAATTCGCCAACTGTACAGAATGAGCGCGATATATTTAATTCACAAAACAATAGATCGCATTTTGAGAACTAGTTCTGCATTAGAAAAATCCAAACTGTGCAAGTGGTGGTATCGCTTCAGGTTCGTAAGGCATTTGTTAGATAATTTTAATGTTCTTTTTTAACGCTGTTGCGACATTAGCGGCGAGACATTTCCGGCGCAGATGTTGCGGCGCCCAGTCAAACGACATTTGCGGCGCAGGGTTTTAATGACCACTAAAAATGTTTCAAAAATTTTATTTATTTACCAATGCCTAATTTAATGCCCTCCACCGAATTGTAAAGACACATGATTCGTGCACATTGTTTGAATTGTAGTGGACCGATTTGATCCTTATCTTTTAAATAAGTTAAATCAGTATTATATTATTTCAAGTTTAGATTCGGCGTTGTTAAATGGAAAAATATTCTAATATTTTGGGGTTTTTTAAAACGCTGCTCCGCAAATGTCGTTTTGACTGAGCGCCGCAACTGTCACGCCGCAATATCGGCTCCGCAAGTGTCGCTTTAGCTGGGCGTCGTAAAAATCAAATGCCGCAAATGTCAGCCAATCTTCTTTAACAATATAAAAAAAAACATAGTTTTTAATTTTACTTACTTTTTCAATTTTCAAAATAGGTGAATCTTTTTCTCAAAAAAAAATTTTATTTTAAAAATTTGTCATTTTTTTGAAACAGCCATTATTTCAGTATTTCGAAATACATTTTTTTTTATTATTCGAAATTCGATATTTTTCCGGTTTTATTCGCGAGAGACGTCTTCGCCCACCCCTTCTGCTGGTCTCGTTCCTCCTTCTTTCCTTGTTCATGTTTTATTGGGATTAAAATGGTGCTAGGTCGTTTCGTAAAAACCGCCACTCGGGGCGTTTCGTAAAATCCGCCAATTTAACTGATTTTTTGACTAAATCAAGTCATAACTTTTCTCAGAAGCAACCAAATGAAATAATCTTGGTAAGGTTCAATAGCTATTTGTTAGCTCTATTAGCCTACCAAATTTCAAATAATTTGATCCAGATTTAAGAAAGTTGTATCCATAAAAAGAGCAAAAACTCTATATTTCTGTCAAAACTTAAGCAAAATTTTGGAAATTTGGTAGACTAATAGAGCTAACCAATAGCTATCGAACCATACCAAGATTGTTTCATTTGGTTGGGTTTGAGCAAAGTTATAACCAGTTTTTGACCAAAAATCTGCAAATTGGCGGATTTTACGAAACGCACATAGTGGCGGTTTTTACGAAACGTCCCAGCACCGATTAAAATTTGCTGCTACAGGTACACAGTTAACTCTGAGGCCGTCCGTGACGGTGGTACTATAAGTGCAATACGTCTTGGCATCTATCAATATTATAGTGTATTGGGATATTGGTTTCTAAGATTGGTAAAGCAATTTGACAAGGACCATGCCTTTATGCTGAACGATGTTTTGTCAATTTTGGACAAAAAGGACGTGCTGAAAGTTGAGCTAAAAGCAAATGACGACGAAGGAGACCAAGTCGCATTTAATCCGTTCCAAGAATTACCACAAGGTATGGCAAAGAAGAAAATTTGGTAATACTGAAGTTTATCCCCCCCATTTTCGAAAATTTTTTTTATTTAGTTTTATAAGTTATAAAAACATGCTTTAGGGCGTTTTCGGGGGTCGCTGATCACGAATCTGACATCCATTTCGATCAATTCCGAACACGGGACCCAAATTTAAATAAAAAGTCGAAAATCCAAATTTTTTAAAATTCGACTTTTTGTTCGAGTTCGGGTCCCGGGTTTGGAATTGATCAAAATGGATGTCAGATTCGTGATCAGCGACCCCCGAAAACGCCCTAAAGCATGTTTTTATAACTTATAAAACTAAATAAAAAAAATTTTCGAAAATGGGGGGATAAACTTCAGTATTACCGAAAATTTGATGTTTTTTTTTTTAATTTTGAATTTTTAAAACAAATTAAAATACTTTAAAATCCTTTTTTTTTAGGAAAATTCGATGCTCTAATGCATACTCCAATGTTCAACGGAGTTCCGGTTTATGTTGTGGCTGAAAAAGTAAAGTTAAAAAAAAAATATTTTTTTTTTTTGTATAATTTAAACGGGTGTTGCTCATTTACAGTTTTCCATACCGTATAGACTCGGAACTATGTGTGAAGCACTTAATATTAATCATCGCACCATCAAAATCTATGGCATTGGTTGGGATTTCAAAAAAAAAAAAAATTTTTAATTGATTCTTGTTTAGAATTTCATTTTATATGCGGAAATGGCATTTGTATAGGCAAAATGCGAAGCCGAAACGACCCAGAAAAAGGAATGTAATTGTTTATGTGAAAACAAATTATAATTTATAAAATTAAAAAACTACCAGCTTAATTAAAAAATATTGAAATTTAAAAGTATGTCAATTTAAATTTTTTGCGATTTTATGAATTTATTTTCTGGTAAAGAGTAAACAATTTTTAAATTTAGCAAGTTTTATGAGATCGGATACACAAAAAAAAGCCAATGGGAAGTGCAAATGATTTTTGATCAACTTAATGATTTTTATATGGAAAATGGTCAATTGGAAAAAGGCAAATTTGGGATTGACAAATATGAATTCAGAACAAACAATTGCATACATTTTTCACGAGAATTCGCCGAGAAGCTGCTTGAAGGCACTAAATACATAAGGGTGTGACAGAAATTGAAAAAATTTACCATCTATAAAAAATTTATTAATAAAAGTTTACAAAAATCGCGATTTTTGCATTTTTTTCAATTTAATTAAACAATTTTGGTATCTTCTGATATGTAGCATCCAAATTCCAGAAAATTATATTGTGTTTTAAGAAAGTGTAATCATAAAAAGTGAAAAAAATAATTAAAAAAGAACGCTTTACATCCTTATAACAAAAAAGATACCAAATTCAGAGTAGAACATGGCCTCCAAGAGTTCTTAGACAACCAGCGATCAACAGTTTACCCTGCGGTTTGCCAACCTGTTTTATGCCAGCAAACAATTATGATACGGATTAAACTGCTGTAGTATGAACAGGCATGTTGAAAAAAAAAGATTGTCATTACTTTTATTTTTGTTATTAGAATTTCGCATAAAAAGTCTTCGAAAGTTCCATGAGCATTTTTTTAATTCGCCATTATTACCTAATTTTGGACAAAAAGCCGTCCTAATATACACTTAATGATTACTGAAAGTTAGCAAGCTAATAGCTATTAGGTAAGAGCTATCGGACAAACAATGATGCTCGAATGTGGGTTGACTTTGAGAAAAGTTATGATTTTGTCGAAGGCAAAATCGTTAAAAATAGCGGAATTATTATTTGAGGGATTGAACCCCTTTATTTGGGTTCGGGTTTTTCTTAATTAGAATATATTTTCGAGAATCCGGTATTCTTAGCCATTAAAATTACCGTGGTGAGCTGAAGCGAAAGTAACAAAGGAAGGTTCTCAGGTGTCCGTGGCATTTCGGAATGAAACTTGGTAGGTGGGTAGAGCACCCCTAGGTTCTTAAGAAAAATGATATTTTTGTTTGCCAAATGAGTCCGAGTGCCGAGTTATGACGTGCCAAACTTTTTAAATTTTAATGGAAGAATAAAATAAAAAAAAATTAAATAAGAAGGATATCGGTGTTTGTGGTGCGGAACGCATGGTTAAAATTCCAGCTCAATTGGAAAATGGGAAGTAGAAGTGAAGAAAGAAATTTGTGACCTTTAGAACCTCATATTTTTCTAACTTGATCATATTCTGCTATTTTGGTACCATTCGAATGCTCTACCTGTTTTGAAGCTTTCATTAGGGCATTGTTAAGCGATTTAATAACTCGTCAAAAGTTTTGAAGATGAAAACTGCAAAAAAGTCAGAAATAAAGTTTTCATTCATAACCTTTTTTTTATAAATTATTAATTTTAATAACTAATAGAGCTTTCGAAGGTCTTTCGAAAAATACCAAAATAGAAGAATTTGATCAAGTTAGAAAAAAGTTATGAGGTTCAAATTGGGATGGTCCACAGTTGTCGGTCTGCAGTTGAGCACCCCCATCTTTTCGCTTCATAGATATGCGTCAGGCGTGCTGGGTCGTTTCATAAAAACCGCCACTTTGGGCGTTTTATAAATTCCGCCATTTTACAGATTTTTCGACAAAAAACTCTTTATAACCTTGCTCAGATGCAACCAAATTACACAATCTTGGTATGGTCCAATAGCTATTAGATAGCTCTATTAGCCATCCAAATTTCAAAAACTTTGTTTAAGTTTGGAGAAAAACATAGAGTTTTTTGCACTTTTTATGGCTACAACTTTCTTAAATCTCAATCAAATTTTTTTTTAATTTGGTAGGCAAATATAGCTAACTAATAGCTACCGGACCACACCAAGATTGTTAAATTTGGTTGCGTTTGAGCAAAGATATGTCTGTAAAATTTGCGGATTTATGGAACGACCATGATGGCGGAATTTATGAAACGCCCACTTGGCGGTTTTTATGAAACGCCCATCTGGCGGATTTTATGAAACGACCTAGCACCTGCGTCAGGGATGCCACCAAATTCTGAATTTCCAATTTCCGCAAAAATATTGTGCATCGAAATTCTGATTTCTGGTTTTTGAAATCAGAGATCCGCAGCATCCCTGATATGTATAGTTCGAATTTCTTAATTTATAATACTTACATTCTAAAGCATGCAGTT
Source organism: Heterodera filipjevi (assembly GCA_039877585.1). Classification (NCBI taxonomy): domain Eukaryota; kingdom Metazoa; phylum Nematoda; class Chromadorea; order Rhabditida; family Heteroderidae; genus Heterodera; species Heterodera filipjevi. The sequence goes on along the minus strand of JBDPZO010000005.1, from coordinate 1,815,031 downwards.
GCACCAGGCTACATCTATTGTTATTTTTTGTGTTTATGCGTCTTATATTACAGATAATTAAAAGCGATGATAATTTTTTATAAATATGGCAGTGACAGAATCTTTTTATACGGACAAAAAACAACGGTTTACTCGAAAAGAAAAGAACAATTCAAACCCCCAAAAAAAATTGATAGAAAAGAAATTTCCCAAATCATCACACTTTTTTTTTGTCATTCTGTCGTAATTGTAAATCAAGAGTTTGTTTGGTCTGATGTCGACTGGGGAAGGATCCGGTGTAGTGCGCTGGACCTTTGAAGAGTGATTATAAGTGGCACTATTAAAGAACATTTAACAGTATTACATAAAATAAAATTTACCTTAATAATCTAAATAAATTTTTAACTCTTTTGCTTCAAAAAATTATGTTTTAAATTAAATTTTCCAATTTTAGAACGACGCATTTTTCCATTCAAAATAATAAAAGATTTAATTTTTTTTTTTTTTTTTATCCTAAACTATTCTTTTGAATTCTTTTCTTTGAATTCATTTAAAAAAATATTTATTTTTTATGCTTTAAATTTTTAAAATAAGTAATTGCTCAATTTGGATGGTTTCCTAAATTAAAGTAATTGCTTTATTTGGATGGTTTTTTAATCTAAGTAATTGCTCAATTTGGATGGTTTCCTAAATTTGTAATTGCTCAATTTGGATGTAATGGTGCGGAAGAGCCAGACCATTTTTTTGCTTCATTCTGACGAAATTGTTCATTTGCACGCATAAGCAGGTGTTTTTTTGCAATTTCCTCTATTTTTGCATCTGTCAATTCTGGTGCTTTTTTTTGAAACACACGTCGAGCTGGTTGTTGTTTTTTCAAATATGATGTTGATGCTTTGGGATACAAATTTGTCCTTCCCTTCAAAAACAAATATTTATCATTTTGTTTTTTTTCTCCCATTCCGTTGCAGCAATTGGCACCCAACAATGCCAATGTGAGCACAGTCATCAGCAACAGATGAATGGGCAACATTTTTTTGGGGAATAATTTTGTTACTATTGGTGGAATTTAGGGAAATAAATTTTTCTTTGATGAAAATTTGTAATACTGGCAACGCCTAAATAGGATCGAAAAAAAAGAAATAGTCTTTTGTAATACCTACATCCATGGAAAAATGGTTGGCATTGGGAAATGAATATAAAAACAGATATTTTGTGGGGTGAAGTTAACGTATTTGTAATTTGATCACTGATCACTCAATTATTGCACATATAATTATATGTAATGTAGAAATTATAAATGTAAATGAAAGAATTGTCATTATGAAAGCATGATCGATCACTAATTCAACATGCCAAGAGAATTGGTAAGCCTACGGCATATGCATTAGGCTAGCGATACATCCACGGGGGAAGAGGTACAACCACGGGTTGAATAGGTACAACCACAGTTGATAGAGATACTACCACGGTTGATAGAGATACGACCATGTTAGAAGAGGTCCCTACCACGGTTGGAAGGAATACCATGGTTAGCAGAGGTACAATGATTGTTGGATGGTTAAAAAAGGTACAACGATGTTTGGGTTGAGGTACACCCCCGGGGTGGAAGTGGTTCAACCACGGGGGAAGATGCACAAGTATTTATCATAAGCAAAGAGTTAAAATAATTTTTATTTTGCTTAATTTTTGGGTAAGGGATTCGGTGCCTTTCACCATAACCCTTCAATCCATGTTAATCCATTATCATATTTCCACCAAATTGATTGGAAAATAGCTCTGCTTTTTGCATAGTTTGAAATGCAATTTTTACGAATGAATATGTTTAGAATAAATGATTTATCAAAATTTAAAATTTCCTTTATTCATTTTTATGAATATATTTTTATATGCGCATTTTCATATAAATGCACTTTTTTACGAATGAATATGTTTTGCGTAAAATGATATATAAAACTCTTTATTTGAGTAAGTGATGTTGCATTAATATACTAAAATGCCAATTATTCCCCCCGTGGTTGTACCACTTCCACCCGGGGTTGTGCCTCATCACCCGTGGTTGTACCACTTCCTCCCGTGTGTACCATTTCCACCTGTGATTGTACTTCACCACCCGTGGGTGTACATCTTCCGCCCGTGGTCTTACTTCGTCAACCACCCGTGGTTGTACCACTTCAACCATGGTTTGTATCTCTTTTCAGCCATAATTGTACCTCTCTTAACAAGGGTTGTACCTCTTCTTACCGCAGTTTTAACCTATTATGCTATGGTGGTACCGTTTCTAATCAGTCCCTAACCGTTGGACTACTTGCAGTTTTTTGATCAAGCTTAGGTAGCGAAACTCGAAAAGCGCGAAGCGCTTTGAAAGCAGTACCCCACGCATGTACGCACCCGTTAGTATTTTCTTTTTAATTTTATGAATATATTTTTTTCGAATAAAAATTTTATAAAATCTATAATTTTCATTGTAATTTTTATGAATATATTTTATGTGCACATATACATGTGAATGTAATTTTTACGAATGATGATTTGTAACGTGAATAAATATATTATTTTATTTATCATATACAAAAAAATCTTTACTATTTCTCTAAAAATGTTATTATATTTTATATCCTACCTTCTTTATACCATTTACTTGTTTACTGTTGTTAATTGTGTTATTCAAGTCATTTTATCATACAACCAACTTGGTCAATTTATTGAAACAATTCGTGATCCCTTTTTTCAACAAATTCTCAATAAAGATCAGCCGAAAACAGCTGCAGAAGATGGAAATCAACCGCAGAAAATTGTGGTGGACAACGACAATAAGCAGTGGACAAATGTTGACGAGCAATTAAGAAATATTGGCATTGAAACTGGCACATTAGCATTAATTGACCAAATTAATGCTCAGATTGATGAGTTAGGGCAAAAAATTGACGAAAAAGTGCACCAAGAATATTGTGTTGGAAATGGAGAGGAGGAGAAAATGGGCCAAGAAAAGTGCCAAGAAATGCAGCTAGAAACAAGGGCACGGCTCAAAGTTCGCCAATTGTACAAAATGACCGCCTCATACGTTATATTGAAAATAACAGCCGTACTTTACAGTGATGAAATGGTAAACAAATCCAAACTTTTTACCTGGTGGTACCACTTCAGGTTCGTTTTTTAAATTTTTGTGAATGTTTGTAAGCGTTTTTCAAAAAAGAAAAACTTTTTTATGTTTTTGCGAAAATTGTATTTCGAAAATTAATGAAAAATTTGCACACACAGATACCAAGTTAACTCTGGCGCCGTCCTTGAAGATGGTATTACACGGAGTGAAATTCGTCAAGGCGTCAAACAATATTACGATGAAAAAGAGACGGAATTGTTGTCATTTATTCAACACTTTGACATAAACCACGCATTTTTGAATGACATATTGTCATTCTTGAGTTCCAATTACAATAGTAGCTTGTTTATTAAGTTGAGCACAAACGATGACAAGGAACAACAACACACTTTTGACTCGTTGCCAGAATTATCACAAGGTATGGCAAAGAACAAAGAAATTTATAAACGGTATAATGATGATGAGGGCTGCCGAAAATATGGACATTCATATTTTTTCCTAAACTGAACGGCCTGAAACGCATGAAAAACATGTTTTTAGCTTGGTTTGAAGCTTCTAGGATGGACTTCTGTATCCATATTTTTCCATATTTCGCGATTTATGTCCATATTTGGGCATTACGTCCATATTTTATATCCATATTTTGCCATTTTTGAAAAATTTCATAAAAAAAAAGTGAAAAATATCACTCTAAAAAAATTCTTGAAAATTATCAAAAAATCCCCTCAAAAATAAAAAAATTCGAACTTTTTCTAAAATTCTTCCGAATTTTTTTTTGAAATATTTCTGTCAAGTTTTTCACCCCAAAATTTGGAAATATATCTCATTTGCAACTTCAACCAATAAATCGGATTTTTTGAAATAAATTTTTCCTTGAATTTGGAGAAAATTTATGTCCATATTTTCGGCAGCCCTAATGATAATGCTTATTCCATTAAAAACGAATTTTTATACTAATTTTTGTTGTAAAATAGCACAAATCGGGACTTAGTTTAGACTTTTCAAAACCAAATTTAGATATGGATTTACTTCTAATTTATTTCAATTTTAAATATGACTTTTTAAACCTGACTTGGAGCGGTGCTAGTCAGGGCCCGGAACCCGGTCGTTTTTGAAAAAGGCCAACCCGGCCCGGCCCTGCGGAATTTGACAGGGTTTTTAAAAAAAAACTTCAAAGACTACAGCAACTTGCTCAAAACTATCTGCCCAAACGGCTGAAATGCTTATTTTTTTTAAACAAAGCTATTCCCCAGGTCAATTACAATAATGTCCATTTACACTTCACGATAAATTGTTGTTATTATACCAAGCAAATCGTTTCAATTTTTTGGGTTTTAACCCTTACAAAAACACATTTGGAATTTTTTTTTATAACCCTGTAACCCTGTTCCGGGCCCGGCGATTTGAAAAACAGGGGTGACAGGGTTTTGAGCGGCAGCGCCCGGAACCCGGTCGTTTTTGAAAAAGTCAGCCCGGCCCGGCCCTGTGGATTTGAAAAATCCGGTCTCTACATCTTACCCTTTCTTCACCGCCATTTCTAAGTGAATTGACGACTAACTTTAGTTATAACTTTTCTCAAAGCAACCAATAGAAAGTCAATCTTTGTATCGTACGATATCCCCTGATAAAATTTAACTTTTGAGAAAAGTTGTGACTTCATTTGAAATAGCAGTGAGGTTCGAATTGACCCCCGCATGTTTGATTTTTTTTTTTTGCCTGGGGGAATAAAAAATCCCAATTTATTTTTTTTATAATTTTGTTGAAATTTTTGTTTCGGGTTCAAAATTATCAGAATATGTTTTCATATTTGTGCTAGTGATTCCGAAAATTTATGGAATTTATTTTTTCCTTCGTTTTTTTCGATTTACAATCTTCAAGCCAAAAAAAAATACGAGTCGGAATAATAAAAACAAGGTGAGTCAAAAAACAAGTCGAGGACAAAACGAATTGAATTCATTTGGTTGTGATTGAGAAAAGCTATTAAGATTTTTTGACGAAAAATCTGCAAAATGGCAGAAATATATTTCTATTGCTAAAAAAATAGTTTCTTTTTGAAATTGCATTTTTACTTTTTTAAAACTATTACCAAGAAGTAAATTTTTATTTATTTTTATTCAAAAAATATATTGCCATAAGAATTGTTAATATAATTATGCAGCTTTAATTTAAAATAACTATTAATCTTTAAGAATTTACAAATTCCCATTAATCTTTTGTTTTCTTAAGAAAAATTCGCTGTTTTAATGGATAAACCAAAGGACAAAGAAATTCCGGTGTATGCTTTAAATGAAAAAGTAAGACGAAAAAATCATTTTTTTTGTTTTTAATTTCCTTTATTTTTTATAATTCATGGGGTTTTTCAATTTCAGTCCCCGTTTCTGTGGCAAATGCTTGGTGTTAATCATTGGGCCATCAAAGTTTATGGCATTGGTTGGGTCTTCAAAAATCATAAATAAATAAATGAAATAAAACAAATAAAAATATTTCATTAAAGAAACCCAAATAATCCTTTGTTAATTAATTCTTTGTCTAGAATTTCATTTTGCATTGGGAACTGGCATTTGCATTGGTGGCAAAATACGTTTTCAAGAGGACAATGAAAATGGAATGTAATTTTTTATTTAAAAGAAAAAATCATAAACTATTTTTAGCTACATATAATCAGGGTCCGTGGTAGTAAGCCCTAGTGCTGCGCGAGACCAAAAATTTCCCGAGACTCGAGACCGAGACTTGACCCCGAGACTCGAGATCGTGACTTGTTTGAATTTTTTTTTCTTAGGCACTTAAAAATTTTAAAAAATAAATAAAATCATATATATATATATATCAGTTCTTCCGTAATTATTTACATAATTTTGTGCCTTTTGACGGGGGTCAAAGAAGATTTTTTTTTAAATGATAAGTTGCTGATTTTGGCGATTTTTGAAAGCAAATCTTAATTCAAATGGCATTTTTAGGCCAAATCCATTAGCAAATCAGACCCAAATTTCCAAAAATTTCCCCGGTGACGCCTATCGGCAACTCCAGCCTCCCCCCCGCCGCCCTCTTAAAATTAATGCTTTTTACTGAATTTTCTTGCTCTTCTTAGAATAATTTTTTTCAAACTGATGATTTTGGCCAGCTTTTTTGAAATTTTCATCTGACAGCCCTATAGTTAATTGTAGTTTTCATTAATTAAAATAAAGAAGAATGTTAATCGCGTTCCAAAAAATAAAATTTTTGAATTCTTTAGAATGACCAAAAATATTGTTGTGATTTTTTAGTGCGGGTCAATTCGTGTGGCGATTGACAAAACCAAAAAATTTTGCACCAAACCCAATTTCAGTTTTTTGGGCTTACAGACAAGGACCCTTGCTTCAAAATTAATGAAATTTTTTAATTTAGCAAATATTATAAGATCGGATATACAACGAAAAGTCTATGGGAAGTTCAAACGATTTTTGATCAATTTAATGATTTTTATATGGAAAATGAGCAACTGAAAATTGGCAAATTTACCTTCAACAAATATGAATTGAGAGAAAATAATTGCATACATTTTTCAGAAGAATTTCAGAAGAAGCTGTGTGAAGGCACTAAACCATTAAAGGTGAGACGAGACATATGCAATCCATTACTGTAACAAGAATTTTTGTACTGATAATAACAACTGGCTATCATGATAACAAATACGGTGTTAACATGATGCACATTAATCCAATATTTAGTATTAATCGTAAATATATAAGTGAATACCAAAAATAAAATCATATATTATATATATACAAAACTGAACTGCGCGTGCGTGCACGTGGGGGTACTGTATTCAAAGCGCTTGGCGCTTATCGAGCTTCGCTACCTAGGTTTGGTCAAAATTATGAAAAACTGTTACAGCTGTTAGGGATCGATTAGAGGAGGTATGACAATGGTTTTGATGAGGTACAACCATGGTTATACGTGGTACAATAATAGTTGTGATTAATATTTGCGGGGTTGTATTTGATTAATTAATTTTTTGCATCATTAATTAAAAGTAGGGTAGCACGGGACCGGGGCTTTTGGCAAAAACCGGGACCGGGACTTTTCAGGTTGAAAAAACCGGGGCTTTTTGGCTGGGAAAACCGGGAAAAACCCGGGCGGGACCGGGACCCGGTCAAAACCGGGGCACTGGTACTCATTTGTACGTTTTTTTTCAGTACCAGTCCCGGTCCCGTGCTACCCTAATTAAAAGCTTGAAGCTTCTAGGATGGTTTTTCAAATCCATATTTTCCAGATTTTTTCATATTTGGCATTATGCCCATATTTTATTTCCATATTTTGGCATTTTGGAAAATTCCGTCAGAAAAATGATTAAACGGAAATACACCCCTAAGAATCATCGTTAGAAAAATTTTCAAAAAAGGACTCCGAAAAAATTTTCTTGGCAATAGTTTGGCAAAATTTATAAATTAAAAAGGTTAGTCAAAAATTGTTCCAAATTTTTTTAGCTTTTTATAAATTCAAAAAATTAAATTTTTCCTTTGTTTAAAATAGTCAATTTATCATGGCTTCTTTTTTTTGTTGCTACCTTTGGTTTTTAGTGCATAGTTGGCATTTTTTTCGTCCATATTTTGGTCCATATTTTAGCATTTTTCCATATTTATGGCCATATTTCGCGATTTTAATCTTTTTGACATGCCTATAAGAAGTTATATAAGATGTAATTTTTTAATTATTTTGAGAAAAAACACCAAAGGCAGGTCAGGTACAGTAAGACGAACTCTAGCACAACAAGAATTCGTTTGACAAAACAATAATTAAAAAATGTACCATATTCAGAGAAGATGGTTGCGTCCAAGAATGCTCAAACAACCAATCGTCAACAAATTGTCCAAAGCTTTGCCAGACACTTTATTGGAAAAAGTGTTTCCTGGCCAATTACACACAGAATGAATGGCAAATGAGAAAAGTGCTGTTGTCAAAGTCTGTTTTGCTGGCACAAATTGTTGGTTGTTTGTTGTAAAAACGATGGTAAATATGGATCATAGGTTAGAGCAGAGCCAAAAACACCACAAAAACTTTAAGATAAAAAAATGGTTAGCCGACATTTGCGCCGCCCTGCTAAATTGACATTTTCGCCGTCGACACTTGCGCCGCGTTACTTGCGCCACCCAAGAAAATTTTATTTTTTTTTTCAACAAATAAATTTACGCGTCCAATCACAGTTTACGGATAATTTGTTGAAAACAGAAAATAAAATTTTCTTGGGCGGCGCAAAAGTCCGCGGCGCAAATCGTCACCAGAAAAATCAACCGAAAAAAAACTTTGACTTTTTTGATTTTTAGATCGTTTTCAGCACCTAAGAGACCCTTCAAAAAATGAGCTTGTTTGGTTTTGGCTCTGGAACTTTTGATCCTTATTTTACGAAACGATTGTTGCATATTCTTGATGTTTTTTTCCAAACCCCGAAAGGGTAATTTTGAACCAATTTACATCGGAAAATTGGTAGTCACCACTGCGATATCTGGCTATATTTATAGTCATTTTGTGGTTTTTTGGGGGGTCAATGAGTATTTATTTTTGGAATGAGTATTTTTGTGCTTTTTTGTGCCCGATGTTATTTTAAAAATTTTGAGATCGCAGCTCTGAAATAAACTAAATTTACCGATGCAAAATTGGTTCAAATTTCAGTGATTAAAGAAACTTTATTTTTGACATTATTTTGCGCATAAAAATTCATCAAAAAGACTTTTCTTAATCATTTATATAATTTGATACGCCTTTTGGCCATCATCTGCTGACAACCTCCTTTTTATTTTCTTTATGAAAGCGCTGAAAATTTTACAATAAAAAAGTTAAAGAAAATTGCCCAAAAGAAACAAGATTAATTGTTCAAGAAAATTGAATTCGAAATATTTAGACAACATTTGCGCTTCAGACCTTTGCGTCCCAGGTTAAAAAGAATTGTAATTTTTATTCAAACTTGTGCCTTTCCCAAGGGCCAAAACGGGAGATAAAATAGATCAAAAAGTTCCGCCTTTGAATCAAGAATTAGGGTGCTGGCGCGTTTCTTAAATCCGCCATTTTTACTGGTTTTTCGTATAAATCATGTCATAACTTTTGATAGAAGCAACCAAATTAAACAATCTTGGTATTGTACGATAGCATTTGTATTGTTTTATTAGCTTACTAAATTTCAAAAAATTTCGTTAGGTTGTTCAAGAGTTATGGTAATTTTTCTCACTTTTTTACTTATATCTTTTAGGAAAGTGAATGATATTTTTTAACTTTTATCAAGCTAGTAGAGTAATCCAAGGGCTATCTTACGATACCAAGATTGTTTAATTTGGTTGCTTCTGTCAAAAGTTATGACATGATTTATACGAAAAATCAGTAAAAATGGCGGATTTAAGAAACGCGCATAGGTGGCGGAATTTAAGAAATGCACCAGCACCAAGAATTAGTAGTTCGTTTTGACGGGCAAGACGAATAAGCGGCTAATTTTTTTAACTTTATTGAAGGCGCAAATGTCGGAAGCCTAAAAGTCGGGGACGCAAATGTCTTGGGCGGGTGCACTCTGGGGCACAAATGTCGGCCCGCAAAAGTCGGCTAACCAAATTTTGAATGAATTCGTTATTTATTGTTACCATTCATTCTTCTTGGCATTCATCTTATCTTCCTGCTGTTAGTCATTCCAATTGCTTAAGATACTGTATGGGCAATACCGTCGCCCAATCCGCCACTCCCGCCGGGTATTGATTAGGTGACAACAAAAGGCAAAAAAACCCTCAAATAAGCACTAAAAATTAAAAAAAAATGATTTTGCCCCTTTTGGAGAAATTTTTAGCCAAAAGACATAGAAAAACAGAATATAGAAGTCAATTTTAGATTTTTTACTTTCTGTTTGCAAAATAAAAAATGCAAATACTCGTAATTAAGTATACATTGAATATGCATATCAAATAAAAAATTTTTATTGAAGCCAGAGAAAATTTGTGGTGCTAGGTCGTTTCATAAAAACCGCCAAATGGGCGTTTCATAATCCGCAAATTTTACAGACATATCTTTGCTCAAACGCAACCAAATTTAACAATCTTGGTGTGGTCCGGTAGCTATTAGTTAGATATATTAGCCTACCAAATTAAAAAAAATTTGATTGAGATTTAAGAAAGTTGTAGCCATAAAAAGTGCAAAAAAATCTATTTTTTTCTCCAAACTTAAAATTTGGATGGCTAATAGAGCTATCTAATAGCTATTGGACCATACCAAGATTGTGTAATTTGGTTGCATCTGAGCAAGGTTATAAAGAGTGTTTTGTCGAAAATCTGTAAAATGGCGGAATTTATAAAACGCCCAAAGTGGCTGTTTTTATGAAACGCCCAAAGTGGCGGTTTTTATGAAACGACCCAGCACGAATTTGTTAAATTAATAAATTTTACTTTTTTGGCGCATGAAAAATTGATAGAATAGGTACATCAAATTAATCTTCCTGTTTTAATTTTTAAAAAATTTAACTGATTTATAAGCAAGCATTTTTGTTTTAAAAAAGTTAAAGAATTTTTATAAGAATTTCACGAAAAAGATATTTTCAAGATTTTAAGTTTATCAACATATTTTTTTTTCAAGAAGATGATTATAAAAACTATAGTTCAATTTTATGAATATTAACATGTGAAGCACATTAAGAATGATTTTTGACGTAAATAAAATATATTATTATTATTATACCAATAAATCTTTCCCTTTTCTCTAAAAATGTCATTATATTTTTATATCCTACTTTTTTTTACAAATCTTTCACCATTTTTTCATAAAGGAATAAAAGGTTTTTTTATAATTATTATACGTATGTTTTAAATAATTTGCCATTATTTCAATAAAATTATATATTTTATTTGTTACAACCTTACAACCTTACCCATATATTTTTATTCATATTCATTCCTATGATAAATTCTGATGATGATGACGCATAAAATTCATCTTCAATCATAAGAAAGTCATTTGCCTTTCTCCAAAATGTCATTATATATAATTTTTTTTTTTATTCTTCATTCTGTTGACTAATAAGACTGAATGAATAAATTTTATTCTCAAATTTATATAAAAATAAAAATTGCATTTAACTTAATAAAGTTTTATAAATTTAATCAAGTCTTTTCGTTTTCAGAGAAATTTGCACCAAAAAAAATTATGCCTGGCATAAAAATGTTCATTTTAAATTTAATTTTCATCTTAACTATTAAAGCAATGCTTTGGCATAGTGTGAAGTGTGATAATGATGATGAGCGGGTAATAATTAAACTCATTTTATCATACAACCAACTTGGTCAATTTATTGAAACAATTCGTGATCCCTTTTTTCAACAAATTCTCAATAAAGATCAGCCGAAAACAGTTGCAGAAGATGGAAATCAACCGCAGAAAATTGTGGTGGACAACGACAATAAGCAGTTGACAAATGTTGACGAGCAATTAAGAAATATTGGCATTGAAACTGGCACATTAGCATTAATTGACCAAATTAATGCTAAAATTGATAAACTAGGACAAAAAATTGACGAAAAAGTGCACCAAGAATATTGTGTTGGAAATGGAGAGGAGGAGAAAATGGGCCAAGAAAAGTGCCATCAAATGAAACTAGAAACAAGGGCACGAATCAAAATCCGCCTAATATACCAAATAATCGCCCCATGCGTTACGTTGAAAATAAAAGAACGCTTTTCTAGTGATAATATGGTAGAAAAATCCAACCTTATAAAATGGTGGTACCGCTTCAGGTTTGTTTGAATCAATTTGCCAATTTTTATAAGCATTCATTCAAAAAAAAAAAGTAACCAAAAAAAAGTAATTACGTTTTGCGCAAAGATCCCTGTCTCGAAAACTGATGAAAACTTTCACACAGATACCAAGTCAATTCTGGCGCCGTCCTTGAAGATGGTATTACACGAAGTGAAATTCGTCAAGGCGTCAAACAATATTACGATGAAAAAGAAGAGGAATTGTTGGAATGTATCAAACAATCTGACAAAAATAATGCATTTTTCAAGCAGATCGTAAAGTCACTTTTGAGATCCATCATGCACAGCGATCGTTTGTCTATTGAGTTGAACATAAATGATGAAGAGGAGCAACGCACTTTTGATCCGTCCACAGAATTTTCACCAGGTATTGCAAACAAAATGAGCTGAATGTACCCATCCAATAGTGACGTCGGAGTGTGGCAATAATTCGAAGGGTGCCAGGTCGCTTCACAAAAAGTGCAAATTTTACTGAATTTTCGACTAAATTTAGTCATAACTTTTCTCAGAAGCAACTAATTTAAAAAATGTTAGTATAATACGATAGCCATTGAATTGCTCTATTAGAAAGATAACTTTCAAAAAAATTTCATCTACTTTTTCAAAAGTTAAGGCCAAAAATCAAAAAAAAAAATTGCCTTAACTCTCGAAAAATTTAAAAAAATCTTCTGAAATTTAGCAAGCTAATATAAACAAGTAAAAGCTAACGATACCAAGATTACTTAATTTGGTTGCGTCTGAAAAAAGTTATGACTTGGTATAGTCGAAAATTCAGTAAAATTTGCACTTTTTGTGAATCGACCAACCCCGAATTCGAAGCCATTGACTAAAAATGACAAAACAAATCGTGTCGCGACGTTTGAGGATTGACATTCCCGACACTTGAGAACACTAGAGGAACCGACATTTGAGGATAACCTCGACATTTGAGGATTTGATATTTGAAGACCCGACACTTGGGGACCCGATACTTTAGGACCCGACATTTGAGAATCACCCGACATTTGAGGACCCGATTTTTGGGGACCTGGCATTTGAGGATATGCAAAATTTCCAACAAAACTCCATTTAAATTAATATTTTTTATCATCAAATAACCATTGAATTTTTCCCAAACGCAAACGGGATCAAAAAACCAAAATAATTTCTCATTTGGTCATCTCAATTTTCAAAATGCTTTCGCATAAGACGGTGGTATTGCAAAGACTAAAGATGTGTAAGCATTTCATCATCGCTTGGATTCTCTAACAAGTCAAATCCATCAACTAAATTGCGTATTGCTAATTTGTAGTCTCTGTATTTTTTTTTACTTCGCTCTCGAGGTCTTATCAATTGAATTTGGGCCAATTAATATTGCCCTAACTTATCGGATCCTATTTCGTTCTTCCTTCATTAAAATAGTAATGACTTTGCCAACTCAAAATTACTAATTGATTAAAAATAATATCACTTTGATAATGACGGATGGGCGGCGCTGGCAATTTTCATTCTTAAGCCAAGTGAAAATCTTCGAATATTTTTGCTTTATGTGATCCGACAACAGGGATGATTGAAACTTTTTAAGTGTCCATAAATAATCACCGATCCCGCAAAATCATTTTGAAAATTGAGATGATCCAAATGCTAATTATTTTGGGTTTTTTGATCCCTTGGCTTTTGGGAAAGATATATCGTTATTTTAATTATAAAAAATTTATAATTTGATTAACTTTTTCTTTGAAAATTTGCAAATCCTAAATGTCGGTTCCCCAAAAGTCGGGGCCTCAAATGTCGGGGTTATACTCAAATGACGGGTCCTCAAAAGTCGTGCCCTCGAGTGTCGGGGTGCCCAAATGTCGGGTACTTAAGTTCGGGGTCCTCAAATGTCAAAATCCCCAAATGTCCAGAGCCAAACAAATCACAATAAAAGAAAAAATTTTGAATATTTTTTTTTGCCCATGTCATAATGGAAATTGAAATTTTAACACGTTTTCCAACGGAACTATGTTCTTAAGGATTTCTATTTCTATTACTAAACATTAAGCAAAGTAAATTTTCTTGAAATTTCCGATTTTACTTTTGTAAGCTATCACCAAGAATTAAGCATTTTATTTTAATAAGAATGTTAATATAATTATACAGCTTTAATTTAAAATAGTCAAACTATTAATCTTTAAGAATTTACAAATTCCCATTAACCTTTTGTTTTCTTAAGAAAAATTCGCTGTTTTAATGGATAAACCAAAGGACAAAGAAATACCGGTGTATGCTTTAAATGAAAAAGTAAGACGAAAAAATCATTTTTTGTTTTGTTTTTAATTTCCTTTATTTTTTATAATTCATGGGGTTTTTCAATTTCAGTCCCCGTTTATGTGGCAAATGCTTGGTGTTAATCATTGGGCCATCAAAGTTTATGGCATTGGTTGGGACTTCAAAAATCATAAATAAATAAATGAAATAAAACAAATAAAATCAGGGTTGCCATTTGTTCTTATTTTCTAAGATTTGTTCTTATTTAGAGGGGTCGAATCTAAGAAATGTTTTTATTTCAGCCTTATGTTCTTATTTTGTTCTTATTTCTTACTCTGACATAAAAAATAAGAAAATTTTATTTATTTTTTTTTTTTTTGATAATTTTTTGAAGCGATTTATTAATATTTTAGAAATTTTTTTGAGGCGGCACTTGTCGGCACCGCCGGACACTCAAACTTTTTATATTGACCATTTTTGGAGAAAATCTCTTAAAAATTCAATCAAATTTTCAGAAATTTCCACGGTAGCGCCTATCGCACCACCGGTACCCCATTCGTTAAGGTTTTCTCATTAAATATCTCAAAAACTGGTTCTTTTTTATGTATGATCTGTTGCCAAAAAAACAAATTTTCAAAAACATCAAATTCAGTTTGGAGCAAACACGTTTAGTGCTTTATAACTTCTCTCAAAAGCAACGAAATTAAATAAGTTTGGTATCATTCAAAAGCTCTATAGATTCTCGAAATAAAATGCAATTATTTTACAAAATTTCATTCAGTTTCAAGAAAGTTATGATCAAAAAAGTTGAAAAAATTGAGTTTTTTTGCACTTTCATAGAATATTTTTTAATGAAATTTTTGAATCTTAGCATACTAATAGCAAACTTGAGGGCCCTTTTAAATGATACCAAACTTCTTTAATTTGATTGCTTTTGAGAGAAGCATGACGATTCGTCCAGACGACGATTCGTCCGGCAATGATTCGTCCGCCCATCCAAAAAAGTGACAAAAACATAAAATTATTTTAAATTTTTGTAGTTTTTCTTTTGGCATTTTTATTAGTTACCATTTTAGCTTATGTCGAATGTTAAAAAATTAAATAGTTTTATGTTTTTGGCTCATGGCTACCCGACATTTGGGAATTTAACACTTACAAATAAGTGTCGGGTCCCCAAATGTCAAATCCCCAAATGTCGCACCACGCGGCTCATACAATTGATTTTGTTGAATAAAATGCTATTCAAAGCGGCTACCGGTCCGAGTGCCGAATAGAACAAAAGAAATTCTGAGTTCCGAATGGCACAAAAAAAAACAAAATGGCTTTTGTTTAAAAAATGAAAACATAAAAGCCTAGACCTAGTCGAGCTTAAGCCTTTGCCAAAGTTCAGACCTAAACTAAGCCTTAATTATAGAGTAGTGTCAGTTTAAAAAAAAGCATTCGGAACTCTGCCCTTTCGGCACTCGGACATTATTTACACTATTCGGCACTCGGAATTTCGACACTCGGAGCGGAAGCGATTCAAAGCTTTGGAAGCGTATTTTAAAAAATGTTTTTATTTTTGACCCCAAATCCTTTTTTTTTTTGATGAGCGATGTTCTTAGTTCGGGAAATTTTATCTGACAACTCTGAATAAAATATATATTTCATTAAAGAAAACAAAATAATTTTGATAATTATTAAATAATTCTTGTCTAGAATTTCATTTTGCATCGGATAGTGGCATTCGTATTGGTAGCAAAATACGGTTACAAGAGAACAGTGAATATGAAATGTAATTTTTTGCTTTAAATAAATTAATGAAAATGGAGAGTCATTTTTTATTTAAATAAAATTGAAAATTCATAAATTATTTATAGCTATTAGGTCCGAGGTCATCATAAGCACAAAAAACTTGCTTGTATTGGTTTGCTGACACAGTTGTGAGTATGTATTCCAATTACTTTGAATTCTGCAAAGTTACTTTGGCATAAAGCCCTGCCCTCCTGCAAAAATTGGTTTTTTTTTTTTATTGGTGCAAAAGTAATTGTGCAAAAGTTACTCAAATAATTGGAAAACTCTCAGCTTAATGAACAAAATATATTCGAGCAAAATTCATGTTTTTTTTGGGCTTACAAACAAGGACCTTAGCTCCAAATTTAATGAAATTCAAATTTAGCACCCTTGATTTGATCGCATACACAAAGAAGAGTCTATGGGAAGTGCAAAAAATTTTTGATGAATTCAATGATTTTTACATGGAAAATGAGCAACTGAAAAATGGCAAATATACCATCAACAAATATGAATTGAGAGAAAATAATTGCATACATTTTTCCAATGAATTTGAGAAGAAGCTGCGTGAAGGCACTAAACCCTTAAAGGTGAGGGAGGACATATGCAATCCATTACTGTAACAAGAATTTTTGTACTCATAGTATCCCTATAATGCCTGACGGTTACAGTAAGATGAATTCTAGCACAACAAGAAATCGTTTGACAAAACAATAATTAAAAATGTGTACCAAATTCAGAGAAGAATGCTGCGTCCAAGAATGCTCAAACAACCAATCGTCAACAATTTGTCCAAAGCTTTGCCAGACACTTTATTGGAAAAAATGTTTCCTGCTGGCCAAATTACACACAGAATGAATGGCAAATGACGTGCCTAAAAAAGTGTCAATGTGGCAATAATTAAATTTAATTAAATTAATTATTATAAAGCAAGAAATCCTAAAATTTCAAAATGTATTTAAAAATTAAAAATTTTCCCGGTTGCGCCTATCGGCAGCACCGAACTTCCTTCTCCCATTCTTAAAGTTTTCTCAAAGATCACAAAAAATTTAGCATTTTTTGTGCAAAAAAAATCTGTTATTCAATACACTCAGATTTTAAGAAAAATTTGGGGGACTTACCGAAAACCGGGAACTCCGGTTTAAACCCGGCCGTGTATAACCCTTAGAAACAATTTATCCAGATAACATTTTTTTGTGTGGAAATGGCTCTTTTTAACATGCAATTATTTTCTGTCAATAGTATTGATTTGGAAAATGTTTTAAATTTTAAATAATATAAAATCAAATTAATTTAATTAAATTTAATTATTGCCAATTTAGACCTTTATTTAGGTTCGCCCCATTTAGACTTTTTTAGACAAAAAACGGTTTAAAAGCTTTTACCGGAGACTTTTTTGATTTTTAGATCGTTTTCAGCACCTAAGAGACCCTTCAAAAAATGAGCTTGTTTGTTTTTGGCTCTGGAACTTTTGATCCTTATTTTACGAAACGATTGTTGCATATTCTTGGATGTCTTTTTCCAAAACCCGAAAGGGTAATTTTGAACCAATTTTATTTCTTCAGATTTTTTGGCGTCTGTAAATTGTTTGACACTATGTTTTTTTTTTGTGAATTATGGAATTAAGAATGTAAAGAACTTTTGTGTAAATTGAAAAACGAAAAAACCGGAAAATAATTATTTTTCCGAAGTAAAATTGGTCAAATCTTAGGTATTCAAGAAAAATTGTTTTTTTTTTTTTTGCATTATGTTGCGTATAAAAATTGAACAAAAATTTTATCAATTTCTTTGTTATTTTTAATTTAATACGCCTTTCGGCATCACCCGGCTTAACATTCGCTTTATTTTCTTTATAAAAATAATGAAAAATTCTTACACTAAAAAATTAATGAAAAATGCGTAATAGAAAAACATCATTTATTTTTTAAGTTTGAAAAGAATTTTAAATGATTTCTTTGAAATTTTGAATCGTTATTCCATGTTTACTATTTCATTCTTCTTGGCATTCATTTTTTCTTCCTACTGTTCGTCATCCCAATTGCGGAGGATACTGTATGGACAATACCGTCCACCAATCCGCCAATTGCTCCCGCCGGGTATTGATTAGGTGACAACATTTGACTGACGAATCAAATAATATAGCTCATTTGGAATAATGCAGTTTAGAATTCACGAATACTAACTGCCCTGGTCTAACTACCTAAATTTAATGTTTTATTAAAAATACTTTGGCTGATTTTGGGAATTTTGTTGTAATGGATTGAGAAGATTTTGCTGCTGTTGTTGTTGTCCAACAGCAGAAGCAATAGGCGACAACGGAACATTGGGCATGAATGGGTTCGGTTGACGTGCAAATGCATTCATTCCTGGGCCTAGGAAAATTTTAAATTTTTTTAATTTGTAAAATTTTAAATTTTTTAAATTTGTAAAATTTTAAATTTTTTTAAATTTGTAAAATTTTAAATTTTTCAACGCCATACCGCGCATAAAATTCGCAAATCTTGGAAAATTTTGGTTGAACAACGGCGTTGATTGTGCACCTCCTTGTCCATTCAATGAACTCGCAAACTGTTGAATGGCTCCAACTACAGACGCCATTAACTACAACAGATTATCTATACAGTATAATAGACGGGAAACGGTATAACAACATTAAGCCAGGTGAATGTACCGTTTGGAGATTCTGTTGTACAGTCGGGTCTAAGCCGGAATAAGCACTGTAAAGCTGCTTGTATAATTGCGGATTTTGTGTTTGCAGTTGACTTAGAAAGGGTTGATCCGAGGAATACGGTGTGTTGATCAGCGACTGTAAATCGGTTGGGCTCAAATTGTACAGAAGACGAGAGAAACCCGGATCGAGGTAGGAGGTGCTATACGGTGGCACATAATTGTACAAACAATTTGTCTGAATAAATTAAATATAAGGTATTTACATTAACACATTTGTTTGGTATTTTATTAATTTCTTAATATATTTGATACCTTATTGACAAAACTAAAAATATATTAAAATTTTTAATCGTGAAAGCTAGAAATTGGGTAATAAATAAATTAAAAATTTACTATAATTAAAAGGAATAAAAAGGAACGGTCGTCAAAATTAAAGTCAGCTCAGCATTTATTGACATAAAAAAGTGAATATAAAACCAGTATTAAATGTATTTATTTTTTTAATTTAAGTTAAAAAATTGCATTATATTAAAAAAATTATTAAAAGTGAAATTCAAATTCAAAAAAAAATGATGAATTTGGCAAATATAAAGTTACAATATAATTTTATTTATTTTAAGAATTTACAAAAAAATCAGTTAAAAAATACTTACTTCAGGATAATATCCATAACCATACCCATTGCCATTTGAGGACCAATAGCCGTTATATGAATTTGGTCCATATTTCTTATTAGTATTATCATTGTAATTATAATCGCCACCATAATTATAATTATTGTTATTATAATCTTGCCCATCATCATATTGTGCAAGGATTAGGGCTTCCAGAAAACAGAATAATACAAAAAATTTTAGTAAAAAATGAAAGAATTCCATAATAAAAAATAAGTTTAAAAATTAAATAATAAAAAAATTTATATAGCAATTTTTTGGCGATGAATTAAGTTAATGTTGTGTGAAAAGCTTTAAATTTTCATATTGTCATTCGAAATTTTAAATGCAAAAAGGTGATCAAATAAAAGTCAGTTTTACAAAAAAAGAATTTGGAAATGATTCTGTTCACGAAATAAAAAATACAAATATTTATAATTTAGTAGTTTTTTAATTTAAATGAATGTTAGACAAATTTATTCGGAAAAAGTTATAAGTTTTCAAATGTAAAAAAGTGAGAAAAAAAACTAATTGACATTTTACAATTTGAATAAAAATTTTGTCTTTATTTTTTATTTATATTTTTATTGAAAAATGAATATACAAATCAACATTTAATTAATTGAACCCGGAGACAAATTTCAATAATAATTGGTGAACTGCCCAAGGTTCGAGACCACAACATTCTCGAACCCTAACTGTGGCAAACTAAAAAAAATTTAATTTTTTGGAGGATTTTCTCTTTGAATTTTTTTTATTTGTTTTTAGGTATTATTTAAAATAATTTTTTTTTTTTTTTGAAAACTCAATCTGGAGGAAGTTGCTTCAATAATTTTTAAAAATGTAATTTCTCATTTTTCCATTCCTTTTTCCAGTCCCCTTTCTTTGCCTACTCCTCCTCGCAGCAGTAGTGAAGCTGAATATCGTGTTCAAAACAATATGCTTATCGTAATTTGCTTGGGGTCACTATTCCCGGGTCCAAAAAGTGGGGAGCCAAAAATGTGTTCAGGGATATTTCTTCTTCAAAAAGTGATCTAAGAACAAATTGATTGTCGTCAATCTGAGTGGTAAAAAAAATTAAAAAAAAAGCAAATGTGTGCAAAATTGTTAAAATGCCAAATGAACGCATAAATAATTGACTTCTAAATACATGTATCAGACAGAAAAACTTTCAAAAGCATGTGCAGAATTAATTTTTCGAATAAACAAATCGCCACACAGTTTTGCCGATAAATGTTCACATTTAGCAAGAAATTTTATACAAAATTTTGCTGAATTCATTAGAAAACTTCAATCATATGTCCACTTTTTTTCGCATCACTTTGCCCACCATTATATAAAGCGTTCAAATTTGTTGTAATAAACATATTATTGGCGGCCAAAATATAAGTCATTCCCCCCCCCCTCTCCATATTTGCCCCGTGCCCACAGAAGCAGAACGTATAATTTTTAAGGAAAATTAAGCCCAAAAACTGACCTACCACCAGTAGATTTGCAACTTTTTTTTTTAGTAATGGCTCAAGCCATGCAATCCTTCTTCCCGTTTTTCTTAATTGCCTTCATTATTGTTACCGCCACCGCATCGGTGGAGACAAATGCCACTGACGCGGATTATGGGGAGAGCAAAGCCAGCGAAGAACAAATGGCGGTAGAGTCTTTACCGTATTTATTGTATCGGTAGATTATTTACCGGTATATCTACCTTTTTTTGAATTAGGAACTGAAAAAGCAATTTCAGTATCAACAACGTGTGATACAATTGCAGAAAGCACAAGATTATGTGGATGAGTTGAACGAAGCGCAGAAATATTGGACAGTCAGTTAAATAAAAATTTTAATTTTGAAATTTTTAATTTGAAATTTTCATTTTTATTGCCCAAATGCCCCATTTGCTTTATTTTTTGTTCAAAGGCAGTAGTCCATGAGCCTTTTGTCCTTATGGACAAGGGACAACGTCTAAATATGATGGGAGGAATGCGCTCTGATAATCGGACATTAAACCCGCACAACCAAACGCAGAAGCAAAAGGCAAAGCAAAAAGAAAAAAAAATATTTAAATATAAGTTTCAGGAAAACCAAAACCAATGGAGACAGGTAAAAATGGTATATGAGCGACCGAGAAGTTAAGGAAAATTAAAGACATTAGCTAAATTAAGAAAACTTTTCTAGGACATCCCATTTTGATTTTAGTTCGGCGGGGGCAGGACACATTGTTTTTGTCCACTGCCATAAGCCCAATAAAAATCCGTGCTGGGTAGTTTCATAAAAACCGCCACAATTGGCGTTTCATAACCCGCCAATGTATAAAATTTTCGAGAAAAACTCTTCATAACTTTGCTTAAAAGCAACCAAATTAAACAGCCTTGGTATGTTCCGATAACCATTGGTTAGCTTTATTAGTCATCCAAATTTCAAAAAATTCATTTTTATTGTAATAAATAGAATCACATTTTTTGAAACTTGGTAGACTAATAGAGCTAACCAATGGTTATCGGGCCACACCAAGATTGTTAAATTAGGTTGTGTTTAGGCAAAGTTATGAAGAGTTGTTGTCGAAAAATCTGTAAAATGGCGGAATTTTTTGAAACGCCTAAGATGGCGGTTTTTATGAAACAACAACCTAACACCATAAAAATCCAGTGCTGAAGTGCAGAGATTGTAATTTCAAAATTTTCCAAAATCCTCTTAAAAATTTTCAAAAATCGATTTAAAATTAAGGACTTTAATACATCCGATCTTCCGATCAATTTTGACACGCGCGAAGAGTGGCCAGAATGTGCGGATTTCATTGGGATGGTACCTGACCAAGGTAGGAAGAAGCAGTGAATGTAAACTGTTATTATTTGTCATTTTCATATGTTTTCGAACATAAATTTTTATTAGCTGAACCAAATTTTTTGACATTTCCCGTCCCGGTTCCCGTTTCCCGGTAAAAATCATTTCCCGCACAGCCCTAGTAGTTAAGTAAAGAAAAAAGTTATTCGCACACGCACAAAAATGGCCCCGCACGAAAACGTTCCCCACCAGGGTGGCACGCGACCGCGTCAAATTTCATCCGCGATACGCTATCCGCGACCGCAAGGATTTATTGTCCGCGATTCCCGACCGCGGAAAATTTTTAGCACGATCCGCGACGAGGGATTTGTTGATCCGCGCCCCCACTCTGGTCCCCCCAGTTCCCACCCTATAATTCACTGCCCTAATCATATGCCGCCGAAAGTTGGATTTGAGATGGTGAATGGGCGAAATTTAGGCATTTACATAAAAAATTGCAGCCCAATACCTACACAAACTAAAAAAAACAATGGTAAATAGGCGATTTTTTTGTTTGTCCCATCATCACAGGTAATTGTAGTTCATCGTCTGCTGTTTCCGCTGCATCGGTTCTCACTGATCGAATTTGCATTGAACGACTCAAAAAAGGCATGCGCACATATACCAATGATTCGTCTTGGTACGCATCCGCCCAAGACACATAGGATTCGTATAACTGTACAATGGACATACCAAGTAAAATAAAAATATTTTTTTCCCAATTTGTAATTCAATAAATTATTTTATTTATTCTAACAGGCAAATGCAGCTTCGGCATTACGCCCTTTCTTATATGGGAATGGTACGCTAAGACGGGCGTCGTCACCGGAACAAATTACTCAACAGGCTTAGGCTGCAAGCCATACATTATGCCCCCATTATTCACAAATTTGCCAGGGAAAGGCGCATATTGCCAAAAAGCATGCAACACGAATTCGGCGGAAGAATATAGGAAGGGCAAAGTGATTAGTAAGTGCTCCAATAAAATTAGATAAGCAAAAGTACCGACTTTCTTAACAAATAAGGTTCAACATCATGGTTATATTTTACTTTATGAGCCCATTCGACGTATAAGAGTCCAATGCACTTTATGAGTCCAGCACCTAACCATCCTTGGTTTCATGGACCATAACTTCCCTATACTTACATTCTTGGTATCATTCGACATTGAAGTCTCAGGAATCAAATAGTACATGAAAAGGTACCCGGACATTTGCGCCGACACATTTGCGCCATTAACATTTGCGCCGACACATTTGCGCCGACACATTTGCACCGACAACATTTGCGCCAAAATATTTGCGCCAAAACATTTGCGCCAACATTTTTGCGCCAGTAACATTTGCGCCGATAAAGCAAATTTTTAAAAAATCAGTAAGCATGAATTTTTATATACATTCTAAAGCTTTTATTAGAAAAACGGCTTGCTCAAGGCCCAACAATGAGCGCTTCATCAAAGTAAGCAAAGTTAGCCACACTCATATTAGTCAACCCAATAAAAGCTTTAGAATAATGCATATAAAAAATTCATGCTTACTGGTTTTTTAAAAATTGGCTTTATCGGCGCAAATGTTACTGGCGCAAAAATGTAGGCGCAAAATGTGTTGGCGCAAATGTGTCGGCGCAAAAGTAGCAGTTCCCATGAAAATTTCGAAAATTTTTCCGTCAAAAAAATATAAATGAAAAAAAGCGAAAAATTGTTCAATGAAACCAAGGATAGTCAGTTGATTGGACTCATAAAGTGCAATAAAGCCCAAAAATTTTCCGTTGGCGCATTAGGCAATCATGAATATACTTTTTTTCTTATCATCTTACAAAACTTGGACAAAATGAAGTATTTTGGGAGAAATATATTAGTAAAAGTGCCTAAGTATAAAAAAACTTTCCCCACCTGCACCAAAGTGCACCTCAGGTTATTAAAGCCAGACAAAAGGAAAATGCAGCCCAAGAAAAACCCAAATCTTTTTTTTTTTTTTCCCACCCTCTCCCAGCCAAATAAGGGTTTTCGAAAAAGGCTCTGACATATTTAGCCAAGCATTTAAATTAAACAATAATGCCAGAACTGAAAGACGCGCCGACGAGTTGGGCTGGAAAGGACGAGCATCGGGAAGAGGACATGATGCGCGAGATAATGACCAACGGGCCCATCCAAGTTGTAGCTGATGTGCATGAGGATATTAACTATTACCGCTTTAGCAACAGCACACGAACCGATGTTTATAAGGTAAGATGGATTAATTATAAGCTAATAGAGGGCGACAGATTTATATGCATCAAAAATGAGTTGAGATTTTAGAGGGCATAGAAAAATGCCAAAATATGTTTAAAACAATAATAATAATAATAATAACTTGCTATGCGCTAACGCAGTTCAAAAAATATACATTCCAATATAAATTCTCTCTAATGATTAGAGGGCGGATTTGTATGCAAATGCATATATTTTTTTTTTTTTTGCTATATTTTTTTTGTTGTTGCTAATATGCAATGGTCTAATAAGCACGAAAAACGTATTTTTAACTTTGAAGCTTCTAGGATGCATTTTTTTGTGCTTATTTTGGGATTTGGTGCATACTGCATATTCGACACCCCCCAAGAATTAATTTTTGCAAATTTCGAAAAAAGTATCCCAAAAAATAAGGTTTGAATTTTTTGAGAAAATTTTTAGCAAGTTTTGAAAAAAAAAAATTTTTCCAAAATAGGGCCAACTGCGTCTGAGCCAAGTTTAGAACCTCATAACTTTTTTCTAACCTGATCAATTTTTTCAAATTTGGTATCATTCGAAAGCTCTTCAAGGGCTCTATTAGTTGCAAAAATCAAAAAAATGCTAATCTATAAAAAAGTTCTAAATCAAAATTCACAAAAATTCTGACTTTTTTGTGTAACTTTTTGGCGAATTAGTAAATCGCTTAACAATGGCGCAATAAAAGCTTTAAAAGACGTAGCGTATTAGAATGATACCAATTTGAAAAAATTGATCAAGTTAGTAAAAAGTTATGAAGTTTTTAAGTTGGCTCAGACGCAGTTGGCCCCTACCGGCCTGAAATGTATATCTTTTGTCAGTGTGAGAAAAAAATATTGAGCTTTTTAAATTATTTTGATAAAAATTGCTCCAAAATTCGTGCATATTTTGCCATTTTGAGCATATTTTACGATTTTTATGCCTATTTGTGCATACCGTATTTCTTCTAATAGAAGACCCGGGTCTTATATTGTTCAACCCTCCTCAAAAGGGGTCTTATAATGGAGGGGGGTCTTCTATTAGAGGAAATACGGTATTTTAGCATTTTTCATGCATATTTTATGCGCATATTTGGCTTTTTTTCGTGCATATTAATCCGGTTCCTACTAATGATAGAGAGATCTATTTTAATCATTTCTTTCTCAGCATACCGCCATCAATTTTACGCAACTAATTGAAGTAACTCACACCTGAATAAAACAGATCTGATGTTAATTAATACCTCCGTTTTTTTAGCATAAAGAAAACGGGGATAGAGTTCATGCCATGAAATTAATCGGATGGGGAGAGGATACAACGGAAAGTGGCGAGGTGGTCAAATATTGGCTCGGCGTCAACTCATGGGGCACTAGGTAATTAATTATTCGTTAAAATTTAATACCTTTTACCTAAGGAATTTTAATTTTAGTTGGGGACTGAACGGAATGTTCAAATGGAACAGAGGGATCGATGAATGTGGCATTGAGTCAAAGTTCATAGGCTTTGGCACTCCCGATGTTTGAGAAGAGCTGCCGGATTTTGAATTTTCTTCAAATTCGCCGTCGAAAATTACTAATGTTTAGAGACCGGATTTTTATGCACAAAATTAATCAAAAAGAGCCAAAAAATAATGAAAGCAAAAAATGGAGACAAAGAAAATAAGAAATTAAAAAAAATCATTGTTTAGAACATTTACTTTTCAAATTGTTTAAAAGGCAATTCGCAGATTCATACTTTATCAAAAAGGACAAGCCTCAAAGTCCTGTCTCTACTAACGATGATATACAGTAATTGATAAAAACGAACTTTTGGAGAGTTAAATGCATAATGGCTAATTATACATCTTTAAAAACAATAAATCCGAATTTATTAATTGCGTTTAAAAAATTTACTAATTTTCGAAAACTTTTTGATCAAGTTTTAAGAAAAAATTGCCAAAAACCTTTTCATTTTTCATGCTCTCGGACGATACCAAGTTTGTTAAATTTGGTCGCTTTTCAGCAAAGTTAGGACGAATTATGTTCGGTAAACCAGTAAAAAATGGCGGAATTACGAAATGCCCATAGTGGCGGAATTTACGAATCGACCCACTACGGTTCAATACTCGAAGCAGAGCATGCGGACTTGACCCGCCCCTCACCCAGAATCCTGCTGCTTATTCAGTATCCTGCAGATACGCAAGGATTCTGGCACCTTAACGGTGTCATAGCAAAAACTGAGTTCAGATTCGTGATTAGCGATCAAATAATCCCAGAAAAAAGTGAAAATTTTCATGAATTTTTATGAAAATTTCTTTAGCGACCTTTATTTTCTAATTAAAATTATTTTTATTTAGTTATTTTTTTAAATAATTTACACTGTTGATCATCAGCAGGTAATAATATAGTGAGAAAACTAATGAAATTTGATGGAACAATGCATTTCAATGGACAACGAATTTGTAAAGTAAAACATATCTAAAAATCTATTTTCATCCAAATAACCAAATATTGTTTTGGCTTGCTTTAATTTGTTGAAAATTGTTAAAAAAATATCTACATTAATAAAAGTTTATTTAATTTTATTTGGCCTTTCAAGGAAGTCCGTCCTAGCTGGTCGCTAATTGGATTCTCGCTTTCAGGGGGCAATCATCGCGATATTTGGCATCATATTCTATTTATCTGCCATTTTAGTGACAATTAGAACAAAGCGGGTAATTATGGTGTTAATAAATATATCATAAACATAAATTAGGCGCTTCATGGCACCGCAAATTACCCCTTGGCCCTTTGCTTCTTTTTTAAAATTCTTTATCAATCTGGTGAGAAAGAAAATGAAAAAACAATTTCAAAAGTTGGCGGATGCGCAAATTTTTTTTTTTCCTTTTTTATATTAAAATTAAAATGTATTCATTTCGGCAACAGGTTTAAGGATAGCGTAATTCATTTAAAAGACATTTGCATTTTCACACAGGGGAGAAGCGAATCAAGGTGAATATGGAAAGGGAAAAGTTGAACATTATAATAAAAATTATCAAATATTTAAACATTTGAGAATTAGGCATTATTTTGAATTGGGAGAATTTAATAATTTTAATAATATTAAAAAAATAAAATAATTATTTCTTTAAAAAACTGGGTGTTATATTGGCAAAACCTTTATTTATTTATTTTTATACAAAATTATTTTATCAACGCACGCGTTTTCATGGTTGGTTTATGTTCCCATTTAGGGTTTCATTTAGATCAAAAATGTTGCAATTTCGGAATGGATAAATATATTCACATACAAAAATAGTTCTAAGCTGGGAGGTTAACTACTTACAAAATAAGCACGCACAAGAATAAAACATTTAATTATTGGAATACAAAAAAAGATTTCATTAAATTGGCAGCAGGTGGATTGGTGAAACAAATATTATTTGGCTTTTTATGATAAAATTTCGTTACATTTACATAATAAAAATTTTTTCCATAAATAAATATGGTTAAAATTATTTTAAATTGGTGGCACAACCAACTAATTATCTTTTGCGCTTATCCATTGCCTCCGTAAATAATTGGTGCGGCAAATTTAAGGATTATTGTTAAGCAACAAAAATTTTAATAGGTACTAGCATTAAGTTAGCAGGTGAAATTCGCGATAGAATTATTTGTCGAATGATTTTTAAGTTATGTTGATGATTGGCACATTATTAGTTAATTAGTTTTCTTTATTTAAATGAACAAATGTAATACAATGATAAAACACCAATTGGCAACTTTCATTTAAGCTATTCTTCAATTGAATATTTATTTATTTAATTTTCAACTATTATTTGCCTTTAATAATGAATGATCTAAACAATAATACGGTAACCCATTACTGTGCATATTTACTGTATATTGCTTTTTAGTTTTATTTGACGTTCAAAGATGCAAACCCAAGCTGGTCTCTAATGGGGATCGCCTTCCTTGGAGCAATCACTGTGACATTTGCAATCATCTTCAATTCGTCTGTCATCTTAGTGACCATTCGAACAAAGTGGGTAATTAAAGCCTTAATGATACAAAGTTAATTATAGGTCACTTCATGGCACCGCTAATTACCTTTTGGCACTTTGTTCCTTCTTTGAAATGCTACATGAGCTTGGCAATTTACTGTTTATTTACAATGCTTTTTCAGGACAGAATTTCATAGAGTTACGTTTGGCATCAAAAATATTATTTTTTCCCTAGTTCGGATATGGTATACTTTTGATTTGGGTGCACGACGATTGAGTGACGGCGATTGTTAGTCAGCGCTGGGTCCTTGACCAGGCAGCAAAAATTGATTGGCAAGTTGCCACATTTTTGCGCAGACCTGATATGGACCTGCGGATCAGCACGCCAAAAAATCTGTTGCAGTACTTGGTTAACCAGTACAATAAGCAGCAGGCACGGAGAGTGCTGGCGATTGAGTGACGGCGATTGAGTGCGGTGTTGATTGAGTGCGGGCGATTGAGTGACGACGATTGAGTGCCGGTTGGAAAAGTGACAATTGAGTGCCAAAATAATTTAAGTTTGGATAGAATGTAAAAAACAAATAGGGTACAAAACCAATTGACCTTAACGAATCATCTTTAAACTAACAACAATTTGTTCATAATAAAATAACAAAAAGGGAAATGATTAAATAAACAAAATATTATAATTGTATGAAGTTCCTTTTAAAAATTCAATATTGCGCCCGACTTGTTTGGCAATTCCGCCAACACCGGCGTCGGCACATTTTGAATTGTGCGCTCCCTGATGACGGCGGGCGATTCCATGGTTTCTTCTGCCCTTCGTTTTACAGCCGTCTTAAGTCGTGCAGCTTCAATAGAGCTGCGCTTTGGGCAAACGTATGCTGATTACTCGTCTTCAGAACATTGTCGTTCAGACTGGAGTGGAGCCGAGCTAGGCATTTCACATCTTTGATGCTGAACTTCTCGCAGCGCCAAAATTTGATAGCACCATCCGCATTCATCTTTTTGTAGATGTATAAATAACCATCATGAAGTATTCTTGTCGACCCTTTTCGGATTTAACATTATTCATTCTGTTGCTTAAACAATAAAAAAAGATTAATTTTTTTATTCAGAAAATATCGGAATAAGGCTACTCAAAGTAAAATTTATAAGCACAATACAATTAATTATTTTGGCACTCAATGTCACTCTTCCAACCGGCACTCAATCGCCGTCACTCAATCGCCCGCACTCAATTAACACCGCACTCAATCGCCGTCACTCAATCGTCCTGCTCCCTTTGATTTATATAAAGAATAGCTTGGCAAACATAAAGATTATTGGTCTTAAAAATAAAAACAAAATTTTTTAATTTTAAGAATACATTTTTAAGATTAGTTTGAGGCGCTGAGCACGAATCAGACTTTCTTTTTGACAAATTCTGAACACCGAACCCGAATTCGAACGTTTAAATTTTTCAATTTCTTGCAAATATTCGGTTATGTAGCAGTCTAAATGGCGCACCCACGAAATGTCGATTCCATGAAATGTCGACTAAGCCAAAAATCCACGAAATGTCGACTCAGCCAAAAATCCACGAAATGTCGACTCCACGAAATGTCGACTCCATAAAATGTCGACTCGGCCAAAAACCGAATACTTTCGATTAATTTAATCCCCGCAAGGTTCGATGTTCGAAATAGATGTCTAATTGAGTTCGAAAAAAATCGGAGTGACTTTTTGAACATAAGTTTTGGGTGAGTCGACAAAAAGTCGAGTCGACATTTCGTGGAATTTTGACTGAGTCGACATTTCGTGGATTTTTAGCTTAGTCGACATTTCGTGGATTTCTGGCTTAGTCGACATTTCGTGGAATCGACATTTCGTGGAGTCGACATTTCGTGGAGTCGACATTTCGTGGATTTCTGGCTTAGTCGACATTTCGTGGAATCGACATTTCGTGGAGTCGACATTTCGTGGAGTCGACATTTCGTGGAGTCGACATTTCGTGGAGTCGACATTTCGTGGGGAGGCGGTCTAAATAAATACATGGAATCAAATTTGATTCGGAATTTCGTTGGCCCCATCACTGGTGCCTATACAAACTACGTGAATATTTTTGAAGAACATGAAAAGAAGTTCAAGGCGATGTCTGGGACTAGGCGCGCAAATACATAACCAAATCGTTGCCAGAAACTGAAATTTAAATGTTCGAATTCAGTTTGGGGTTCAGAATTGTCACGAAAGAATGTCTGATTTGTGCTCAGCGCCTCAAACCACCCCTAGAAATGTGTTTTTAGAATTATAAAAAACAAATTTTTGGGACCAATAATCTTTATGATTGCCTAATAGCTTATCAATGTCTTTTTTTTTTTCTAATAATATAATCAGGTGGAGTTTTTGTTTCAATTTTTTTCACTGGCATTGACCGACTGCTTGCAAATGTTTTCCCGAAGATGTAAAAAAGTCTTACATAAAAAAAATTCTAAATTTATTAATTTGAAGACATAATTGTATTAAAATTCGACTGTATTTGGCAATTGTAACAATTATTTCTGTTCTGTTTGGCTTCTTGGCCGCTCTTTTACGTTATCGAGAAGCACAACATTTCGGCGATCTGCTTGTCACTGGTTCTTACGTGGATTTATTCAAGGTTTTCAGAAATAAGGCCTGAGAAAATTATGTATTTAATTTTCTAAGAAAATTTTTGTTTTAGAGTGCATCACCCTTAGATCCCGTAGTTATTTTGCTCTTGATAATGACCTGCATCGTTTATTTGATTGTTGGAATTTCGATAAGAATCAAAGCTGCAGGTGGGGTTATTTATCTATACATATTAAAAATATATTCTGAAATCTATGTGTCTGGAATTGAACCCGAGAAAGTATCTTGAGTTGCTAGGGGTTCATTTTCGGTTTTGAAACTCCTAGTCATGTTTTGAGTTTGGCTATACCCCGTTTCGATTTTAAAGAAAAAAAACTGAAATTGTGTAAAATCAAAATCGAGGAAATCGAAACGGCCCAAAATCGAAACGGGGTGACCCCTCAAATCTTTCATAGGTTTGCCGTCAGCTGACCAAATCAATCGTCGCACCTTTCGAGCTCTTTTTTGCATCATCGCAGTGAATATCGGCGGGTATTTTATTTGTTTATTTTATTTGTCTTTGATCAAACCGTCAATTTCGTCTCCGATCACTGCTTGGTTTTTCCATGTATTCGTATCATTTCCACTAATCATTGGTGCAGCATCAAATGGGCCTATTTTGTACTTTACAAGGTCAGTTAACGTGCATGTGATTTACGACATATTTAATATACCATATTTCCTCGGTGCTAGTGCATTTCCTAAAAAGTGCCACCCAAGCGCGTTTCCTAAATAGGCCATTTTTATGAATTTTTTTGAAAAAACTGGTCATAACTTTGCTCAAATGCAACAAAATTACACAATCTTGGTATGGTCCGATAGCTATTGGTTAGCTCTATTAGCCATCCAAATTTCGAAAAATATCATTAAATTTTGCGAAAAATATAGACCAAAAAATGAATTTTGTGGTTATAACTTACTTAAAATTTAATGATTCTTTTTGAAATTTGGTTGGCTAATAGAGCTAACTAATAGCTATCGGGCCATACCAAGATTGTGTAATTTTGTTGCATTTGAGCAAAGTTATGACCAGTTTTTTCAAAAAAATTCATAAAAATGGCCTATTTAGGAAACGCGCTTGGGTGGCACTTTTTAGGAAATGCACCAGCACGTATTTCCTCTAATAAGAGAACCGGTGGTTTTATTTCCAATCACCTTCAAGGGAGTGCTTCAATTAGAAGGGGTGCTTCTGTAGAGGAAATACGGTGCATATCAGGGATGCCGCCGATCTCAGATTTGAAAAATCGGAAAACCGGAATTCCGATGCCCAAAATTTTATTTTTCGAAAATTTTTATTTGTTTTTGAGAACATTAATTCCGATTTTTTTCCGATTTTTCCCCAAAAATATGGGAAATCGGAAATCGGCGGCATCCCTGGTGCATATGTTTTTGTTATTTTCCATTGTTCGTTTAGATATTAGAAATATTCAACAGGGTATTTTCACCTTTATATGTCATATATTTTAGTACAGACTATCGTCATGCATTTGAAAAGGAATTTTCCTTTTTGGTCAAGCAAAATTCAATGCAAATTCAACAGGTGACACCACTTAAGCAAAATTGGGCAACTCATTGTTAAGAACATGCTGCAGAAAAAATGGAAGTCGGACGAGATTTTTTAGATTAAAAATTTGGTTCAAATTGCACTTATTAAATTTGTTCGTCAAAAAAATTTATTTTTATTCAAATTAGTCGGTTTTACCAGGATTCACACCACATTAAAGTGATCTTTACTGGCAGTTAACGTCGTATTCTTATAAAATTTTTTCATCAATGACAAAAAGTTATGAATTTTAGTAAATTTTTTTGTTAATAGTCTGTTTGTCAGGGAGTTCATTTTAATATCAAAGTGCATGCCTGGTGAAAAATTTGTCGTTTTCAAGGACGCCTAAAAGAGCAATTGTCACGGACGCACTCTTAGAAATTTTAAGACCACAATGAACAAAGCAAATTACCGGTATTTTAATAAAATTACTTTTGTATACCCTTATTAATTTTCTAGGGATTTATTTGGCGTTTTAAATTAACAAAATTATGTATTTGTATCATTTTTAAAATCACTTGACTCCAAAAAATCGAATACTTAGCATTGCCAGAACAGGGAATAATGCAGCAAGACATATACCAGAACAAATAATGACCCAACCAGAAAACTAACTAGAAGTAGCTTAACCAGGATACAACTAGAACAAAAACAACCCAACTAGAATATAACCAAAACAAAAATAACCCAATTAGAAATAATCTGAACAAATAATAACCTAACCAGAACAAGACCAAACCAACTCTTAAAAAAGTTACAACTTTAAGAACACAAAAAAGTCAGAATTATTGTATATTTTGGTTCATAACTTTCTTATAGGTGGGTAATTTTTTTTAATTTTTAGAGCCCTAATAGAGTCCATAAGCCTTCGAAAGACACTAAGTTTAAAAAATTTGGTTGACTAGGAAAAAAGTTATGGCGCCCGAAAGGTGGCTGGCGTCGAATCGTGAGCGCCGAATTGTAGTGTACCGTAATAACACAACCAACCAGAAGAAGAACAATCAACTAGAATATAACCAGGACAGAGAAACAACAACCAGAAATGAAACCAGAACAAAGAATAAGAAATATTAGCAGAAGAAGAATTAAAATTGAACAGGGATTAGCCCAAAAGAAATACAACCATAGCTGTTTGTTAAATCCACCATACTCTACAGATTTCCAAACACAATTTATCATAACTTTTCTTAAAAGCACTTGAATTGCGAACGAGCCAAACCTAATTTTTTTTTTAACTAATCCTGTTTTTCAAAAAAAGTACGACTAGTTTTTTTGAAAACCTAACCTTAGTTCTTATAATTTATCCATAAAAAAAAATTGAAACGGGGTGTTCTCCCTGTTAATCGAAACTGGGCCAATCTAACGGTTTAGCTGATATTGTGCAAACGAGGGATGCCGCCGATTTCCGATTTTCCGATTTCCGATGTTTTTGGGGTCGGAATTCCGATTTTTCGATTTCCGAGAAAAATTTGGGGCATCGGAATTCCGATTTCTGATATTTTTGGGGAAAAATCGGAAAAAAATCTGAATTAATTTTCTCAAAAATAAATAAAAATTTTCGAAAAATGAGAAGTTTTTGGTCAAAAAAAAATTAATAAAAAAAAATTAGTAATTTTGTAGAAAAAAAATTTCCGATTTCCGATTTTCCGATTTCCGATGATTTTTGGACCGGAATTCCGATTTTCCGATTTCCGAGAAAATTTTGGGCATCGGAATTCCGGTTTACCGAATTCCGATTTTTCAAATCTGAGATCGGCGGCATCCCTGGTGCAAACCCGGAATTATGAGTCACACTTTGGTATTTTGAAATTATGAATCATATTTTTGTATTTCTTTAATAGGAAGTACTCAAATGAGCTTAAAAATTTGGGAAAATGCCAAAATATGCATATGGAATACCGTCTAGAAGCTTCAAACCAAGCTAAAAACATGCTTTTCGTGCGTTTTTCACCCCCCGAAACCTTATACATAGTTATTTTTTTTTCAAAAAATTCTTCTTTTTTAGTAAACTTTTTAAAATTTTTTTGTTTCAATGAGTTAATGATCGCCTTTTTTAACAAAACTTTGCTTTTTATAAAAATTCGGTCAAAAGGCAGGAATAACTGAAATTCTTTTCATTAGCTGCTTAATTTGGTGGCGGAATTGTTTGGTGGCATTCCTTTTTTTCACTCCTCATTATTTTGGGGTGTATAAAGTGTGTTTTGTCGTTGAAAATCTTAAGCCAATTTTCAGTTTTTCCCTTCTCTCAATTTTTGTAAGAAATATGAAAAAAGCGATAAATGCCATTTTTACTGAATTTTCGACTAACTTTTGTCATAACTTTTCTCAGAAGCAACCAACTTAGACAATCTTTGTATCGTTCGATATCTCTTACTAATTTCTTTTAGCTTAATAAATTCAAAGAATTATAAAATTTCTTAAGAATTATGGCATCAACCATTGGCTGCTAAATTTGGTGGCGAAATTATTTGGCGTATAAAAAAGTCACACAAATTTATGCACTTTATAATTAATGAGGATATAAATATTTTACTATGGAAACTTAAATTTATTGGCATTCCTTTTTCTCACGTCTCATTATTTTGGAGTGTATAAAAGTAAGTTTTGCTGTTGAAAACCTCAAACCAATTTTGAGTTTTTTTTCCCTTCTCTCATGACAATGGTGGCGCATTTAACTGACGAACGGGGCGGCGCAATCTCCATCATCCTATTATAATAGTCAAATGTGTGTTTATAAATTTTAGTTCCTTTTTGTGTGCCCATAATGAACAGTATAAACAACAGTACGGTAAATCATTACTGTACCTATTAATTATTTCTAATGTTGATTTTTTAGTTTTATTTGACTTTCAAAGATGCAAAACCAATCGGTTTTCTAATTGGCTGTGCGCTTCCATTGGCAATTATCACAATAATTGGAATTGTATTCAATTTGTCTGTCATTTTTGTGACCATTCGGACAAAGTGAGTAATTAATGTGCTAAAAGGATCCATGACATTTATATACCATGTTCCTTAATTAGGTCAAATTTATTTATCATGTTTCCCAAATTAGGTCACTCCATGGCACCGTCAATTACCTTTTGGCACTTTGCTCCTTTTTTGAAATTCTTTATCAATCAGGAAATTTCCTGTTTATGTACAATGCATTTTCAGGACAGAATTTCATTGAATTTAAATTGGCCGCAAAAATATTATTTATTCCATCGTTGGGTATAGGTAAATATTAAATTATACAATACCAATTCAACTTTTTATGATGTTTTAATATTTTTAATCAGGTGGAATTGTTGCTTCATTGCTTTTCACTGGTATTGACCGACTGATTGGAATTGTTTTCTCAGAAATGTGAAAATTCTTTTTAATATGGTATGTCTAATACAGTAATTAATTTACGTTTTTATAGACATGATCGCCTTAAAAAAGGAGTGTATTTGACTACCGTAACAACAGTTTCTGTTATGTTTGGTTCCATTTCTTCTGTTTTACGATACCAAAAGACATATAAATATGATGTGTTGATGGTCATTGGAGCCTATCAGGATTTTTTTAAAGTTTTTCCCTGTATGGCATTTAAAAATTAAAATTAAAAAATTTCAGAATCCAGCTCTTATTGATAAAATAACTTTGTTGCTCATCATATTGAATTGCATCATTTATTTGTTTGTTGGCATTGCAATAAAAACGCAATCAAGAGGTGAATTATTCATATTATGATTTCACTAAATGATTTTTATTTCATTATTATATAATAATTTATTTTTTTGGCTTTGATTAACATTATAAATACTTGGCTATTTGCAGGTTTGCCGTCCGCTAGTCAAATCAGTCGTCGCATTTTTCGTGCCCTTTTTTGCATCATCGCAGTGAATATCGGTGGCTATTGCATCGGCTTTATCTATTATGTGCTG
Source organism: Heterodera filipjevi (assembly GCA_039877585.1). Classification (NCBI taxonomy): domain Eukaryota; kingdom Metazoa; phylum Nematoda; class Chromadorea; order Rhabditida; family Heteroderidae; genus Heterodera; species Heterodera filipjevi. Next base: position 1,778,790 of record JBDPZO010000005.1, on the reverse strand, counting down.
ATCAGACATTCAATTCTGTCACCGTTCACTGTTTGGAATTTGAATATATTCGCAGCAATTTTAGTGAGCATTGGTGCGGCATCAAATGGGCCTATTTTGTACATTACAAGGTAACAGAATTAAATAAGTGTTTCATTTGACATTTAAATACTTGATATTCAGCATTGATTATTGCCAGGCATTTAAAAAGCAATTTCAATTTTGTTGACGCGAAATGCAATTCAAAATCAACAAGTAATGCCACTTCAGCAAAATTGGGCCATTAATTGCTAAGAATAATGCAGAAACAAATTTTCTAATAATTATTATCGCTGTTATTCATTTATTTGTTCATGAGTAACACCACTTAGCTAGACTTAACTTTAATGAAGATTGAATGGTATTGACGTACTGACAGCCAGATTAATTTTTCGTGGATTTGCTATAGAATAATCTCAGACGAAAAAATTGAAATAGAATAAGCCCAAAATGCAAAATCTGTAACTAAAAGAACCCAAATTTGCAACAAAAAAAAACGCGTTTTTTTTAACCGCCTTTTTTGCCGCCTTTTTGCGGCCTTTTTGGTGGCTGTCGCCGCTTTTTCGATGTACTGATATCGACACCCTGACTGATATAAATGATCAGCTCTAAATCGGTGTCTGAGTTGACGATTACTTCAATAGCGCGTTTCGTAAATGTGCCAAAATGAAGGCCAGCCATGAAAACTGGCACCATGCGCGTTTCGTAAAAAAGCCACCACCCCTTTCGCGGATTTAAAAAAAAACTAACTATGAATTTATTTTAAGGAATTGCCCGAACTTATTGTAAATACAGTCAAATGTAAAATAATTTTAAAACCAAAAAATCATTCAGAATTTCCAAATGTCTAGAAATTGTGGGTAGTCTGTCAAAAAACTCAAGGTTCTTAGTCTGGAAAAAAAATTCCTGTGCACTCTTTCTAATGGTTTATTTTTTCTTTGAGAATTTTTTCAACACCCTTAGATATTTTTCACGAACTTATCCCGGTATCTAGCCATTTTCGAGTTTTCTGAATCCTATTAAGAATGATCTGATCGAGTTGGTTTAGTTACCTTTTCGATCACCATCGAATTTTAAAATAACAAGAATTTGCTCAAATTATATAATTATTCTTGGAACAGTATAAGACACAGTTAATTAATAAGCAGGTGAAGTGTCGAGGTTGTAACAAATGAAATTTTTTTTTTTTGAAAGCACCTGCTATGTTTCGGTCCAAATTGTTTACTACTAAATTTATAGAACTAAATTTTTCATTAACAAAATTAGACAGTTATCTCAATTTAAAAAAATCAGACCACACTTTCAATACTAGGCCAAGAAACATTTTTTTTGTTTTAGGTGCTCTATAAAAAAAAAAGTATTAAGAATTATTTTCTTCTTTTTGCATTTTCATTATAACTGACATGGACAACAATGATACGGTAATTCATTAATAAATAAATCCTTATTTAAAGAATGAACTATTGCCATTTGCAGTTTTATTTGGCATTTAAAGATGCTAAACACAGTTTGTCTCTCATAATTTGTGCATTGACAATGGCAATAAGCTCGACAGTTGGAATTGTGCTCAATTTTTCTGTGATTCTTGTCACAATTAGAACAAAGTAATCAAAATATTTCCTAATTTATTTAAATCTTTTTTTTTTTTTTAATTTTTGGTCCCTCCATGGCACAGTCAATTACCTTTTGGCACTTTGTTCCTTTTTCGAATTGCTTTACCAGCTTGGTCATTTTCTGTTTGTGTACACCGCATTGTCTGGAAAGAATTTCATAGACTGTCGTTTGGCCATAAAAATATTACTTATTCCTTCGGTGGGCTTTGGTAATTTCTTCTTTTTTTTTAAAATTATTATTATACCTTCAAAATTTTACCATTATGTGTTATTTTGTTAAAATTTTTCACTTGTTTTAATTAGGTGCAATTGTTGTTTCTATACTTTTCACTGGCATTGACCGACTGATTGGAATTGTTTTCGCTGAAATGTTAAACATTTTTACAAAACTTATATAAATTCATAAGACTATCTTTTATATTTTATAGACAGAATAAACTTAAAATACGAATCTATTTGACAATTGTAACAATTATTTCTGTCCTCTTTGGCTTTTTTGCGTCTCTTTCACGTTACCAAGAAGCACAACAGTACCATTGTTTGATGGTCACTGGTTGTTATGTGGATTTTTACAAGGTTCTCAAACTTGCTTTTCATGAATATATTCACATATAAATATATAATATATATATATATTATAATATATATCAAAGTAATATATAGTATATATTTATAACCATGTCATGGCAATTCGTACAATTTTAAATGGGTGCGGCCATAACTTTTTTTTAGTAGGCCAAATTATTCAAACTTGATATCATTCGAATACTCTACATGTTTAGAAGCGATGATTAAGCAAAAGTTAAGCGATTAAGCATCTCAAAAAAAGTTATAATTTATAAATTACGAAAAAGTCTGCTTTTGTGAATTTTAATATTCTTTAAATTCTAACTTTTTGGTGAGATGACTTAATCGCTTAGCTTCTGCTTAATCATCGCTTCTAAACATGAAGAGCATTGGAATGATACCAAGATTAAAGAATCTGCTTGACTTAAAAAAAGGTTATGGCCATACCCATTAAATTTTTACTACTGCCTTTGACCCATTTATAATATCATTTATAAATCATTATTATTTCTAATCCATTTTAGCACCCATCCCTTTTTGATACAATCAGCTTTTTGCTCTTTTTCACGACATACATCATTTATTTATTTATTGGAATTGCGATAAGAATACAAACAAAAGGTGAATATTGTATTTAATTTATCTTTTTTTACTGGAATATTAAATTTGATACAAATTAATACTAATCTTTATTTTTTTAAATATTATGATTTTATTTTTTCTAGGTTTACCGTCCGCTGAATTGATTAATCGTAGAACGTTTCGGTCACTTATTTGCATTATCTCCATGAATATAGGAGGCTATTTGATCAGCATAGGCTATTTTCTTCTGATCGAACCGTCCATTTCCTCTCCGATCACTGCTTGGTTTAGTCAATTTGCCACCTCAGTTCCATTGATGATTGGTTCAGCAACAAATGGGCCAATTTTGTATTTTACAAGGTCAGTTTGGCAAAAAATATTTTTATAGTTTATAATTTGCCAGTCAAGATTCTCAAATTTATAATAGCCTATTCGACTCAATTGTTCATTTTTTGAATATTTATTTATTTATATACATAAAAACTGGTTCGGGTCGGGGCGGCCAAAAATGTTCGTGTCGAATTTCGGGTGACCCGGAATTCCTCAGTAAGATAAACCGTCAATAGTAAAATATTTTAAATGTTTAATTTTAATTGTTAACTGTATGAAATATTGTTTTTTTTTAGCACAGACTATCGTCACGCATTTGAAAAGCAATTTTCATTTTTGTTAAAGCGAAATTCAATTCAAAATCAACAAGTGATACCGCTTCAACAAAATTGGGCCATTCATTGCTAAGAATAATGCACAAAGATTTGTTTTTTTTTCATTCATTCAAATCCACTTTATTTTTTGTCGTATAAATTTAAAGGGAATTGTAGGTAGCGCTGATAGAGATGCTCAAGACTCAGCACAGGACAATTTGAAAATTTATGCGTTATTTAATACAAAATTTTTCAAAATTATCCTATTTTATATGATAAGGTACCCAAAGTAAACATATCACATGCAATTTTGGTACCATTTGAAAGTCAATGAAGAAATCGATTAGTTCCTCAAAAATCACAAAAAATTACTGCTCTATAAAAAAGTTATATAAATCAAATCTCACAAGAATTCTGACTTTTTTTTTTCGTATGTTGCAAATTTGAAACCTTTTTGGCCAATTATTAAATCGCTTAACAATGTCTTAATGAAAGCTTCAAAATACGTATGAGCATTCGAATGATACCAAAATTGGCGGTTTCGTTAGGTTTCGATTAGCTCCGTTTCGCTAATCAGTTTCAGTTCGGTTACCCGAAACGACCGGTTTATGTTTTAAAGTGCCATAAGGTAAAACGGTCGGCGCCAAACTGGCCGGTTCTCATCCTAATGCCAGTTTTGGGTTCGGTTCAGTTAATTCAGTTTCAAAGACTTTTTGAAACCGACCACCCTACTCTTCACGTCCTTGTAAAAATTTTTTTTTTTATTTGTAAAAACATCTGTTCCGTTTCAAAATTGTCGAATCTATTCATGCATTCCGAAACTATTTGCTATCTAAATATTTTAAATAAAATTTAATGCCTATGGCAACAGAGGCTAATTACTTAATTGAATCAATCAAACGCTTTCTTTTTGTCAAATTAAATTAATTTATTTAATAAAATTTCTGTATTATAAAATTCACGATATAAAGTATCGAAAATTTTGTAGGTGCTTTAAAGAAATAATTTCGAATGACATTTTTACATTAAATTCAATGAAAAGTTAAAAAGGCAAATTTCTTTAAATTAATCGGTGAATTTTGTGACGGAAATATTTGTCGCATGAATTGAATTACAATAGGTATACACAAATTCTATTAGTTTTTTTAAATAAAATTTGATTCCAATTTCACTAAAGAAACACGAATTTATTATTACCATTCCTCCTTTGTCACGCAATATATTTTTTAAAAAGCATATGCAATTTGGAATTTTTCCCGTTTTCTCATTTGTTTGGTTGAGTTTCAATGTTAAAGGACTTGTTGGCACATTAAATAAATACTTATTAAGATTTAATTGATTTAACTTTTAAGGAAAAATTTAAATAAATTTATTGATTTTGTTCCTCTTTCTGTCTTTACAATGATGAACGACTTAAACAACAATACGGTAATCCATTACGGTACCTACTTTATCATTTCTAAATTTTTAGTTTTATTTGACGTTCAAAGATGCAAAACCAAGCTGGTTTCTCATTGGTTGCGCGTTTCCATTGGCAATTATTGCAACAGTTGGACTTGTATTCAACTTAGCTGTCATTTTTGTGACCATTCGGACAAAGTGGCTAATTGAATATTTTAATTAATTAATAAACACTCTCCTTCATTTACATTAATTAGGTCACTAAATGGCACAGTGAATTACCTTTTGGCACTTTGCTCTTTTTTTGAAATGCTTCATCTGTCAGGAACGTTTCTCTTCGTATACAACGCATTTTCAAGACAAAATTTCATTGAGTATCATTTAGCAGCAAATATTTTGTTTATTCCTTCTTTGGGTATAGGTAAGTATCGAAATACATTAATTTATATTAATTGTTTATTTTTTATCAGGAGGAATTGTTGCTGCAATGTTTTTCACTGGCATTGATCGACTGATTGGAATTATTTTCTCTGAAATGTAAGTAAATATTTATAATATTATATATATAATATATAAAATAAATTATTAGTCAACTTTTCTTTTTTAGGCATAATGGTCTTAAAAAACGTGTGTATTTGACAATTGTAACAACAATTTCTGTTCTGTTTGGTTTCATTTCCACTGTTTCACGATACCAAGAAAGACATAAATATGATGGGTTGATGATCAGTGGAAGCTACCAGGACTTTTTCAAGGTTTTGCATAGTTTGCCATTTACAAAAAAAATCAACAAAAAAAAAAGAAAAAAAAGAAAGTTAATTCAGAGTACGGCCCTTATTGATAAAATAACTTTGTTGCTCATCATGTTGACCTGCATCATTTATTTAGTTCTAGGAATTGCAATCAAAATGATATCAAGAGGTGAATTTTATTAGTTCTTTGCGTTTGGACTATTAAAATTGATTTTTAATTAAAATAAATTAATTTTTTTGGCTTTGATTAACAAATAAAAATACATTTTTTGGCTATAATTTTTTGCAGGTTTACCTTCCGCTAGTCAAATCAGTCGTCGCATTTTTCGTGCCCTTTTTTGCATCATCGCAGTGAATGTCGGTGGCTATTGCATTGGCTTTTTCTATTTTGTGCTGATCAAACAATTGATTTTGTCTCCGTTCACTGTTTGGAGTTTGAACTTGTTGACAGCAATTATAGTGAACATTGGTGCGGCATCAAATGGGCCAATTTTGTATGTTATAAGGTCAGTTTGGAAGTTTTACGCTATTTATACACATATACGTATATATATATATATACTAAATTACGAAATTAGAAATCATATTTATAAGTGCCTCTTAGAGCCGGGAACAGGACCAGATCCCAACGGATTTTCCCGGGATCTTAATCCTGACCCGAGTGTTTTTGGAAAAATTGGCCGGATCCGGAGTCCGGAAAAAACAACTTTTAATTCCGGAATCTTATCTAGCGCAATTCCCGAAATAATCGCGCAGTTTAATTTAAGCTATAGAAAGTTTTATAATTTTTGTTACTTTTTATATTGTTTTTTGTTTTGTTTTTTTAAAAATCTGGAATCCTGGTTGGTATCACGGCCCAAAATTTGGAAACCGGATCTTCTGGGCTCTAGTGTCTATATGCGAGCAGGAATGTTTCAGTTCAGAAAAAATGTCGGGTCAGTTGTGGATTTGGCCGTAAATGTTCGGGTTGGGGTCCGGGCTGACAAAAATGTCGGGTTAGTTGTGGATTTGGCCGTAAATGTTCGGGTTGGGGTCCGGGCTGACAAAAATGTCGGGTCGGGGCGGCCAAAAAATTCGGGTCAAATTTCGGGTGAACCGGACAATCCCTGATCTTCAGAAAGATAAACATCATTAGTAAAATATTTTAAATATATGTTTTTTAGCACAGACTATCGTCAAGCTTTTGAAAAGGAATTTTTATTTTTGGCCAAGCGAAATTCAATTCAAAATCAACAAGTGATACCGCTTCAGCAAAATTGGGCAACAACACATTGCTAAGAATATTATGCTGCGAAGACGCATTAAAGAGGATCTTTAGAATGGAATATTTATGCTTTTCACCCAATTTTTGTATTTTATTTTTTGAATTTTCAAAATTCTTTTGAAAAAACGATGTGTATGCTTTTGCTTTTCGTATAAATGTTTCCCTTTTTTGATTGTGGCACAATGTTGAAATTATAAAGACGAAAAGTTAGTATAACATTTTTTTTAGAATAATGACTTTTTCGAAATGCTTTGGGGAAAGACCCTATATAAAATTAAATTGAAAATTTCCTGTGGTGTAGAGGATTTGAACCCAAGCAAAAAATTGGACAAACAGTACTTCTACCACCACACCGTCACCATCGCTTGGATAGATTAATAAAAAAAATATATTTTAATATATTTTTCCTCTTAAATTTCCTTTTCAAACCATCATGTTATTGTGCTCAGATCCCCATTCTTACCAGTGCTTATTTTTATAAATGATTTTTTGACCCTAAATAAGGCCAATCAAATTTTTTTTGAAAAAATAAAAATTAATAATAAATCACAATAATTTATTATTGTCTATATTTTTTAATTTGCGCCTGCCCATTTGCGCCTGCCCATTTGCGCCTGACTTTGTGTCTCACATTTGCGTCTGCACATTTGCGCCTGCACATTTGCGCCTGCACTTTTGCGCCTGCACTTTTGCGTCTGCACTTTAGGGCGCAAATGTTTTGGCGCAAAAGTCGCAGTTCCATTTTAAGACATATTTTGAACTTATTCGGATTAATAGGGCAAATGAAAAGGGTTTTCGTACATATTTTATGCGCATATCTGGCTTTTTTTGTGCATATAAATAATGCCGTTAGTTAATACAACCAATAAAAGAAAGGACCATATACAAGATTTGTAAGAAAAACAAATGTTTTTTTAATTAAAATTTGATAATTTACCAAAACCGAAAACTGGGGGGGGGGGGGCGCGGGGGAGGCTTAGGCGAAGCCGAACCCGAGTTTTTGGGCAAAAAGCCCAACCAAAGCTGGGGGTTGGGCAAACACCGAACCCGGATTTTTTGGCGAAATCCCGAAATCCAAAAACTGAATATTGGGTAAAACCCAAACAAAAGCTGTTTTGGGTAAAAAAAGAAATCAGACTTGGGGGCGTAAAACTGAAAGTCGGAGTTCATTGTCTCACAGCACCGCCGGCCACCTTCTACCTTTGTTTTTCTCAAAATTTATCTCAAAAATTCACTTAAAATTCGTAAAAAGTTACAAAATATGCTCACAAATCCTCACAAATTGACTATTTTTGATGCAGGTATTTAATTACAAAAAGGTTAACATTCAAAAGAAAGACCCACTCCCCCAAACAAAAAAAAAACATTACATTTTATAAGAAAAAAATAAGAGAAGAGAACACACAGGAATATGAGGGATGAGAAAATGAAAAACAAACAGAGATAAAAATGAATATTTAGGAAATTCCCTTCAATACATATAATATTTCTTTTGTTTATCCTCAGAGTAAGAAATAAGAACAAAATAAGAACAGAAGGCTGAAATAAGAACATTTCTTAGAAATAAGAACATTTTAATTTCTAAGATTCGACCCTTCCAAATAAGAACAAATCTTAGAAATAAGAACACCTGGGAACCTTGAATTCAAAGCATAAGAAATAGTTATAACGATTTTCCATTGTAAGTGATACCGTAACAAAAAGGGGTGGACAATAATTTTTCATTTCCGATTCATACACCCTCCCCTTCTTCTCCTCTTCCCATTGGTTTTCCAAATGGAAGCGGGGGCATTCCTTTCCAGATGGGAAAGTAATGGGATCGGTAGGCCGTTGGTCGACCAGTTAGTCAATCAGTCACTTACTCGGGCAGTTAGTCAATCGGGACTGGGATTTCTCTTTTTTCCCTTCCAACAACGTCGGAAAAAACAAAAATCCTTTTTCTCCCCTTAAGGTAGGAGGCTTTTCACACCCCCTTTCCTTAGTCAGGCATTCCTCTTCCCTTTCAATCTCCTCACGGCATTCTTCCCACCCGGTCCTTACGAATCTGGTAGGCATTTCTCTTCCTGCCCTAAGGGGCAACGTCTTTTGGCCAATTAAGTAACATTCACAGACGGACATAAATCAACCTTCACATTTCCAATTTCGATCACTTTTTTCATTCCGAACATATTTTGCTCCAAATAAACAATTTATACACCTTTAAATTGGATTGGGGAGGGAAAAGGTAAAACAAAAAAAGGGCAATTTTCCCCTTAAACATTTTCCCCGGCCGGGCACCTCCCACATTTCTTGTAATACCGGATGGTTGCTTGAATTTGGCAACCTGTCCATCGCCCTCTGGGGGTTTTTTCTCTTTACTTCTCTCTCCCCCCCCCCCCCCCTCAAAATTTCTCTTGCATTTCGTTTGTTCGGTCCAGTTCACTGGACTTTAACATCTTCTCCCCCCCCCCCTTTTTCCGTTTCTCTCATCGCTAGTGATTGTCTCTCATTAGAGTCGGTGGGTTCACAGTCTACCTTTACCAGCGACACTGCCATTGCTTTTGCGACATCTCTCCCTTTGCTTCCGCTGATCTTCGCCCCCCGTTCCCTTCGCCATATCTGGTGGTCTTTTCACCATCTCCCTCCCCTTTTTCTCTCCATTCTCCACTAGCACACGTCGCTTCGTCTTCTCCCTGTGCCTCTTGCTACGACGTTAAAAAAAAGATGCAATAAAGGTCATTACTAGAGGTGCGCCGTGACTGATAAAACCCGTGAAGCGTGAACCGTGACCGTGACCGTGAATTGACCCCGTGAACCGTGACCGTGACCGTGAATTGACCCCGTGAACCGTGACCGTGACCGTGAATTGACCCCGTGAACCTTGACCGTGACCGTGATAGAAAAAACCCGTGAAATTCACGGTAACCGTGACCGTGAATCGTGAATTTTTTTTTAATTTAATTTTTTTTTTTAATTTTTTTAAATTTAAAATCTGTGTTTTTAATAATTTTTTTTTATTACTTTTTTAGGGATAAATTGAATCGGTGGGGGGTCTACTGGGCCCAACCAATTTAGAAAAAGTTCCTTGACCGTGAAGTTTTTAAAATTTTATTTTATTTAAAAATCAATTTTTGCCAAAGTCATAATTGAACTGAAGAAATAATTGCTACTTCGCATGTTCACTTGTAAAAGTTGATCGTTTTGGTTTATAGACTTCTCCCAATTTCGAAAAAGTTCTTTCACTTTCGACACTGCTTGGTGGAGGGCACAAAAATTTGGGGACAAGTTTTCGAATTGTCGGAAATTGCGTATTTTCCTTCCAATAAAGCAGCGGATCCGAGGCAAGGGGCTGCAAAGTCGACTAAATTTGGAAATATAAAGATTTAGAAAGGCTCCTTTAACATTATAACCTGAAGATAAGCCATAACTTCATCGCAAATTTTATTTGTTTGAGAATCAGCCAATCCAATTGACTGAGTAGCTCCAATAAATGATTCCAACAAATTAAGGGAGTCACTGTTTATTTTTGGTTGTTCGGAATCAGATCCACGCCGAGATGGGTTCATTGCCATTTCAACAGTTTCAAGCAACAGCATTTCATTTTGAACTCGTTCATTCGCAGAAAAAATGTTAGGATTATTTTTAAAACGAGGGTCAACAAGGGTGGCCAGACGCAAAAAGTTTAATATATATAAAAACAAAAGATTTGACAGATAAATATACATTTTAGATTGATGTTCTCTCATCCGGCTGTCTAAGCCATCCTTGATGACATTTTTTAAGCAAAAAACGGGGTCATTCGCATCAATTTCTCCATCATTCGCACGGAGAAAATTTTGAACACATTTGTACACCGGGATAACAGAAGAAACCGATTCATTACGTCGTGACAGTTGATTAGTGAATGTCATAAATGGCTTTAAAACCTAAATATGTGATTAAAGAAAACTAATTTAAAGACAAATATTACTTGACAAACATTTTTAACAAGTCAAAATCAGGTAATGAAAGATCATTATACTCCTCGGTAACAAGAATAAGTGGTCGGCGTTGCTCGTACAAACGTTCCAACATAATGTAACTTGAGTTCCACCTTGTTCAAACATCCTATATAAAAGGATAAAAACACATGAAAATGAATACAAAAATAAGTGATACCTGTAACAAAACATTTGAAGCCATGCCAAGTGTCTTTTGTTGCTCATTAAATGATTTTCGAAAATTGGCACTGCGATTGTAATAAGCTACAACATTTCTGGCTTTTTGCAACAATTCACATACAGAGTTGACGCCCTTTTTCGGATGATCAATCGCGTCACGAACGGCCAAAAAAAAATTGTTAAATTTTCTTTGTTTTGTCTTTTACCAATTGAATTTTGTGGATCATACAGTCAAAATGTTCATAGCCAAGCGATTCAATCCCAGAAATCATTGAAGACTGTGCATCTCTTAGCACCAAATGAACCTTACTGTTCTCAATTCCAAATTGATTTAACAAATGACTAAATGAATTGGCGATATTTTGTCCTGTATGTGCAGTGTCAAATGGTTCTGTTGCAAGCACATAAAAATGGCGGACCATTGATTCGTCAATAAAATGAACTGTCAAACTAGAAAGCAATTCAACTCATTAATATAAAAAAAACCTCAAAAAACTGTTTCTTTTTCTTTTATTCGACCATATATCAGTTGTGAAAGAAAAATTGTTTATGTTCTTCATCAATTTCTTGATGCCAGCAAAAACTTGGGTATATTTTTCTTCCATTTTATGAGTGAAAAAATCTCTTTTTTCAAGTGATAACTAAAGTTTTAAATTACCATTTTTCATTTTTTGCTTTACTTACTTTGGGCAGACTGCTAACATGAAATCAGAAAATCCATTTTGCTCCGTAAAACTCAAAGGCTGGCAACTCATACAAATAAAGCGCAAAAGCATGTCGTCAATTTTTCCAGGAGTAGCTTTTTCCATTTTTTTGCCCTGTAATTAAATGGAAGATGAAAGAAAAGATAAATTCATTACATCAAATTCTTCAATGCGAAGTTGTTTGGGTGATGGTCGGTGCAACAAAATTTGCTTGGTTTTTGTCGATTTTGCTTTTTCATATTTTTTGAACATTGTATTGTGTGTACTTTTTAAATGCCGTAACATACTGCCTGTCGACCCGTCTTTTCGTGCCATTTTTTTTGAACAAATACGACATTTGGCATCAATTTGCCCTTTTAGATAAGAAAAATAGTGTTTGAGTGATGCTGCTGGTTCTGTTTTTTCCAAATTGTTTTCTTGTGCAACAATTTGTTCCTCCGCTTCAACTTCTTTTTCAGCGACAACGTTAAAGATCGAATCATTAAAAACTTCATCTTCAAAATCCATATTTCCTGAAAACAATGAATTAAAATTTTTAGGTTCGGTAAAAATTAGAATTAGCCGAAGTAATAAGCAATTAAGTTTGCATAACAAATAAAACATTATGCCAAAAAATTAACTTTATAAGTCTACTATTCCTGGAATTAAAGATGGTCGCAAATTCTCATTTTATCTAGTGTAAATTTTTCACGGAAAACCCGTGAATAGACCCCGTGAACCGTGACCGTGACCGTGACAGAAAAAACCCGTGAAATTCACGGTAACCGTGACCGTGACCGTGAATCACGACGCACCTCTAGTCATTACAAAAAAAGTGCTAATGATCAATACTAAAAAGGGCAATAATGGTCAATACAAAAAAAGGGGCAAAATGGTCATGACAGAAAAAAGTGAAATAATTACAAATGTAATTCGCGTACAAAGATTAATTATTTAAATTTCAACTATTTTGGGATTTTCTGCTGTGTAATAGGCATTTTCAGTTCTTAAATATTTCAGTTATTACTTTTTATGTATAAAAGTTAAGAAGTCCTATTCTAAATTATCATTTACTGAAGAATGTATATGTAATAAGACAAAAAGAGATAACATTTATTAGATATTGATTGATAAACGGTTTACAAACTAAGACGAAATTTACTTAGAAAAATATTAATAAATTAAATTTGATAAATAAGGAATAATGAAATGTGAAAATTAGTGACTGAATAAATTGATTAATGAATTATTATATTTTAGCATTCAAAAATTTAGATGGTAAACTACCGACTTTTAATCTTATGCTAATACCTCGTATTTGATACAGAAAATAGTAATAAAAAAAATTAATCAATATGTGTTTTCTGTTTTACCGAAGATTACCAAGTTCGATTATGCAGGACCACTAAGCTGAGCCAAAAATGGAGGCCAATCAACTTGTTACGCAAAACTGCTTTATAAGAATGCTACGAATGAGCGCATTTCCTCCAAGTGTTTCCAGTGTTTTCTTTAAAAAAATTTGCTTAAATTATTGCAAAAGTATACCAAAAGAAAGTTACGAATTAATAGAGTAAAAAATTTATTTATATAATGTTTTTTTTCGAATGCAATAATATAACGAATTTGGTAGCATTTTTAGCCCACGACTCAACTGTTCGTCATTAATCTAAAAATTTTTAACGAAGAAAGTCAGCCAGTTCCCGGAGGCCAATCCTATGACGGATTGTTTTTTTTGTAAGCTAATTATACCAAGATGGACACCATGATGCCGTTTTTGACAAAATATTATGTTTAATAACATTCGATGATGTCAAAAAAGACACTGCAATCGAAATCAGTAAAGAAAATCAATTTAATGAGGCAATGAATGCTGTTGATAATAGGACGGTTTGCAAATTGATGCATTGCTCTTTTCTATTTTTACATCATTTGAAAGAGTTCCTCACTTTTTTTGCCCTTGCAAAAAGTTTATGCTTAAAAAAAACTGCCAGAAATTTTTGGCTTTTGCCCAAAAATTGTAACCCTAATAATTAGCGGGGTACACCAAGACAAATTTCATTCAATTGATACTTTTTTTCTTTTTGGCGTGGAATTTCCGGTATTGACAAATGCGCACATCAAATTTAATTACATGTTCATTTAGAAATTGGCAAAAAGAAAATTGGTCCGTAAAAAGGTAAATTGAATTGCGAACAAGCCATTTTATTGGGTAACATTAAAATATTCAGTGTACATATTCCGACTAATAGTTTAAAATTTAAATTTTCTTACATAATTTCATAATGACTGACAATAATTTGAATACGGTAAAGCGTTACTATATTTTTTTGTTGTTGTTGTTATAATTTGATGAGCTTTTTTCAGTTCTATTTGACGTTCAAGGATGTAAACCCAAGCTGGTTTCTCATTGGATGCGCTCTCTCATTTGGCATCATTTCGACAGTTGGAATTATTTTCAATTCAGCTGTTATTTTTGTGACAATTCGAACAAAGTGAGTAAGTAATTAAGGTGCTAAAGGTATCCATGACATTTATGTACCATGTTCCTTAATTAGGTCAAATTTATTTATCATGTTTCCCAAATTAGGTCACTCCATGGCACCGTCAATTACCTTTTGGCACTTTGCTCCTTTTTTGAAATACTTCACCAATCAGGGAATTTCCTGTTTATGTACAACGCATTTTCTGGACAGAATTTTATTGAATTTAAATTGGCAGCAAAAATATTATTTGTTCCGTCGTTGGGTTATGGTAAATTTGTAAATTTTTTTATCACATTTTTTTATTTGTGTAATTAGGTGGAATTGTTGCTTCAATGTTTTTCACTGGTGTTGACCGACTGATTGGAATTGTTTTCTCAGAAATGTGAAAAAATTACCTTTAATAGGGTATATATCAGGGATGTGCCGAGCCGGACAAAATCCGATTCTGATTAAATCACCGTTTCCGATTATGGCCAAAAATCCGATACGATTAAAAACCCGGTTCCTATTATGGCCAAAAATCGATTAATTTCGATTTCGATTTTTCCCAAAAATGGTTTTTTTTTCTTCAAAAAACTTTTTCAAACTCAAATTCATTGATTATGAGATTGTAATGCCGAAAGAAAAGATTTTCAACGTTCTCAGGCAGTAAACGTCTTCCGGATAAGGGAGGGCGAAACTAAGTAAAGGACCCGAAACGAAATTCGAAACGCAAAAAACCTGAAATTTTCGAAGCGAAACGTCGAAATGATTATAATTTTCGCTCTACGATTTTTAGGCTATTCTCTAAGGGTGAGGTGGTGCCGATAGGCGTCACCGGGGGAATTTTTGAAAATTTTAATGTGATTTGTTAATAGATTTTAACCAAAAAATGGTCCGTTTTTGAGAATTTGTTAAGTTAAATTTCGAAGAAACCTATGGTAAAAGTATTGTTTATTAAGAAATTAAACGAAAATATTCGCTTCAGAAAATTTTTTTTTATTATTTTCATTTTTTCTCGCTACAAGATTTTCTTTCGCATTCTTAGAGGCGTAATAATCGGATTTTCCGATTATGGCCAAAACCCCGATGAATTCCAATTCCGATTCGGCACATCCCTGGTATATATAATTACAGTAATTAATAATTTATGTTTTTATAGACACGATCGTCTACAAATTGGACTGTATTTGGCAATTGTTACAACAATTTCTGTTCTATTTGGTTTCATTTCCTATTTTTCCCAATATCAAAATGCACAACAGTACGATCATATACTGATCACTGGTTGTTATGTGGATTTTTTTAAGGTTTTTCAACCCATAGGGCTTGGCAACAAGAAATTTTTTTAACAAATTTTTTTGCAGAGTACGCCCCTTTTTGATACTATAGTCTTAGTGCTTTGGCTAACGATCTGCACTATTTATTTGTTTGTTGGAATTGCGATAAGAATCAAAGCTGCAGGCGAGTTTTATTTCTTTAATAGTCCAAATAGGTTCGGGAATCCCTGTCTCGGGGTTCGACCCCCGGTCGTGAGGGTTTCATTCTCAGTCTTAAGACTCCGAGTCGGTCAAGACTCGAGTTTATCAAATCTTTCATAGGGTTGCCGTCAGCTGACCAAATCAATCGTCGCACTTTTCGTGCACTGTTTTGCATTATTTTTATTAATATTGGTGGCTATTTCATCTGTTTATTTTATTTTATTCTGATCAAACCGTCAATTTCGTCTCCGATCACTGCTTGGTTTTTCCATGTATTCGTATCATTTCCACTAATCATTGGTGCTGCGTCAAATGGGCCTATTTTGTACTTTACAAAGTAAGAAACTTAAACTGTTTGAATTTCTACGCTTATATATATATATATATATACCATATAATTATCTGTAATCAAAACATATTAGAATACATAAGCTAAAAAAGTATAAAGGTATGCCTCTGTAATAATGAATTCGTGCTGGTTCGTTTCATAGATCCGCTTCCTGTGGGCGTTTTTTAAATCCACCATTAAGCCCGGACAAAATTTGTCATAACTTTTCCGAGGTAACCAGAAGATAAGCAATCTCGTTTTTTGGCCACTTTATTTAAGCTTAATGAAATAAAATAAAAACAGCATGCAATAGAGCCAAACAAAAGCTATCGTACGGTACCAAGAGCCAAACAAAAGCTGTCGTACGATACCAAGAGCCAAACAAAAGCTATCGTACGATACCAAGAGCCAAACAAAAGCTATCGTACGATACCAAGAGCAAAACAAAAGCTATCGTACGATACCAAGAGCAAAACAAAAGCTATCGTACGATACAAAGAGCCAAACAAAAGCTATCGTACGATACCAAGAGCAAAACAAAAGCTATCGTACGATATCAAGATTGTTTTATTTAAGTTGCTTCTGAGAAAAGTGAAACCGGCGCACCCACGTTTCGTCGACTCAGCCAAAATCCATGTTTCGTCGACTAAATTCTTCATCGAATTATACAAAAATAATTTCATATAATTTACAACGCGTATTCGATGTTCGAAATTGTTGTCTAATTAAAGTCCGGAATGGCTTCTTGAAAATAAATTTTGGTGGAGTCAACAAAAGTAGAAACAAGGAAATGTGATTTTTGGCTGAGTTGAACGAAACGTGGGGAGGCGGTGAAACCAGGGATGTCATCGCCAAAACTCAAAAACCCGGCACGCGAGTTCAAAAACCCGGCAAAATTCCAAAAACCCGGCAACATTTTTCGCCGGTTGTTTTTGGCGTAATGTTCATCGAAATTCAATAAAATAAACTAAAAACAAGAAATTCGGCAAAATAAGGCCAAAACCCGGCAAAAAAACCTGCAAGAACCCGACACGGACCACAAAAACCCGGCAAATGCCGCGTTTCTAGGGCAAATGGCATCACTGGGTGAACCCTTAAAAATGGCTGATTTAAAAAACGCCAATGGTGGCGGAATTCAAGAAACGACCACTTAGCACCTAATGAATTTACCATTTTTGTATTTAAACATATGTTTTAGTGCCGAATATCGTCAAGCATTCCAAAAGGAATTCAGATTTGTCTTCAGGCATATTTCAAGGCAAAATCAAGTGACACCACAGCAGCTTAATGGGACAACTGATTATTACTAAGAATGATGTACTGCGAAATTGTGTATTTTAACTATTTGTTACTGACTTTCCTTCGTTGAATTAAATTTAATTTTAAAATTAAACATTGCTTATGAATACAGTCCGCGCGGTTTTAGCTTTTCTAGTGCGAAATTATTTTTGCTTATGATAAAAATGTGTTTCCAAAGGTGCTTGCGCGTTTTATAAATCCGCCATTTTTACTGATTTTTCGTATAAATCTTATCATAACTTTTCTCAGAAGCGACCAAATTAAACAATCTTGGTATCGTAAGATAGCTCTTGGATTACTCTATTAGCTGGTTAAAATTCAAAAAATTTCGTTAACTTTTTCAAGAGTCATGGTAATTTTTTCTACTTTTTTAGCTCCAATTTTTTTTAGGTTAACGAAATTTTTTGAATTTTAACCAGCTAATAGAGTAATCCAAGAGCTATCTTATAATACCAAGATTGTTTAATTTGGTTGCTTCTGAGAAAAGTTATGACGAATTATGTTCGGAAAATCAGTAAAAATGGCGGATTTATAAAACGCGACTGGGTGGCGGTTTTTATAAAACGCGACAGCACGGTTTCCAAATGGTGCTGGTGCGTTTCTTAAATTCCGACACCTATGCACATTTCTTTAATCTGCCATTTTTGCTGAGTTTTTTGTATTTATCGAGTTATAACTTTTCTCAGAAGCAACCAAATATATTTTCATGATTTAAGGTAATTTTTTCCACTTTCTTAGCTCCAATTTTTTAAAACTTGATTAAATTTTTTGAAATTTAACAGCCTATCGTATTTTCTCTAATAAACGCCCCGTCTCTATTTGGACGCCTCCTCTCCAATTGACGCCCCCCCCCCCTTCCAATTGCCGTTCCCCTCCAATTTCCGCCCCCGCCATAACTCTGATTTTGAAAACCGAATCTTTGTTAGCCTAGTTTTTAAACAACCCTAGTATTTATAAAACCGAACCCTAGTTTTTAGAAAACCTGTCCCTATTTAATTTTTTAAAAAACTTGGTTAGGATTTTATTGGAGTGGCATTTATTGGAATTATAAGAATTTTTAAAGAATAACTAAAATTTTTTGATCGAAAAATAGACGCTCCCTCTCCAATTGACGCCCGCCCCCCGAGAAGGGGACCGAAAAATAGACGCCCTGGGGCGTATATTAGAGAAAAAACGGTAATAGAGCAATTTAATGGCTATCTTACAATACCAGGATTATTTCATTTGGTTGCTTCTAAGAAAAATTATGTTTTGATATATACGAAAACTCAGTAAAAATGGCGGATTTAAGAAACGCGCATGTGTTCTTCAATCCAATTTCGGTAACGTGCGACTCATGTGTTCAGTACTGTATTGTTGGATAAGGCTCTACTCCTTACTTAGAAGGATTTTGGAGCATAACAAAAATCCTCTCTGATTTTTTCTTGTCATTTTTCCCCCTATTTATTAATATATTGTAATTTTTGAATACCCAGAATACGTGCCGTGAGCAATCCCGATAATTGTTGGGCAAGGTTTAAACTTTAAACAAATCAAATTTTTATTACATAGTTTTAGAAAGTATTTACGCTTTTTTGTACCTTTTTGTTTCATACAAATGTATAGAAAATCATGCTCAATGAACAAAATTTGTCACGCAATGCAAATGTTTCAACTTATAACTGGAGGAGAAAGAGGAATGAGCAGTTTTCAATTTTATCCGATAGGTTGGTTTGTCGGCCTGAGCTTTTTATTGAAATTTTTTACCGTACCTACACATTACGCCAAGTATAATGAGAACAGGGCTTTTCCGTTCGCTTTTTAACGAAATATTAATCAGCAAAAAATTATAGCACTAAACTGGGCCACATTTTTAATCGCCAAAAGTGTTTAATCGCCTTGAAAATATTTGGTCTAGCCTGAAAAGGCTTAATGTTTTGACTAGGACTCGGAATTAGGGCAAATGCCTTTTTTTCTGTTGACTTGGGATGAGCTATACGGACGAAAATGACTTTTATAATGCCTTTTTTTTTGCCTTTTTCGCACCGTTAGGATTATTTGCCTTTTTTGCACTTTTGATTCAAACCCAAAAACGAGCAACTCGAATCTCAGCAGATACAAGATCTGATCACTTACTTGATCAGCATCAAAAGTTAAGCTAAAAATTTTACACCGTAAAATCTTAAAAAAATCCCGACTTGTAACTGAAAAAGCGACAAATTGTCAATTTCATGCTTGAAAATATTGAAATTTTTTTAATGCTGCCTTTTTCGAATTTTTTGTGCATTTTTTTTTTGTTGCCATTTTTGTGTCTTTTTCATGCCTTTTTGGAATTTTTTGTGCCTTTTTTCGACGCTTTTTGTCGATTTTTCGTGCCCTAAATTCCGTCTACTAATCATGGCATTATTACCGTGCTGGGTCGTTTCGTAAACCAAACGCTATCGGAAGAAATAAAGATTGTATAATTTGGTTCTTATGTATCAACAGTTTAAGAGTAAGATTATCATTGATTTAGTTTAAAATATATTTTTTTTAATTATAAATTTTATTTTTTTAAACTATTATCAGATAAAGTGTCATTTAGTTCAAAAAAATTTTTTTTTTGCAATGTAAACTGATTTGTATTGCTTAAGTTGTTATTTGTTCAAAAAAAGTGTCACGCAATGCAACTTGGTATACGCCTTTCTTTTCTGCTTTTACTTGTGTTAATATGGCCACAAATTAATTTTTTTTTGCTTTGCTCTGCTGATGGTGTTAAGATTAAATTAAAAGCCTGAATAGGATAATTAGATTTTCTGCCATAAAATTTTCAAACGCTAATTTGACTAAAGTTTCGTTCAAAAAAAATTCTTTTCAAGAGACTATATTATGTTTAAGTATTTTATTTTTGATTTGACATTGTCGTTTTTTTTACCTTTCCTGGTGGCATTTTGGGTTTCAAGTATTTTTTGACCTAATTTTAAAAAAATAATAATTTATTAATCTGCGATGCTAGCTTGCGTGGATTTGTTAATCAATTTTTTACCGAAAAAATCCTTTTTTTACTGCTTATTTTGTAAAATTTTTCAATTTTTCTGCTTTTAGTTTTTTCAAAGAACTGCTTAAACCACTTTTTTTTCGAAAAACCCATAATAGACCTCTCAAAGAGTCGTAAATGGCAACTACGTGCACGCTAATGAGAACTTTAATAAAAATAAAAATCTCAAAATTGAGAAAAAAACCGCATAGGTACTTAGGAAACCGTGCTGGGTCGAGTCGTTTCGCCACTATGGGCGTTTCGTAAATTCGCCAATTTATAAATTTTTTGAGAAAAAAAAATCATAACTTTGCCTACAAACAAACTTAGCATTCTTGGTACCGTCCGATAACTTTCGATAAGCTTTACTAGCCATCCAAATTTCAAAAAATTACATTAGCTTTTATGAAAAATGTTACAAAAAAAGAAGAAAAGATTATCTGTTCACTTTGACGGCCACAACTTTATTAAAAGTTCATTAAATATTTTGAAATTTGGAAGGCTAATAGAGCCAATTAAAAGCTATCGGAGATACCAAGATTGTTAAATTTAGTTGCTTTTGAGCGTAGTTATGACTAGGGCAACCGTTTTTTGGCATATGCCTTTTTTTTCTGCGCACTAGTTTCGATATATTAAGCATAAATAACGCATTTTTTTTTCAAAATTTTTGTGAAATTTCATAAGAAAAAGGTCATAAAAACGAAAAATAGAACCCTAAATTGACTTGACCAAAAATTGCTTTAAAAAAATTTGACTTTAAAACGGTAGGAAAAAATGTGCGAAACAAAATTTTAGATGCCTATTTTCATGCCTTTTTTGGGATTTTTGTGCCTTTTCATGCCTTTTTTGGATTTTTTTTGATGCCTATTATAGTGCCTTTTTCACGATTTTTGGTGCCTTTTTTTGCGGTCTCTAGTTATGACGCAAAATGTTCGCAAATTTATATAAAATGGCGGATTTACGAAACGCCATAATGGCGGATATACGAAACAACCCAGCAGTCCCTTAGGAACTTATTCAAAAGTGTGCATCTTTTGCTATAAGAAAAAAACTTTTTTTATATTTAATAAATTTTAAATAAAAAACAACATTTTGACAAAAAGAAATGCCTGCTTTAAATGCTTCCACTGATGGGTCAGCTGAAGATGAACATAATTCGCACTATCCCATCGTAAAAGAAATTACCAAAATAATAATAATAATATTTCATATTTCAATTGCATTTAATCTTCACAGCTCTACACATTGTATAAAGATGCCGGTCCCTGTGTTGCACTGATTTTGCCCGCCGTTCTGTTGAATGTTGCGGCCATTCCGGGCATACTGTGCAACCTGTTGCTGATTTTTGTAACCTACAAAAATAAGTAACTAAATCTTGTCATAACTTTGCTCAAAAACAACTAAATCAAACAATCTTGGTATCATTCGATAGCTATTAAATGGCTCTATTTGTTTGATAAATTTCTAAAAATTTAATTGAATTATAAAGAAGAGCCAAGCAATAACTATCAAATAGTTACCATAATTGTAACAGGGTCTTATACCCACTAGGCCGCCTTCCTTGTCTTCTTGGTATTATTTCCTGTATTTCATTCAGATCTCTTCGTGGATCCACCCATTTTCTGCTAGCACTTACTGCCCTGTTTGAAATAATGCACCAAACCACACATTTTTTCTTTTTGTTCATCACCGTCACTGGCATCAATTTTATCCCCTATTATTTGGCATTATATTTTCAAATTTATTCAATTTTTGGCCTTATGGCTGGCCAAATGTGCATGGTGTCCATTGCTGTTGATCGCCTCATTGCTGTGATGAGTAAATTCAGCAGGTGGGAAAAAAAAGATTTGGTATGCGTAAATTTTTTTTTGTCTAAAAGCATATTTTATATTCAATTAATGTGCAATAGCTGGCCTTTATAGTAAAATGTTGAAATGCCACACGGTTGTTACAGTAACTTATGAACAACTTACTGTAATTAAGATTATTAAGACAAACCGTAACATTTAAGCGCTACCACCGTAATTGTTTAAATCAATGCACTGTAGGAATATTTTTAAATTTATTTTTGCATTTAATTAAGATTAATATAAAAAAGTTTTTTGTTTCATATTTAAAAATGGAATAAATTAAAGTGAAGTTACGAACATAAAATATCTGGCCGTTCATGTTGCGCTGTCCATCATCGCTGGCACTTGGATTTCCATCCATGCATGGCAATTTGGCAATTCTCACCCATTTTTGCCTGTCACCGGATATATCAGTGATTTGTTGGTGATGGACATGGAAATGATTTTTGTGGCAATTCAATTGTTGTGTGCTGTCACTGTCGCATTATATGTGCTTGTATGGGTGGTTGTCAAAGTGCAATCAAGTGAGGCCATAAAAATGGGAATAATAATTTGTATTAATTAGTCGACATATTGACAATATATGCCAATGGATTGTATAAATTCCGAATACAATATAAATTATGCTTAAGAATATATGTAGAGCTTTGTAATGATACAAAAACATACTTATGGTGCAACAAAAACTAAGCTTTATTAATGGAGTAAAGGGGCTAGGTCGTTTCGTAAAAACTGCCATTTTTACTGAATTTTCGAAAAAGTCAAGTCATAACTTTTCTCAGACCCTACCAAATTAAACAATCTTGGTATTGTAAGATAGCCCTTTAAGTGCTCTACTAGCATGTTAAATTTCAAAAATATCATTAAGTTTTAAAAAAATTGAAGCTAAAAAATGGGAAAAAGTTGCATAACTTTTTTAAAACTTAAGGAAATTTTTTGAAATTTAACATGCTAATAGAGCACTTAAAGGGCTATCTTACAACACCAAGATTGTTTAATTTGGTAGGGTCTGAGCAAAGTTATGACAAGATTCCGTCAAAAAATCAGTCAAATTATTGCGAAAAGAAAGGAATCCCAACAGAGGTCAATTTTTACCCAATAGACACTTTTTTTTTCCCAATTTCTCTAAAGAAAATTTCAAAAAATTTTCCCGGCAGTTTACGGAAATGAAAAATAAATAAAAATGGGTAAAGGAAGAAGGATAATATTTATTTAGATTTAGCGAATTTTATCCATTTATTTTGTTGATGATTTAAAAGTGATTGAAGACGAAAAGTGAAATGAAATGAAAATTCTTCATATTTTTTTTTTCAAGAAAATTGCTTCAAAAAGCCACTGTTTCCCGTGACCCGATTCCGATTGAAAATCAAGGTCCCCGGTCCCGGTCTAGAGTTTTTCGGGCCCGGATAGTCCCGGTCCTGGTTCTTGCCAAAAACCCGGGTTTCGACCTACCCTAGACTAAAGTAAATCAAAAAATTTCATATATAAATTTGTTTATAAAGGCCCAGCTTCGCAAAAAGAGTCCCAAGAAAAGCTGTTCAAGTCGCTGATCGTGATCATTGGCGTAGTGGTTGGAGGATACGTGTTCAACAATGTTTGCCGTTTGGTAGTGAACCATTTTTTCCAGCTTGATCAGATGGTCATGTGGTGGGTTGACGTGATTGGTGGCACAATTTTGAACATTGGCGCATCGGCAGAAACGCCAATATTGTACATGTGCAGGTCAGTCTAACAGATAGACTATTTAACATTCAATTAGAATTAAAATTTTAAAATGATCTTTTCGGTTACAACTTTTCGTATACCGTAATCTTTTCAGTTAGGAGCGTGTTACATGATCGTGTTCCAGTTTTTTAAATAAGGATATTTATCTCCACTTTCTCATATACCGTAATCCTATCCAATTGGGTGCATTTAATTATACCGTGTTTAGCATCTTTAAATTAGGTAATTTGTCTCAACTTTCTCATATAACAGTAATCCTTCCAATGAAGTCCTTCTTAAATGACTGTATTCCTTGTTTGTACACAATTAATTACTCCAAAATTACTGTAATTCCCTATTTGAAAGAAACTAAAATATGTGTGAATATGAATTTAGTTTGCACACCATTATTTCAGCTCTCAGTACCATTGTGCCATCAACAAAGAATTGGCCCAACTTTGGAGTTGTTGCGGTTGTTGTTTGGCAAAACAGCCACAAGCTGTGCCACCAGCCCATTTGGTGCCAGTCACTGTTAGACATTTCGCATCTCAACGGCGTTCCCATTCAATCAATATTATTGGGCCAATTGAGTGCCAATGGCGTCAGCGCAGCAGCAGAACGGGATTCACACATGCGAAGAATCCAAAAATATTTTTACAGCCGCCCAGTGCACATCGGCATTCGAACCCGCAAACAGCACGGAATTCCGTCACATCCCTGCTCTGGTGTCCGCCATCAATACCCACGGGCACTATCTCGCCGACACCCGTCCGAGCTGGCTGATGAGCCTCTTTCCAAATAACGTGCCGTGCTGGGTCGTTTCATAAAAACCGCCATTTTGCAGATTTTTTGTCAAAAAAATGTCATAACTTTGCTCAAACACAACTAAATTGCATGATCTTGATATCATCCGATAGCTCTTAGTTAGCTTTATCAGCCTACCAAATTTCAAAAATTTTGATCGAGTTTTAAGAAAGTTGTAGCCATAAAAAGTGCAAAAACCTCTATATTTTTCTCAAAAAATAATCAAATTTATTGAAATTTGGTAGGCTAATAGAGCTAACAAATAGCTATCGGATGATATCAAGATCATGTAGTTTAGTTTCGTTTTAGCAAAGTTATGACATGTTTTTGACAAAAAATCTGCGAAATGGCGGAATTTATGAAACGCCCAAAGTGGCGGTTTTTATGAAACGACCTAGCACCATAACGTGCTGGGGCGTTTGTTAAATTCCGCACCACTTTTTTACAAATTTATCCGATCTTGGCTTTTCTATTTTAATTTTATTATTTATTTTAATTCGTTATAACTTAGCTCAAAAGAAAGAGATTTGATTAGCTACATTAGCCTTTCTAATGACACAAAAGTTTGATTATGTTTTAGGAAAATTGTGACTGTGATTAAAACAAAAAAATAATGTTTGTTGGCCATTTTTTCATATAATCCTTTTCCACTTCTTTTCATCAAATGTCACATTTATTTCCATCAATGGTAACAACATTTTAATCAACGGCCCAACTTGATTATGTTTTATCATTCCTTTTCGTCAATGGCACAACTGCTTTATCCGTCCACGACGCTCACAATTTGTCGGCGAAAACACTCGCATTTATCATCCAAAAAAATTAATATAAAAAAAAGAAGTAATCAATATAACAGGGCTGGGCCAAACTTTCGCATGCGACATTTCGCCTTTCGCTTTTACTTTCATTTGTAAACTTTCGCATTTTGAGCTTTTTCTTTTTTGGTTTGGCTCAAATCGAATGCTATAAAATGTTCATGAATTAACTTACCATCCATCTTTTCTGTATATACCGATTCCTTGAATACTTTAAGTGCTATTTTGTCTTCTTTTTTATAGGGTTTCATGAATTACTTTGAATTTAATGAAAATGTTTTTTTTTTCTCATCAAAATTTCGAAAGTTTTCCCTTTGACCTCAAAAATTAGTCAGAATTAGTTTTTTGAACCAATTAAGCGACTTAAAAATTTATTTCGTTTGTTTTATTTTTCAGTCCCTCTGTTGGGCTGGCATGCAATGTCAACGGATTGGCATTGAATGTTGGGCGGAAGATCTTCGTGAGATGCTTGGTCTGGGGCACTGTTCAACATTTGTTTTCTTGTGAACGGAAAAATAAAAAAGGATCAAAATCAAAAGCTGAAAAAAAGCAAAATAGGAGTTTTTTAACAAAAAAACATTTAAAATTGGAATTATAAAATTTGAACGTTTGTATTTTGCGGAATTATAAAACCACTGACCATATGGGTCGAGGTGCCCCGACATTTGCGGCCCGACTTTTGCGGCTATGTCCAAAATTAGTTTCAAATTTATGTTGCATTAATCCCAAAGTCCTTAAAAAGCTTTAATAGAGGCTAATACATGAATTTTGTCCGAGTGCGTTCTTAGAGATGTTTTTAAAAAAAATCCTAAATTATAAAAACACCCCAATGAATTACCTAAAGAGCTAAAAATGCTGTTTTCTCTATTATTAATCCTTTTAGGATATTTGGGATTAATGCAACCTAAATTTGGAACCAATTTTGGACATAGCCGCAAAAGTCGGACCGCAAATGTCGGGACACGTGGGTCGAACTCTATTGAAGTTTTTTTGGCTAGCATTCTATCCTTAAGGGTGTAATTTCATTTCGCTTTTCGTGCAAAAAGCCGAGTTGTTATTTTTAAAATGACAAAGGACATTATTAAGGGCAAAAGTATGGCATGACAAAGGCCCAGTTTTGGCATAGAGACCGATGTAGTATGCCCGAAAAAACGTCAAATATGAGATTAAAACTGCTCTAAAAATCCATATAAAAAAATACAAAAAATATTGGAAGATACTTTTAAAAAATTTTCAAAAAATTTAAACTTTTCATTTTTTGAGATACTTTTTTCAACGTTTTTAAATTTTGCCGAAGTCATAAACAATTAAACGGACTTCGATTTTTTTTTTTTTTTGCTAATTTGGAGCGCGCTAAAAAACTCGAAAAACGCATTTCTAACTTCGTTTAAGAAATAAATCCCGCAAATCTTCCAATTTTATCTAATGCAAATTTTTCGCGGTAACACCGCGAATAGACCCCGTGAACCGTGACCGTGATCGAAAAAACCTGTGAAATTCACGGTGACCGTAACAGTGAATCACTACCAAATATGCAACCCAATATTCAGTATATACAAAATCTAAATATGCAAACATATGCTTTTAATTAGGCGAAATCGGTTCCCGTATTGCCGGATCAATAAATGGCATTTGGTTTTTTTGAATGTCACAATTTTTGCCAGATTGACTGGGCCTACTGTTATTTGGGGTCGAGCGTAGAGGAAATTATAATTACATAATACTCTACTTAGTAGGACCAAATTAAGAAATATAAGAATTTTTTCACAATTGTTTAAATTCAGGAACTCGATATTTTTAATTCAATTATTTTAATGTTAATTGGTAAACTATATTTCAGTATTCATTTTGTCGATAACGAGGGATAGATTGTTTTTACCTTAGATTTCCTTAAATAACGAAAAAGTTCTCCAAAATTGACAATTTTAAGGTCAATCTGTTAACAATTCATCCGTTATTTTCAAAAAAGATTTAATTTATTATATAAATTTACCACCATATCGTATAGTTTTTTCATATTTTTATAGTTAACAGTTACTTATTTGATTGCCGTGCCAAGACCAAATTCTGTCCTTTGTCATGCCTAATTCGGTCCTCTTTTGTGCTGAATTCCTGCCTTTTTTCATGTCTATTTTTTGCCTACCTTCGTGCCCAAATCTGTTTTACCTAATCTGCCCTTTTCATGCCAAATATTTTCATTTGTCATGTCCAAAACCACGGTTAAAAAGGGAAAGACGAGCATACCGGTTAAGGCTTCTTAATCATGGTTAACGCCGTGGTTTAGCTCTAAACCGCGAGACGAGCATAAGGCCCCTGTTGGTGTCCGCCATCAATACCCCCAGGCACAGAGATGCCATAACGAAAGTCTAAAATAGTGGCGCCGAGGCTTAAAAAAGTGGCAAAATAAAAAATAAAATAGTGGCAAAAAGTGTAGGTTTTCTTTATTTGCTGCCTTAAACTTGTTCAAAAAGAATAAAAAAAGCACAGTCGCAATTTTTGACCTTTTACATTGGGCTTAAAATTAGCGTAGATTTACGGCATTTTAAAATTTTGATATGATTTATTAACTGTTGTGACAATAAAAAAAAAAAATTTTTGAGAATGGGGTAATAGTAGTTATTAAGAACTTTTAAAAAATAGGGAAAAGGTTGTTTGGCGGTGCCGATAGGCGCTGTCGGGGAAATTTTGAAAAAATGAATAAACTTATATAGAAAAATTATGTAAAAAGGTCCTTTTTTGAAATTTTTGAATTAGAAAATATTAAAAAGCGGGCTCCTGGTCCCGTCCAACTCTAATTTAAATCTATCGTTGGTACCAAGATGGTTGATTGAATATAGTTGTTTTTGGACAAAGTTATGACGAATTATATTCGGAAAATCCGTAGATAATGGCGGATTTAACAAACACCCATAGAAGCCGGGATTTAACAAACGACTGAGCAACTCCAAATAAGGGCATTGCCCTACAAATGATAAACAATGACATTTGAGATAATGCAAAATTTATTTATTTTCCTAAAATATGGAAAAAAAAGATATTTTTTGGGCATGCTAATTTCAACAAAATTTGATTTTTTTTTGTTTTCCGTTTCCGTCAATTTGTGCCGGGAGCGCCGTTTCCTCACAATTTTCCGCACACCATACAGCCAATGTGACGACAACCACCGGTTCCGCATCCGGTACCACCGCCGCTTGTCCGCGTTGTGTACGTCACGTGCGGTGCGGTGTTGTAGGACAGTCCACTTCGTCCGCACACGTAGCAGGAGGAATGTCCGCCCCCGGAATTTCCACCACTGGCACCCCCGCTGGAGCTTTAAATTAGGCGGAAAAAAATTTAAAAAATAGCATTTAATGGGTTAGAGATTATGGAATTGAAAAATTCCTGCATATATCGCCTTGTTCCGAATTTTAGGGATACAGTAGGCCAAAAGGCTTGAAATGACTACATTTGTTTTAATTTTTTAAAATATTATTGCAAATTTTTAGCATTGAAAAGTTGTGTTTGGGTCGACCTCTTCACAATTTGAAAAAATTCTTTTCGGGTTTCAATTTACTTGAACAAATAATTTATTTTTTACTTATATTCTTAAATTTGCATTGGCAAAAAATAATATTTTCAAATTTTTTTAAAGAAAAAAATAATTATTCACCTAAATGGTCCTCAAAAAAAGAAGCCTTTTTACGGGAAATTCTGTCAAATTCGGCTTTTTTCAAAAAGCGCTAATAATTTTTTTTTCTTCAAAAAGGGCTAATAATATTTACTTTTTTTCAAAAACCACTCTTCCCACCACTTTTACACTGTTATTCACCTGCTGCTGCTTGTGGAATAGCTCGTTTTGGTGGACCAGCCGGTGTTGTGACTGGTCAGGCCACATGTTGAGCATGACGAGCTGGTGGACGACAAAGATGAAGTCTAAGGAGAATGAAAAATTATAAATTTTCAAATTTAAAAAAAAAATATTCTCACTTGCCCACATGCAGCACCGCTGCAGGATGGACTGCTGCTGGCGGCAGGCTGGGCCTAAAAAATATGAAATGTTTTTTTAATTAAAAAATTAAAAAATAAATAAATTGTGGCCAAAAATATATTAGGAAATTAATAAATGGTAAAATATTTTCAATAAGAATTTTACCGCTTGACCACATGCAGCACCGCTGCAGGATGGATTGCTGCTGGCGGCAGGCTGGGCCTGAAAATTTTATATGAATTTTTAATTAAATAATAAAAATTATACAAATTGAGATAAAAAAACGAAAAAAAACTTTAATTTAAAAGAAATATTATATCAAATATTATAATAATAATTGCAATAAAGTTTTACCGCTTGCCCGCATGCATCACCGCTGCATGAGCTACTGCTGCTGGCGGCAGGTTGTGTCTAAAAATTCATAAAAAATTTTTTTTTAATTTAAATAATAAATTAAAAATAAATAATAAAAACGGTTTATTTTAAATAAAACGAGGGGGGGGGGGTTATGAAAATTCAATTTGTTTATGGGTTTACTTCTTGTCCACAAGATGCACCACTGCATGAGCTGCTGCCACTGCTGCTATCACTGGAGCCCCCCGATGGGGTCTTAAAAAAATTAAAAATTATTTTTGTATGACTTATTTTCTTAGGTTTTCGTCAGGGATTTTCAGGGATTTTTTATTACGGTATTTGTGAAAACAATTGAGAGAGCAGACGGAATCAATGAATTTTTGAACAAGATTTTTCAAAATGACTGGACCTCCTCTCCTCCATATGTGTTGCCACCACTGGTTGAGCTACCGCTGCTGCTGCTGCTGCCTTCAGCGGCCGGCTGAGTCTTAAAACAAAAAATTTCCTTTATTTCGCTGCAACCCCGTGGGGGCTGAACCTACAACTTTTTCCTAATTTTTTTTTATCTTTGCCATCCCAAAAAAACACAACTAAATGACAGGCATCATTTCTCCTTGGCCACTGTAAAAAGTTCAAATTTGCATTGATGAATTTTTATTGTTTTGGTAAAAGGTAATAATGATTTTAATGATTCTTTCAAATTTTGTCCACCGTCCCACATCCAAATGAAGCGTTCAAAAATTAATAATAGTCGAAAAATATTTAAATAAAAGCTTATTCTTTAATATTTTTTTTAAACATGCTGATTGCGGCAAAAAAAAAAAAAAGTCGAAGGAACTCGAGACGTAGACTCGACCCCAGAAATTCGGATATTTCTCATCTATAAAGAGATCTGATGCTCTAATATTTTCGAGCACAGTAGCAGGCCTGATTTAAGCATAACGCTCACTCAATTGGTTACCTCTTGAGCCCCACCGCATGCACTACCGCTGCATGAGCTGGTGCTAACAGGGGCAGCTGGTTGAGCCTAAATTAAAACATACATTTGTTTGGGAATTTTTTCTGAAAATTCCGTAGCAATAAGGCCTCTTTTTCGATGGGGGATATTAAATGAAATTTTTACCATAGATATTTTAATCATTAGAACAATTTTTGTTGGGGTCACCCCGTTTCGATAGATAGTAAAAAAGGCGTGTCCCGACATTTGCGGCCCCGACTTTTGCGGCTATGTCCAAAATTGGTTCCAAATTTAGGTTGCATTAATCCCAAATGTCCTAAAAGGATTAATAATAGAGAAAACAGCATTTTTGGCTCTTTAGGTAATCCATTGGGGTGTTTTTATAATTTAGGATTTTTTTTTGAAACATCTATCTCTAAGAACGCAATTCTCGGACATAATTCATGTATTAGCCTCCATTAAAGCTTTTTAAGGACTTTGGGATTAATGCAACATAAATTTGAACCCAATTTTGGACATAGCCGCAAAAGTCGGGGCCGCAAATGTCGGACCGTAAATGTCAGGGCACCAAAAAAGACCCCGTTTCGATATAAAAAAATAACCTATAAAAATAGCTGTAAGAAAATCTAAACAATCATTTATTGTTATTATGTAATTAGGCAGATCATTTTTACAAACTGAAAATGGTGCAAAAGCAAAAATAGAATATATTGAAACGGGAACTTTTCCACTAAATATCGAAACGGGGTATAGCCTTTTTTGTTTCTTTAATCATTTATTTATTTACCTCTTGCTGTTGTTGTGCTGCACCACCACATGTTCCGCTAGCACAGGAAGAACCGGTGCTGATGCTTGTGCCACTGCTAGCGACAGGCGCAGGTTGAGCCTAAAAAAAATGAATATGAAATGCCTAATGACAGTTAGAGACCAGAATTAAAAAAAAACGGGCCCGGGTACAGGGGTCCTTGATGAACGGGGCGGGGGGGGGGGCGACTGGGAACCGGGGCAAAAATCCCCGTTTTCCGGGGCCCCCGTTCCCGGTCCAAAATTTTGACCGGCAGGGCCCCGGCCGGGGGTGGGGATTTTTCAAAATTTCGAAATTTACCCAAATACTTTTTATTTATCGCCAAAAAAACAAAAAAATATGTATATTTAGGGCGCATCAACCGTTTTCCCCCGTCCAATTGACCGAGGATGGGGACAGATGGAGAACGGGGACTGGGCCACCGGGAAATCCCCGCCGGGGCCTCGTTCCCATCCGATCTCTAATGGCAGTACCCAAAAATAGGCAAGGATATTTTTTGACAAAAGGATACTGTACCAACTAGGAAAATAATGAATATACAAATTTGTAAACACAAAAAGTGGTCCCCAATTAATTAATTTGTTAATTCATTTCTTGCCTGTGCAGCGCAGGCAGTGCCTGTGCACCATGAATACGTATGCACTGGGTACACCTAAATGTGTATATATTTTTTTATTTAATTTTACAATTTTCATTATTTTTTTTTACCGTTTTTGTTTCCGTGACAGTATGGTACTGCTTTTGTTGTTGTTGCTGGTGTCCAACCTGTGTGTTGCATGCTGTCCCAGTGCACCAATGGTAGCTCGTTTTTTGGGGTTGGTATGCCGAAAATTCAGAAAAATTCATTAGAAAATTTTTGGAAATTCAATTTTTTTACCTGTTGATGATGACCACATGAGGCACCTGAGCAAGAATATGATGAGTAGCTGGTCCGTTGAGGTGTGTATGAAGTGTGCGATGATGTTGCCGGATAGGCATGTGAAGAGCTTAATTTATTTAGAAAATTTTTGAGAAAAAAATTGAAAAAAAAATGAAATTAACACAAAAATTTTTCAAAAATTCACTGTCCATTTTCCAAAAAATCAATGCCAAATAAATATTTGAAATTTTAGAAAAATTACCAAGCACAATTGCCTCCATAACCAACAGAGTATCCATAGGAACGTCGTAATCGTCTGAACAAATGAATTAATTTTTTTGATTTTTATTTATTTTTTATTAAAAAATTTTCATGGCTAAGACAAAAATGTTTGCAGTAAAATTTACCTCACTAATTCTTCTGCAAAACTCTGGTGGTCATTATGATCAGCTAAAACGGTGCAATAAGCCAAAAGCAGGCAGAACAAGCTACAGATTGCACTTGGAGACATTTATGCTGTAAAATTTTAAATAAAATTATTTAATTATTTAAAAAAAAAAGTAAATAAGGTAGAGTTTTGAAACAAATATATTAGAAAACACTTCGTTTTATTGGAAATGTTTACAAAAAATAATTTATTCCTAGATTATATTTGTCAACTCAAAATTTGCTAGAATTTGACGGCTTAAAATTTTTTAAACATAATTTTTTGGTTCTTTTTTCTTGTAAATTTTGTCCATATTGAGCGTCATTATGTGATGCGATTATGACGGTCATGGGAAATTCCCGACCACTTTTTATATGGACCAAATTGGGCAAAGCATTTTCAAAGAATTTTTTCGACCTTCATCATTACCAATCATTTGTTGGGGGAGGGTGGGTGGAGGGGGAGGAGGAGTGTATCAATTACGTCATCAAGAAGGTGTTTAGTTTATTCGGCCGTAGGCTTCAGAGGGGTGGGGTAATAATGTTGGTCGACGCTGATCTTGTGATGCTGGTGGTGATGATCAGGGGCAATTGATTGGGTTGGGTTCATGGTTGCTGATCAAAAATGAAAAAGGAGAGTTCCGTTCCGTTATGTGCACAAATTCCAGCGATATTGACCAAAAATTGAACACCACCGGGGCACAGAGACAAAAACGCGCAGGGTTGGGGCCTCGGCGGGCAATATCTTAGGCAATTCGGTGACCTTGACGCCCCCGAGTTCACCGGGGCCCTGCCACTGACGATGACGACAAGGAGGACGCGAATGTGATCGTCATCATCATAATCATCAAAATTGGTAATTGAGTGATGGATTGGTGAATAATGATGGCTGGATGATGATGATCAACACTTTCAAACCATCCATCCCATCCATCCGTCTTTATTTGAAACGATCAGAGAGCACTAATTTGAAAAATGATTTAACAACCATTACTATCATTTTGTCAAGCTGGGAGAGGGGAAAGGAAATTGTTCAGCCTTGTCTCGGACACTTCCGTACCAGAGAGAGAGACATTTCAACAGAAATTTACACGGGGAATGGAATAAGAAAAAAACATTACTAGGGGCCTGAAAACCCGAAGACATTTGTTTCTAAAGAAAATTATTTTTTGAAAATTTTAGCTCAACTTTTTTAAAAGATATTTCAAATGGCTTGGCAGTTAATTTTTTATATTCGTTCAGGCATTCTAAATATATGTAAAGTTTTTGAATGACAGCAAATTGTTAGAACACATTAAGCCAAAAATAATCGTAATTTTCTTCAACTTTTTATAAAAATTTCCTCCCGACAAAGGTGTTTCTCCCCAACATTTTTTTTTTTAATTCTCCAGCCATCCCCGACAAATTTTTTCGGAGAATGTCCTCACCGATCCCCGACTTTTATCTCCCTGAAAGGTCGGGGTTGAACCCCTACCTTAAAATCATCAAATGGGCCGGACGGAAACTGTCCCATTTTTCGTTCGATCATCATTTATCACCTTCATTATCTTCGAATGCTGCTGATCAGCAGAGGGAGCACGTTTGTCACCAAATTGCACACATCGTTCATTACTTTCAGTAAGTGTGATTCGACTAAAGTTCATAAACCAAAAAAAAAATTCTCTTTTTTTTGTTCTTTTTTGATTTTTTTCGAGACCAGCGACATAAAGTTGATGCGTGAAGAAAAAAAACGTCAAATTCCTGTCTAAATTTTTTTAGAAAACGAATTCACTAGTTTGAAATTTGCAATTATTTCTTTTTTTATAATGATAAAATTTCAAAATTAAGAAAAGTCATCAGTGTAATGGCTGTTCAAAATGGCTGAGGGAGCCAAAGAGCTGTGGGAGCAATTAGCAAGAGGGGCCAAAGATAAAGGAAGATGGCCCCTTAACAACAGTCAACCCTCCAGCGGTGGTTGTGGTCTATCGGTTAAGACAACGGATCCACGTTAGGGGCCCCGAGCGGCGGTTCAAATCCGGCCTTCCACCCCAATTTTTCGGCTGAATAATATGGTCCAGCTGGACGGATACCCCAGGTCGGTTTGGTCTTCACACCACTCGACACTCCAGCAGAGACAACAGCTGGCACTGGGGCAAAAGAACTTGAGGCGCGCTGATCCTTGCATAGCAGGAATAGCCCAACGCCAATCTCACGAGCGAGGGCGCTCGAATATGAGAGGAGGGGAATGTAATGGCTGTTCAAAATGGCTGAGGGAGCCAAAGAGCTGTGGGAGCAATTAGCAAGAGGGGCCAAAGATAAAGGAAGATGGCCCCTTAACAACAGTCAACCCTCCAGCGGTGGTTGTGGTCTATCGGTTAAGACAACGGATCCACGTTAGGGGCCCCGAGCGGCGGTTCAAATCCGGCCTTCCACCCCAATTTTTCGGCTGAATAATAATCAGTACCAAAAAAATTTCTTAAACATAAAAAAAAATTTAAAAATACTATCAAAATTTATTTCAAAATTTTTGACGTACAAAAAGTACCTGTTAAACGCAAATTTCTTTTATTGAAAGAACGCTTTTAAATATAGATTTAAATCAGGGCAGGGATTCGTCCTTTATTTCAAAGGACGTCCTTTATTTTCGGCTTTCATCCTTTGAAAATTTGAAGAGTCCTTTATTTCAAAGATGTCCGTTGAAAACAGAATTTTGCCCATAAAATGTAAAAAAGGCTCATTTTATGGGAAAAAACGAAAAATTTTGGCATTCTGTTCAAAATCATTCTAATTTTTTCGCTTATTTTACATTATTCGTATTTTGCCATTGAGTTTACATACAAAACAACTATTTAATTGTTCTTTAGCATTTTAGAATGTCTAGTAAACGAAAAACTCTCCCATTCGTACTTTGTTTCAAAGTACGTACTTTTTTTTTGGCTTTCGTCCTTTGAAAATTGAAAGCGTACTTTTTCCCAAAGATGTACTTTGAAAACGGCTTTTTGCTCAAAAAATGTGAAAAGTGTTTATTTAAAAGCCAAAATCCATTTGCAGCTCAGACCTAAATTTTCAAAAATTTGCCCGGCGGCGCCTATCGGCACCACCGACCACTTTTGCCTTAAATTTTCTTAAATTTTACTCTAATTCAGCTATTTTTGTGCAAAAACTGTTACAAAAATACATCCAAATTTTCAAAAATTTCCCCGGCGGCGCCTATCGGCACCGCCTCCGCACGCCCCCCCCCCACCCCCGCTTGGTGAAAAATTCAATAAAATTAACGTTTTTAGTGCAAAAGATATTTTTGTTGTGTCCTTTGAATTCGCAAATTCTTCCCCGTGTCCTTTGAAATCACCTTATCAGTCCTTTGAAATAGAGCTCGACCGATCCCTACCCTGATTTAAAGCATTAAATAATTTAGAAGTTCAGATGGTTGTTACCAAATTTTCCTTTAGAAAATTTGATTACTTTTTTATTGGATTTTATAAAAATCCAGATATTCACAAAAATGCAAATTTTACTGAATTTTCGAATAAATTTAGTCATAACTTTTCTCATAATCAACCAATTTAAACAATCTTAGTATAGTACGATAGCCATTGAATTTGATCTATTACCAAGAAAATTTCAAAAATTTTATCTATTTTTTCACACGTTACGGGCAAAAAAGTGGAAAAAATTGCCATAACTTTTAAAGAACTTAATAAAATTTAAAAAACATTAGCACGCTAATATTTTCGAATAAATTTAGTCATAACTTTTCTCATAATCAACCAATTTAAACAATCTTAGTACGATAGCCATTGAATTTGATCTATTACCAAGAAAATTTCAAAAATTTTATCTATTTTTTCACACGTTACGGGCAAAAAAGTGGAAAAAATTGCCATAACTTTTAAAGAACTTAATAAAATTTAAAAAAAATTAGCACGCTAATAGAGTAATTGAAGGGCTATTGTACTATACCAAAATTGTTTAAATTGGTTGCTTCTGAGAACAGTTATGAATTGATATAGTCGAAAATTCACTAAAATTTGCACTTTTTGTAAATCGACCAACCACGGGCAAATCACTTTCCAATTTCTTATTTTTTAATAAAAAAAAAATTTGAATGATTTTTCTCAAACTTTCATGAATTTGGGCCCAAATAGAAAGGGAAACACTCGGCTTATGCCAAAGACTCATTGGGTTCAAAAAATGGTAAAAACACAATGATGAAAATATATTTTATTTTCTTATTTTTTCATAATTTTGATAAGGGGCCATCTCATCAATGAATTCTTTTTCGTTCACTTCTGCTTCTGTCTTTTTGGTCCATTTTTGAAGAATTGTGTCCAATTGTTGGTTCAAATTCGTTACATTTAAGCCTTTTCAAAAAGAAAAATCATTACAAGGAAGTCAAAACAAAAAAATGGAATGAAAACAGAACTCAGCCTGGCATAACGAAGCGCCAATCATACCATATTTATTTAGAGGGCGCACTCACGAAATGTCGACTAAGCCAAAAATCCACGAAATGTCGGCTCAGCCAAAAATAAAATATTTTCGAATAATTTAATCGTACGAATGTTCGGTGTTCGAAAGAGGTGTCTAAAAGGGAGAAAAAAACCGGGATGGCTTCTTGAAAATTTTTGACTGAGTTCGACATTTTATGGATTCGACATTTCGTGGATTTTTGGCTGAGTCGACATTTCGTGGGAAGAACGTTATAGAGTCTATTTGCTGTATTGTGATTTGTTATTTTTGAAAATCTTTTTAAAATTTAATAAAAAATAATTTTCTAATATATGTTTCAATAGTATTTGCTTATCTGATTCATAATCCGAATCATTCTCATTAAATAATGTGATAGCAGATGACTCATACAGCACATCATACAACTCATTCAAATTTTTAATGTATGAGTCTCCGACCAAAGTTTATAAGCAAAAACACAATCTCTCTCGTTTTTTACATTTATTTCGAGACAAGCGACATAGAGTTGATGCACGAAGTAAATTCAAAAAAAACAAAAAAATTGTTGTCTAAAATTTTTTTTTTATAAGGATGAGAAGAAAATGCTTGTAAGCACCAATTGTCTAAATGTTGCTAAAAATATAAAATTTCAAACAATTTAAAAATTTTTTAAAAATGGACATATAAAATTTTTTTTTGTTTTGTTTTTACCTTCTTTTTTTAAAATAAACATTGGAAAAAACTGTTGTTGTGATTGCATACTGAGTTTGCTGATGCCGCCACACACATTAAGATTATGGTAATAAAAAATAAACTGACAATTAAGAAGGTCGAAAAACGAAGATGCATTTGATTTTAAGTGACGACATATGTGTTTACAATATTATATGAAAACCTTAGAATTTTGAGTTTTTTTTCGCAGTAAAAAACATGAAAAAAACTTACCCAACGTATTCATATGCATATATTAATTAGAGATCGGAAACCTGGATCAACCAATTAATTGGTCAATTAATTGCTCATTTTATTGAAATTTCCATTTTTTGATTATTGACAATTTTCATCACCAATTAATTGATCAATTAATTGATGAATTTATTGCTCCAATTAATTGATTTTTTTGATCAATTAATTGTTTTGTTCGATCTCTATTATTAATATTGTATATTAACAATTTGCTGAAATTAAACGTATGGGTGGCTGAGATTGGTGCTGTTGCGTTGGTGCCACTTGGGTTTGGCTTGAAAATCGTTTGAATACAAATGGAAACGCCGTTTGGAATGCCTGATGATATTCCGTGCTAAAATTTAGAAGTTTCGATTTTTTTGGGAAATTAGCCAAAATTTGGCTATGTGCCTAAGGAAGCCAAAGTTAAAATTTTTTTGTGGGTTCCAGAAAAAAAGGTACAACATTCTGTAGTTTTGTTTAATTTTTCTTAAAATTTAAAATTAAATTAATAACACCTTGTATAGTATAAAATTGGCGCATTTGATGCTGCACCAATGTTCAAACAAAGTCCAGAAATTTCGCTCCAATACCAAGCAGTGATCGGAGACGATATTATGGGTACGATCGTAACAAGATAAATTATATTGACAAGATAACCGCCGATGCTTATGAACAAAATGCAAAAAAGTGCACGACAAGTGCGTCGATTCAATGCATCCGCGGATGGCAGTCCTAATTAGTGTTAATTAATGCTAATTAATGAAAAGATAAATTTAATTTAAAAAATTAATTAATATCACCTGCTGATTTCATTTTTATAACAATTCCAACAATCAAATAAATGATGCAAGTCATGATATAGATAAACATTTGTACTGGGCCGAAGGAGGAGGAATTCTTAAAAAAAAATAATGAAATTTGTATAAAGAGGTGTCATAATTTAGTGGGTGTTGGGACTTTACGTAAATTCGCCATAATTAAATAATTAGTCAAAACTGCTAGTTCGTTTCGTAAATTCCGCCATTTTGCAGATTTGTTGTGTAAAACTCTTTATAACTTTGCTCAAACGCAACTAAATGAATTAACATGGTATTGTCCGATAGCTCTTGGTTAGCTTTATCAGCCTACCAAATTTCAAAAAATTTGATTAAGAAAGTTGTAGCTATAAAAAGTACAAAAAACTCTATATTTTTCTTGAAACGTTATTAATTTTTTTTTTAATTTGGTAGGCTGATAAAGCTAACCAAGAGCTATCGGATGATACGAAGATTATCCAATTTGATTGCGTTTGAGCAAAGATATGAAGAGTTTTAGACAACAAAACTGCAAAATGGCGGAATTTAGGAAACGACCCAGCACGTTCACAAAACGTCCTAGCATGGGGTTTACTGTAATTTGTTGTACCATGAAAATGTCAGCCAAACTTCCTGGGATCAACTGTTGGTCCCCAAACACTTGAGCATCATGCAACACAGTAATGAAGCATGTAACTAGGCCAAACAAAACAGTTATAATTGTAATCATTGCCAAATAGAGACGTTTTGTATGTTTATCATCCCTATAATATTGGTAGGTGCTGGGTCGTTTCATAAAAACCGCCATTTTGCAGATTTTTTGTCAAAAACTCGTTATAACTTTGCTCAAACGCAACCAAATGAAACAATCTTGGTATGCTCCGATAGCTATTGGTTAGCTCTATTAGCCTACCAAATTTCAAAAATTTGGATCGAGATTTAAAAAAAAAAACTTAATCAAAATTTTTGAAATTTGGTAGGCTAATAGAGCGAACCAATAGCTATTGGACCATACCAAGAATGATTGTTTCTTTTAGTTGCGTTTGAGCAAAGTTATGATGAGTTTTTGACAAAAAGTCTGCAAATTGGCCTAATTTATAAAACTCCCAAAATGGCGATTTTAATGAAACGACCTAGCACCATATTGGTAAACATAAATTTTACATATTTTAAAATTTTTTTTATTTTACATTCCAGCAAAAATAATTGTGATCAGTCGGTCAATGCCAGTGAACAATAGTAAGACAATAGTTCCTCCTTTAAACTTTTATATATACTTAAATAAATTATTAAAATAAATAATATAAAATATCTAAATAATTGAAAAAAATATATATTTGTTTATACCAACTCCAAACACGGGAATGAATAAAAATTTTGCTGCCACTTGAAACTCAATTAAATTATGTCCCGAAAATGTAATGTACACAAACAAAAAATGGCCATGCTGATGAAGTATTTCAAAAAATGAATAAAGTGCCAAAATATAATTGACTGTGCCGCGAAGAGACCTAATTTAAGGTGAGTTGTGATACGAAAACAAGATAATTAACCTAATTAACACATTTAATTACCCTACTTGGCATGAATTGTCACATAAATGACAGACAAATTCAAGATGATGCCACAGGTCCCAATTGTTCCATACAACATGGCGCATCCAATTAGAGGCCAACAGGGATAAACATCTTTGAATTCCAAATAAAACTAAACAACGAAACAAGGGCCAAAATTGGGGAATGGATACGGTAATAAGCTACCGTATTGTTATGGGCATCGGTCATTTATAAGTGTAAATTTGATGAAATTTTTTTTTTATTTTACAGTATCTTAAAAATTTTATGTTTAAAGAATGGCGTAAGCTGAAAAATCATCTTATTTATTGTTCCTTTGTAATGATGCTCATTTACATCAATTAGTTATTCATTAAAAAACGAGACAATTAAATTGGATGTGTCAATTGTCAGTAATGAAATTCACGCGCTAATTAATTCAATTGGCAAATGCACCTGCTAATTTAATAAAACAATATGAATTATCTATTTGACAAGCTTGTGGGCTTTTCAAAGTTAAAATTGGCGTTAGATTTTTTGAGAAAGAGATGGAATTTGAATTTAACGTAAAAAATTAATAAATAAATCTAAAAATATTTCAAAAGAGAAATTATTTAAAATTGATTATTATTACTATTATTTACCTATTCAATGTGATCAAATGTCTTGCGTAATTCTTATTGTATGAAAATGATGTACTGTATTGTAGTGATGCTCGAGAGTCTCTGTCTCGAGTCTCGACTCGACAAAAGGTTTGGGTTTTTTCTGGTCTCGGTCGCGAGTTCTAAGTCTGAAAAAGGAGACTTTTTTACACCCTTTTAAGATTGGCTTTTCGTTACCTACCAAACATAAGATATGGGCTGAATTTTTAATTTGAATAAAATAAAAGTTAATTATGCCAATTTAAAATAAAATTTTATTTTTGGAATGAGAATGATATTGATTATAAAACAGGTAATTGAACATTGGCATCGAATACTTTCGAAACTTGCTTAACTATAAGAGAAACTTAAAATTGCGAGAAAATTGTCGTCCACTCAATCGGCTGTTTTGAATTTTGAATTAGTTTCTGAAATAACCAAATGACCAAAAAGCAAAGTGATAGAACACAATTACAGACCAAAACTTGGTACTGTATCTTTATAGTTTCATTATGTCAGGGCTGAGTTCTGCTGGTTTTATGTTTTACTCCACTTAATGTTGTTTTTTTGAAAATACTTAATGGAACTGTTGTGTCTGGGCTGTAGACCATTAGAGTGTTCTGTCTGGGCTGTAGACCATTTGGCCAAATGGTCTTCTGCCCAGACAAAACCAAAACAAATTTGGCCACGAATTGGAAACAATTTCAACAAATCGACCCTAATTGCATCATAAAAATAGCGTGACTTGAACGCATTGGAAAAAGAAATGACAGAAAAAGAGGCAAACCATGTTAAAGACAAAATGCAAAAGAAATTGACGTGCCACCGCCGGTGCCTACGAGCATCGAGAATTTGGTACTACCGGAACAGTTCACGATCTATAAGCGTTCCGGCCGTGGAACCTTGTTCAAAATTTGGGCTAATTCCGCCGCTGGAAATTTATTGTCTAAGAAAAAAATAAGCAAAAGCTAATTGATGCAAAAAAAATTAAAGACCAAAAAACAAAAAATCCAAAAAATGGCCAAGTTTTGGCCTTGGACAACATGCAAAAAAGTTTTTTGGCCATTTTTGAAGATATCTTTTTTGAGATGGGTTAAAGTGCGAAGCCTGTGCTTTATCATATCTGTAGCTAAATAAGCTATTTTAAATAGAATTGCAGTCGAGAAGCTTCAAACGAAGTTAGGTAAAAACATGTTCTTTTGGTATTTTCTTTTTACGGCACACGAGCATATCCCTGATGAGCATATATTTCCTCGTAGTCGCATGTTCTTTTGCTCAATGTGGCAATGCTTTGTCCGGGTAAAGGCCGGGAAAGCCGGGCGACGGGTCGCCCTTCGGTTCGCCGAAAAAGAAGGCAATTTCGTTGCGCAAGCGTTCAGCCGCCTCGCGGTCCCCCATAAACGCGGCAAATGCCTTGTGGCTCGACTGATTCTTGTAGTGCCAACTTTGGAGGTAACCGTTCGGAGCCCGCACATCCGTTCGAACGGGCCACATGTTTGCCTATGATTGGTCAATGGCGGGATGCATTAGCTTGTTTCTTGGTATCCAAAAA
Organism: Heterodera filipjevi; assembly: GCA_039877585.1. Lineage (NCBI taxonomy): Eukaryota > Metazoa > Nematoda > Chromadorea > Rhabditida > Heteroderidae > Heterodera > Heterodera filipjevi. Next base: position 1,736,104 of record JBDPZO010000005.1, on the reverse strand, counting down.
TCCCGTCCCCGATCAAGCCTAGTCAAAAGTCGGCGTGGATTATTATCGCGCCACCACACACCTCCTGCATCTCTTTGGTAAGATGCCAGTTCAGATAGAGTTTTGCTGCCTCAGGATGCTTTGCGCTCTTAAAAATTGCCGCCAGCTGTGCCCACATTGTGAACCCGTCCTTGGCCGGCAGCACAATGCGCGATTTTTGTCCGCTGCCCGGGTTCAGACTCCCGTCGGTAGTCATCGTCGCAACAGCCGTCCCGTTGTTGACCATGTCGGCCGGATCTTGGGTTCCACGAACCATGATTAATTGCTGCTTGACAAATTGTTCCACCCATTTCCATCCATATTTATCAATCACCTTGGTACATAATAGTAATAATTAATCGTTATTATTATATCTACGTGCCAGTTTGAAATAAAGCCACCCCACCCCTAAAATAAAGCCCTCGTCATTAGATGGGTTGAAGATAGTAGCACAAAAAAAATTGCTCTAAAATGGGACCCAAAAAATTACGCTGTTTCGTTTCGTGGATTTTTTGCCCGCTTCGTTGCGTGTTTTGGCAAAAAATTTTCCCATTTTTGGCTTTACCTGTTTAAACCAAAAAAGCACCGCGTCATCATCATTTGGCCATGTGACGACCAACTTTTTGCCCGCAAAAATTGGCTTTAAATAGTCGGCTGCCTCACGCGGCCAATCTTTCTGGTTTGGCATCAATTCCGTATTGACAAGGTTGCTAAAGCAATCGACCATAATGCCCGAATAGTATCCATCCGCATCACGATAATCCTTGTAAATGGCACTCCAACCGGCCGGTTTATAAGCCATCAGCACACCCATCTCTTTGAAACGCGGAAAGTCTTGAAGAGTTTGCAGCTGTACAACATCAGGCACCAATGGAGGATTTTCAAGCTGAAGCGAAAAACAATTTCATAGCAAGTGAATTTCTCGTAAAATTTTAAATAGTGGAAATATCGGAGATGGCAACTAATTTTTCGGTGAATGGCCGAGGGGTCAGCTGGGGGAGGGGGTGTGACGCGGGAAAGCCTAAAAATTCAAATTTTTAATGGGTCAAAATTGGTACAAATTCTGTTAACAAATTCAATTCAATTTTCAATGTAATCCGAGTTCAAAAAATAAAACGGTCATTCATTTTTTTTGTTACGAAATCTTTTGGTTCAGACAATTGGTTCTGAGCGCTTTAATAGAACCTCATGCCCGTCTATATTTGAACCTAGCTACAATAGAACACCCCGCCCCAATTGTGGGGAAATTATTAAGCCTAACATTGTATGGTTTATTAGATGAAATAGTTCATCATTAAATTTGTGAACCTCATTTTTGTGGGTCCGTAATTCAGCATTTTTTGATGAGCAAAGTTTTTAGCAATTTGAATTATTTTAGTAACAGATTTTGCACAAAAAAATAATTGAATTAGAGTAAAAATTTGAGAAAATCTAAGGAAAAGGGTCAGGTGGTGCCGATAGGCGTCACCTGGAATTTTTTTTGAAAATGTGGAAATTTATTAACAGATTTTGTCTTCAAAATACAATCTTTTATATTATTCCTAATAAAATGCGGAAAAAACTCAAAAATGCGGCCAAACGCGACAAAAGTCAAAAATGCGTCAAAAGTGCGGCGGCAGGTCAAAAATGCGGCAAATGCCGCGTAAATGCGGTATTATGATCACCCTGTATGCAATTGATGCAATTGCTTTACCTGATACTCGATTCTGGTCGCATGGAACTTGGAATAGTCCACAACAATGTCCAGCGTCATGTTAGGAAACCGCTGCTCAAATGCTGCCTTGGTGCCGTCCTGTTGGCCCGCCGTGTCGCCTCCGGCGTACACAATCAGTCGGCCGCCTTCCCTCAATGCAGCGGCATAAATTTGGTCCAATGTTCGCTTTTCCTCATGGCAATTGCGGAATTTGGAGCGAAAACTGCTGTACACCAATGGCACATTTAGGAGCATTAGGACGACGAAGATTAGTAGCATTAGTGCAGAAGAATGCGACCCAAAAATATTATTTTTAAACATTTTTATTCTTTCGATCGGCCTAAAAATTTTTGCCTTTTTGAAAATCTCTTGGCACCCCTTTTATGCTTACTCGCAGACTGTTTAAGTTTCTGATGTGAATTTGTTTGTTCAACTGTCAGCCAACCGATCCCCTTTGTTGTTTCAGTTGTTGCCCTCTCTGGTTAAAGGTACCGAACTTTTTAATTTTTTAAAATTTAACAAACCGCCGAATATGACGGCGATATCAAAATGTTGTTTACGTGAATATGGCCAATGTCAGCAGCAGATGAATTTTAAGTAAATTTTAGAAATTTGCCCAAAATTTCTCCTCTCCGATGCCTATGAGCACCGTCGGCGGGTGAATTAGTCTATTTTCGGCTTTAGGTCAATTTGCTCAATTGAACACGTTTCATTTTGCAAAGAACCAAAGCAAAAAAGCAAGACATTCTTTCAACAAATCTACCACAGATGATAAGCCGGTTTTTTCTGAAAATAAAGCGTGCTGGGAAGTTTCTTAAATCCGCCATTTTTAATGAATTTTCGAATAAATCAAGTCATAACTTTTCTTAGACGCAGCCAAATTAAACAATTTTGATATTGTACGATAGCCGTTGAATTATTCTATTAGCTTGGTAAATTTAAAAAAAATTCATTCAAGGGCTATCGTAAGATACAAGATTGTTTAATTTGATTGGTTTTTAAAGGAGATAAGGGGGAAAATTTGTAAATTCAAAGGACACTCGAAAATTTTATCATTTGCAATAAGAAAGGTTAATTATTCAAATGGATTGTATTTTTCAGAGGGGGGAGAGGCTGTGCCTAAAGGCACTGCCGGGAAAAATTTGGTACGGGTGCGGAAGGGTTCGGTGGTGCCGATAGGCGCCGCCGTGAACCAACGCCTGTCATTGCGAGTATTCCAACCAAGAATGCCACCAAAAGGGAAAGCAGCCAACATGGTTTTTCTAGCTGGTCAAAGGCCTTCGACACGAAATTGACGCGCCGGTGCCTGCGAGCATCGCGAATTTGGTAACTTCCGGAACAGTTCACGATCTACAAGCGTTCCGGCCGTGGAACTCCAAGAACCATTCCTTCTCGCTAATCGTGGGGCATATATGGAGGAAGGAAGAAATGGCCATCATTTGTCTTTTTAAAACCTAAACATTGCCTCAACATTTCCAATTTTATGATTCTAATTTACGGTCGCGAATTGTTTGGGAATTGAGCTTCCGAAATGAAGTAAATAAAAATACACGCCAATGGAACATTTTGGTATATTTAGTCGTGGTTATATTTTTATATTTGCGCATATTCATGTGAATGCACTTTTTTACGAATGAATATATTTTTAATAAAATGAATTATATAAATCAATTTTTTTGTTTATTGTTACGAATATTGTTATATGTTCGCAATTCGCATATATCTCCTATGATAAAATTTTTTTGTGAATAAGTAAACTTTCGATGGAAAATGAACAGTTTAATTCAAATGATAAAAACAGAATTGAACGAAAATAATTTATATCTTTTGCTTATATTTTGTATCCGACCATGTCAATGAATTCCAATTTTTTATTCCATTTTCATTCAAATTAGTGGGCTTGTCAATTTCATTCAATTTTTCGTGCCAATAACAATTTTTTGAACTGTCCAAAAGTCAGCTGTTCAACACGGCCCTTGCCCGGTTTGATTTTCCATTTAATTGACGAAATTGGTCCTTCTTTGTCAATGCTGCGTGCCGAACTTCCGGCGACAAAAACAGCACTCAGCAGCACAATGCAAAACAGAATTGGCGCCAAAAAATTCATTTAAAAATAAAAATCCTTCTAAATATATGAAAATTGATATACTTTGAAATTAAAAATATATTTTATAATTTTGGTGCATTAATAACTTTATTTCTTATAAAATAACAGACTAATTTCAACTTTAAATTTATTTGTTAGTAACATATGCTTATTATTAATTATAAATTATTAAAGCATAAACGATATAATGACAAAACAATTAGTTATGCTATTTAACTTCTTACTGCCCCATTTATGTACCAAAACATTGGTGCTTTATTTGCACCTTTTGTAATAATTGTAACTAATTAACACTAATTGCCCATTGGCCCGTCACTCACAATCGATGAAGAACCGAGCAAGAAAACTGTTACAAGAAAGCGGTTTTGGGCTTATGTTTTTTGTTGGCTGATTTTTCGGGACAATTTCAGAGTCGACGTAGAGCAAACCCCCCAAAAAATGGGGGCGCGGGACTGGGAGGAAAGAATGGTGGAACAATAAATTGTGGAAGAATGAATGGAACCAGTTTTGATGTTCAAAATTGAGAAGAATCATTTGATGTTGTGTGATACTTAGTCTGGTTTTTGTGGAGCTTTACAATTTTTTTTTGTAACGCCAAAAGCAATTTGAAATATCAATGGTTGTGTTAAAGTGTGAAAGAATGAATTAATAATTAAAATAAAACTACGAAAATAATAAAAAGAAATAAATTCTAAATATAAATTAAAACACCAAACTTACATATAAGAAAGGAATATGTGCCAATATTATCATCATTTTTTGGATTATTATACCTTTAGAATCGAAATGGGTCAAAGTTAAAGGTCAAAAAAAAATTTAATTAAAAAAACTGTTTTTTTAAGAAAAAGGATGGGAATGTTTTTTTATAAAATTTCTAAGCCCTAAAAATTCGGTTCAAAATCAAGGATCAGAAACGAATAACCTCTATAGCAAACAAAGTACATCGGAACGTTTACCCTGTACTTTTGCTAAACAATGTTAAGAAATCAACTCATTCCAAGACAGATTCTCTAATTGCTTACCCATTTGCATAGGTCACAAAAAATTGGAGATGTCAACCCATAAAAACATTTTTTTCGATCTTCCTTAGCGCGACATTAAGCCAAGTCAAAAAAGAGTGACGCTAACACATTATTTTTATAAAACTAAAAATTTTTAAAATTTTTGAATACGAATTTTAATTTCGTTGAAACCTTTCCAAATATTTTTTTATATTTCTGCGATAACAACAGCAGATGTAAGCCCAATCGTCAGCCACTGGGACACCATATGTCGCTTGGGGGTGGAAAGTAAATGGGAGAAAAGCCATCACTTTGTGACTTGGCTTAGGCCATCGTCGCATTTCCGTTGCCAACCGCATTGATCCAACAACAACGGGATTTCCCCTTTATTTCAATTTTCGGCAATAACAATCGATCAGGACAATGACACTTCTCTGATCGCATGATCAAATATTTTTTGTTTCATAATTTTCATTTAAAAAATCGATATTTTTTTGTACTAAAAAGAAGATTCTGCAATTTTTGAAATGGCATACCGTACGTCTGCGAGTGGGCTGAGAGTCAGTGAAATGAGCAAAGTAAACGATCCCTTTTTTATTTTAAATAATTAAAATAAAAATTAGGAAGAATTGGGCTGTTCGCATTTCGAAATAGGCCTAAATTCTAACTTTTATTTTTCCACATTTAAGTAAGTGTGCCAAATATGGGGTAAAAATATGTTTTTCAAAAAATGCTGATTTTCTAACCTAGTTTAGACATGCAGCGAAATTCAACTTCTTAGCACCGAAAAGTACGGGCACTACTACCCTAAACCTGAGAATCCAACGTAATTCAAATCAAACTAATGAATTCGAAATAATTACTGTAATTTTTTGGCTGATTGTATTAACAAATTAAATTTATTAAGTTCGAGACTACAACAGTGGGCCATAAAAACAAAACTAAATTTGAATAAACCGAAACTGGGACTTTATTTGTCCCAAAAAAATTCTTGATTTGCACTTCAGTGGTTCATATGGCGCGAAAAGCAAATTTTTAAATAATTTTATTTCAAGCAAACCAACAAGTACAATGACCGAGAAGGTGAACTGTTGCTGGAATGGTTAAAGGAATTGGTGGGTGGCAAATTCACCACGGACGGCAGCTGGGACAGTTTTCACACGGCATTAAAAGACGGACAAATACTGTGCAAGTGCGTTTTTTTAATATTTAAATACCAATAAATAAATTGCCATGGGAGGGTCGGGATAAAAATTAATTGCCAAACTGAAATTGGTTTCACAATCTTGGGCAATTAGTCGAAATTTTGCTTGTTGAAAAAAAAAACAAAATTTTTTTCAAAAATTTTTTGGTGACAAATTACATTTTCATACCTTTTTGAAATGAATTCAAATTTGAACAACAGTTTCTATAGGTGAAAAAAGGTCATCATCCATTTGATGAAATACAATTGGGCATTTTAATAAATAAAAAAACATACACAGAAACGAGCTTTGGTATTTAACGTTTTTGTTTTTTGTATAATTAAGATTGGCAAATGAAATTGAGTCGGACGCAATCCCAAAAATAAATAGGCCACGAAAACTTATGTGGGCCGGCGAAACTCCATTGACAACTCGGTCGCTTTTCAGTTTTTCATCTATTTTAAATTAATTTTTTTAATTTTTTTTTTTTTTTGGATTTGCTTGTATGGAAAACATCAAAAATTTTGTGGAATGGGCAGTGAAACAGGGCGTGCCAGTCCATGAAACTTTTCAGAGTAATTTGAAAGACAATTTATAAAAAAAAATCATAAATAAATTTTAATTTAAGGTGATGATCTTTATGAAGGACGAGATTTGTATTCAGTGTGTATGACTCTGTATTCACTTGGGCGTATTGTGAGTTTATTTATTTTGTTTATTTATATAATAAAATAATAGATTATTGTTTTTAAAAATTATATATAAACAAAAAATTTATATATTATTCTAAATTATAAAATTCGTATTTCTTCTTTGAGTTGAAATACCAAATTTATAAAAATAAAATTTGTTTTAAAACGATTGCTTCATTTTAAATAAGTTATCTTTTATTTAAAAAATAATCAAATATAGTTTTATAACTAACTGTTCCCTTCAGCTTGAAAAGCGTGGCATGTCATGTCCAAAGCGTGTTAAAACTGATCAAATTCTCAATGTGCCGGTGGTGGATTCCCGACTTCAACTTCGAATCACTCAAAATGGATCATTGGACAAAAGGGACTCCATTGAAAATGATGAGAAAATAAATTAAAATAACTATTTCTCACCTAATGAGGTTTCTCACGTATTCAATACCTATTACCACTCGGTTGGACCATTCTATTTTTATTTTTTTTAATAAACAAAATAACATGAACTTAAATAGATAACTGAATATTATAAAACGAAAGCTGATGCGTGGTCTGGAAATTGAACCCAGGACCTCTCGAACCCTAAGCGAGAATCATACCACTAGACCAACCACCCGCGCTGATTACTGTGAAGCATAATAAAGTAAAGCATTCTTTTATCGTTGCACTTTTTAATATTAAAGACAAATTATTTTATTCATCCATTAAAACTTAAGTCAACTTCAAAATTATTCTACTGCTTGAAATACATAAAAAAAGGAATTTTTAAAAATTATTAAATTTGGTTCAATATGGACTTTTCTCAGAATTTGGAAATAAAATTGTTTTTAAAACGATTGCTTCATTTTAAATAAGTTATCTTTTATTTAAAAAATAATCAAATATAGTTTTATAACTAACTGTTCCCTTCAGCTTGAAAAGCGTGGCATGTCATGTCCAAAGCGTGTTAAAACTGATCAAATTCTCAATGTGCCGGTGGTGGATTCCCGACTTCAACTTCGAATCACTCAAAATGGATCATTGGACAAAAGGGACTCCATTGAAAATGATGAGAAAATAAATTAAAATAACTATTTCTCACCTAATGAGGTTTCTCACACGTATTCAATACCTATTACCACTCGTTGGACCATTCTATTTTTATTTTTTTTAATAAACAAAATAACATGAACTTAAATAGATAACTGAATATTATAAAACGAAAGCTGATGCGTGGTCTGGAAATTGAACCCAGGACCTCTCGAACCCTAAGCGAGAATCATACCACTAGACCAACCACCCGCGCTGATTACTGTGAAGCATAATAAAGTAAAGCATTCTTTTATCGTTGCACTTTTTAATATTAAAGACAAATTATTTTATTCATCCATTAAAACTTAAGTCAACTTCAAAATTATTCTACTGCTTGAAATACATAAAAAAAGGAATTTTTAAAAATTATTAAATTTGGTTCAATATGGACTTTTCTCAGAATTTGGAAATAAAATTGTTTTTAAAACGATTGCTTCATTTTAAATAAGTTATCTTTTATTTAAAAAATAATCAAATATAGTTTTATAACTAACTGTTCCCTTCAGCTTGAAAAGCGTGGATGTCATGTCCAAAGCGTGTTAAAACTGATCAAATTCTCAATGTGCCGGTGGTGGATTCCCGACTTCAACTTCGAATCACTCAAAATGGATCATTGGACAAAAGGGACTCCATTGAAAATGATGAGAAAATAAATTAAAATAACTATTTCTCACCTAATGAGGTTTCTCACACGTATTCAATACCTATTACCACTCGTTGGACCATTCTATTTTTATTTTTTTTAATAAACAAAATAACATGAACTTAAATAGATAACTGAATATTATAAACGAAAGCTGATGCGTGGTCTGGGAATGAACCCCAGGACCTCTCGCACCCTAAGCGAGAATCATACCACTAGACCAACCACCCGCGCTGATTACTGTGAAGCATAATAAAGTAAAGCATTCTTTTATCGTTGCACTTTTTAATATTAAAGACAAATTATTTTATTCAACCATTAAAACTTAAAGTCAACTTCAAAATTATTCAACTGCTTTAAACACATAAAAAATGGAATTTTTAAAAATTATGAAATTTGGTTCAATATGGACTTTTCTCAGAATTTGGAAATAAAATTATTAATATTAGTAATAAATTTGAATGATCTTGACAAGATAAATATGAAATTTTTTGCATCGAAGAAAATTTTTTTAATTTGAAATTTCAATGCCGTTTTTTTTTCTTGCAAGTTCTTTTGTGACTAGCAAAAATATATGCAAAATAGGTGCCAAAGCCTTGAAAGATGTGTGTTTTAATGTGCTTTTCTCTGACAAATTTTTTTTTTTTTTGGAATTTTGCAGAAGGGTAGGCCTAGTGCCAAAATATTTTTGAGCAAAATTTCAAATCGGTACGTCATGTCTAAACCGAGTTAGAAAATAAGCATTTTTAAAAAATATATTTTTTATGACTTAAAATGACAGCCTTAGTAATAATGAACAGGAAAATTCTAATAAATTTTATAATTGTAAACATTGATAATTTTTTTTTCAAAATAGCTATTTAAGGCGGCATTATCCGACTATAATTTTCCTTGGCTTTGCCAGATTGATTGGAATAGCTTTTAAAGAATTGTAACCTTTTTAATGAAAAAAAATTTTCAATTATACTTTTTTTTGAGGAACAACAAACTAAAATCCGACTGTATTTGACTACGGTAACTACCATTTGTATTGCTTTATGCTTTTCTTTATGTGTTGAAATGTACCAAAAAAATGGGTTTGTATATGGTGATAAAATGGTCACGGGAAGTTTTTTGGTTTTGTCTTAAAGCAAAAAAAAATAACAAAAAAATTTAGGGTCTTACTTACCAAATAACATGGTTGTACCTCATTATAATAACGGTGATTATTTATTTATTTGTTGGACTCGTGACACGTATGAAATCAACAGGTGGGTGTGGACAAATTAATGACTACTATTCAAAAAAGAGCTTCATTTTAATTAAAAAGCTTCATCTATTGAAAAAAATCTGGTAAAATTGGTAGTTAAATAAATTGAAAAGTTTAAGAAAGAGGCATAAAAATTTAAATAGGAAATAAAAATATTATAAAAAAATAAGGTGTCGTAAATATCGGACAAGCGAAAACAGGTTTTGTAAAGTTGGGGTTGAGTAAGTCTAACTAAGCAAAGGGTATTTTGCTTTGTTTTTGATAGCATTATTATTCATCAATTCATTAACAAATTTAATTAATTATTTATAAATTCATTAACAAATTTAATTTATTATTTATATTCATTAACAAATTTATTTAATTGATCCCTCCCACCATTTTGTGTAAATTATCCAATTTGTTATTGAAAGAAAACTCACGTTAAATTTAGGCTTACCCTCCGCTTCTTCCATCAATATTCGCGTTCTTCGTGCACTTTTTTGTATTATTTTTGTTAATGTTGGTGGCTATTTCATCTGTTCCTTTTATATTCTTGTGATCAACCCATCAATTTCGTCTCCGATCACTGCATGGTTTGGCCAAATGCCATTCCTCTGAACATTGGTGCGGCATCCAATGGGCCAATTTTGTATTTTACCAGGTGAAAAAAACTCACAGTTTGGTAAATATTATTAAAACAAAAAACAAACATAATTTAATTTGCTAAGGTTTTTTGATGTGGCAATTTGGGACACCCCCGCCGGGGACGGGCTGGGATCCCGTCTTCATCCCCGTCCCCGTAGGCCATTCGTAAATCCGCTATTATCTTTGTCATTTTTCAACAAAGAATTATCTTATATGCAACTAATTAGCAATCTTTGTATCATATTAATTCCAGGTAAACCTTTTTAAGATTAAAAAAATTCCCCTAGGTTTCACATGGAATTGTTTTACCAATTTGGGAATTAACTTACGCCTTCTAATCTTTGATGCTCTATCGAAGTTGCTTAATGAGTTCTAATTAGGCTCAGATTTTGTAAATTTTTTAGCGCCATGTACCGACAGGCATTTGAAACGGAGTTTCCATTTGTCTTCAAACGACGTTCCGCTGATGAGCATCAAACGTCAACACAGCAGCAGAATATTATTAGGCAAATAAATTTGGTCACGGTAAATGTTACTTCACGCCAACAGTAAGCGGCATTACAGTACATGAAACAGGACTTTGCCATAAAATCGTACTAATTACTGTGATTGTTGTTACCGCATATATGAATATAAAAAAGCTGTAACGCTACTCATATCGCCATAACATTTTTTTTTTTTCAAATATTTATAGCCACAAAACTTTCAGCTAATAGAGCCAATCAAGAGCTAATCTGTATTAGCAAAACTTTCAATTAGTGTTTTAATCATAATTATGATGAGTGCTTTTTTGGTAATATTTAAAAATGGCGGACTTAGAAACGCCCATGGTGGCGGAGTATAAGAACAAATTTAGCACTAATGCTAATACGTGGCGCAATAAAATGGTTGCCCGATATTTGCGGACCAATAATTTAGGACAAATTATAATAAAAAAATATTTTTTATCCTTGAATTACAATAAAATTTTCAGTTTTTCCTAAAAATCAAGATTATTAGCGGTCAGACAATACTTTATTGCTCGAATTTGGTCTTTGTTTGGTTCTGGAAAGAGACCTGAATTTTCACTAATTGCTTTATCCTAAGGTCGTTAGGCTCTGTATTGTTTGCTTCTATGCCAAATTTTTATTCCACGTGTATTATCCAATTGATACACCCTAAATTCTATCCTGCATAATTATTTCTTCATCTTTTAGCATAGTAATAAATTTTGAAATTTTGTTACTAAGTTACCAACTTGCTCTTTGACTTATATACTCCTCAAACAACTTTGGAAAATTAAAAGTGTTCAAGTGTGGTGATGCGACATTTGCGGCGTGGGGCCCAGACAAAAATTGTAGAATGAACTAAGCTAATTGTTCTTAGTGCCATTCGAAAGCCCTAAATATGCTCTATATTATACCAAAAAATCAAAAGAATTGATTAAGTTTCGGAAAAGTTATGATAAAAAGATAACCAAAAACAGACATTTCCAAATTTTGAACATTTTAAGTCATAACTTTTCCAAACTCAATCAATTCTTTTTATTTTTGGTATGATGTTGAGCATATTTAGTTGTTCGAATGACCTTAAGAATAATAGATTTAGTTCACTCTACAATTTTTTCTGGGTCGCGCGCCGCAAATGTCGGCCAATCTTCAAATGTGACGATTGAAAATAATCATTTTCACTTTTGAAATTTGTTTTTTTAAAATTACATAATTCTTTATTTTTTTTCTTAAAAGATATTTTTTTAGTTATTTCATCCGAAAATATCCTTCTGCAATTGTCGGTCCGCAAATGTCGCACTACGCAATAAAATATGTTATAAAAAATCAAAAAAACTATTTTTGATTTCGTAAAATTTTTTTCAAACGACATTTTAACATTTATTTGGTTACAAAATAATGAAAAAAATATATTTGAACCAAAATATCTTCTTTTTTTTTTTGCCCCGCGCGTCAAATGCACCCAATTAGCCTGGCAATAATTAATTTTTCAACGTTTAAAAACTATAATGGCATATTGTCAAATATAAAAAGAATTCGTTTTTTACAAAATTCCAAAATAAAAATAACAATCAAATACAATTTACAGATCATAAAATTATAAAAAAGCTGAGGGGTGGTCTGGGAATTGAACCAGGACCTCTCGACCCTAAGCGAGAATCATACCACTAGACCAACCACCCGCTCTAATCACGCGAAGCAAGATAAGAAAAGCATTCTAACATCACTGATCTCTGAGACTAATTAATATGAAAGGAACTGCGACATTTACGCCAAAACATTTGCGCCTGCACTTTTGCGTCTCCAACATTTGCGCCAAAAAAAAAAATTGCATTATTATTAATCTCAAGAGACTGTTAACTATTTTGAAAATTCAAAAAATGGCAAAATATGACCTAAAATTGCACTAAAAGCGGCCCAATTACAAATGGAACAAAATGTCAAATTCGATTCTTTTTTGAAGTTTGTTTAACTATTATCATTTGTTGCGGTCATTTTAAAAAATTGAAAATTTTGGTATGCTTTTCAATTTTTTTTTGTTTTATTTATTTTTGGCGATTTGATTTCTTTTTTGTATAGCCATTACTATGGATAGGGCTGGATTTTTGGTTTTTACCTATTTTTTTTTGTTGCGCATAATTCTTGATAGAGAATACGAAAAACACACTTCTCCCAGATAATTTTCGAATTAGAGCGACTTTTAGCACCTATTTTTCGTGTTAGTTGAAAGATTCCTCATTTGGTTGCTTCTGAGAAAGTTATAAATAATTTAGTTCAAAATCAATAAAATGGCAATTTTAAGAAACGCGCATTTGTGGCAGTTTTTAAGAAAAGCGTCAGCCCCCCTACTGGCATTTTGGGAACCATATACCGTCAAAGAATTTCATCACAATTTAATTAAGTAGAATAAATTTGGCTCTGATAATTAATTTTTTTAGCACTATGTACCGACCGACATGCATTGAGACGGAATTCCATTTGTCTTTAAACGTAATGCGATGAAAATCAAACGGCATCACGAATGCAAGAATATTATGAGACAAAAAATTTGTCACTGTAAATACCATTTCATCATCAACAATAAAGGAAATACAGTATATGAAGTTGAGCTTTGTCATTTACTAATACTGTATTAGTATTCCCGAAATTTGTATCAATATAAAAAAATTAAAATGCTACTCACTTTTAAAAAAAAAAATTTTCATAAAGAGATTTTTGGCAATCTTAAGAATGGGTGTCCCTAATTTAACTTTGTTTTTTAAGTAAAAAAGGGTGCTGAGCACGAATCTGAGCTAAGTTTATCGTAAGATTTCATCTAATCTATGATTTGGTTTATTTTTGTGCACTGGGCAGCGCCATGTTTACATTGAAAACGAGTATGTACTTGATGAAAAATCATAGATTTGATCAATTCTCGAATTAGATGGTGTCTATGAAAATTTAGGTCAGATTCGTGCTCAGCCCCCTTGAAAACGCCCAATACTTATTTTCAGCCAAAAATACAATCTTATTTTTGTCTCTCACTGTTCAAAAATGGTTAAATTCACCAAGCGAACTATGCCATGCACAAGCATACAGAGCCAGCTCATTACTTGATATAAAAATTCCTTTTTTGGCGTAAAAAACTGACTTCAAATTCTTTTCCTATTTCAAAATGAAATAAATAATTTTGTGCAATCTTATTTTTTAAAGATTATTTATTTATTTTTTTGTGATAAATCAAATAGAAAATTCTAAATAATTTATATTTTATTAATTTTATGGATAGTTTTTTGGCTGATTTTCTTATAAATGTCATTGCTCTTTCATGGTGTCAATTGAAAATCAATTTTATATTTAGCATTAAGAACAATATTTGAAACGAAGGGTAATTAACTTAACTTGACAACGCGGTTTTTTCCTAAATTGCCATTGGCAAAATAATTGCATATTATTTAATACAATATGAAATAGCAATGGGCAATGAAAAAGCCGCCGTAGAAACTGTATCGGTTTCTCATTACTTCACTCTTCAAAAATTGGAAAATTTGTCAAATTAAGATCCTTTTTAAGAAAACATTTTATATTGGTATTCTTCTTATTCAGTTCATTTTCTCAATTTTTTTCAAAAAAAAAAGAAATGTTACTGGCTTTAATTTTTTTTTCTTAGAAATTTCTAAATGAGAGGCGAAAATATACAGTAAAAGGCCAAAAAGATAAATATGCTCACAATTGCCAACAACATCCAATATTAAGTTTTCTATGAAAAAAATGTAACGTAATAACACAGGAAAAAATTTGTTACTTTTTGGTTTTGTTTTTACTTTATTGTGCAGTCTGTTTTGACATATTTTTTAAAAAACTTTTCTATTTCATTGTGTTCGGTTTTTGCGATCTACTTTTACCTAATAGATTATAATATGCTTATTATGAGATAAATTCTAATAAATAATATTGAATGTTTTCTTTGCCGCTTATTCAGTATAAAGGAAATCCTGTTATCTAAAATAAAATTTTTCTTAGAATATTTTGAATTTTAAACGATTTTAATTTGAATACACGAATTTTTTTGAAAAATATACCTATTCAACAATTTTATTCCATTAGTCTTTTGGTAAAAGATTAATAATCATTCGGGACAGAGGTTGAAGCTTAAAAAAGGCCAAATTAGACAATAAAATACGCCCTAAATCTCCTAAAATATCCCTAAAAATCGAAAAATGCAAAATATGACCCTAAAAATATGTAAGTAAAACTGCTTAAAGACAACCTGAAAATAAAACAAAAATCAAAATAATGGAAAAAAAATTCAATATATAATTGGTTATTTTAGCAGACGACAAAAAAATATATTTTTTTAAATTTTATATAAAAAAGTAAAAAATTTAAGGAAATATTTTTAAAGATTATTTTTACTTTTTAAAATATTTATCACAATAATCTCAAAAAAAAGACAAAATGGCGAAATAGTTTTTATTTCGAAATCCCCAAAATATGCGCATTTATATGCCTTAAAAGCCTTTGCAATCAAAAAATTTAACTCAAGTGAAGTGACGGCACGTGCCAAATTCGTTTC